>JAWNPA010000067.1:0-675000 GCA_035045345.1 Drosophila hamatofila | reverse complement strand
GTTTCTGGAAGAGTTCAGGGGATTTTGTAGTCGAGCAGTCTCGACTAGAGCTTTCTTATTTGTTTTTTTTTTTTATAAGATATTTATTTTAAAAATTGGATATCACAAACTTTAAAGCCTTTAAGTGACTAGAAATTGATAATGATAGAAACAAAGTTAGTAAGTTTGTGTGCACAATGATATGAAAGATGTGAGTGTAGACCAATGATGCCAATTTTATTTTAAAAAAAAAGGCAAAAATGTCCGGAAAATCCGGAAAAAAAGGTTGAAAATCTAAAAAAAGGGACAGAAAACAGGAAAAAAACTTTTTGTCCCATATGTGCGCGAATTTGGGCGATCTTTCATTATAGCCTGAACCCATTGATAAAGGGATTTCCGGGTGTAATGTTTCTGTGAGAAGGAGGCGTGGCAGACCCCATAAAGTATATATATTCTTGACCAGGATGACGAGCTGAGTTGATCTAGCCATCTAGACCGTCCGTCCGTTCGTCCGTCCATCCGTCCGTCCGTCCGTCCGTTCGTCCGTCCGTCCGTATGAACGCAGAGATCTCCTGAAATTTTATATGTATACTCGTGTATACCATACGCAGTACGAGTTTATCATATTTTTTCGATAACTCATCCCATTTCAATAATCGACAATAATCGATCATTTTATTTCGTTTTTAAAGCCTAATTTGAATACTGTTAGACCCAGAAGACCCCACATGTCATAAAAACAAAGATTTTGTCATTTACAGATTTTGGATATCACGCCCCCTTCGCCCCAAATTTGAAAAAAAAAAACTTTTATCAAGTACTAGAAACTTGTGCTTTGGCATATACCCACATTTGAATGTTATTATCACGTTCTGAAAGTTTGATGAAGAAAGTCCCACTACAAAAAGATTTATTCAACAAATAAATTCTCAAAATAAGTGCGTAGTTCGCAGAGCGCGTGCTTATGCGTTCGTGTTGATGCATACTAGGGGTGTGTACATGCCATTTTCTATATGTGCATGAAAGAAGTTCAGGGTATCTCCTAGTCGAGCAGTCTCGACTAGAGCACTCTTACTTGTTTTATACTGCAGTTGCAGTACTTGTGCGTTGGCACATACACAAATTTTAATGTTATTATCACGGTCTGAATGTTTTATCAAGATAGCTAAAGTTTTTGAAAAACTTATACTTTCAAGACTAAGACTGTCGCTGGAAGACAATTTTATTCTATCTAAGCATTAATTTGATTTTCGTTCACAACATGGCTTTAGGCTCTATAGTGCTATAAACATGAAATTTGGAATATATACAATAATATCTACAGCCCCATTTGGGGCGTTGTAAATTAAGAAAAATTGTATTTTCTACAGTTTCAGAGGTAGATACTCAAAATTTTGCGACTAACTTGGTGTTGGCATCTTTTATTGCTTTCCACAAAAATAAAAAAAATATATATATACCTATTGGGGACGTGGCAAATCGGAAAATGGACCGTGAATAAGTATCCGGTTTTAAAAGCTTATTTTGGGTTATTGCACGTTTACAGTTGACAGGCAGTGCTACAAAAAATACTTATATATACATGTAATTTTTAATCATAATCAGAATCAAGCGCTCTAGTCGAAACACAAAACACATTCATTCATAGTACTCATAAGCACACGCAGTTAGCAGCGACTACGCTGGACTGAATTGTGGGCTGTATTATGAAAAATGATTTGTTGAATAAATTCTCTTGTAATAGGACTATCTTCATCAAACTTTCAGAACGCGATAATAACATTTAAATTTGTAAGTTTGTTAATGAACAAGACTCATATGGATCTACAAAGTAAATCTGAAGTCTCTGGGTCTAACAATATTCAATTAGACTATAAAACGAATTCAAATTATCAATTTTCGATAGAAAAGAAATGGAACTCATTCCATTCATTTCATTCCATACGGACGGCCGAACGAATCTGATCAAATCAGCTCGTCTACTGATTAAGATAATTATGTCTGGAGTTTACAGTAGACGTTTTACTTTATAGATATCATGAGGTTTAGTCAAGAAATTAAAAAAAGCAAGCTTAGAATATGAATTAATATACAGTCAATAAGATAGTGTATAAGTGCGACGCCGAACTAAAATTCGTACCAAGACCGAGGCTGAATCTGTATAAAGTAAATGTGAGCTCTTAGATCTCCATGATATTTTTTGGAAATAATTAAGATAGATTCATGCGACAATATGCACCAAGTCCAACCAATATGTACACATCCGAATCAGAATATTTATGTTAAAGTAATTAATAGGAAACTTAACTTGAACAATTAGGAATGTTGCAGTCGGGCGCTACCGACTGCTTATTTCTCATTATCGATCCAAAAACATATAGCTGCAGTAACCCAAACTTTATATACTTTAAATTTAAATAAAACAAGTAAAAGTGCTTCAGTCGAGACTGACCGACTAGGAGATCCTCTGAACCTGAGAACTTATTTGTTGAATAAATCTTTTTTTAGTGGGACTATCTACCTCGAAGTTTCAGAACGTGATCATAATATTCAAAGGTGTATTTGTCAAATTTGCGGCGAAGGGGGCATGGTATCCAGGTCTAACAGTATTCAAATTAGGCTTAAAAGAACAAACTCAAATTTTTAATTATTATCGATATTAAATAAATGGTATGGGTTATCTAAAAAGTATGATAAACTTGTATTGCGTATTGTATACATGTTAAATTTCAAGTAGCTTACGAGATCTCTGCGTTTATACGGACGGGCAGACGGGTTCAGAGTATAACAAGTATGAAAGCGCTTGTCAAGGCTGCTCGACTACGAGACTACCTAAACCCTTCGCGTAACTGATTTTGAATAATTCGTCGCTTCTTTTCTGCTTATACGAGAAACAAACAAGTAAGGGACTCTAGTCGAGACTGCTGGACTAGGAGATACCCTAAACACTGCAAAGTACTGATATTCCAATCATTCTACACCCATACGTATGCATCCATACGAACGCATAAGCCCGCGCTCTGCGAACTGCGCAGTTACCAGTTACTGCGCTTGGGCTGCCGTGTGGGCTATATTATGAGAATTTATTTGTTGAATAAATCTTTTTGTAGTGGGACTATCTTCATCAAACGTTCAGAACGTGATAGTAACATTTAATGCCAAAGCACAAGTTCCTAGTACTTGATATACGTTTTTATCAAATATCGGGCGAAGGGGGCGTGGTATTAAAAATCTGTAAATTACAAAATCTGTGTATTTATAGCTTTGAAAAACAAAGTCCGATTTTCGATTATTATCGATAAAAAAGAAATGGAATGAGTTATCGAAAAAATATGATAAACTCGTACTGCGTATAGTATACACGAGTATACAAATTAAAAATTCAAAAGAAGTTTTTAGTTAAAAAAACATTTATTCTCTTTTGGAGCTGGATTAGAACTAACTTAAAAACAATTATACAAGTATTATTTATACTTAAGCTACTGCTGCTGCTGTTGGCGTCGCTGCCGCCGTGGTCACTGCCGTTGCTGCTGATAGGTGTCTTCTTACGCGGTGGGTCCCACGGAGGTGCTGATCGATGCGCTGACTCGGCGCACGTGGCGGAAGTGCAATCGTTGCCCAAATGTGTTTTGGCCAATTGCGTTGATTTTACTGCTGACGATAGGCTCCCACGGTTGCGTTGCTACTTAGTTGTGCTGACACAGCGCACGTGTCAAAAGTGCATGCACTGGGGCCGTGGTATATTTGGGCCGGTGCAATGCCCTTTTGTGGGGTCTGTCGTTAACTTACATGTAAAATTTCTCTAGCACTTGTAGTTTAGGAGATCTCTGCGTTCATACGGACGGACGGACGGACGGACGGACGGACAGACGGACATGGCTGGATCAACTCAGCTCGTCATCCTGATTAAGAATATATATACTTTATGGGGTCTGCCACGCCTCCTTCTGCCTGTTACATACATTTTCACAAAAACATTATACCCTGAATTCCCATTTTCAGTGGGTTCAGAGTATAAACATGCACACAGACATGCACACAGACATACACACAGACAAACACACATACATACATACGCGCGCACGTATAAGCAGGCATGGGCTGCAGTGTGGACTTACTATGGGAAGTTAATTGTTTAATAACTTTTTTTGTAGACGGACAATCTTAATATGTGCCGAAGCATAGGTCTCTAGTATTTTAAATACGCTTTTTGCAAACTTATAGGGAAAGGGGTGTTTTAAAAGGAAGGGGGGGGGGGGGGGGCTGAAATATAATACGAATAAATCTTTGTTTCAAATTTAAAGACTCTAGCTTTAAAGATATATGAGATAAAATTTTTTAAGTGATTTTCGATAAGGTCTTTTATTGATAACAAAAAAACGGGAGCAGTTATCGATTTTTGAAATCAAACTTGATCTGCGCATGCAATACACGGACCTACCATTTTAAATTTCAAGTCTCTAGCTCTTATATCTTCTGAGATCGACGCGTACATATGGTATAAACGAGTATGCGTTCATACGGACGGACGGACAGACAAATCTAGGTCAACTCAGCAGTAATAAACAATACATATACTTTATGGGAACTGTCACGCCTCCTTCTGTCTATTATATACATTTTCAAAAAAACCGTTATACTTAATTTCCCATTTTAAATGGGTTCAGGGCTTTAAATAACAAAACATAATTCGTTAATAAATTTTTACTGACGCTTCAATGTTTCTATAGAAACAGAAAAGTATATATATGAGAGTGTATGTATATATTTATATTTTCACATAACGCAGACTGAGAGCGCGAGCTTTTAAGTTTTTAATTTATATATATACATATCTATAGAGACAGACTATGAGAGAGACTAGGAATGTGTGTATTTGCGTTTATATATATATTTATAAACATTTGTATACATTTACAGAGCGATATTTTCTCTAGAATAAAGTGATTTTTTATGTATTCTATCTTTTTATGCCTGCTCTCAAAAATATTTGACGTTATTCTCGTGGCTTGAGTTTGTTGAACAGTCTAAAATCGATGTGATTTTTTCAATTTGCATAATTATAAAAAAAGTATATATTCACATATATATAAATATATATATGTATATATATTATATATAGATAGATAATATACGTATATATATCTACATCTATATATATATATATATATATATAGATATATATATATATATATATATATATAGAGAGAGAGAGAGAGAGAGAGAGAGAAAGAGAGAAAGCGAAAGTTGAAATTAATATATAAAAAAATAATAATTATAATTATATTGTGAGTATAAATAAATAAATATCTATATATAATATATTTCTGCATTCGATATATAAATTTAAGTGAAATTACGTATTTATAACTTGTGTGCCTTTGTAAAACATACATAAAACATATATATATAGGGCCAAAGTCAGTATACCAAAGTCTAATCAGTGCGCCAACAGACAACAAACTAATAAGACATTATTCTAATGGTTTCCATGGATCAGCATTCCTTCAAAAATAAATAACTAAATACAAGAAATCTGTAAGGTAATATATATACTATCTATCTAGCTGACTATATGTGTGATTGTGCATCATCATCACTTTAAGAAGAAACTAACAACCAAATGAAGTCATAAACGAAAACAGTAAACAATGATAATATAATTTAAACTAGTAAGAAAGCTCTAGTCGAGACTGCTTGACTATGAGATCCCCTGAACCCTTCGAAGAACTGATATTTCAATAATTCTTCTTTTCTGCTTACACATGCACACACATATGCACCCATTCCCACGCACGTATAAGCAGACATGAGCTGCAGTGTGGGCTTACTATGGGAACTTAATTGTTTAATAACTTTTCTTGTAGATGGACTATCTTTGAGACCATGATAATATTATAAAAATGTGTATTTGCCAAACAATAATTCTCTAGTATTTGAAATACGATTTTTGCAAATTTGGAAGGAAGGAGGTGGGGTCGGGGGTGGGGGTGGAATATAACAAAAATCGAAATTCCAAATTTGCAAAAATAAATATGAATCGATATTAAAAATTTGGGGACGCTAGAGTTAAAAATGTAGGAAATATAATTTTATTACGGCTTTTCGAAAAGGTTCATAATCGCTAACAAAACAAGTAAGAAAGCTCTAGTCGAGACTGCTCGACTACGAGATCCCCTGAACCCTTCCAGGAACTAATATTTCAATATTTCGTCGTTTCACTCCTACTAACACATGCACACACACATACAAACAAACGCACGCACGTAAAAACAGGCATGGGCTGCCATGTGGGCTTTCTTTGGGAAATTAATTGTTTAATAACTTTATTTGTAGACGGACAATTTTGATAAAACTTTCAGACCATGATTATAACATTACCATGGGTGTGTGTGTTAACGCTCAAGTCTCTAGTATTTGAAATACGCTTCCTGCAAACTTGTAGAGAAGGGGTGTTTTGGAGGGTGGGGGTAAAATTTGACAAAAACCGAAAATCTTAAAAATACACATGATTCTACATTTTAAATTTGGAGACTCTATCTTCAAAGGTGTAGAAGATATAGTTTTATAACTGATTTTCGATAAGGTTTTTGATCGATAACAAAAAAACAGAAGCAGTTATCGATTTAAAAAAATAAACTTGATCTGCGCGTGCAATATACGGACCTACAGTTTCAAATTTCAAGTCTCTAGCTCCTATATCTTCTGAAATCGACGCGTTCAAACATACGGACAGACGGACAGACAGACGGACAGGGCTAAATCGACTCAGCTCGTCGCCCTGATCAAGAATATATATACTTTATGGGGTCTGCCACGCCTCCTTCTGTCTGTTACATACTTTTAACAAAACCATTATACTCTGATTTCCCATTTTCATTGGGTTCAGGGTATAAAAATGGAAGAAGTTGTCGATTTTTGGAAACAAACTCGATCTGACAGATAGATAGTCGGGCTAAATCGACTCAGCTCATCAAGAATATATATACTTTATGTGGTCTGTCCCGCATTCTTCAGCCTTTTACATACTTTTAACAAAACCATTATACCCTGATTTCCCATTTTCAATGGGTTTATGGTATAAAAATGAAAAAATGTCTTCTATGTACTTAACAGCTAGAATGCAGTGCAATAGATATATATTATATAACAGCTACATATGTGGACTCTAAAAGTAGGCAGACGAACGCTGACCTTGCAATAGACCAATGCTGAGCCCTACAAACTCAGCACTAAGTACTCTAGATTTATAGGCAAAACTTATACAGGAGTCTGGGTATAAAAACCTAAAAACCTAACCTGAACACCACCGAGTTACGTGTTTTCTACTCCTACAAACCGGACAGAAGTGTATCCATTCATGGTTGTTCGAGGCGGATGAAGTATATGTATAATATTTCTATCCAAACCACAAGGCTACTAAATGTTTGTGATTAAAGCTAAGTAAAGTGCTAGTGTTATAAAAAATTTTCTTTGGCATGCCGACCAAAGCTGTGATCAGCCAGGTGATCAAAACAAAAAAAGCCCCTCAACGGGTTATTCTAAAGAATCTACAAAAACAGCAAACAACAACTGGGTATCATCAACCATCAATATTTTAACTATTAAATATTTGATGGTTGCCATTAGGCAAACATCAGGATCTATTTAGAGTCCCTGAAGGTTGCCGACCACGCTAGCCTTCGAACTGGTAAATAATATCAGAAACATCCAAGGAAGTAATGTAAAAAGGCTCGAGCCCAATAGATTTGCTGGTCAACCTTGTGGAGATAAGAGCCGTAAGAGTAAGGTTGCACATTGAATGGTCCAAATTGAATGGTGGCAACGTAGAGCTCAGCAACCATGAAGAAATCTTTAGCTATACAGCTAAAAGCTCCTGTGCAAAAAGTCCAATCGGTGTGCGCAGATTTAGAGGCAAGATATGGAAAATCTACCTTCGACAGCGACGCAATAGAGGAACTGGTATATTAAGTCTACATGCTGTTAAGGAAACTTGACTTGCATAATATAAAAGAAGACGTTCCAAAGCGACCGAAACCGAAAGTTCCTAATTTTGATGAATATCCCAAAGCGTAGCCAACGTTCTTCAAAGTGTTCTCCGATATGATTCACAGCACGAAGGATATCAGCGACAAAACCATGCTGATCTGCATAAAATTATACCTCAAAAGAGACAACCATTGACCCTTTGGTTCTCCGCTATACCATCAACAAGCCAGACACGGAACTGCTGAAGAACAATGATGAAAACAGTATCCGCAAGCTCGTGAGCAGCTCTGTTGACAGTGACAACGTCACCGCTGATCAAAAGCTACCATACCAGGCCGCTTTGGATGAAATTGTGTTTCAAAAGTGGGATTTCATCTGCCAGCTAGCCCCCACATGGTAGGAAACATAACTAATATAATATAAGTATAATATATAATATATATATATATATATATGTGTATATTTATTTCGCTAAGCTCGCAACACTGAGAAAAGTTATATACCTTGTAGTCATCGACAGAAATCGAATGAGAAGTGCATAAATGTAAACAATATTAGAGTAGTCGGAAAATATTTAGAATATAAGTCAGGTGCAATCGACTAAGCAATGCACGTCAGCAGCCAAATTATGAAAGCGAATTCAAGAATTTTATTTTTCTCTTTCCAATATATATTCCATAGCTCATTTGATTTACATCTCCCAGGACTGCGCCAAACGTAAATTGATATTATTGTTGTAGAATATAAAATTGAAATATCGAATCGACATCAAGTATTGATGATTATATTTTTGTTTTAGATGGCAACTGCACAAGAACTGGATAAAATAAGAAAACCAAAAATGTCAAATGCATCGAACAGTAATTTGCGTCAGCCTGTGACCGTGATAAAAAAAAAGTCAGGTCCATTAGATAGTATGATCGATGAGCTGCAACAAATAGAAGAAGCTGAGGGTCGTACAAATGTTAAACAACATCCGACAGCGACGTCTACGTCGACTGGACGGCGACGGCTCCAGTCGAAAGACAAGGATAAGAAACGCGAGCGTTGGCTACTGACTCGAAAAACTTGGCGGTATATGACCGATGCTGGCCGCAAGTTGTTGCCCGAGGGAAAGACAGTCCATGGGTCCGATAGTATAACCCAAATAGAGGAACAATTTCAGCGTGTCTGTGCATCGGAGCCACGGTTCATATTGTGGCGTCGCAAATCCTCGTTTCCAGGTGATACAAGAAGCTGTTACAAGCGACGTCTCAAGATACTCTCCCAACATCGGGGCCATAATCATGCCGCACAGGTCCATCAACGAACTCAAGAGTTGAATGAGAACATGGATGTAACTATAGAGCTATTACAGTCCTATCTCAAAATTCGAGATTCGTATAAGACAACAACGTTGCTGGGCACAAAAACCGTGCGTCCAGATCAAACATCTTCACCGAGCTCCCAACGACCGAACTATGAGACTAAACTCTTAAGTTCCACTGATTTAAATGTGAATAGTCCGAGCTACGAATTGATGCTATTCAAACATTTGAAATTATTAAAAAAATCAACATTATCTGGGATAGGAATTGATAATGATTATATAACGGTAGCAATACTCGAAGATAAGGCATTGTTAAAAAAGATATATAATATATTGAAGAAGCAGCAATTACATCGTATTTTACATTCCACTGAGCCAAAATCAAGCAAAGCTAATTTAGTGAGATCTACCTCATATTCGGGCCTTCTATCTAGTAATACAGGCAACAGCTGTTATAACAGCGCCTCAAATTTTCTGTCGAGCTTTCAAGATTCTGTTGACATGATTCAAAAGCCCAAGTCGATTGAATCATCAAATGGAGTTAGACGCATACAAAAGCCTCCGGAAACACTCGCACTGACGCACAATAATACTAAAAACTTTGAAGCAAATAAAGTTAATATGATTCCAAGTCAGGAAGTACGTAATAAGTCCTTGATATTGAATTCATGTGGAACGCAAACGAATTTCGTACAATTATCTGAACTAAAATTACTTGCCGAGAAATATGAGCAAATGTTAAATTATAATAGTGATAATAACAAAATTAATTCAGAGAACGACGAAGACGATAAAACGCCAGCGGGCAACCACATTGCTAACCACAGACGTAGCTCGATCGATAACGAAGACGTCTCTCAATCTGTTAGCGATACAATAAAACGATATTTGCGCATGGCCCGAAAGAAAAGTCTGCATGATGGCGATGCGAATCGTTTCAAGTCTGTTAACTATGATCGAAATCTGCGTAATATTAAGGCAAAGGGCGAAATCAATCCACCTGGCATGGATGAAGGCAACAACAAGGCAGTACAGACGTTGGATGCATGGGCCACAGTTGCTTTGGACTATATACGCGGAAATGAGAACTCAATCAATTTGCATAACGCCCACATTGCCTGGCAAAAGGATCTAGATGAGCGTATTCGAAAGAAAATTGAGTGGGATAAGCAACTTAAAGAGCGCAAAACTGAAGAGGAAAGTGTTACCCTTAATAAAAAGCCGATTGACCAGTCTGTTTTCTTGTCGGCACCCAACTCCCCAACAAGCCCCATTCAACATCATCAGCAAAAGGAAAAGAGATTACGAACTGCTAGCGGCATATTAAGCTCAAGCTCACACTTTTTATCAAGTTTCTGGCATGCTAACAGTAGTGACCCTTCAAGTACACAAAGCTTAAAGTATGGAAATGTAAATGAATCATTTATAAGTAAGTATACACACACGAATATGTACATATTCCTCATTCGTCATTATTTCTAAAAGCATTGCAAAAATGTTGTTTAATTTCTGAATTTATGTCCTTTACTTGGCTGTTGACTTGAATTTCATATACTCGGTAACTATGCCCTTCCATATGTCCATCCATTGGAGCTTGAGTGGAATTAGGGTCTATTCTACAAATATAATATATGTATATCAAAAATAGACTAAATGCAGGGGCCATATAGTACTCAGCCACATGCGTGGCTTTGTTTTTTGTCTCAGCCTTTACCTTTAATTATGTTTTCGCCTTTACCTTTAAGGTTGATATATCTACCATTCAGAAGTATATCTCAAACTTCTACTAATTGATCCCATTTCATGCGATTTACTTTCAGATTCAGATAAAAATGAAACAACAAATATGCAGAAATCCAAATCTTTATCTAATGTTGGACATTACGTATCAAAAAAAATTTGGGGAAGTCGCTCCAAGTGTCCAAACAGACAAAATCATATTCACGACTTTGTAGCACAGCAACAAAAATGGACTCCCCTGGTAAGATAAAAATATATACATAAGTATAAACATTGAAGGTTAGCCTGTTTGAAGGAAACTAATGCACACTATTCCACATATAATTTGCGTAGGATAAATGCTCATGGATATCAGAAGATGGCCATATCCTTCAGCTATCAGATACATCATTAGAAAAACTTTCCAATATCGAAGCTGAAGTGTTGATGCATATTGCGGTAGAAAAAATTAAGGAACTAAATATTGGTATGAATATAGGTAAGTGATTCGAACTGTTGCATATTCAGAATTCTTGACACAAATATTATTCTCAGAATATATATTATATATTTTCATTTTGATTAAGATTTAGATCGAAACACGCAGAAATCACGAGCTATATCAAAAAAAAGAGCACTCACAACAAGCTTTTTTGATATTGGCCGAAAGGATGAACACAGTAAGTAAGATTTCTATACCCTGAACCCATTTAACTCAAATTCTCAGTATCCAGCAGTTTTCCATGCAGAAGGAGGGGTCGCTGAGTCGATGTAATCATGTCTGTCCGTCCGTTCGTCCGTAACCTATTGATTCTTACACAAATTTTCATCATTTCGAATAAGTGTTTATTCGGATAAGTATTTTCATGTGTACCCTGAGGGTACGTAAACGAGGGTACTACCCTCTTTAATAAATTTTAAAAATTGTTTTGGTTGCGTCCGCTGTCGCTGTTTTTTTGAAGCATAAAATATATAAGCTCGAAGAAAATTATTAAAAAGCCCCATCTACGTGACAAGTCTTCTAGAGTTTTACGATAGACTTGTTGACAGAATCTATTATCTTCCAGTTAGAGTCACCAAAATATACGGGTATATCACTGTCGACCTCGTACATAAATAGACGAGTAGTATTACTACTATCAGTCGGTTACGTCCGACTATAGCAGTCCGACTATAAATACATTTTGTTTGCTTTTATACTAAAAAAAATCAGGGTATAATGTTATTTTGAAATTGCATGTAAATGGCAGAAGGAGCTTGGCTGATCCCATAAAATGTATATATTCTTGATCGGAATGACGAGCCTAGTTGATCTAGCCGTCTGTCCGTCCGTATGAACGCAGCGATCTCGTTAACCACAAAAACTGAAAACTTGAAATTTTATATGTATGCTTGTGTGTGCCATAATCAGTACGAATTTATCAAAATTTTCGATAATTCAAAATTATTTGTAGGGCGTATTTTAAATACTATTAGAGCTGGGGATTTGTTGGGCAGGTTCATGAAGGTAATTAACACAAATTTCTTGTTGTTGGTATGCATGCATAAAAGAAGCGTAGAACGTTTGGAGCATCGGCTCTTTTCTGGGTTCAGGGGATCTCCTAGTCGATCAATTTCGACTAGAACCATTCTTACTTGTTGTATTTATTCCTCTTGCTAATTTATGTAAATACCCAACGAATAAAAACCAAAAAGATGGCCGTGATAATTTATTTGGCGCTTCTTTGGAGTACTGCTTATCAAGGGACAAAAAGCAATGCGGAGAAGTGGAAGCAGGCTCAAAACATTCGCTGGCATCAGTATTTCGGAGTAGTCGAGTTGGAAAACTGAATGATAATGTAAGAATGTATAATATTGATAATGGCAATTAAAGATGTGCAAAATTTATTCATTATTGTCGATATTTTCATAAAAGCTAGAGACGTTCAATACTGTGTAGGTTTCTGTGATGAATAATTCTGGTTTTTCGATACATCCACTTATTCCCCAAAATAATATTTGGAGAACGGCTCTTTAGCTAATTATATATAAAAAGTATTTTTAATTCTTGATATATTTACGTATTTTCCTTTAATAAATGAAAAAGAAAACTTTTCACAATATAGAATCTTCTTTGCTAAATGATGTGAAGTTGTTGTCAACATAGAAAAACCAGGAATGATGGAAATAACAAATTACTCTCAATTGGTGACTTTTTATACCCTGAACCCATTGAAAATGGGAAATCAGGGTATAATAGTTTTCTTAAAATGTATGTAACAGGCAGAAATAGGCGTGGCAGACCCCATAAAGAACAGGACGACGAGCTGAGTCGATTTAGCCCTGTCCGTCTGTCTGTCTGTCTGTCTGTCTGTCTGTCCGTCTGTCCGTATGTATGAACGCGTCGATCTCAGAAGATATAAGAGCTAGGGACTTGAAATTTTTTCATAGGTCCGTATAGTGAGCGCGCATATCAAGTTTGTTTTCAAAAATCGATAACTACTCCCGTTATTTTGTTATCGATTAAAAACCTTATCGAAAACCAGTTAACAAATTATACTTATTACATTTTTAGCGCTAGAGTCTCCAATTTAGAGATTTATATGTGTTTTTGAGAATTTCGGTTTTTGTCATATTTTACCCCCCACATCCCAAAACACCCCCTTTCCTACAATTTTGCAAACGCCGTATTTCAAATACTAGAGACTTGTGCGTTGGCACATACACACATTTTAAAGTTATAATCACGGTCTGAAAGTATTATCAAGATTGTAAGAAATGAAGCGCCGAATTATTGAAATTTTAGTTCTTGGAAGGGATCAGGGGATCTCGTAGTCGATCAGTCTCGACTAGAGCTTTCTTACTTGTTATTTTAATATTTCTCTTTATTGCTCATTTGTAGGTGCGATCGTATGAGAGCTTGCCAACTAAGTCAATGGATTACGGACGTTTTAGTCCTTCAGATCAGGTGCCTTCTTCAACAGCTTACTTAACCAATTTACAAAAATCCTCGTCAATGGAAATGTCGCGGAGTCAGTTTGATATGAGAAATGTTGAACTCGACCTCGATCGAATATTATTTACAGAATCAAAAGAAAGTTCAACATTGAATGTACCAATGTTCGTAACTATTTGTATAGAATATTTGGAGGAATATGGACTACAGAAAGTTGGACTCTTTAGAGTTAGTACATCTCAAAAGCGTGTGAAGCAAGTAAGTTGTTTAAACTTTCATTTCATTCCTTGTATTAAGCAAATTTACTAACCAAGAATGCCAAGATCCCATTGGGAACTGAATGAATACACTTGACTTTGGCTTATAAGGCCAGTTTGGTATTACTCTTTATTCTAGCCGGTGTTTTTTTTTTTTTTTTTTTTTTTGTTGGATTGAGTTAGGAAAAAATGCTTTATGCACCGTCAGTCAAGTCGTCACTGTGACTGGTGTGTCGAACTGCATGACTGCGTCCAGGTCATACTTCTTCCGCCGCAGAACCTTTTCGGCGAAGTCATAGACTTTTTTCCAAGCATCTATGCTGCTGCACATTCGATGTAATACTGTCTCTACTTTGACTTCACCGACAGTTTCTTCCAAGTCGGTTCTTCTTTGCCGTCTGTTCCAGTTTTCCGGAGATTCCATATTTTCTTGCGCTCTTGGGCAAGCAAGTCAACCGGTATGACTGCTGCTATCACGGTCACGGCAGCCCCAGAGATATATTATGAATATTCTTCATCCGGCTCGAGGAAGACATGCAACTGCGATGGTGTTCAGTTTAGTATTGCTCCCTATTCTTCTGAGCCTAGGTTTTTATACTCAGACTCATGCATAGTACAGAGTTTGTAAAGGCTCAGCATTGGTCTATTGCTTATTCTTAATTCTCTGAGTTTGTAATGCTCAGCGTTCGTCTCTTACATAATCTTGTGCGTAGAAGGCATGTATACATTCTTTGTATATTTGTATGTTAATTCCTGAACAGAAGAAAAAGTCTTAATAAAATGTATGTGAAGGCTGATGAACGTCTAGCCAAGGCCTAAAAGAATATATATTCTTGATCCGTTAGTCAGTATGCGTGAATGAGATTTTTACACTCATGCTTAGGCTTCTCCCCAATTTCAACTGCTGTGTTACACCCCTATTGCTCTCTCAATGTCTCTCTCTTTTCTCATCGGTCTTGCATAGATTCTAATTTAGATGGAGAATGTATATATATATATATAAGTTAAGTTCTCCCGCACTAGAGTACTAGTGATCAGGGGAACTGTGTTGTATTCTCACGAATATAAATAACTTTGTGTTCAATGTAATGATTTATTTTATATAATTTAGTAACAATAGATCTAAACTCTCTCTCGCCAGAATATGAACTGAGCCATATCGGCTCGACTGCTTATGTTCTGCCCTTGAATGTATGACAGGACTCTCCAGGCCTTCTTAGATAGTCCAAAGTCTTAACTTATATATATATATATATATTTATAGGATTTAGCCCAGTCCGTCTGTCTGTCTGTCCATATGCTTGAACGCGTCGATCTCAGAAGATATAAGATCTTGAAACTTGACATTTGAGATTGTAGATCCTCAGATCAAGTTTGTTTCTAAAATTCGATAACTGCTCCCGATATTTTGTTATCGATAAAAAACCTTATCGAAAACCAGTGAAAAAATTATATTTCCCACATTTTTAGAGCTAAAGTCTCCAAAATAGAGTATTTTTGAGAATTTCGATTTTTGTCATATTTTACCCCTCAAAACACCCCCTTCCCTAAAAGTTTACAAAACCCGTATTTTAAATACTAGAGACTTGTGCTTTCACACATACACACATTTTAATGTTATTATCACGGTCTAAAGGTTTTACCAAGATTGTTCGTCTACAAAAAAAGTTATTAAACAAAAAAGTTCCCACAGCAAGCCCACACAGCAGCCCATGCCTGTTTATACGTGCGTGCGTATGTGTGTGTGCATGTGAAAGTAGAAATGAAGCGACGAATTATTGAAATATTAGTTCCTGAAAGGGTTCAGGGGATCTCGTCCTGAACCCATTGAAAATAGGAATTCAGGGTATAATGCTTTTGTGAAAACGTAAGTAACAGGCAGAAGGAGCCATGGCAGACCTCATAAAGTATATATATTCTTGATAAGGATGACGAGCTGAGTTCTGTCCGTCCGACCGTCCGTCCCCCGTATAAACGCAGAGATCTCCTAAACTACAAATGCTAGAGACTTGAAATTTTACATGTATACTCGTGTATACTCGTTTTTCAAGCCTAGTTTACATACTGTTAGACCTAGGTCAGATTTACTGTGTAGATTTATGTGATGAATAAAAAGATTTTGTAATTTACAGATTTTTGATACCACGCCCCCTTCGCCCCAAATTTGAAAAAAAACGAATATCAAGTACTAGAGACTTTTGCTTTGGCATATACACACATTTGAATGCTATTATCACGTTCTGAAAGTTTGATGAAGATAGTCCCACTACAAAAATATTCATTCAACAAATAAATTCTCATAATTCTCGACTAGAGCACTCTTACTGTTTTTTTTTTCATCCAAAATCAAAAGTGTTTAACAAAAATTATGGTGCGTATAATTAACAGCTTCTAGAAATTTATTTGTCCAACAAACATCTTAAGAATATTTTGGAGGGTCGAAATTTCGTCATACAAACTGATTACAAGAACTTGATTTACGCTTTCCAACAAAAGCTGGACAAAGCATCCCCAACGCAAATACGTCATCTCAATTATATCGTATCTGGTTCGAACAATATTGTGGCAGATGCTATGCCACGCATCAACCAAATAAATATGAAATAGTACATCTTCGTTCTATCCAAGAACTCCAACAAAACGATAATGAATTGCAGCAGCTTCTCCAAGGAAGCACATTAAGATTACTGAAAATAAAATTTCCACCAAGATTTTTAAGTTTACTGTGATACACAGACGTCTGAAGTACGACCTTACATACCTAGTCACTTCGCAAACAAATTTTTTCTTCTGTCCAACGGTCGAAAATTCAACGACACAATCAACTTGTACCTGAGCACTTTCATCAGGTTGACAAACGCTTTAAGCACGATCACATTGATATCATCGTAGTTCCAAAATACAAATACTGTCTTACAATGATCGACAGCTTCACTCGTTCGCCAAAAAATAGCTCCCATCCAAAATATGTCTGCCGATACAGTGGCAACAGCATTTCTCAGATCATGGATTGCCCGATTAGGGGCCCTAAAAACAATATAGGAGCACAGGGAATACGCACATCCCCGTATCGTCCTGCATCCAACGGAATGATAGAGCGCTGGCAGCTTTGATGCGCAACCGATTAACTTCTTGGTTAGAAAACTTGCCAACAGTACTTTTAGGAACTTGTTTTAAAGAAGAGTTCAATTCATCCGCTGCCGAAATTCTATACGGTACAGATTTACGCCTTCCTGGAGAATTTTGTACACACAATGATGAGCCAGATGATCCAACACACGTGATTACATTCGGCAAGTTCGTCCTTCACCTTAAACACATCATACTAACAAGACTTTTTACACAAAATTTATATTCAAGCAGACATGTATTCCTGTGCAGCGACTACGTCAAACAACCGCTTGAACCTTACATCGGACCACCTGAAATCAAAGAACGGATTAATGATCGGCTTTTTGAAATCAGCATCAATGGAGCCCCACACAAAAAATCAATCGAGAGACTCAAACCAGCATTCTGCATCATAGACCCTGGCATTCCAGTTTAGCCTCTTCGAAAAACTAGATAAATCGATGTGTTAAATCTCGTCTGTAAACTCAACTCATCACTTAGGAGGGGAGTAGATGTGGTTGTCGCAACCGCAGTCTCAGCTCCAGTTCCATGACACATAGTTTTAACGTTAGATAATAGATAGTTCTAGTTGTTGTTGCTTACATCTCTAAGATACACACAATAGATTATTATTTAATGCGGCGCAGCCACAAATCTCTTGTAACTGTTATTTATATATTTCATTTATTTTTTTTCAGCTTCGTGAGGATTTTGATAAGAACTGCAATATGCGCATTCCTGATAATACATGTCCACATGATGTAGCAACATTGCTTAAGGAGTTTTTACGGGATTTACCTGAGCCTCTATTGTGCAAAAGATTGTATACATCATTTTTAAAAACACAACGTAAGACAAAAAAAAAATGATGATAAATATCTGTATGTATTGTTAAAATTATTATATTAGGGATAAGAAATCGACGCCTTCAACTGGAAGCGATTTCACATTTAATTAAATTACTTCCCATTGCACATCGCGATACATTATATGTGTTATTAAAGTTTCTGGGCAATGTAGCTGCGCACTGTGATAATATATGCAATCCAGATGGCACCGTTTATATGATTGGCAACAAAATGGATAGTAACAATCTATCCACCGTCTTTGCGCCGAACATTTTGCGTGATTATCCACCAAAGCCTGCTGAGTATGAGGAGCAGGGTAACATGGCCGATGCCATCAATGTAATCAGGTAATTAGTTATATTTATATATAAAAGTCATTATTATTCAATAGACGCAGGTATATGATTTTCCCTCATGTACGGGCATTGTACACCACTGATATACTATATTCTGCTTTTGCTTAATCATACGCTTCCTTAAGATTTTCTGACTTATTGAACGGATTTCGATGAAACTGTCTACAAAGCAGCCAAAGATGAGGGTACAATGGTTTTGTGAAAATGTATGTAACTGGTAGAAGGAGGCTTGACCATAAAGTATATATGTTCTTGATGAGGGCGACGAGCTCAGTCGCTGTAGCTATGTTCTGTCTGTCCGTAGCATGAACGTGTCGATTTCAGAACCTATCAGGCTTGAGATTTAATTTCATCGAATAAAAACAGAGAGCTAGAGTCCAAAAATTTGGTATTTAGTTTTAGGTGTATTGTTCGAATTTAAGAAAAATGTTCCCTGTTATTCGAAGTCGCATCCCAATCAGATAAAAACACTTAGCATCGGGAGGACCTAAACACGCGCAATTTTATCATGAAATACCTCCTCTTCCAGCAGCGCCACTGAACTGCTCAAAAACGCAGCTTTTATTTAATACATTACTTAACGGAATTTAATGAAGCTTTCAGCATGTACGGGCATTGTACACCTCTGATATACTATATTCTGCTTTTGCTTAATCATACGCTTCCTTAAGATTTTCTGACTTATTGAACGGATTTCGATGAAACTGTCTACAAAGCAGCCAAAGATGAGGGTACAATGGTTTTGTGAAAATGTATGTAACTGGTAGAAGGAGGCTTGACCATAAAGTATATATGTTCTTGATGAGGGCGACGAGCTCAGTCGCTGTAGCTATGTTCTGTCTGTCCGTAGCATGAACGTGTCGATTTCAGAACCTATCAGGCTTGAGATTTAATTTCATCGAATAAAAACAGAGAGCTAGAGTCCAAAAATTTGGTATTTAGTTTTAGGTGTATTGTTCGAATTTAAGAAAAATGTTCCCTGTTATTCGAAGTCGCATCCCAATCAGATAAAAACACTTAGCATCGGGAGGACCTAAGCACGCGCAATTTTATCATGAAATACCTCCTCTTCCAGCAGCGCCACTGAACTGCTCAAAAACGCAGCTTTTATTTAATACATTACTTAACGGAATTTAATGAAGCTTTCAGCATTACAATTATTATCTACATAATTTATTAATATTTGACATTTTATAATAAATGCCAGCTCATTAATAATTGGCTGTACTCAAAATTGTATAAAGTACACATGAATATATATGAAAAATTTCTGGATTCATTCCTTAAAGATGTACGAGACATATTTTTGGAAAGGCTAAATCTAAAACAACAAGTAAGAAAGCTCTAGTCGATACTGCTCGACTACGAGATCCCCTGAACCCATCCAGGAACTAATATTTCAATAATTCGTCGCTACATTTCTACTTCCACATGCACACACACATACACACATACGCACGCACGTATAAACAGGCATGGGCTGCTGTGTTGGCTTACTGTGGGAACTTATTTGCTTAATAACTTTTTTTGTAGACAGACAATCTTGATAAAACTTTAAGACCCTGATTATAACTTTAAAATGTGTGTATGTGCCAACGCACAAGTCTCTAGTATTTAAAATACGGGTTTTACAAACTTGTTGGAAAGGGGTTGTTTTAAAGGGTGGGGGATAAAATATGACAAAAACCGAAATTCTTAAAAATACATATGAATCTCCATTAAAAATTTGGAGACTCCAGCTCCTAAGATGTAGGAAATATAATTGTTTCACTGGTTTTCGATAAGGTTTTTAATCGATAACAAAACAACGGGAGTAGTTATCGATTTTTTAAAATAAACTTGATCTGCGCGTGCAATACACGGACATACAGTTTCAAATTTCAAGTCCCTAGCTCTTATATCTTTTGAGATCGACGCGTTTAAACATACGGTCAGACAGACTGACAGACAGACAGACGGACAGGACTAAATCGACTCAGCTCGCCGCCCTGATTAAGAATATATATACTTTATGGGGTCTGCCACGCCTCCTTCTGCCTGTTACATACTTTTAACAAAACCAAAACATACTTCTAAATTGATTTATTTTTTTAATGTTATTCTTTTTTTTTTTTTGCAGAATAATGATTGACCATTATGAAGAAATCTTTAGAGTCCCAGTAGATCTTGTAGATCTGCTCTACACCCATATGTTAGACACTTGTCCTGAACAATTAAACATTCTAATCACGAGCAAAATCAATCCATCTGCAACGTAAGAGTTATCATTTAATTTATTATTTTAAGCCTATTTATTGATAAATAGCTATATAAAGGTTACATTAATGGGTCAAGTTTAATTCATAGGAGTCAATTTTTTATTTGAGCCAAACAGTAATATTTCTTTAATTAGATAACGAGCTGAACCGACATAGCTATGTCCACAGCGCCCAGGGAATACAACGCCGATCTCGTATTCTACAAAACTAAAACTGAACCATATTATTTCACTACCCAATTTTTCGATAGTTTATTTCAATCTGAATAATTTGATTATTACAAGAGCCGAACTTTACGTAGAAGGTTTTTCTAATAAATATCTAAGATCTAGCTATTCCAGATATTGATTATCTCTGCTACTTTCTCTCTGATTTTGACAAATAGTTATTCCGAAGGGATATATTGATATATTGTTTTTGTGAAATGTTTATCTTATTGTCCGACCTTTAGTTTGTATGAAGCTAAAACATTTTGTCCTATTCAACCTACAGACTTGCTTGTTGGTACACTCATCTTGGAAAGAGGTCAGAATTTCCTAAAATTTCCTTAAATATTCACCAAATATATATCTACGCGTAGAGGGCTGTGGCAAATCGGAGCCCTCGGAGCCCTCGGAGCCCTCGAGCTAAAACATTCTTACCTAGTTATAGGAAATATTATGCTGTATTGAAATGGATAAGAAAATTTCAACATTTTCAACTTGGACACAAATATTCCTTGAGTTTGAGAAAACCACTAGGCACTGTCCTTTTTTTGTGTTTTATCATTAACAATTACTGTCTATGATCCGTAGTATAGTAAATATGAATAATGTATTCTGTTTGATTTGATTTCTAGTACACAGGTTGAGAGATCAAAATCGATCGAGAATCAGATAAACCTAACAGATGGTACGTACTGCTCGGCACTTTTGATTGACGGAAGGCGACAATCGACACCGATTCTATTAGAAAACCAAAACGTGTTCTCAGCCAGGTTACAGATATCAAAACCAGACGAACAGACCCCAAAACCAACGGCGAACATAAATCAAATTCAAGGTATTTATACTATAATACTGTAGAACAACATTTGACTAGAGTGAATTAAAGTAAAATGATTCTCCTCTAGATTTAAATTCATAATATGTATATACCCTGTAAATATTAAAAATGAGAAATCAATGTATAATGATTTTTTTTAAATGTATGTAAGAGATTGATGGAGGCGTAGTAAGCCCCGTTAGAGCACTGTCCGTCTATATGTGCATACATATAAACACATCGAGCGCAAAACCCTTACGAGCTAGAGACTATTGTAGCTCTCTATATAGTCCCCGCACACCAGGCTAGTTTCATATTATCGGTAGCTATTTTCATTTTAATGTTATTAAATATAAATTATTAGATTATATTTCGTAAATCTTTCAAGTTTTGCATTTAGTTCCGCCGTATCTCTCTAGCTAGAGCAAGGTTTTCTGCTAACTTAACAGTATCAAGACTTCGGCAATATGAATATAAACAGGTTGATCTTTGTTTGGCATTATGCAAATTAGAATCTATCTTAAACCAATGAAAACAACAAGAAAGTTTTAGTCTCTAGTGCTCGTAGTCTAGACTGCTCGACTACGAGATCCTCTGAACCCTTCGAGGATCTGATATTTCAATAGTTCTTCATTTCTTTTCTGCATACACAAGAAACAATACATGCGCACACATACACGCGCACGCATGCTCTACACTGGGGAACTTAATTGTTTAATAACTCTTTTTGCAGCGGACAGACAAAAAACTGATTTCCCATTTTCAATGGGTTCAGGGTATAATAATAAAAACAAAAACGAATAGTGTGTCCAATTAATAAATATATTTAAATTCACTTCTGAGCCCTTACTGATATTTTGTATGAAAAAGTTTTTGAATTCATACGAAAATCCAATTATTATTGAAGGGTAGCTTAATATACAGTAGAATCATGTATCACTTGACTATTGCTCCACTGACTGATTATAAAATAAAATTTAATACGTTAATCTCATTTATAATTTAGAGAGTAAAGTTCCACCAACGAGCATATCTGAGCCCAAGCCGCCGACTAGTATATCGAATATAGGCGGCGCAACATTGTGCGCAAAGACGGCTGAGTTTGAGAAAAACAACACAACGAAAATTTCAATTCCAACAGCAAAGGCTAAACCGCTCTTTAAGCGACAGCAGTTGATATCCAGTTCAAAGCGATAATGTCCCTAAGTTCAGATCTACAAGTGCAATACCAATACTAATGCCTCGCTTTGTCCTATAAGCTGTCAACTGTCATGCCAATATATAAATATATGTATAGGGTGTCCCTAAATTCACACAAAAAGTAAATTTTTTCTTTATTTAGTATCAAATTTTATTATAAACCTGTGCTTTCTATCAAATTACCTCTGGCGTGAATTTTGGGACACCCTTTATATATACATATACATATATATATAAAATTTGTAATCATAATCAATTAGTCTAATGGTCTCAGCTGCCAGTGCTTGCATAAATATAATTGAAATAAAAAATAATGATTGTAATGCAATAGTTCTTTTTCCTTGTTGTGGATTAAGAGTAAGGATCGGAGAGATCTGGGTGAATTAAAGAAATATAATAATCAACCATTAAATCATTACTTAGTGGAACATATGTATGTATATATGTGCTGTATATATATATATATATATATATATATATATATATACCTATATATATATATATATATATATATATATATATATATATATATATATATATTATTAATTTATTTATTCAATACTGTTAATATTTTACAGTTATTATTACATAAGACTATAGGAATTATACTTAATGTACTTTCGGTATGTATTTAAAATTTTTTTTCGTTTCTTTTCTTTTTTTCTATTTTTAATTTCAATAATGATTCGTTTACATTCGTTCTCTTGGAATATACTTGCAATCTATAATAAAGTTGAATATACTAATTTATATAGTCACATGTTATGCATATATATATATATATATATATATATATATATATATATATTGGGTTTTTTTTAACTATATTAGGTATATAACTCAATTTTGGGCGTTTTTTAAAGGCATATATAGCCTCAAAATCTTGCAAATATGTCAGGCCAATTAATATGATATGAAAACAAGAGATTTATTATCGGAATATGAAAACCGTGAACTAAGCCGCAAACGCAATCCATGTGTATTAAATGGAATCACCTCGACGTAATCTTTAAATAAAATTCGTTAGTTTAACGAATAACATTGACACTTCAAAGTGTTGTCGACACCTCACTTATTACAATGAAGCTACTGATTGGGTGGATTCTTGGATCCATTTGATGTCAAAATATTCAAAGCTGTGCAACCAAGGAATGAGAACTTTGAATAAAACCCTCGAAACTTGAAAATATCTCATATAGTTATCAATATATGTATATTTAAATACTTGAAATTATGACATATATCATATATCATGTACTTTTAAGAATCGCATAATTTATACAAATCCACATTCGCTAAAACCAAATTTGTTGTACCTTTATATATAGCATTATTTGAGTTAGCTTGGTTTGTTTTCTATTTCGTTTTGTTTCTTTGGATCTATGGCTATATTTTGTAAGTTAGTCATCTTGAACTTCGATGTAAATTGAGAATGTTTAAGATGTTCAACAACAATTCTTCTGATATGATGAAATACGTAATTATGATTGCAGTGGAATAATTTGAGACGCTCGCAATGCTCGTCTGCATTGCTGCCGGTTGCTCGCCTGTGAAAAAATAAAATAATATATCATTTGAAATTAATTTTAAAATGTTATAACAAGAAACAATAATGGGAAGGGATGGATAGCTTTAGACGCCAAAACTATATTTAATAACTATATTAGTTATAAAACTTAGTTTGTAATGCTTTAATAGGAATTGGTTCGAACTCAAACTTAGGGAAAACGGTATGATATGCAAACAGCTGAGAGAGCAAACAGCCCCGAGGTGAGAATACTGCCTAGGACTTTCACTTACCAGTCAAAACGTGAACCCGCACAGAAGCCGGTATGGCTGCATTGGGTACACACGTATAGTTTCCAGAATCTCTCAGTGAAGCACGGGTCAACATTAGCCGACTCGTTGTGCCTGCATCGGTTTTTTCGGTTTCCAAACTAATTCCGCCGCGCAACGAATCAAAGTCGACAATCGCTGAGCCATGATACCTACAATGCTCACCAGTTCAGCTGAATATATATAGATATATTTACACAGAGGCATATTTACCACAATACAGATGATGCATGTATATTGACGGAGCATGCCAGAGCAATAGTACTATCTCTCTTCACATGTATTTCTGTTGATCCCAAAATTTTTGCGCGTGCCGCTTAAATATTTAAATTTGAAAATCACACTTTCATGTAAATAAATATTTTTTAAAACAAGAAAAGTTCTAGTCGAGACTGCTCGACTACGAGATACCAAAAGTCATCGAGGAACTGATATTTCAATAATTCTTCACTTCTTACTAATATGCACGCACGTATAAGCAGGCATGGGCTGCAGTGTGGGCGTACTTTGGAAACTTAATTGTTTAATAACTTTTTTATTGATGGACAATCTTTATAAAACTTTTTTAGCAAGTAAGAAAGCTCTAGTCGAGACTGCTCGACTACGAGATCCCCTGAACCCTTCCAGGAACTAATATTTCAATAATTCGTCGTTCCACTTCTACTAACACATGCACATACACATACAAACATACGCACGCACGTATAAACAGGGATGGGCTGCCATGTGGGCTTACATTGGGAACTTAATTGTTTAATATCTTTTTTTTGTGTGTGCCAACGCTCAAGTCTCTAGTATTTGAAATACGGGTTTTGCAAACTGTAGGGAAGGGGTGTTTCGAGGGGTGGGTGGTAAAATATGACAAAAACCGAAACTCTTAAAAATACATATGAATACACATTTTAAATTTGGGAACTATAGCTCTAAAGGTGTATTAAATATAATTTTTTTACTGGTTTTCGATAAGGTTTTTAATCGATAACAAAATATTGGGAGCAGTTAACGATTTTCAAAAACAAACTTGATATGCGCGCTCTATATACGGACCTACAAAAAAATTTCAGTCTCTAGCTCTTATATCTTCTAAGATCGACGCGTTCATACATACGGACAGACGGACAGCCCGACAGGGCTAAATCAACTTAGTTCGTCGCCCTGATCAAGAATATATATACTTTATGAGGTGTGCCACGCCTTCTTCTGCCTGTTACATACTTTTAACAAAACCATTATACCCTGATTTCCCATTATCAGTGGGTCCAGAGTATAAAAAATCGAAATTCTATAAAATACATATTAATCTATATCTAAAATTTGGAGACTCAGCTTTAAAAATGTAGGAGATATAATTTCATAATAGATTTTCGATAGGGTTTTTAATCGGTAACAAAAACGAGAGTGGGTTATTGTTATTTAAAAAGAAACAAACTTGATATGCGCGTGCAATAAACGGACTTACAATTTCAAGTCTCCAGCTCTTATTTATATCTTCTGAAATCGACGCGTTCGGACGGACGATTCATTTATTCATTTGGATTTATGGTTTATGAAATTATTGTTGATCGATCGATCTTACTAGATAAATTTTAAACTTTTATTGGCAATAAAAAATTGTTGTCGATATTAGAAAAATACCAACCTTTAGGATTATAGTATAGTTTTTCTGAATTTCTTTCTCTCATATCGTACTCAGCTGTAATTATTGGGTTAATGCCGTTGACATGTAGAGAATATAGTAGAAATGAGAAGTGATGAAAGAAAGCAAATGAAGAGAAATTGAAAGAGAGAAAAAGAGCAGTAGGGAAGAGAATGTTAAAACAAAAGAAGGGCAGAGCAGGCAAAGTTGAATTCGTTTAAATTTTGAAAAGGATGAAAACAGAAAATAAGAGAAGTAAGTGAAATTATAACAGTTACGAAGGAATTAAAAATTTAAGAAGGAGAGAAGGAAGGAGAAAGATACAGTCGAGAACGATGAAATGAGGTTTATAGAAGAGAGAAGAAAAGAAATTAGATGAAAGTAGAACATATAAAGGAGAGGACATATAAATATTGTCATCAATATAATTAGGATAAATATTAACACTACCTGTGATTTCCAAAGTAATTGCCAAATTAATCTTAGGCTCAGTATTTACTTGACACTCATATATCCCACTGTCCCGAGCTTGGGCGTAATCAATTTTCAAGTCCCAGTCGTCACTATTTGGCGGATGTATAACAGAGAACCTTTGATCCCCAGTGTATGTATAAATGTTCGTTGTTAAAATGTGAAGATCTCTCTTACGCATCCAAGAAACCTTCATATAAATTATTGAATTAATATAATATAACCTAATAATAATCATAATAATCTAATAATATTTAAAGTTTGGAAATAAAAGTTCATATATATATAAACTATCTATATATATGAAACTACGTACAGTTCGATTTCCTTTATTTTTGACTCGGCATCTTAAGATTGCTGTTTCATCGACAACTGCTGAAATATTTCTTGGACTTACATCGTCAAAATAGGGTCGATTTACATTGGCCAAATCTAGACAAGACAAGAAGAAATACGATTATATCATTAATTAAGAGATAAAATAATGATTCATTACCATTGACAATGAGAAATGACGTTGCGCTGATTCGCTGAATACTAATATTTAAATGCAAGATGAAAAAGAAAATTGGCTTTAACTTATTTAAACAGTTTGCATGTGAAGTCGCCATTATCCGCACAAAACCTCGTAAAAATTTCGCAGCTATGTAATGTGAGCCTTTGAGAAGCTGAAAGATCAAAAGACAGAATTACATATATAGTTTTTATACATGTATACCGCTAAACTAAATTTGAAACATTTGAGCTAAATTTTATTTAGCCTACTTGAACTATTTTCATCTATTTTTCTTGAATGCGACTAAGGGTTGAAGATATTGATATCCGTATGTACTAAAGCACAGTTTCTTTAATTTTTTTTTAAGAAAACGTCAAACATCTCAAAATTGAAGGTACTAAACCCATTGAAAATGGGAAATCAAAATCATGAACTCAAACCCAAAAAATCAAAAATGATAATGAGTTTATATCAAACTTTTTAATGATGGCACCATACTCGGTAAAGCTTGTTAGCGCCCCAAGACCGTGATAATAACATTAAAATGTGAGTATGAGCCAAAGCACAAGTCTCTAGTATTTGAAATACGATTTTTTAAATTTGGAGACTCTAGCTCTAAATATGTAGAAAATACAATTCTTCAGCTGATTTTCGATAAGGTTGTTAAGCGATAACAAAAAAAACGGGAGCAATTATCAATTTTTGGAAACAAACTCTATTTGCACGTGCAATATACCTACAGAAACAAATTTCAAGTTGAAGGCTCTTATATCTTCTGAGATCGACGCGTTCATACATACGGACGGACGAATAGGGATACATCAACTCAGCTCGTCGCCCTGATCAAGAATATATATACTTTATGGGGTCTGCCACGCCTCCTTCTGCCTGTTACATACTTTTATCAAAACCATTATACCCTGATTTCCCATTTTCAATGGGTTCAGGGTATAAAAAAAATCTTGTTAAAGCATAAACATGGAATTAACGGGAGAACTTTGGGGAACTTACGATCCTCATATCAAATTGATCAGATAACACGCCGCGAGAAACCCTGGCGCGTCGTCGCTCACTCATCTGAGATCGCTGTTCTTTGTCCGGCACTTCTAATTATATCATTTGATAGTTTATGAGTTATCATTAATTATTAATTTGTTTATTTTATGTTAGGTAATTTTAATTAAAAAATTTTTTTAAGTTATTGAGTTAGACTCGAACAGCTTAATAAAAAAAAAACAACTAGTAGAAATTTTTATTAAGTCAAACAAATACAATTAGAATGAATATATAAATATATACTTTCAACAAAATAATTCAATTGGCAACATATTCACTTTGACATCTGTGCGAAATTATATTTTGTAAAGCGTATATTCTAGTCGTGCTAAATTTTCGTATAGCTTTAAGTTTAGTCCTTTAAGTTTCATAGCATTCTGATTTACACAAATAAAGAGCAGTATGTATGTATATGACCTGTGTGCACCTTATAATATATCAACATTTCTCAGTACTTTAATGTATTCTGATAGTTAATTTGATAGTTTCTCTTTATGTTATTCAGGCGCCAAGTTCAGTGGGCAGGATTCGTCCTTGGTAGATTTTGTTGCCTATTTAAAATACTTACTTATTTTGCAAGCTTGAAACCTTATCCGCCTTCTCTATAGGCCATGGCAATTCGTATTTTTTATTTTTCAACTATTAGAGATTCTAATGCTTTTACTTATGTAGCTATCCGATTAAAAAAAAGAGCCCACTAATTCGATCTTTAATAAAACACTGAGTACAGTTTAAGTGAACAAAAAAGAATATTAAATTCAACTTGTGTTGCAAAAAATTTGTTCAATATATTTAATCTTGCAATTTGTATTCACAATTCCTTTTGGCGTCAATTGCGCAGCTTTGCTTCATTCAACCACCGAAACAGAGATGGACAAATTCTTTTACAAGGGTTGCCCTCTCTGAGTGCTGCCAGACGCTGCGACAAAGAAGTCTGTGCAATTTCTGTTGTAGTTCAAATGTTTCAATAGAATCGTTATAAAAATATTAATAAAATAATTGTAGAGCTATTACTAATAGAAGTAAAGATAGTTGTAAATTACTATTCCCTTATTTCTATTTATAAGTTCCATCTACATATACTATTAGTTTTACCACTAACCATACAACACATAGTCTGGACAAGTCGTACAAAGTTTTGTGCACACTCAAATTTGAACTTTGTGCCCCAGACAACTTCGTGCATGCTCGTGCCCCTTACTTTTACGTTCGGGGTACGAAAATATGCGAAAGCATAATCATTCCGCTTTAAGCGCTCGGCCGAGATGGTCGTGCTTAGAACAAAACACTACTATGATCCATTTTTTCTTCGCTCTCTCTCTTTCTCTGCTCTCTGCTCTCTCAAATTATATGTATTTAGACTCACACACATATATATTTGAGAGAGCAGATATATATACATATATATATATATATATACAGTGAGTGTCACTGAAAATCGTACACCTATATGCGTTCTTTAGAGAATAAACAATGTTAAAAAATTTTGAAAAATATTTAAAAATTAACATGAGTTTATTGATAGTTAGCTTCATATTAAAATAAAACAAGTAAGAGGGCTCTAGTCGAGACTGCTCGACTAGGAACGTAAAAGTAAGGGCTCGAGCATGCACCAAGTTGTCTGGGGCACAAAGTTCAAATTTAAGTGGGCACAAAACTTTGTACGAACTGTCCAGTCTATGTGTTGTATGGCTAGTTCCTGTACTATACAATAATACACGAGTATACATGTTAAATGTCAAATTTCTCTGCGTTCATACGGACAGACGGACGGACGAACGGACATAACTAGATCAACTCAGCTCGTCATCCTGATCAAGAATATATGTACTTTATGAGGTTTGCCACGCCTCCTGCTGCCTGTTACATACATTTTCACAAAAACATTATACCCTAACTTCCCATAATCAATAATAAGTTCTCATAATATATGTATGTATGTAGCCTCCCTCCGGAGCCCAAGCGCAGATAACTAGGCAGTTAGTAGAGCGCGTGCCAATGCGTGCGTATGGCAGTGATGTCATTTTTCTGTGAACCAAAACAGCTAGATTGACGAAAAAGAAAGGCTGAAAAAGGCTGAATACCCGAGGAAAAAAGTTGAAAAAAAGGCTGTTTGTTATAAATTAATGTTGTTTTTTTTTTTTTTTTTCAATAAAGACATATTCATATTCATATGAACAAAACTAATTATATTTTTAACCTTAATTATGTATTATATTAAATTGTATTTTAGTTGCTTAGAATATTTAAAACAAAACAAATTATAGAATATTTAAAATATCGGTTATGTCAGGCTCATCGCTCGGATAATAGTCCCGCTGTGCTATAGTAGATAGACAGCTGGGTGGTAATATATAGTCGAAACAGATAAGTGCTTTTTCGTAGCACCATGTGCACGCGCTTTGCAGTTATGTTGCACTTACAATAACTGCAATACGCCCGTGTTAAATCAGTGGGATCCTTCCTTAGCCACTCCTTAAATTCGTTGCTCTGCAGCCACACATCTCGCACTTTTTGCTTATAAAATTCTTTCGGCATCTTGCGTGTGTAATTTGAATTCTTTCTTTGGCGAACGAATTTCACAATGTTAGGCATGGAAAACGCGCCAATTTAAGAGGTGGGAATTTTTGAGCAGAGTTATTCGATAGATGTAAATATCGATACTTTAACAGTAGAATAACATTTCAACCGCAAAACGCGTTAAAAAATGCTCAAAAAATTGAGAAAAAGTAAAATAAAAAATTTAAAAAATGAATATGTTAAAAAGGCTAGAATTCCGGCTGCCCGCTGTTTTCAAATTTATCCCGCAATTGCATTTCCAAAACAGTCAGATTTGACGGGAAAAAAGCTGAAATGACATCACTGGCATATGGATGCATGCGACTAGAGCACTCTTACTTGTCTATTACTAGGGTCATATATATGTAGATACACACATATGTACATATGTATGTATGAGAATCTCCAGTTGAAAATGGGAATACTATAAATGCATACCTTCATAAGTAAATACATATATTGAATGTTCCTTCCCCAGACAATAATAATTACCAAAATAAACGTTATTCAAAATAAATGAATTGGTTTAATCTTTGATTGAAAAGTTTCATATTTTTCATAATTATATTTTATCGCTTAAAATACGCTAATAAACAAACGCAATCAATCAATAATAAACAGTAATATTTATATCATATATGTATATTGAATCAAACATATATATATATATATATATATATATATATATATATATATATATATATATATATATATATATATATATATATATATATATATATATATATATATATATATATATACTAATAGATGTGGCTTATTTTAGATACATGTATGTATGTGAGATACATACATACTACATATGCATGTATTCGTTGACAATAAGTTGAGCATGTCATAAATCGTAATCGGAAATAAAAATGTTGAGTTATTATTCAATTGGATCAATCAATTCAAAAGTCTGAATATGGCAGACTTTCCGTCGCAGCAACTGGCGCTGTTTTTGGATAGTAGGTTTTCTGTTGGATATTGTTTGATCCTTTGTTCCAGCCCCGAGCGCAGCAGTTGAAACTTTGATTGCCACCACGCACCATTTGTTGAGACCTAGCATTATATGGTGTATTCGATTCATATGAAGGCGATGAAATCGGTGATCGACCATCATGGCCACCAGCACCACCAGATAGGAAAGGAGTTGGAGACACATTCTGCACACCTCTATAAACTGGCTGTTTGTTAACATTGAGATATAGTTGATTTCTCTGATCCGATGATTCCTGAAACTTTGATAGCTTATCGAACGGTAATGGAGATGGACTAAAGCTGAGCTGTGGCCCCGGTTGATGCGACCTAGATGGCACTTTCTGATAACTAGTTGGATTATATAGATGCTGTTTGGGTGGCACTGAATTGAATAGACCAGATTTTTGATTCGCTACGGGGAATCCAGTATATGGTGGCGATTCATATCCTTTTGGTGAGCTTTGGTAATTATGTGTTGACTGGACAGGCGGAGGTGCATAGCTAGCCAAAGATATTTCCTTAGGTACATACAAGCCTATAAGAAAGATGAGAAATAAAATAATATATTACATATATATGATATATATTTTCAACATGCATTAACATAGCGTTCATTTCATATATGGATATATATAAACATAAAATTCATGTCTTTAAAGAGTAAGTTGACAAATAATTGGAACTATAACAGAAATATGAACTGATGAGATATAAATCAATTTGGGCGAAGTGGATTCAAGTCCTATCGAAGGCGAATTTCTATTGTTCTGTGAAAGAATTGTTATTGAGTCGTGTTAGAAATATTTTTTTATACCCTGAACCCATTGAAAACAAGAAATCAGGGTATAATGTTCTTGCGAAAATGTATATATTAGGCAGAAGAAGGCGTGGCAGACCCCATAAAGTATACATATTTTTGTTCAGGGCGACGAGCTGAGTTGATTTAGCCATGTCCGTCCGTCCGTCTGTCCGTATGAACGCCGAGATCTCCTAAACTACTAATGCTAGAGACTTGAAATTTTGTACAATACGCAGTACAAGTTATCATACTTTTTCGATAACTCATCCCATTTATTTTTTATCGATAATAATCAAAAATTTGACTTTGTGTTCAGATATACTGTGTAGATTTAGGTGATAAATACAAATATTTTGAAAAAGACGTATATCAACTACTAGAGACTTGTGCTTTGGCATATACACACATTTGAATGTTATTATCACGTTCTGAAAGTTTGATGGAGATAGTCCCACTACAAAAAGATATATTCAACAAAAAAGTTCTCATGATACGGCTCACACTGCAGCCCAGCGGAGTCGCTGGTAACTGCGCAGTTAGCAGATCGCGTATTTATGCCTGCGTGTGGGTGCATGCGCACGTATGAGTGCATGTGTTTTTGTAACTGTGCATATAAGAAGCGTACAATAATTGAAGCATCAGCTCTTTGCAGGGTTCAGGGGATCTCTTAGTCGAGCAGTCTCGACTAGAGCATTCTTACTTGCTTTTTCTAAAGATGTGGGAGATATAATTTTATAACTGATTTTTGGTATGGTTTTTAATCGATAACATTAAAACCGAAATAGTAATCGATTTTGGGAAACAAATTCGATCTTAGTGTACAATACACGGACCTGGCTATATCGTAGTCCTGATAAAGAATATATATACTTTATGGGGTCTGCCAAGCCTCTTTCTGCCTTGTACATGCATATTAACAAAGCCATTATATCCTGATTTCCTGGTTCAGGTTATATAAAACTATGCTTATATCAGAACAGTGTTTGTACATATATCTGAACAATACGACAAAAAATGGGGGAACATTTAGCGTCCATGCCTTTGATTGTAGCTTCGTCATTTATTTGATTTATTGAACTTTTCGACGTATTTAAACTTTGGGACTGCGATTGCTCTTTATCAGTTGGAAATTCGCGTTGGTTTCTTTGATTTAGTTTGGGTTCTCTTAAAGATTGTTGCTCAAATGTGAATATCAATTCACGGACATTAACTGATTCACTAGCTTCTTCAGCATTACTCTCTCGCTTGGCTACATCTGCTGGAATTTCTTTATGTTTGGTTGGTTTTGTATTCGGTGCGATCATATTTCTGGTACATTCATCTAAGGGAAAATTTGATTTCAGTTTTAGTCCTTTCATTTGCTGTTGCATAAAGCATTGTTGAAATTGTTCTAGTTGCTGTAGTCTCTGGTGAATTTCATCATTCAAATTAAATTCAGTTTTATGTAACTGAGTATTAATTCCATAAGCCTCGGGGTCAATGAGTATATGATCGTTGCCATCATAATAATATTTATTTAGATCTTGAATATTCTCTTTAACGAATTCCTGTTGTGGTTGGGTTTGACAATAATACTCTGAAATATTTATATTTTACATAGACTATATAAGCTTTTTTCATTAAATAATATAATTATTCAACTAGAGGCCTAATTATTTTGATATGTATATGTATATACATATATATATATATATATATATATATATATATATATATATATATATATATATATATATATATATATATATATATATATATATATATATATATATATATATTTTTTTATTTTTTTATTTTTATTTATTTTTTTTTTATATATATTGACTTTCAATGGTTACAGTACCTCTTGGTAGTTCAACATTGCGACCTCCCCAGCCTTGAGCAACACTTGGTTTATAAGCCAGTTCTCTTTGTGGATTGGATGGTTGTATTGGTTGACTTTTGGCGCGAGTTTCAAATGACTGGAATATGAAAGAACTTACTATTAATTTGACTGTAAATTTAAAAAAATAAAAATATCAGTAAAAAGTATTTTTGGGTCGATCTTTATGGAATCGTATCAGTGACGTACGTCCTGTCAAGGCGCATATACATTACGAATTTCAACGCTTTAGCACCTAATACAATTTCTGCCATACTGAACAGGTAAGAGGGCTCTAGACTGCTCGACTAGGAGATACCCTGAACCCTGCAAAGTACTGATTCCAACAATTCTACACTTCTTTCATGCACATATACAAAAACACATATACACACCCGTACGCATGCATCCATACGAACGCATAAACAATTGCACTGCTAACTGCGCAGTTACTGCGCTTGGGCTGCCGTGTGGGCTATATTATGAAAATTTGTTTGTTGAATAAATCTTTTTGTAGTGAGACTATCTTCATCAAATTTTTAGAACGTGTGTATATGCCAAAGCACAAGTCCTAGTACTTGATGTACGTTTTTTTCAAATTTAGGGCGAAGTTGGCGTGGCATCCAAAATCTGTAAATAACAAAATCTTTGTATTCATCACAACAATCTACACAGTAAATCTGAAGTCTCTAGCTCTAACAGTATTCAAACTAGGCTTTAAAAACAAAGTCAGATTTTCGATTGTTATCGATAAAAAAGAAATGAGATGAGTTATCGAAAAAATATGATAAACTCGTACTGCGTATGGTATACACGAGTATACATGTAAAATTTCAAGTCTCTAGCACTTGTAGTTTAGGAGATCTCTGCGTTCCTACGGACGGACAGACGGACAGGGCTAGACCAACTCAGCTCGTCATCCTGATCAAGAATATATATACTTTATGGGGTCTGCCATGCCTCCTTCTGCCTGTTACATACATTTTCACAAAAACATTATACCCTGAATTCCCATTTTCAATGGGTTCAGGGTATAAAAATGCATATTCCGATTTGCCACGCCCCTAGAAAGCGAATCGGGAAAAACTTGACACTTTACAATTCGAGGGAATACACGAGTATATGTTCAAAATTTCAGATCTCTTACTTCAATAGCGGCGAAATAGTTTGCATTCATACAAACAGACGGACAAACAGCAAGACAGCATTCACTTTCGTGAATGAGTATAATAAGTAAGAAAGCTCTAATTAACTTAATTGTTTAATAACGTTTGTTGTACATGGACTATGTGCAAAAAAACTGACCATGATAATATCATTCAAATGTGTGTAAGTCTTTATTATTTAAAATACGGTTTTTGCGCATTTGGTGGGAAGGAAACATACTCGACATGCGCGTACAATATACGGACCTACAGAAACAAATTTCAGGTGTCTAGCTCTTATATCTTCTGAGATCGACGTGTTCATACATACGGACGGACGGACGGACAAACAGAGGTTTGAATCGCTTCGGCTCGTCGCCCTGATCCAGAATATATATATACTTTCCTTCTGCCTTTTACATACATTTTACGAAACCATTATACCCTGATTTCCCATTTTCAATGGGTTCAGGGTATAAAAATAGTAGATATATAATATTAAGATATACTTACACTTTTATACGAATCCTGTGCATAATTCGATTGGTTCGTATATGAGGCAGGCAAATGTGAATCGGTAAAATCTTGAGAGAAATGCACAGGTGATGGCTGTGTAGCAATAGGTGTCTGACTTCTATATTGTGTTTGATCCAAAAATGCGGTGCTCGCCGATCCGCTTTGTAGAGCCGCCTCCCATGGGGATTTTACAACGTGAACGCCAGGCTTTGAGTATTTCTCAATTAGTTGGTCCTGATGCAGATTCAATTGGACACGATGCTTGCCAGCATCCGAATATGCTGGTACGATGCTTGGTGATGTAGCAGCTGGTCTATTAGCCTGATATTGTTGATAATCTGGAATACCAGATGGACTGTGAATGCCGGCATTTGTCTCATCGACTACCCAATTTTCAGCCTTTCTCCGACGTTTCGCAAAGAGCTCAGCTCCTTATTAATTTGCCAAGTCACGGTGATTTCAGTTTTTGGTTTAAATTTATAATTATTATAATTGAGCAGCAAGCAGGTCGAGGCGATTGGCAGGTTGTAAAAGCATGTTAAATAGAGAAAAGATCAGTTTAATATAATACTATAGAGCTATTATATTACTCGATCGCTAAGCGAAAGATGATTAGAAATTAATTAGATATATTTATTTTATTCTGATAAACTATTTCATTACTTTCGATATATTCACAAATATATACCTAATAAGTACATACTTTTCGGGGCGGAATCTGGAATAGTCTGCAGATTAGTCTAAAATACTGCTAAAACCACAAAAATGAGACTAGTGAGTTACTAGCTGACATATCTTTTGGATACTCAGTCAGCTAGGGTACATTATAAAAATAAATGGAAAAATCAATATATATGGAAAAAAAATAATTATTTTACTTAGATTACAGAAGAAATCTTAAGCTTTTTTACTAACGAAAAACTCTGTATAAAAAATATATAAATCGGACAGATCTATAAAATAGATCTATAATTTATACATGGTGCGCTCCAAAATAAACGAGAATTTTGTAATACAATTTTTGTTGGAGGTGCCATCTGTGAATAAGATAGTGCGTTAGAAAGTCACATCCCTACCTGAAGTAACATCCCTACTTTCGTGACATTCGGTTCAGTGGAATTGAAGTTATTGCGTCTAAAGTGACAGGATTGTTGTGTCAGCGTAATAAAAATGAGCTTCGAATAAAAAGCTAATATCAAATTTGGTTTTCAAATCGGTAAAACGTTTAAAGAAACATTTGCATTGATAAAACATTATAACTGGTGATGAAACGTGGTGTTTCCAATATGAGCACAAAACCAAGCGTCAAAGTGCTGAATGAAAGGACCCAGACGAGCCACCATCTAAAAAATCGCGTTTAGAGAAGTCAAAAATCAAGTCGATGTTGATTTGTTTTTACGATCCCAAGTGAATTGTACACAAGCAGTTCCATCTTTGCTTACAGAAACGTTTGTTGCATCACATTCGTCGCATTCGGCATGAATAATAAAGAAGGAAGCTGGCGCTTATTGCTTGATAATGTACCTTTGGACTCTCGTGACGTTTTGCGTCCGAAGAGGCCATCCTAAACCCTGAAACCGACATCTTGAAGGACATTTCGGTCAATGATCTGAAACACTCATTCGAAAAACTTTTAGATCGTGAACAAGGGTATATCGAGGCCGGTGGGGACTATTTTGAATAAAATTTTAGCTGTCTCGTTTATTGTGCAACGCACCTTGTATGATGTGCCAACAGCGCACGGCAGACCCGAAATATTGTGTATTGATTTTCAAATAAATATAACTGTATATTTCTGTTTTTATAAGAAAATTTCAATAGTTAATTACCTCGACCTTTATGCAGTTGCAGCGCAGTTATTAGCTCAGCGCAATTGTCGGGCGATAAAAGGCCAGATTCAATATTTATTGATTCTTTCAATGAATTATAGTCACGCATTTGTCCACGTGGATTCATTACTAGTTTTAATGGCATTTTATCCAGCTTGATTAGTTCCGGCTGCAGCAAATTATCTTCTGCGTTTTCTTTGCTTAAAGAGCACGTTTCGATTATATCTTTATCTTCTCCTATTTATAATACAAAATACAATATTTATATATATATATATATATATATATATATATATATATATATATATATATATATATATATATATATATATTATGTGTGTATATATTATATTTCGATTATAAATTAAATTAGGAGAAAATGATTATGTTAGTTATACTAGAATATGAATTAAAATTGTTATTTATCTGAAGGTGAATAAAAAAAATGGTTAAAGCTTTGCAAGTAAAAAAAAAACAATAGTTTATATATATGCATATATAGCTGTAAATACTAGTTTGTTTAAAAAAAAACAATAATTATTTTAGTTTTAATGCTATCGATTAAAACTCTTAACACAAATCAGTTTTAAAATTATACTACCTACATCTTTAAAGCTAGGCTCTTCAAATTAAAATAAAAATTAGATATATGTATGTATGTGTGTTTCAAGGAAGTTATAATTTTGTTATATTTTGGGTACCAGTTGCTATCAAACTCTCATAGAGTACGCTCGCGCACGCGGTTAGTAGCTGAATTCGTAAAAAAATAGACAACTCAAAACAAAAAACTAAAATCGTAAAACAACAACTTACAGCATAGTACCGGTGTCCGTTCTAAAAATATAGTCTACTGATAAGCGGCTGCAAGCTTGCTGCTGTTAAGCAGCTATAGAAATAATTTAGTATGGAAAAAAGTGCCAACTAAGAGATGAAATGAAAATTCTCCAGCTTTAGTGCGAAAAGTCATGGCTGTAGACGGACCTTCGACATCCAAACAAGCTAACCACTTTGCCTTATTGGCAGACTCAGATGATGACACCATTCTAAGCCCAAAACTAGACGAAGAAATAGAAAGCGACAAGCCAAAAACCACCTCCCATTTGCATGTCCAATGTCAGTAATATACATAAATGGATTGCTTAAATTCCTTTAATCTATACATAGACGACTCTGAAATTACTAACAAATCACAGGGAGATGGTCGTATTCGTATTATGTTAGAGTATCCAAAAATATAGGGTCAAGTGTGTAAAATGTGCTGGGAGCCACCAAAGCGTCAATTGTTCTAAAGACGAAAATGAAGCAGCCACTTGTGCCATGGACATCACGCAGCTAGCTACAAAGGTTGCAGAATCTACCAGAACATTACCAAAAAAAAGTCTAGTGTACTCAGACCAGCAACATCCATTACTCGTAATCGGCAGACATCAACAATAAAATAAATACAATAAAATATATATATTTAAATCAAGCAAGTTATGCACAAGCCCTACGAGGTGAGACTGTAACTCAAGAAAAATCAGCATTAGACAGAATTGAACAACTTTTAGTAAAGCAGTCTGAGCTTACAACCAATTTACTCAACATGATAATGATGTTAGTAAATAAGTTATGCAAGATAACTATATTTTTGTATTCGTCTTATAGATCTACATAGTAAATCTGAAATCTCTATGTCTAGCAGTATTCAAATTAGGCTTGAAAAGCTAAGTAAAATTTTCGAAAATTATCGATAAAAAAGAAATGGGATGAGTTATCGAAAAAGTATGATAAGCTCGTACTGCGTATGGTATACACGAGTATACATGTAAAAATTTAAGTAATCAAGTCTCTAGCATTTGTAGTTTATGAGATCTCAGAGTTCATACGGACGGACGGACAGACGGACATGGCTACATCAACTCAGCTCGTCATCCTGATCAAGAATATATACACTTTATGAGGTCTGCCACGCCTCCTTCTGTCTTTTACATACATTTTCACAAAAACATTATACCCTAAATTCACATTTTCAATGGGAAATATAATTTTTGAACTGGTTTTCGATAAGGTTTTTAATCGATAACAAAATAACGGGAACAGTTATCTATATACGGACCTACGAAAAAAAATTTCAAGTCTCTAGCTCATATATCTTCTGAGATCGACGCGTTCATACATACGGACAGACGGACAGGGCTAAATCGACTCAGCTCGTCGCCCTGATCAAGAATATATATACTTTATGGGGTCTGCCACGCCTCCTTCTGCCTGTTACATACTTTTAACAAAACCACTATACCCTGATTTCCCATTTTCAATGGGTTCAGGGTATAAACAAATTTAAAATAACAAGTGAGTGCTCTAGTCGAGACTGCTCGACGAGGAAATATCCTGAACTCTACAAAGTACTGATATTCCAATCATTCTACACTTCTTTTATGCACATATACACATGCAGACATACGTGCGCATATATTATGAGCACTTATTTGTTGAATAAATATTTTTGTAGTGGGACTATCTTCATCAATTTTTCAGAACGTGATAATAACATTCAAATGTGTGCAGGGGGCGATTTATCTAAAATCTATAAATTACGAATATTTTTGTTATCGATTAAAAACCTTATCGAAAACCAGTTAAAAAATTATATTTCTTACATATTTAAATGTAGATCCATATATATATATATTTTTAGAATTTATATTTTATGTTATATTCTATATCCACTCCCTTCCACCCAAAAAACCGTATTTCAAATATTAGAGAATTTTTCTGTGTGTGCATGTTTTCTTTCTTGTGAAATCAGAAAGGAAGGGAGGAAATATTGAAATACATATCAGTTCCTCGAAGAGTTCAGGGGATCTCAAAGTCGAGCAGTCTCGACTAGAGATTTCTTACATGCACGCGCATGTCAAGTATGTTTCCTTCCCACGAAATTAATACAAATTTTAATTTTATTATCACGGTCTGAAAGTCTTACAAAAAAGTTTTTACACAATTAAGTTCCCATAGTAAGCCCGAAATGCAGCCCATGGCTGCTTATACGTGTGTGTATGTATGTGTGAATGCATCTTTTATTTCTTGTATATGCGGAAAAGAAGCGAAGAATTACTTAAATTGAAATATCAGTGCCTCGAAGGCTTCAGGGGATATCGTAGTCGAGCAGTCTCGACTAGAGCTTTCTCACTTGTCTTTGCCAGGCAGGTAATTAATTTTATAATCCAATTCATTTAATTTGGTTTTCCATCTTTGGAGCTTCGAATTTCCTACCGAAGAGGTACTTTGCTGCCCAGGCCATTGCTAGTAGTGCCTTTTCAATAGCTGAATAGTTGAATTCATGTTTGTTGAAAGTTCTACTTGCGTAACAGAATAGTTTGTATTCTTCCTCTGGCATCTATAGGAAGTGAAAATCGTTTATTCATTATACATATGGTCGGATGCTAAAGGAATTTTTAATTTCTCGATGGCTGAAATCCAGCTTTTGTCTTTAATATTTATTACAGCGCCCTTTTTATACACGTTCACAAAAGTGAAATGAGTATATTGGTTTTGTGAAATGTCTGTCTTGCTGTCCGTCCCTCTGTTCGTCTGTGTGTAATTTTTTTCGCGGCTATTATTGAAGCTAGAAACTTCAAACTTGGAACATATACTCGTATATGTATATCCTCGAATTATAAAGTGTACAAATTTTCCCGATCCGCCCGCTAGGGAGCTGAAATTTAGAATGTATATTCGCGTTGACAAACATGTTTAAAAAGATATGGCCGATATATTTACGCCCATTGGGGGCGTGGTAAATCGGGTAAAATTTTATCTTGTACAGTTTTGAAGCTATAATGTTGAAATTTCGCATATGAGGGAAAAAATTATATGGCCACAGTGGGCGTGGCCATAGTGGCGTAGCAAATTGGATCTGAATATATAGTGTTATTTACAATTCTTCTATATTTTGAGCACTATTGAAGCTACAGACTATATACTCGACTATATACAGACTATACTCGGGTTGACTACCCAAGATCAAAAAGATGTAGTGAATATTTGTGTACGGGGGGCGTGGCGAACAGCAAAAGTTTATATATTCTACTGTTTTAGAGCTAGAAGGCTAAAATTTGGATAGTAAAGTTACTGGTAACCTCCTCTATCGATGGCCCAAAAATATATGTTACGCTTCTTTGGGGCGTGGCACATCGAAAATACTTTGAAATTTTCACATTTTTTGAGTCTATGCATCCAAATTTGGCAGTTACGTTACCTTCAGCTCATTCTAAGAACTGGCCAAAAAATATGGGTTTACGCTCACTGGGGGCGTGCCAAATCGGTATTTTTGGCGTCTAATGGCCAAATTCATATGCGTATACAGCTCGATGTAGCAAACAAAAAAAACACAGTAGCGGCTGACAATTTAAAAACCATTCAAAGACACTTCAATCGCAAATGAGATTCTTAAAATTAACTGGAATACGCTTTTGAATATATGTATGTATGTATGTATGTATGTATGTACATACTCTAGCTCTAAAGATGTGGGAAATATAATTTTTTAACTGGCTTTCGATAAGGTTTTTAATCGATAACAAAATAACGAGAGTAGTTATCGATTTTTATAAACAATTTTGATATACGCGCTCTATATACGGACCTATGAAAAAAAATTTCTCTAGCTCTTATATCTTCTGAGATCGACGCGTTCATACATACGGACAGACAGACGGGCAATGCTAAATCGACTCAGTTGTAAGTCTGTCACGCCGCCTTCTGCCTGTTACGTACATTTTCACAAAAACATTATACCCTGAATTCCCATAATCAATGGGTTCAGGGTATAACAAACTACTCTACAACTTCTGGCTTCCCAATGCCTAGCAATTTATGACTTGATATACCCTGAGCCAATTGAAAATGCGAAATCAGGTTATAATGGTTTTGTTAAAAGTATGTAACAGGCAGAAGGAGGCGTTGCAGACCCCATAAAGTATTTATATTCTTGGGTGACGATTTTCCAAAAATCGATAACTGCTCCCGTTTTTTTGCTTTCGATAAAAAACCTTATCAAAAATCAGGTATAAAATTATGTCTCGCACATCTTTAGAGCTAGAGTCTTCAAATTTTAAACGTAGATTCATGTGTATTTTATAGAGTTTCAATTTTTGTTTTATTTCTTCCGCAACCCTCCAAAATACTCCCTTCTCCAAGTTTGCAAAAACCGCATTTTAAGTACTGCAGCCCATGCCTGTTTATACGTGCGTGCGTATGTGTGTATGTCTGTGTGCATGTGTATGGAAATTTTAGTTCCTGGGAGGGGTCAGGGGATCTCGTAGTCGAGCAGTCTCAACTAGAGCTTTCTTACTTGTTGGTAATTATAGTTTTAATATGTGTAAAATGATTTTTTTGTTACAGGCTAAGGTTACAGGTATCGGATGAGTCAACGAATGAGTCAAATTACTAGTATCGAATGAGTAAAAAATTTAAATAAACTAAAAAGTAAAAGGATGAGTAAAATTTCTGCGTGTGTGTGTGCCTCATAGACACTATCCACATATCGAGTACACACACACACACACACACACACACACACACGCACATGCAGAGATTTTACTCATCCTTTTACTTTTCACTTTATTTAAATTATTATATATACATATATATATATATGATGAGTTTTATAAATATATATATATATATATATATATATATATATATATATATATATATATATATATATTATCTGAGTGTGTGTATGATAGTAATATATCAGAATATAACTATTGAATACCTTTGGAAATTTTCTGTTAATGCATGCATCCAACAAATATCTATATTCTTTTTTTTTTATTTTGTTTTACCTTGACCACAACCTTCGTGAACCCATTTAACTGAGCGTTTCTTTCGATTCACATACATTGTTTGACCCTTAGAAGTTTGATTGCTTATATCGCTCAATGAATGCGAGATTCTGCGAGCAAGCTCAACTTGGTCCTCCACAGTGGGATGTAGTGTTGGTGAATAAAATGCCGATGAGGCATATAGCTTTCCTATTTTGAACAAATTGAAGTCAAATTCAAATAGATTGACGCAACATACAAACATATTCATAGGATGTATTCATAAAAAGGCGATACGTAATCCACACTATGTATAATAATTCCTAATTTACATATATCTAATGAAAAAACGCACTTTCATTAACTGCAAATATATTTATATACAATGATAATTGAGATCTGATTAATGATAACAAAATTTTATGAATGTATTTCAATCATCAAACAAAGAAGATGAGTGATGTTAGAGCAGTTTAAATGTAGAGTGAATTTCTGTTCAATCCTGTTCGGAAAAGTATAATTCTGAATTATTGGTTAGTAAATCGTATTGATTTGGTGAAGCAATGAGAATAGCATCGGAATGTGAAAGGTTTTTCAATTGGGCAATTGACAATATATATATATATATTTTACGTATCACCTTTTTCAATTCTTTTTGGAAAATTTTTGTCGACATTACTTACGGTTCTTGGGCAATATTTGAGGTGCATCTGTGGCTGGAGTAAATATTTTTCGCAAATCAACTGTCCTCGATATGTTGGAAGATTCCTAAATTTTGATAACACATACACATTCATATTTCTTGTTTTCTCTAAGCTAAAATTCGAAACTTCACACATTTTATGTAGATATATCAGCAAATGAATTGGAATTTGCAATGCAAGTGTAGATACCTTGCCCCCTACCTATCCAAAAAGGTCTACGTACATTTTTCTTTTTCCACAGTTTTCGACTTAGTTCGAGCAAAATTTCTTTCTTGCTTTCATCGTAACGATCGCTGGGTCGAAAACCGCGTCTCCTTTCGATTATACAGTTTCTGGATCTATCCAAATCAGTTGAACTATATGTTTGGCCCAGGCCCTTATTATTATTTTTTGAAAAATCTTTTTGCATTGTTTCTCCACAACAAAGAAGAAACAATTTTAATTCGTAAACGCCTTTGATGCGAATAAAATTTCTTTTGCTAAGCGAATCATTCCATTTACACTCTCACACACGTGCATATATACGTATATTCTTTTGTATATGCAACATAGTTGTACATATGTACATATACATACATGTGTGAATAGCTCTCTTAAATGCTAATTATAGAGACTGAATAGTGCGATGCACACACATATCTATGTAAACATATATATACTCTCCGAGATTATTTACATATTTAAATAAATAAATATATATTTATAAATATATATATATATATATATATATATATATATAAACTAATAAGAACAAAATCGTATATACTTAAAATGCTATACATAATTTATTTCAGTATACGATACGAAAATTTTTCGTGCTCTTTTAATTTACGAGATCATTGGGCAAATGGCCAGAAGAGAGCATATTGTGATACATATTTGCTACGCGGATTATAGAGAGCCTATATGAAGTGATGTCCCCATTGGATATATGTTAGCCCTACTTAGTAATCAGTACAGCCCTACTTCCCTATCACTAGCAGCACACCGATTTTTCGATTTCGACTTGGCCAATTCTTATATCAATAACTCTATTTAGTCAAAATGTTAAAAGTTATATATATATAGTAACCTTATTTGACTACCAAGATTATCTGGCTATGCCTTTGTGGGCGTGATATTAAGAAAGAAAAAAAAGACATCTTTATCATTTAAAGCTTGGAACGATTTTTGACTAGCTTTATAGATATATCCTCTGTCCTCTCTGACCGCTTTCATTGAATGTTCTTAGACGGTGAACACTTGCCAGATGCAGTTGGTATCGAGTGACTGCCACGATCTAACTGATTTGAATGCCATAGTGTCACCTACCTGAAATTTATTTGAATCTTCTTGGCGTTGAAGCGTGGTTGTATTATATTGATCCTGCTTGATTATTGGTTCTGTCCCCTCGTTGTATTTACGATGACTTTGTTGTTGTGGTTGTTGCTGCTGTAGTTGCAGCTGTTGTTGTTGCAGATATTTTTGCCGTTGTAGTTCCTGTTCATTCAGTTGATTTTCCGCAATCAATTTTTGGGCTAACAATTGTTGCTGCTGAATCTGATTAGCCAACTCCTTTTGTTTTTGTATAAGTTGTAGCTCCTGTTCCTTAAGTTGAGCTATTTTCTCCTGAGCTTTAATATTGATATCAATATCAGATATTATATTTTCGATTTGACTATTAATGTCCATCTGAAAATAATAATTAATAAGAAATAAATTAAAAATGGTTTGCATCATTATTTGAACAGACCAAGATAAAAGGTGTTATAAAAAGAATAAAAAATTAAGATTGTATTATGAATATATAATATGTATATAATTTTAAACTAGTTATTTAACTTCCTCAATATTATTATTATCCATTTTTATTAGATTAATATATTTATTTATGTTTTATTTGTTTTTTTATTATTTTTTTTATTTTTTTTTATTTTGTATTTAAACATACCAAAATAAAAGGTGTAATAAAAAGAATAAAAATATAGATAATATTATTATTTATATATTATTACATATTATTATTTATATATTATGTGTATTTATATATATTTGCATACCTATAATCAAATAAATATGAAATATTTATACTTTTTTAATTTATGTTTATTTTTAAATAAATTTATATATTTTTTTTAAGTAGTTTATTGATTATATTATTTACGCTTGTATTTATTTGTATTGAAAAAAAATTAAATATTTTGTATTATCGGTAGATTTATGTATTTTTTATATGCATTTTAAAAACATTACTTTAATTTTTACATATAAAATATAATAATAATAAAAAAAACACCTAACTCATATCATTTAGTCATAATTTTTTAAATTTATGTTTATTTTTAAATAAATTTATATATATATTTTTAAGTAGTTTATTGATTATATTATTTACGCTTGTATTTATTTGTATTGAAAAAAAATTAAATATTTTGTATTATCGGTAGATTTATATATTTTTTTATATGCATTTTAAAAACATTACTTTAATTTTTACATATAAAATTATAATAATAATAAAAAAAACACCTAACTCATATCATTTAGTCATAATTTTTATACCCTGAACCCATTAAAAATGAGAATTCAGGGTATAATGTTTTTGTGAAAATGTATGTAACAGGCAGAAGAAGGCATGGCAAACCCCATAAAGTATATATATTCTTGATCAGGATGATGAGCTGAGCTGATCTAGCCATGTCGGTCTGTCTGTCCGTCCGTCCGTCCGTATGAACGCAGAGATCTCCTAAACTACAAATGCTAGAGACTTTACATGTATACTCGTGTATACCATACGCAGTACGAGTTTATCATACTTTTTCGATAAATCATCCCATTTCATTTTTATCGATAATAATCGAAAATCTGACTTTGTTTTTCAAGCCTAATTTGAATACTGTTAGACATAGAGAATTCAGATTTACTGTGTAGATTTATGTTATGAATACAAAGATTTTGTAAAGTACAGATTTTTGATACCACGCCCCCTTCGCCACAAATTTGAAAAAACGTATATCAGGTACTAGAGACTTATGCTTTGGCATAAAAACACATTTGAATGATATTATAATGTTCTAAATTTGATGAAGATAGTCCCGCTACAAAAAGATATAAATTCCCATAATATGGCCCACACGGCAGCCCAAGCGCAGTAACTGGTAACTGCGCAGTTAGTATATGTGCATGAAAGAAGTATAGAATGATTGGAATATCAGTACTTTGCAGGGTTCAGGGTATCTCCTAGTCGAGCAGTCGAGACTAGAGCACTCTTACTTGTTTAAAGTGGTTTTTAGTATGTTTTAATATTATAATGCTAAATTATTTTTTTCAATAACTTTTGATCATGTAGTCATATTTTTTAGCGGATTTTTATCATTTTAAATTATTCTATTTATTTTTTCTAATTAAAGGATGTTATTTATTTTTATTTACTTATTATTATGTCTATATACAAACTATACTATATACATACATTTGATTTAACGGCATTCTCATCTTGATTTATTTTTGTTCCAGCAGCCACATCCGATTTTTCCGGAATATTGGATTGACTCTGCTCATCTTCAATCTATTGATAAAATTTTGTTAATAATTAAGACATATACTACATACATGTGCACATATGTGTTTAAATATGTTTTCTTTAAATATTTGATGACTGATCCGAAAACAAAGTTTCTATATAAATAAAGCAATTCCGTTAGGTTTCAATCTATGCGCAAGCGATTTTGTGAGTAGACTCACGTGATATTATATAGCAAAAATGTTTTTTCCTGTAGTTTTAGAAGCTGTTTAGCAAAAATTGTGCCCAATAATGAATAAAATTGGAAATCAAATGAATGCATGTGAAAATCATACAATTTTGTATGCTTACAAATTATGTTGCAACAAATTTTAAATATCATTTTGCCACACAATTTTTTTTTTTTCAATACGTTTAGAGATAAATAAAATCATGTATACTTCTTTCTTGGTCACTGACTCCAAGACTTCACCATCATCACCATCGTCACTTTCTTCTTCTTCTTCTTCTTCTTCTTCTTCTGCTTCTTCCTCATTTTCTACGACTGCTTCTTCTTCCTTGACTTCATTGTCGTCTGCTTCAACAGCTTCATTCGCTGCTTCTTTGACGTTGCTTGGGGCATCTGCATTCGGATTTGTTTGCTTTTCTAACTTCTGTTCTTCGATATTCTCTTCTTTTTTGGGTAAAGCAACGACGATTGTTGTTGTTGACGTTTCGCTTTCCTCATCCGGCTCCTTTTTGGCAACAACAATTATTGGTGTTTTCGTTGTGGTTGACGATACGCTTTCCTTATCGGGAGTATCAGCTGATTCGTTCTCCTTTTTAGCTATAACAATTGTAGTTGTAGTTGTTGTTGTTGTTTCAGTTTCTGTTTGGGGATCTGCTTCTACTTCTTTTTCTTGCTTGGCGTTCTCCTTTTTGATTACAACGACTGTTGTTGTTGTAGTTGTAGTCTCGCCATTTTCAACAACACTGTCTACTCCCCTTTCCACTACTTCTTCAAAAGCTTCATCTTTAACAACGTCCGGTTCAGTTTCAGGCTTTTTGGGCTCTTCTTTAAGCACTTGCTGTTGTTGCGTACTTTTGGTTTCATTTGCACTTGTCTTCATTTTTTAAATAACAAAAAAAAAACATATATTACATATTATATATATATATATATATATATTTATACATATGTATTGCATAAATCTCGTTTTGAAGAGCAAGCATTTTGCATAGAAAGCAAGCAGAGGCAGCATTATCATCATCATCATCAACACCATCTCCATCTGTGAATTGTAGTCTTTGATGAAGTTTGGCACATAGAAGGCAGCAGGTGAACAGACAAGCACAGTTGGAAAATATGCTGTTCATAAAGTGAAATGACTATTTTTGATTGCTGTCTGTCCACCTGTCTGTATGAAAGTAAAGCACTTCATTGCTATTAAAGCTAAAATCAATAGAGAAAGGGTTACGAATTGCGTATACGACCACTAGGGCACGATATATGTATATGATAGCATATTTAAGAGATATTGCCGTCTGCTACGGTTATAAAAGTTGTATGGGTATGATGATGCATTCGGCAATCAAAATCTGTTCGTGTAAACAAATCAGTTTACTTAAATATATAAAGATATTTTATGTGAAAAATATGTAAATATATAGTTTAGCGTAAAATACAGTTCAAATTAGGTTACAAATGCATGAATTATAAATTTATTACCATAAGAATATTTCTGCTGAATTGGTGTTCTTTTGCACTTACCACGACTTCAGGATCCATTTTCAGTTTTCCAAGTAAGTTATCTATGGAAATAAATATTAATATTAATTATTATTAAATTTCATATTCAAATGCGCCGACACTTCTTTTTATACCCTGAACCCATTTACATGAGAAATCATGGTATAACGTTTTTGTGAAAATGTACGTAAGAAAGAGGCGTGGCATAGACCATAAAGTGTATATTAAGCTGACCCGATTTATCGCCGTCCGTCCGTCTGTCCATCTGTCTGTATGTATGTATGTATGAACGCGTCAGAAACTACAAAAGTACAAGACATGAAATTTTTGGTCCGTGTATCGAAAATCAGTTAAAAAATTTGTCGCCTACACCTTAAAAGCTGTAGTCTTCAAATTTTAAATATAGATTCATCCATATTTTATAAAGTTTCGATATGTGTTATATTTTGGATACCGGCCAAAATCCACCCTCTTCCTTAGAAATTTGCAATAGACGTATTTTAAATACTAAAGACTTGTGTTTTGACGAATACACACATTTGAATGTTATCATCACGGTCTGAAAGTTTTACTTGAAATTTAGGGCCAATTGGTATTAAAAATATATATATATTACAAAATCATTTTATTCGTCACATCGTCACATAAATTATATATATAATTAACATTTTCACAAAACCATTATACCATTTTCAATGGGTTCAGAGTATAAAAATGTGTATTTAATATATATAAATATATATATAAAATAACTATATGCAAAACTATGATAGCACCTGTTAGCACCATTCATCATATATATATGTATATGTATATGCATGTATATACTCCTATATATATATATATATATATATATATATATATATATATGTATGTTTACATACATTTGCATGTATGTATCTTAAATAGATGAACTAAACATATGTATTTAAGTATATATATTATTTGAAGATTTAAATGTCGGCTTACATAACTCACTGATTATTTTTATACATTTTTATATAAATATTTTAATCACAAGTTAAAAAGAACACATTTTTGTAATATACAATATATATAGACATCAAATCTGTTTTATTCAGCTTACCTATTCCAATTCTTGTGAATGAAAAATTACAAAGAGAACAGCGCGCTGCAAAATCAAATTCAATTATCGGTCTACACTTGTATAAGATAACATTAAAATTAAAATGCCGTCCGGACTACAATAATAACCTCGAATGAATAAAATCTACATATCATCTACAAACAGGCACATGTGTATGTATATGTAACCTGTTCGATTTGAAGAATATGAGTGCACAATAAATATAGCGTCCACACGCTGTCCACAATGTCCAAACGGTGTCCACATTCTATTTATTTTCTATTATTGCCAAGTTCCCTCACATCAACAATATATACATAGCTTATGTATATATGTAAATATGTATGTATGTATCTACGCTTGCATGTACATATGTATGTATATATACGTACATACATAAACATATATGTTTGCATATATTTATTTAAATACAGTCCGATATAAAAAGACATGTACATACAATTATACACACAATGTTCATACATATGTGCATATGTGGCACAAATATACACAGGCATATTTGTATTTTGATGTACACATACACATGCATATACATATGTACATCCATGCATGATCCGCTTTTAAACAGTTGAGCATACTTTGGCCCCATGTTGATTTTATTAGGCATATGTATGTATGTACATACATATGTATATTAAATCAAGTACTTGTTGAGTTGTCTAGTCGAGAGTATGCAGGATCTGTCTGTATATTTTGAGAAGTTTGATCTTTTATTTAGATAAAACAAGTTTTCTTCATTCAAGTAAGGTACCTAATATCTTAAAAGATTTTATAAATAATAACTTAATTGAATCAAATTCCAGATTCGTAGACCTGGGTAGCACTGATCTAAATATTCGGATATTTAATTATTTTTAAAATTTTTTTACCAGCTTATATTTTAAACTACTGAGAACAATTTCCGTTACGTGTACTCTAACAGCTGCTCACTAGCTCTTAATATCGGTATATTAACATAATCATATATTAGTCGATGTTAGCTGTGGGATGGGTAATATCGATAGTATCACTAACCATACAACACATAGACCGGACAAGTCATATAAAATTTTTCAACGAAGAAAAAGTATGCATTAGGGCCTAGTACCTCGTGCCTGAGCCGAAGCAGTCTGTTTAGGCTCGAGCAGCGAAAATATAACACGACAAATTCAGTGCGCTGCCAGCGCTCTAACGAAATGGTCTCATTCTCATAAGAAGCACAGCTATGCGCTATTTTTTTCTTACTCTCTCTCTCTCACTCTCCTCTATGCTCTCTCTCTCTCCATGGCCTCTCAAATAGCAGCAGCGCACAAAAATTGAATTTTGTTCGCGACGATCCTATTTATTTCCTTCTGAGTGAAGAGTATACCGAACTCTTCACAGCGTTTGCCATGCTCGTGCAAAATGTTAGCGTTTTCATGATTATTCCTGCGAAGGGTATGAAAGCGTTGGTGCGCTCAATGAATATGTCTTCGCGATGGGTATGCATGCACACACTTACAGACCATTGCTACATGTATGAGGTTTTTGTTGCCTGTGTGCGAAACTCTACTCTTGCTGCCTGAAGAAATTGTAAAGTCCGCTTGTCGGTCTTGTGAACTGCACATACACATTTGCATGTGTGTGTGTATGGGATGCGATGATCAGAACTGTCTAGTGCCCCCGATTCAGTAGTCTGTCGATTTTGTATGGTTTGAATTGTAGAGTGACTATGAAATGAGCCCTTATGACCGTATCAGTCATTTTGGCAATAAAGAGAATAGTTTGACGCATTAAATAAACTTATTAATTAATGTACTTCTATAACTTTTTTTTAATTATAATTAATAGTTCTCTTTTTTCGATACCAGTAGATACATTCAAAAACGTACATATGTAGGTATATTATGAATACCTATAGGTACATACATACTTACATATGTATGTACATATTTGTGAAAAGGATATGAAAATCAACGAGATCGACAAACTTTGTCACTCTACAATTCAAACCATACAAAATCGACAGACTACTGAATCGCGGGCACTAGACAGTTCTGATCATCGCATCCCATACACACACACATGCAAATGTGTATGTGCAGTTCACAAGACCGACAAGCGGACTTTACAATTTCTTCAGGCAGCAAGAGTAGAGTTTCGCACACAGGCAACAAAAACCTCATACATGTAGCAATGGTCTGTAAGTGTGTGCATGCATACCCATCGCGAAGACATATTCATTGAGCGCACCAACGCTTTCATACCCTTCGCAGGAATAATCATGAAAACGCTAACATTTTGCACGAGCATGGCAAACGCTGTGAAGAGTTCGGTATACTCTTCACTCAGAAGGAAATAAATAGGATCGTCGCGAACAAAATTCAATTTTTGTGCGCTGCTGCTATTTGAGAGGCCATGGAGAGAGAGAGAGCATAGAGGAGAGTGAGAGAGAGAGAGTAAGAAAAAAATAGCGCATAGCTGTGCTTCTTATGAGAATGAGACCATTTCGTTAGAGCGCTGGCAGCGCACTGAATTTGTCGTGTTATATTTTCGCTGCTCGAGCCTAAACAGACTGCTTCGGCTCAGGCACGAGGTACTAGGCCCTAATGCATACTTTTTCTTCGTTGAAAAATTTTATATGACTTGTCCAGTCTATGTGTTGTATGGTTAGTGATAGTATCTATGGATTTGGACTCTCGCGATGTATCGATGGTTTTTTCATCCATCGGTAATTTACTACTTGGTGGCGCCACTAACCATATGTATAGTTAGTGGTGGCGCGAAGAAACAGATGTAAGTATTTTCCGGAAAATAAATATATAAATGAAATTAATACCAATATAACAATTTTATAGCAATATTTTAATGATAATATTTAGTGGTTTTTCGTAGGAAGAAAGTATGGACAAATTTTAAAGACATAAGTAAGCATGAAGCTGAAATTTAAAGTGCAAGTGTAGTTTTTATACCCTGAACCCATTGAAAATGGGAATTCAGGGTATAATGTTTTTGTGAAAATGTATGTAACAGGCAGAAGGAGGCGTGGCAGACCCCATAAAGTATATATATTTTGATCAGGATGACGAGCTGAGTTGATCTAGCCCTGTCCGTCTGTCCGTCCGTAGGAACGCAGAGATCTCCTAAACTACAAATGCTAGAGACTTGAAATTTTACATGTATACTCGTGTATACCATACGCAGTACGACTTTATCATATTTTTTCGATAACTCATCCCAATTCTTTTTTATCGATAACAATCGAAAATCTGACTTTTTTTAAAGCCTAGTTTAAAGGCTTTAAAAACGAAGTCAGATTTTCGATTGTTATCGATAGAAAAGACCTAGAGACTTCAAATTTACTGTGTAGATTTTTGTGATGAATACAAAGATTTTGTTATTTACTGATTTTGGATGTCACGCCCCCTTCGCCTCAAATTTGAAAAAAAACGTATATCAAATACTAGAGACTTGTGCTTTGGCATATACACACATTTGAATGTTATTATCACGTTCTAAAAATTTGATGAAGATAGTCCCACTACAAAAAAATTTATTCAACAAACAAATTTTCATAATATAGCCCACACGGCAGCCCAAGCGCAGTAACTGCGCAGTTAGCAGAGCAATTGCTTATGCGTTCGTATGGATGCATGCGTACGGGTGTGTGTATGTGTTTTTGTATATGTGCATGAAAGAACTGTAGAATGATTGGAATCAGTACTTTGCAGGGTTCAGGGTATCTCCTAGTCGAGCAGTCTCGACTAGAGCCCTCCTACTTGTTTTTTTCAAGGAATTATTTAATTTTTATTATATTTTATCAAAAGCATCTCAAAATTAAATATTGTGCCTTTTTTGTTTTTATACTAATATTAATTTTCTATTTTTTATACTACGCTGCCCAAATTATCATATTATAATAATAACAAAAAAGCTTGAAGCATATAAAAAAGAATTTAATTAATTGCATTGATTGACAATTTTATTTATGTAATAAAATATATATTTTATTAGATGTACAACCTTCACATAAATATCCCATTACTCTTGTATTTTACTCTTATGTAAACTGCACGAATAATTTTTGTGCTGGATGTATGATTGAATTTATTGAAAATTTATTCATTTCTAAGAACTTCAAATTTTCGATGGAGCTATCGATACTATCGATTGTTCATCCCATCGATGGAGAGAACTATCGAGGGGCGCCACTATCGATGGTTTTACAGCCCTACTATGCACTTTCTTTAGAATATTTTAGATTAGTTCCCATATAAAAAATAATCTCGAAGTTAATATTAGAAACTATAATTGAAGAATAAATATTTTATTAATTTATTTTTATCCAACAAGAATTATTGGAAATATTCTATGAATAGTATATTTATATTCGAAAATATAGAAAACCAATTACAGTTTATGACAAAGGCGTTGCTTACGATTAATTTATGTGCAATTAATCGATTACTGCGCACAAATTTTGGTGATGTGCTGTGACAGTTCCTATTTCAGGCTAGATCTAGAATATCTGAAAATAGAATAGCCCATAAAGTTTGCAAATAGCCTACTGCCATAAAACTAGCATATTTGCGATCTCTGTAGCATATTTCTAGTATATTTTCGAGTTCATATAGTGGTTTATTGTATCATATTACCGAATACATAATGGACTGAGATTTTCTACAACAGTTAAATATTTGTACAATAGTTGCTAGATCCACTTTTTGCCAAATTTTCAAGCAGAAATTGCAAAATTAAATAAAATCAAACAAAAATCAATAGTCATTTCAAAACATATTAGTTAGTTGTTCTATAATTTTTGTAGCTCTAGCTTGCTATTCCAGCATTTTTTTCTAAATGTTAACATATAATATTTTGGCCCACTTTTATGCACTATCACTAACCATACAACACATAGACCGGACAAGTAGTACAAAGTTTTTCAACGGCGAAAATCTTCGTGGAAGAGACCAGTCACTTTGTGCCTGCTCGCCTCGGTCGTTTCAGGGGCGAACAGCAGTGCTGCCAGAATCTCCTAAGCAAAAATTGCTAGATTTGGGAAAAAAGTGGCTAAAAATGGCTAAAAGTTTATTGAAAATTGCCAAAAAAAATTGCTAAGCCATTAAAATTTTGATTTTCAACAAATATACATATGTATTTTAGGAACTTAACTTAAAAACACTTACATTAAAAAAGAACATGACCTTAATCTATTAAATTTACATTAAACTACATAATATTTAAAATACTATCCAGCTCGTCAGCTTCACCTTCAGTAGCGTACTTCTCACTTCCAGTAATTTTAGTCAAGTACTCATATGGCATACATATGGTTTACACATAATTTTGATAGGTGATCGACAGTGGTGATCGCCGAGTGCTGAGCAATGTGCAGGCATAATGCTGCTTCCTGCTCCTCGGTCTTGGTCGTCTTGCGAATAAAGGGCAACTTATTCTTTTGTGTACTTGCGCCCATCACAGTAACATGTTTTTTTGAGGCACCGTGGCGGTGGATGTCGAAAAGCTTAGCGTTAATCGATGATTTGCAATACGCACAATAAGCACGCGTTGGATCAGTGCAATCCTTACGAGTCCATAGTTTGAACTCGTCATCGTGCAGCCAGGCATCACGAAAACTTTGTTTATAAACTTTCGGCATCTTGTTCCGCTCAGAATCACCAAACACATTTAAAGAGTTATCAAACACTTTAAAGTAGTTCATATAATCGAGCCACTGAGTTAAATACAAGTTCCGATATCTTAATAGTAATTTGTGGAGACGATGACAAAAAAGTATACAAAATGCAGTAACACTGAAGAAAAAATTTACGAATTGCTAGTCTTATAATAAAGTTGCTGAAATTGAAAAAAAAAAATTTAAAATTACTAGATTTGTGGCTAATAGCATTTCAAAAATAAAAGTTGCAAATTTTTTTAAAAGTTGACAGATCTAGCCACTAAATTGCCAAACTGGCAGCACTGGCGAACAGTGAAAATATGGCACGACAAAATCAGTTTGCTGCTAGCGCTGCTAGCGAAACGAACACATTTTCATCTGAAGCATGACTATGCGCTTGTTTTCCTTACTCTCTCACTCTCTCTCTATGCTATCTCTCTCTATGGTCTCTCAAGCATCAGCAGCGCACAAAAATTGAATTTTGTTCGCGACGATCCCATTTATTTCCTTCTGAGTGAAGAGCATACCGAACTCTTCAAAGCGTTTGCCATGCTCATGCAAAATATTAAAGGTATGAAAGCGGTTGGTGCGCTCAATGAATATGTCTTCGCGACGGGCATGCATACACACACTTACAGACCATTGCTACATGTATGAGCTTTTTGTTGCCTGTGTGCGAAACTCTACTCTTGCTGCCTGAAGAAAATGTAATGTCCGCTTGTCGGTCTTGTGAAGTGCACATACTAGTGCTGCAAAAATATCGAATCAGTATCGATATAATCGATATTTTCGAAATTTGGAAAAACATCGATATGGGTTTCTTAGTATCGATGTATCGAAAAAACGGTCAATCTTTGCGTTTTTTTAAAATGGGTATGTAGCACATTTATCAAATTATGCTAAATTTTTCAATAAAAATTGGATTGTTTTAATTTTATTGCTTTAAAAAAGAAAATTTTGGATGAGAATCAGGATCCTTTAATGTATTGGAAGGTAATTATTGCACTAATGCACAAATTTATATTGCTGTATTCATGAATATATAATTTTTCAGAACGCCAACAACGACGTAGCTCTTCAAACGCTGGCAAAAAAAACATTTATGCATTCCGGCAACATCTGCCGAAAGTGAGCGAATGTTCAGTAAAGCTGGAATAATTGCTAATTCTAGACGAGCATCGTTAAAACCAGTTACAGTTAAAAAGCTATCTTTTCTGAATAAGAACCGATGGGTTTTGTCTTAGATTTCTAAATACAGCGAAAGATCTCGCTAAAATCGCCATGGAGGCAATTGATTTTGTTATTATTAATTATTAATTAATTTCAAGCATCGGGATTTGATAATATAGTTTTCTCTTAGCTTTTGTAGTAATGTATAGTAGTAGTATATATATATGTATAATGTATAGTATATGATCTCGCTCAAATTGCCATGGAGGCACTGGTTTTTATTATTATTATTATTTAATTTTAAGGAACGCATAATGGATTTAAATTTTTAGTTTAAATGAATTATTTTTATTTATTGGATTTAGGTTAATGGAAAAAAAAAAATCGAGTTATACGACTATAAAGTTTTTGGCTTTTTTGTTTTAATAAATTTGTTTTTGTTTGAGCTGTTGCTTTTATTTAAATATTGAAATGGTTGCCTTTTTATCCATTAAGAAGTTATAACTAATATAAGCATTAAAATAGATCATTTACAAGAAATAAATATTTAAAAAAAAAGTGGTCGATATATCGATATTATCGATATTATTTTTCTCTGAAAATATCGCAAATATCGATACTGCCAAATATCGATTTTTTTGCAGCACTAGCACATACACATTTGCATGTGTGTGTATGGGATGCGATGATCAAAACTGTCGAGTGCCCGCGATAGAGTGACTACGAAATGACCGCATCAGTCATTTTGACAATAAAGAGAATAGTTTGACGCATTAAATAAACTTATTAGTTAATTTACTTCTATAACTTTTTCAGTTTGAAAATGTGTATAAAGTAATTATAATTAATAGGTAATAGTTAATAGTTGAAAAACTTTGTACTACTTGTCCGGTATATGTGTTGTATGGTTAGTGGCACTATCCAACTTATTTCGGAGCTCAACAGCTGGCAACACTGGTGATGTGGAAGATAAATTGCTTCGACACGATATATCGATACAATAATCTGCATCCCTAGACAGAACTGTAGTAGGAATAATGTAAGAAAAACGGAAGAAAAAAATGGGGGCAACGATGGTAAAAAATGGAAATTTATTGGATGCATTGCCCACGCAGGTAGCCGCACATTGTCGTTAAACTATTAATAAATTATTAAGCTAAATATGTAATTGCAGGGAACACTACATGTTGTAATGCTGGGCTTGGACTCTGCTGGCAAAACAACAGCATTATATAGACTTAAGTTTGATCAGTATTTAAACACAGTACCCACTATCGGATTTAATTGCGAAAAAGTAAAAATTACAATTTTGATTTAAGTAAGATCAAATTAATTAAGTTGAGCTGTTTGCAGGTGCAGGGTACCTTAGGCAAAGCAAAGGGAGTTCACTTTCTCGTTTGGGATGTGGGCGGACAAGAGAAACTTCGGCCGCTCTGGCGAAGCTACACTCGGTAGGTAAAACAGATGTTTATTATCAAAATGTATGCACATATACTCGGTTGATAATAACACGTTCCTGTCAGTATGCGTACATTCATGCGCTATCTAGTTTAAATTATAAAGACCACACAATATTAATTATTTTCTAGCTGCACTGATGGTATTCTTTTCGTTGTGGATTCGGTTGATACGGAACGCATGGAAGAGGCAAAAATGGAATTAATGCGTACAGCCAAATGTCCTGATAACCAGGTCTGCGTTTGATTTAAAGCTAGAAAGCAGAACAGACATTTTATATATAGGATACTAATTACATATAATTCATTTTAGGGTGTTCCTGTGCTTATTTTGGCGAATAAACAGGATCTACCAAGCGCATGTTGTCCTAAGCAGCTTGAGAATCTTTTAGGGTTACATGAACTACACCATCCAATATCGAATCTATCAAGTACTTCCATCTCAACTTCAACTGGCAACATTGCAGGTTTTGCCACATCAAACCAAAGTTATACTGATCATGGCACAGCTTCACTAACTGATGTAAAAAAGGGCATTGTTAATAGTCACGTACGGAGCACAGATCAATTCCAGCTGGATTCTAAAAGCACCTCGTCCCATGCGGAATCTAAATTCAAGGGCTCCAGTTCACCAACCACACTGAGCAATACACAACAGCAATTCACAGTTAAACACAATAATTTAAATGTCAAAGGTTGGTACATACAGCCCGCTTGTGCTATAACTGGTGAGGGGCTGCAAGAAGGATTAGATGCTTTATACGACATGATTTTAAAACGCCGTAAAATTAGTAAGTCACATAAAAAGAATAAACGGTAATATTGTCTTTAGTTTTAGCATCGTAGAAATTTAAGTCTGCTTAGCACAATTAACTAAATGTACACGCACTTAACAAAAATAAAGAGTATGAGTGCTCTATTCGAGACTGCTCGACTAGTAAATCCCATGCAATGAGATGATATTCCAATCATTCTAGTTATTCAAAAAGACACACATACGTGCGAAGCGACTGCACTTGAGCTGCAATATATGCTATATTCTAAGAACTTATTTCTTGAATAAATCCTCTTGTAGCTGGACTATCTTCATCAAATTTACACAACGTTATAAAATCATTCAAATCCGTGTCTTTTCCAAGACACAAGTCTCTATTATTAGAAAAACGTATACAAAATTTATAAATTGCGAAATGTTTGTATTCATCCCATGATCTACACAGCAAATCTGATTCTTGAGATCTAACAGTATTTAAATTAATCTTAAAAAACGAAGTCAAATTTTCGATTATCTTTAAAAAAAATCGACAAAATATTATAAACTTGTACTGCGTATGGTATACACGAGTATACATGTAAAATTTTAAGTCTAGCATTTGTAGTTGATATTCATACGGACAAACGGACATGGCTAGATCAAGTGAGCTCTTCGCCCTGATCAAGAATATATATACCTTATTGGGTCTACAATGCTTCCTTCTGCCTGTTATATATTCAGGGTATAAATATTGCATATGTACAAATGTACGGAAAGTCGGATGGATCATATATACAACAAAATTACTCTAAAATATAATGTAATGTAATTTAAAACACAATTTACATTTTTTAAAACTATTTTGTGTGTTTAAAACTATGTTGTGTATGTAAAAGAAGCGAAAAATTACTGAAATATCAGTTCCTCGAAGGGTTCAGGGGATCTCGTCGACAAATTAATAATAATAACATATTATAATATAATATATTAATAGTGAACACGGATAGTTAACCCAATATATAAAAGATTTTAATGTGCTAAATACGAACCTGAAAACAATTTTCCATATATTTAGAAAGTACAAAAAACATTTAGCTGTTAAATTGAATCAAAATCTTTTTTAAAAGTTTACTAAAATATGTATTTGTATAGATGTTTCTTTTTTTCAGCAGTTAAATATGTTTTACTTTTTTGATCAAATTCAAAAGCAGTTGTATTCTTAGATACCGTCCAAACTAGCCTTTGAAAGAAAGTGATAAGTTTTTAAAATTTTCTCGATACGCCCACTTAGTGCGAGGAAATCGGGAATCTGGTACCTCAAAAGAAGAGCTAAAATAATTTTTTATCTATGCACATTTGGGGCATGACAAATCGGGTTAGCCTTCTACTTTAATTTTACAGTTTGAAACTCCAAATTTAACGACTCAATTACTGTTAACCTTTTCTATAGATTTTACAAAATTTATAGATATATACCAATTAGAATTGGCGTGAAAAATCGGAAAAATCTATATCGTGCAATGTTCTGGATCTGACAGCGCTTTGGCTGTGAATGATTATTATGCAGTTAGCGTCCGACTGCAACGTCCATACTTGTTGATCTTCCTATTGCTAATATATATATGTGCAGACGATCCTGATATGATAGGACAAATTAGATTTTAAAAGCGGGCTCAGCACAGCAAGCCAAGTTGGAAAAAAACAATACCAGATGTAAATATATCAATATGCTATTGAATAAATATATATTAGATCCACTCAAACTTTGTGACTTCCAAATATTCTAATATGTATATGTGAGGCTTATTCTTTTGGCAACAAAGGTTTATTTTCTCTTTTAAAGTCTTGATACAAAAGGAGATGTCTGTAAAGATGTATGTAAATGTAATTACACAAAACTTACTTAATTTTAAAAGCCTTAATCAATCTTTGTAGTTCGTTTTTTTTCTTTCTCTCTTTTAAGTTTTCTTTTCTGTATCTGATTCAATTAAAATAGTTATAATGAACGCCCAGGTTGGGCATTGTTACATTAGTTGGCACATAAGTGGACCCTGGGGCACATTTTAGACAGTCACGTTTGAGTGCGGGCCTTTGCTTTGACTTTGATCCCTGGCAGTGCATGGCGAAGCGCAGCTCTTCGGCCATTTCCGAGCATAACGATTGATTGTCTGTATGCAAATTTTTCTTTGAGTTCCAACAGAATTCAAATATCGCCACAACCACAGCAAGCGCTAAACCACAAAGTAGAACAACGAACACACCGCCTAAAAAGTGAAAAAAAATAACAATAAAATCATTATTATAGTCAACATTAAAAAATTGTGTTTTTCTTTGATTTAAAAAACAAAAAAATAAAACATGGGTCCGTTGAATATGGGCAACCTCAGATGGGTTCGTCGAATATGAAAGGCCATGTAGTATATATGTATGTAAATGATATACATATTATAATTGACTAAGAGGAGAACTCTAGAGAACAGATTGCCGGGATACCCTGAATACTATGCGCAGAAAGGCTATTTCAAACATTTTGCGCACCTGCGCATCTCTCTAGATGTGGTTTTCGTGATCGATGTGTTTGGACGGACGTACACCCGGACATGTCTAATCGACTCAGCTCGTTCATATAGAACTTCCAGTCTACTCTATACAAATATGTATAAATAATGTATGTATGTATATTAAAAAATAGTTTAACGAATATATATATATAAGACATCATATTAAAAATAAAATTAATAACACTTTATTAAAAGAACGAAACATCATAATGTTCTCGTTATACCGAAAATACGTACCAATGTTTTCAACACCCAATGCATTTGCTTTCGATTCTTTACTTTTATCGTCTCTGTTGCAGACATCGCCCGTATTCTTCCACCATTTGTCATAGAGTATCTGTATAATGCCTTTCTCTTGCAGTTCTAATATAGCTAATGAAATTTTATCCCGCCATGGGGAGCCTTTTGGCGTTGCAATGCCATAGCCCTTCGAGTCAAGCAGTCCCCCTATTTGAGTTAAGTTGCAATCGCGCTGAACTGCATAGTCCAACATTGTTGACTCCATTAGAAAAGCATAATTGCCTTCCATCACTCGTTTGATGCCATCCTCGTACGTTTTGACGAATACAGAGGTCTTTCGGTTTTCCATATAGCGCCACATTTTTTGGTATATACCTATTTTCGAATCCTGATAAATCCAGATAAATGCAAAGAATGGATAAATGTCTTTTCTATACACTATAAATTTACTGTTAATTTTAAAGAATCTCGTCCCTAATATCATTAACTAGCACAGTGGGCTTTGTCAAAGCAGCTACTTCACTGCTTGAAAACTTGAAAACTAACTATTAGCCAGTCTAAGCAATATTTTTATACCCTGAACCCATTGATAATGGGATAGTGGTCTTGCTAAAATGTATGTAACAGGTAGATGGAGGCGTGGCAGAACCCATAAAGATCAGGACGACTAGCTGAGTTGATTTAGCCCTGTCCGTCTGTCCGTATGCTTGAATGCGTCGTTCTCAGAAGATATACATAAGAGTTAAGCACTTGACATTTTTTAATAGGTCCAAACGGATAAACTAATAAACATTGCCCGCGCATATCGAGCTTGTTTCCAAAAAAAGAACTACTTTCGATTAAAAACCGTATCGAAAGTCAGTAATAAATTATACTTCCTACATCTTTGAAGCTCGGGTCTTCAAATTTTAAATATAGATTAATATGTATTTTATAGAATTTCGATTTTTGTTATATTTCATATGCCTTGGCATATACACACATTTTAATTATTTTATAACGGTCTGAAAGTTTTAGAAAGATTGTCCATCGACAAAAAAAAAGGTATTAAGGGTTCAGGGGATCTCGTTTTCGAGCAGTCCCGACTAGAGCTTCTTTACTTGTACATTGAAATACGTGCATTCTTGTCTATTGTAGCATCGCAATTGAAATTAACTTGCGCTGGAATTATCAGCTGCTGCTTTAGTTTATGTTTGCTTGGTAGCTCGATCTAGAACTTTCATACTTGTTCATGTATGTCACTATCATCAAAATGAATATATTATGCGTGTGTCTAATCTGAACTGAATATATAATATAAAAGAAATAAATGCATATTCACCCTGAAAAATGTCATTGTTGATCCGCCCTCCAAAGTACCATACTGAATTTCCGTTTGATCGGCCAAATCATTGGCGCTCTCGATTGGAGTTATCATTCGTTCGACTGTCAGAAATGCAGCTAAATTCGCTGTATATGACGAGATTATGATCAAACAAAAGAAAAACCAACAGCCGCCGACAATGCGTGTCGAAGTCGCCTGAAAAATGAAAAAAGTTCAAAATATATATAATAATAACTGGACATAAACAACTGAAAATATTGAAGTATTGTGTTATCCAAATTCATTTCGATTTACTTGGCATATACATATATACATGTATATCTATTTTACAAAATACATAGCAAAATAGTTGCCACATGCGTGAAGTCTGCAGTTTCCGATTCCGAAAGAAGACCTTTTTTTCATCTGCATTTATTTTGATTACTTTCAGCTTATCCCATGTGACCTTATGAGCCATATGTTGCAGGTTTTAGGTTCAAACTTATCTGTGAACCTGATTCTACACGGACAACAATATCACTTGCAATATATCGTTTTTGTAACTGAGTAATATATATATACAGAGATGGTAGTTAGTAGATGGTGATATTCATACCCTGGGATAGAGATCGGCCCCTTGCTGCATAAGAGCGCCAATTGCAAACCAAAAGCTATTTTTCAGTGTGAAATTATTCTGTACGGTCACTAATTCCAAAGTATCATCAGAGTCTGAGTTGTCATCAAGATCGACATCAATGTCAGCGTTAGCATCATTATTATCATCGTTATTGGGTTGTCCATCATTGGAAGTGTTTGCAATCGATTTTAGCTCCAAATGGTCGAAAGCATTATTCGCTTTACGAATTTTACGCAACATATGATCACAGGCCATGGAACAGACGGGCTTTGATCGTACCCATTCCATTGGCGATAGTCGTGCTACTATCCAGATACACATTGATACTAGAATGTATCCAAACGCTATATAAAACCAGATTTCGATAGCAAGAGGGTTCATAAAAGAGAAAAACTTCGTTTGGGCCCGATCTGAAATCTGTGAATGAATAATGCAACTTAAATTACATCTATATAAAACAAAAACAGTTTTTCAATACGTTTGCCGTTTGGAGAATGAGGAACACAATATCCAATACATATATACAAATGAATTTAATGGTTATGCTTACCTTTGGATTCAGTCCAGATCCTTGTCTTAAGAATGTTCCCGTTATAAACCAAAAACTGTTTGATATCGAAAACTGATTCTCAACGATATCAGTCTCTCTAAAGCATGGATGCGGATTTTTCCATTCATATGGTGAAAATCGAGCCATCACAAATAGCGCGAATGATACTAATACATAAGCAGCTAGCACATACAACCATATCTCGATTGCCAATGGGTTCATAAAGGAAAACAGTCGTGTGGGCTGACTGGTCGGCACCTAAGGATTGGTGATCAGGGATTTTTAATCAATATAATAAAATGCTAAACTTAAAGAAAATAAATATATAATTTTGTATATGGATGCATGCCTATATATGTATATTTACTGCAACCCAGCTATGTATTGCAATAACAAGCAAGAAAATCGAAGTCGGAGGCAACCGAATCCATTATACTCGTTCACAATTAAGGATTATCAATTTGTATACCCTAAACCCACTTAGAATAGGAGTTTGGGGTATAATGGTTTTGTCAAATTATAAATATCAAGCTTATTGATAAAACGATTTTTAATCTCAAAATTTGTAGCTTTTAATGTGGAACGCCTCCAGTAAGTAGGATATATAACAAGTAAGAGGGCTCTAGTCGAGACTGCTCGAGACTGCTGAACCCTGCAAAATAATGATATTCCAATCATATAACCATACGCATGCATCCATACGAACGCATAAACACGCGCTCTGCGCTTGGGCTGCCGTGTGGGCTATATTATGAGAATTTATTTGCTGAATACATTTTTTTGTAGTGAGACTATCTTCATCAAACTTTCAGAACGCGATAATAACATTAAAAAGTGTGTATATTCGAAAGCACAAGTGTCTAGTACTTGATATACGGGTTTTTTTAATTTTCAAATTTGGGGCGAAGGGGGCATGGTATCCAAAATCTGTAAATTACAAAATCTTTGTGTTTATCACATAAATCTACACAATAAATATGAAATTTCTAGGTCTATCAGTATTTAAATTAGGCTTAAAAAACAAAGTCAGATTTTCGATAATTATCGATAAAAAAGAAATTTAATGAGTTATCGAAAAAATATGATAAACTAGTACTGCGTATGGTATACACGAGTATACATGTAAAATTTCTCTAGCACTTGTAGTTTAGGAGATCTCTGCGGACGGACGGACAGACGGACAGATGGACATGGCTAGATCAACTCAGCTCGTCATCCTGATCAAGAATATATATACTTTACGGGGTCTGCCTCGCCATTTTCACAAAAACATTATTCCATGAATTCCCATTTTCAATGGGTTCAGGGTATAAGAACTTATACTATCGCCCAACAACACATATGTATATTGCCAAACCTACCCCTAATAGCCGAATAGCTTAATAACAATGCAATATCGATTTCCCTTCACTTCATGAACGAGAAAAGTAATAAGAAAGAGGTCTGTACAAAAATCAATGCTTACATTATACAATTGATTGCATACATACAAAATTTGGTCAAATGATATAAATGATTATTACCTTGAATAGAATGCCAATGCCGAGATTCATAAATGGCTTGGTAAAGTCAATAACACTTTCTCTGGCATAGTTAATGGTCATCGATGCGACAGCCAAATCGGCGCGCTAGAAATTCGATAGAATGTTTTATATTATTCAAATGCATATTTATATATACAAATATAGAGATCTTCTTGCCCTTTCCATTAACTCTTGAACGATGCCATTCCAAGAGTTCGTTTCCGGTATGTAGACCCCATACATATTATCGGGCACCAGTTCGATCTTATATTGAAAGCCAACTTGTTGTGCTATGGCCTTTAGTAGATCAATACAGAAGCCCTCAAATCTAGCATTTCCCGTTATATTTGCATCTTCCTTGACCATGACATACGGACGTTCCTAGAAGCTCACAAACAATAAATATTAGAATCAAAATGTATATGTATTATTTCGACATACCTCTCTCGTCATTACAACCAGCGTTATATTTGCAATATTCGAGTCATAAAATGCAGTTGGGTCGGAAATATTAACCCCTACATCCGGCTGCCAAAAGCCCACCTTTTGTATCGTCTCCTGTTTTAATTTGAGTATGTCAATTTTAAATTTGTTTCTCCGCCCCTCAATAAAGTTCACTTTCCCAGTCAAGCCATCAACTGCTGCCTATAATCAGTGAAAACAAATCTAGCATGAAACCACGTAAGAAAACTCTAGTCGGTGTGCCTGACTAGGAAATACCCTGAAGCCCGAATGATCTGCGTTTTTAAATGTAAGCAGTTATCTGATTATGAAAACCAACATAAATGCAAATTTATTAAAATTTTCAACTAGATACAAATTTTTCTGCGTCATTTGAATTCGCACCTTCACAATCAAATATGTTTATAAAAAAAAGAGGTATAAACTCTCAGCATTGGCGACTCTTAAGCCCACAATTCCAAGACACGTGCATCCGCAATCCAATTCAAACACAACTTGGACTGGTATTCAAAATATGGTAAAACAAAATTCAAAATTTTTAAAATATGCATGATACTAAATTAAACAAGTAAGAACGTTGCAGTCGGGCGTTACCGACTGCGGAATATTCATTCAGTCCTAACGCTGCCATACATATCTAATTGATTTTGGGTTGTCAACCCAGGTATATTTTAAATTTCAAGTCTCTAGCGCTAATAGTAATCAACATAAAGCAGGGCCTCAACTCATTAAAACTGGGGAATCATAGAGAACTATTCCCGTTTATATCTCGTACATCTTTAGAGCTAGACTCTCCAAATTTTGCATATAGATGCATGGGTATTTTATATAATTTTGATTTTTGTTATATTTTGGATATCGGCTCAAAAATTTACCGAATTCTCCTTTTAATGTTAGTTGCAAATGTAGCAATGTGAATGAGCTGGTATTTCTTAAGAAATGACAAAAATTCAATAGAACTGTATATTTAATAAACAAAATATTTGGCCAATTAGCAAACGTACCTGTAAGCAGCAATCTAGCAGTGGAGCAGAGCGTTGCACACATTGATCGTTTATTCTATGCATACAGTCATATGCATATGTATGTATGTCTTCTGGCATATTCTAAAAATTAATTCATGAAATTTTCAGCCGTTACTTTAGCTTACTTTTGTCAGATGACGCTCTCGAAGTGAAGCTATTTTGTTTTAGCTACCGTTTGCTTGTATATTGCAGTGGCGTCGATGGTAAATGCTATGCAAGTTGCGCTGGAATAGCGCGGGTTCTAATCTCGCTAATGTCAAGTTTTTTAAATGTGTTTTTATAAATTAGTTATTTTATTGGGAAAATGATAGCTTATATGACAAACACATAACATTTTAGTTATTAGTAAAATATTTTTATAAGTTTTTATAAGTTAAATTTTAATTTTGCTAAAATAACCCACAAATGCTTATACGTACATTCATACATAAATACTTACAAATGTGTGTATTCGTCTGCACACACAATTTCAGTATGCCAGCGTTTTTTACGCGAGTGAAAATGTGTATGTATGTATGCATATTTAAATGCGTATTCGAGCAATTCTAAGAATCTCAATTGCGATTGAATTGTCTTTGAATTGCTTTTGAATTGTCTTTGAATTTTCAACAGCTACTTTTGTTTTTGATTACTATAGGTGCTATAGCTGTAAAGTTTTGTGTTAGTTGTATTGCGTAAGGTCAGTTCAGTGGCGCTGTTAGCAGAGACTCTGCGCGTTGTGTCAGAAGTCAGCGGCTCGAATCTCGCCGATGTTAAGCGTGTTTATTTTTCTTTTAAGTTCGAACCCTGCGGGAATTTTTTAAAAATCGAAATTTATATTGTTATAATATATTTTATATTTTTTAAATTTCTTAAAAATGTTTCGTTTTGTCTTATCAATGGCTATTAAGCTTATATACGTATATATATGTGAGTGACACACGCATATGAATTTTGCATTTGGCCGCTGCAAATGTCGATTTGGCACGCCCCTAGTGGGCGTAGATTGAGGTGCAGGTTCGAACCCCGCGGAAAACTTTTTCGTTTTCTTTTAATTTATATTTTTTAATTTTCTTAAAAATGTTTCTTTTCTTATTATCAATGCCTATTAAGCATATTTATATACATAGGTGGCATACGTATATGAATTTCGCTATTGGACGCCTAAAATCCGATTTGCCACGCCCCCAGTGGTCGTAGACCCATAATTTTTGGCCAGTTCTTGGAATGAGTTGAAGGTTACGTAACTGTAAAATTTGGACGCTTAGACTCAAAAAATGTGAAAATTACAGGGTATTTTTTGATATGACACGCCCCCAAAGATTATCAGTAACTTAACTATCCAAATTTTAAGCTTCTAGCTCTAAAACTGTAGGAGATATAAACTTTTGCGGTTTGATATATCCGCTATAGATATATATATCTTGGGTAGTCAACCCGAGTATACATACCAAATTTCAAGTCGCTAGCATCAATAGTGCTCAAAATATAGGATAATTTGGAAAATCACTCTATATTAATATCCGATTTGCCACGCCCCCTGTGGGCGGGGATATATAGTATTTTCTTCGGACTTTATAGAATCGTAGCATTAACTTACGTGCCAAATTTCAGCATTCTAGCTTTACAATTTTACAAGATACAGTTTTACCCGATTTGCTATGCCCCCAATGGGCGTAGATATATCCGCCGTATCTTTTTGATCTTGGGTGATCGACACGAATCTACATTCCAAATTTCAACTCTCTAGCTTTTCAACTAATATGATTTCTGGCATACAAGAAGGAATGCATTTTCCGATTTGCCACGCCCCTAGTGGGCGTATATGGAAAATTTTTACACTTTATAAATCGGAGACATATACGAGTATATGTTCCAAGTTTCAAGTCTCTAGCTTCAATAGCCGCGAAAAAAATTGCATTCATACGGACAGACGGACGGACAGCAAGACGGACATTGAACAAAACCAATATATTCATTGCACTTCGTGAATGAATATAAGAATCAGGCATTCGAGCTCCAACGTACGAGACATAATTTTATAACTATTCTTCGGAAGCGTTTTAAGTCGATTACATTAAATCGAGAATATCTATTGATTTTTAAAAGCAAACTCGTTTTTCGGGACCAACATGGACCTACAAATTCAATTTTTCTATCTCTTACAGGTTCTGAGATCGACGCGTTCAAATCGTTTTATTTTTAATGGCTTTATGATATAACAAGTCTTCCGACTAGGAGACCGATTTGCTCTTTTACTTCATGGCTTGTATCTAACTTACAATGTACCAATAATGTCTTACAGCAGCAACTTTTTTCTTTGGGAACGAATAATAACACATACATATATAAAGCAAGAAACTAACCAAAGCTTAGATAGAGTCTTATTCCTTTAATTATTAACCTTAATTTACAAAAAGAATTATGTCTATATGCTGCTTAGTTTAAGAGTTATAACTAAAAGATTAATTTAAAAACAAGTAGGAGGGCTCTAGTCGAGACTGCTCGACTAGGAGATACCCTGAACCCTGCAAAGTACTGATTCCAACAATTCTACACTTTTTTCATGCACATTCCAACAATTCTACACTTTTTTCATGCACATATACAAAAACACATACACACACCAGTACGCATCCATACGAACGCATAAACAATTGCTCTGCTAACTGCTCAGATACTGCGCTTTGGCTGCGGTGTGGGCTATATTATGAAAATTTGTTTGTTGAATAAATCTTTTTGTAGTGGGACTATCTTCATCAAACTTTCATTTTTGTGTGTGTATATTTTCTTTCATTCAAATGTGTGTATATGCCAAAGCACAAGTCTCTAGTACTTGATATACGTTTTTTTCTAATTTGGGGCGAAGAGGGCGTGGCATTCAAAATCTGTAAATAACAAAATCTTTGTATTCATAACATAAATCTACACAGTAAATCTGAAGTCTCTAGGTCTAACAGTATTCAAACTAGGATTTAAAAACAAAGTCAGATTTTCGATTGTTATCGATAAACAGAAATGGGATGAGTTATCGAAAAAATATGATAAACTCGTACTGCGTATGGTATACACGAGTATACATGTAAAATTTCAAGTCGCTAGCATTTCTAGTTTAGGAGATCTCTGCGTTCCTACGGACGGACAGACGGACGGACGGACGGACAGACGGACAGACGGACATGGTTAGATCAACTCAGCTCGTCATCCTGATCAAGAATATATATACCTTATGGGGTCTGCTACGCCTCCTTCTTCCTGTTACATACATTTTCACAAAAACATTATACCCTGATTTCCCATTTTCAATGGGTTCAGGGTATAAAAATAAAAAAATGTAATTTTTTGTATATTTACTACTTTATTCTTTATAACCACTTCTAGGCGGCTTGATAATACTATTTTTTTTTTTATCAATTTTTGCCCACTCCTCTTTTAAACCTTTTATAAGATTGGGTTTTAACGTATTATGATGCTTACTGATATTTTTTTCCAACATATGCCAACAATGCTATTTTTGGATGTAGCTCAGGACTTTGAGGAGGTGTTCTTAATAGACGTATTATATGACAGGAACATTTTGGTTTTAGAGTCATTGTCATATTGGAAAGAAAAAGACCTAGATAATCCTAGCTTCGCAACACATGGGATCAAATTTTTTAAAATTTTAATTTCAATGTATTTGAGGGTGTAAATAACCCCATCAACTACCTCAAAATTTCCGACACCAGCATCAGCCATACAGCCCCATACCATAACGCCACAATCGCTATGCTTTACTGACATGAGTGTGTGCTTTGGTTAGAGTGCTTATCTCCACACACGAATCTCCCATCCGCATGCGCGACTTATACCCATTAGCTGCTATTGCTTTCCTTACTGTTTCTGGATGCACAACTTTATTTATGGACTGTAGAATCTATGTACATATCGACTTTGCGCTCACAAATAGCTCGCTCTGCCTTCTGATTTTCGCTTGTCCGGATTCGGATTTGAATCGTCCAATTAGGGATTGGATTGTTGAACGACTGCGAAACACTATATTCGCAATTTCCGAATATGTTTTCTGCTGCTTAATTTTTGCATATTTAAAATTAGTTAGTGTTCTTCGACAGCAAATTATTTGCCCGGAATTTCAAATCAATATTTGTCCACTTAGCGGTTCAATTTGAACGAAATTTGTTGCAAAATGTTGCGAAATTATGCTCGAGCATGCAAATACATACATATATTGGAAAACAGCCGTTATGATTTTTGTTTTCTGTCTGCAGCTAAAGTTCTAGGAAAGTACGGTGTACGAAGACTTTATTGGAACCAAAAACATGTCTTTTTATGATCTTTTAGTTTAACTCCAAAACTAAGCAAAATATAGACCTAATTCTTTTTTAAATTGAAGGTTAATAAATAAGATAATAAGACTGTATCTTAACTGTGGTTAATTTCTTGCAATATATATGTTTTATTCGTTCCCACAGAAAAAAGTTGCTGATGTACGAAGACATTCTGGGTACACGGAATGCATTGAAATGTAAACGTTTTTGACTGTTCACCCATCGAATGATGAGCTCACAGCTTTACAATCAAATAGCATGTTTGACAAAAAAAAAACAAGTAGGAAAGCTCTATTCGAAACTGCTCGACTACGAGATCCACTGAGCCCTTCGAGGAAGTCATATATCAGTAATTCTTCGACGCGTTCACATATACGGACAGACAGACTGACAGACAGCTAAATCAACTCAGCTCGTCGCCTTGATCAAGAATATATACTTTATGGGGTCTGCCACGCCTCTTTCTGCCTGTTACTTACATTTAACAAAACCATTATACGATGATTTCTCTGCAACTCCTTGACCACGCGAATCACTTCTATCATCGGCGCTTCATCGCTAGATGATTTCCCATTTCAGGGTACACAAAATTAGAGTTATAATTCAAGTTATTCACATACCGAATTTATGTAATTATATAGGGAAAGTCCGTCACTCCAAACTCTGTCTGAGTTACATGAAAGGTTCTTAAAGGTTAATGTGTGACTGCTATCCAATTGTTTGAGTCCGTAAGCAAAGGCATAAACTGAGTCAAACATGAGGGCAGATTCTGTCTGAAATAGTATATGTTATACAATTAAGTACATTGAAGTCATGTGCGGTAGACTACATAATAGTCTATAAAGATCAACAAGTAATCAAACTCTAGTCGAGACAGCTCGACTAGTAAATCCCCTTAACCCTGCAAAGAGCTGATGCTCAAATTCTTCTACGGATCTTATACAAAAACATATGCTCTCATACATGCGCATGCATCCAAACACACGCATAAGCACGCGCTCTGTTAACTGCGCAGTTACCAGCGATTGCGCTTGGGCTGCCGTGTGGGCTATATTATGAGAACTTATTTGTTGAATAAATGTTTTTATAGTGGGATTATCTTCATCAAACTTTCATTTTTTTAATTTATGGTGAAAGGGGCGTGGCAATTGAAATCTATAAATTACAAAATCTTTGTCTCATGGACCTATACTGTTAGGCTAAACTTCCTAGGTCTAACAGTATTTAAATTATGCTTAAAAACGAAATAAGAATATTGACTATTGTCGATATGAAAATATGATAAACTCGTACTGCGTATGGTATGCGTGTAAAATTTCAAGTCTCTAGTATTTGTAGTTTAGGAGACGGACAGACCGACGGACGCCTCTTCTGCCTGTCACAGACATTTTAGCTAAACCATTATAACCTGATTTCCCATGATTTCCCATTTAAGTGTAGTTATTTCTTATTTATGTATTTTTGATTAAAAAACTTAAAAATTATTAATATAGTGCAAAGCAACAGAATTTAAATATTTAACTGAAGTAATTGTTTACCTGTATGTACGGCATCCCATTGATCAAATCTAACCCGCTGTGTTGGAGCTTTTGCATTTGGTCAATTACATCCTGATAACGCTTACTTCCAACGTCAACTAAACGAAAAGCAGTTATATTAACGCTGTTGTATCTGAAATCCTCCAGATCATATGTTTCCAAGTCCTAAACACAGAGGTCAAGCTCAAAATTTTTGATCAAAAACATCTTGAGTAACAGGTACTTACGAAGGTGGTAAACATATAATGATATCGATGGTCGTTCATTTGCAGCTGTAAAATCTGAAATTGAATATCGTACACAGTTTTTAGTTACACAGTTTTTCAGTTAAAATATATACGCATGCATAGATCTAAATTTATATATATGTAAACATTATTCGCACTTTCTTTTAAGATGTGAAGTTCGTGCCAAATATGGGAAATTCTTCAGAAAAGCTTACTTTTATAAAAAAGCCGAGGTACCAGCAGTTTTTCTTATACCCTGAATACCTGTATAATGTTTTTGTGAAAATGTATGTAACAGGTAGAAGGAAGCATACCCCATAAAGTATATATATTCTTGATCAGGGCGACGAGCTGGGTTGATCTAGCCATGTCCGTCTGTTCATATGAACGCCGAGATCTCCTAAACTAGAAATGCTAGAAAAATTTTACATGTATACTCGTGTATACATACGCAGTACGATTTTATCATATTTTTTTCGATAACTCATCCCATTACTTTTTTATCGATAATAATCGAAATTATTACTTTTTTTAAAGCGTCATTTGAATACTATGAAACCTAGAGACTTAAGACTTTTCGTGTAGATCTATGTGACAAATGCAAAGATTTTGTAATTAAGATTTTGTAATTTGTAATTGTAAACCTAGAGACTTAAGACTTTTCGTGTAGATCTATGTGACAAATGTAAAGATTTTGTAATTAATAGATTTCGGATACCAAGCTTCCCTTCGCCCTAAATTTGAAAAAACGTATTTCAAAAACTAGAGACTTGTGCTTAGGCAAATACACACAATTGAGTGTTATTATCATGCTCTGATAGTTTGATGAGGATAGTCCCACTACAAGAAGATTTATTCAATAAATGATAATAATATTGCAACCCAAGTGCAGTCGCTGCGAGCTGCGCAGTTAGAAGAGCGCATGCTCATGTGAACGTATATATGCATGTGGGTGCACGCGGAAGCTAAAAATTTATATTTCAAGTCGATGGAATAAAAAAATACGACAATATTTTACTTCCTAAAGTTGAAGGTATTATCTAGTCGATCACTCACGACTAGAGTTTTCTTACTTGATGTTCTTTAAACTGAATAGTTAAATTTACAAATTTAGATTTTTAATATCTCACCGCATTTCCCCAAAAAAAAAATGTGCTTCGGATTGAGCTTTAGGAGAAACAATTATTTGGATGTCATATAGTGTAAACTCTAATATTGATATTGAGATCAAAAGATGTGGAAATGTGGTCAATTTATGAATCTATTCAAATCTTATTACTTCTTCTTCCTTTAACATTTCTAATGTCATTTCAAAACAGAATTATTGAAAAATATTGCTTCAAATAATTTATAGTAGCATCGACTCTAATGGACATACATATACACTAATATTAACTACACTCATGACCAAATTAATAGGTGTGTCCCAAAGATTCTAACGTATGGTAGAATAATTATGGTAAGCCAACATCTAGAAGCGCAAAACTTTTTTTTTAGGTATAGGAACACTAATTGAAAAGGAAATAGGTAAATCCCCCAAAGAGTTTACTCGCCAAAAAGTTTTGGCTGTTTTTAATTCTCCACCCAAAATTCACCTGGACACATTAATAGGTGTGTTTTAGAAATAAAAAAAATATTAAAATATTAAAGAGTTTTTTGTAAGCAAATGTAGTATTTTAATTGAATTATTTGCAACATTTTAATAAAATTAGATAGGTCGTGGTGTTCACTGCAGTGCTGAAGAGAGAAATCTCGTTGTTAAGCCTAAAGCCAAACAAGATCAAAATAAGCCGGGTGTCCGGCGGAAAACTACCGTAACAGAGGATACCCGTATAGTCACCTTGGCTAAAAGGGACCTTTTTAAGTTGTCGAGAGCGATTGCCAGCGAAATGGGTACGAATTATTCGTCGACGGCTATTATGTTTGAATCTACCTGGGAGAGTTGCTCGCAGGGTTCCACTACTGCGTGGATCAAATATGCAAATGAAGAAAAATTTTGCTCAAACTCAAAAGGCCTGGTGTGGCTTACAGGGGGAGCGTAAATGGAGGAATATTGTCTGTAGTGATGATACGAAAACAAATTTGTTTGGGAATGATTCAAATAGAAATGTTCGAAGAACAAAAGGCAAAGAATTGGATCCTAGATATACAAAGAAGACGGTAAAGCACGGACGAGGTGGCATAACAGACAGATTCCTGTATAGGGAATTATTGAGTAGTGTTATGCTACCAGATGCCGACGACAACATGCCGCTAAAATGGAAATTCGCACAGGATAACGATCCTAAACATTGCTCCCGAGTAGTTAAGGATTGGTGTAATGAAAATAGAATTGACGTTATTGAGTGGCCAAGTGAGTCTCCATATCTCAATCCAATCGAGAACCTTTGGGGATGGCAAATTTCCAAGCCTAGCTGCTCCAATAAGACCCAATTATGGGAAAATATTCAGAAGGAATTCCTGTGGAAATGTGTAGAAATTTAATATCCTCTATGCTACAAAGGATCAACAAAGTCATTGCGAATAAGGGCGGCCATACAGGGTATTAACCATATTCATCTAAATATATTCTAAATATTCCACAATATTTCAGAAATTTTAAATTTGTTTTTAAATCTACAGGGCATACCTATTAATCTGGCCAGCAAAATTTAAAGTTTTTTGTGAAGTATGCCAAAATTATGTTAAACATTATTATTTTTAAAACTTTTTTTTTGTTGCTATAACACTAAGTAGTAGCATCTACTCATATGGACATACATATACACTAATATTAATTATATATATATATATAGAAAAGCAAATGATAGATAGATGAATTTTTCGTACTGATCGAAAAAATTGTTTGATATTAGTTGGATTTGTGTCAACTATTATTTTGTAAATTTCCTTTTGACGTATTGCACGTAAAACTTGACGATAAGTCTCCGGATTTGCTTGCCTTATATACATTTCGGTTCTCATCTCTGCGGATGAGTGAATAAGGTCCTGTTGCTTGAAAAGTCCTGTAAAAATAAAAAGCATTTATTTCTCATATCTTTGAAATTAGTTATACATGTATATTTATTTATATACATATATATATATATATATATATATATATATATATATATATATATATGTGTATATATATATATATATATATATATATATATATTATATTTATTTATTTATTTATTTACTCTATATCCAGTTTTATATTATATATATGAATACAAATATTATTTACCATAATCTTCTTCGTAAATAATAGCCACTTTTGTCCAGTTAAGATACATCATCAGATCACGATAGGCCATATTCATAATATTTTGAGAAGGATATAAGTTGATCGAAAATTCTTTTACACTAACTTCTAGATCGATGCGAGCTTCAATGTGCGGTATATCGAATGCTTCGCAAATTGATTGCACATGGGTCGCTAGCAACGGATCGCTTGGACCGAATATAGCCTGAACGCCAGCTTCCAATTGTCTACAGACCTTTTTCGTAGTCCGAAAGGAATCATCGCGCGGGACGTATTCAATATCATACACCAGCTGAGTATTAGGCAGAAGTATTTTTTCTTTATTTATGCGATAAATCGCATATTTAAAGGCCGATTCCACACTACCTTCTCGCTCGTCTTCCGTAAAAATTGCACCTACAAATATGTAAAAATTGTGAAGTTATTATTATTATTTTAATTTGCTTCTATTTATTTTAATTCGATTTTTTTTTTTTTTGATTCAATTACATACAAGTACAAATGGGTATTCAAATTAAAAAGATAATAAATAATAAGGTTATTAAAATTTTATATACCAATAAAATATTATTTATTTTTAATTCGAAATCTCATAATTTATTAATTGATAACAATAAATATAAGAAAATGGCTACTAAATAAATAAAAGATGAAGAAAGATGAATCCAATAATGATCTACTAATTGGTAGTAGCACTTACCGACTCGTATCACTGGGGGCAAGGCATTTGCTACCAGAACCATGGACAACAAAGCCAAGTGTACAATGGGATATAGTCCGAGAGAGGAATTCAATCGAATTGGCTCCCTTGTCATTGATGATCCACGTTTCAATGTCCGCAATCGCTTGCAGCAAGAACAACGGTCATTCAAATTGTGTAAGCCCGCACTACAATACATGCTGCATATTTTTGTGTATGCCCCAATGATTTCGATTTCAGACTTGCAGCTTGGCACTTGACAAAGCCCAAGTCCTATTCGTATGCTATTTTTACATGCAATTCGAACTTATTCACATTATGTAAAAGAAATGCATGTATTTCATAAACGAAATCAATAAACTATATATTTATATACACAAGTATATTTATATTGTCTATATTTATATAGTTCGAGCTACGAGAGCTCTATTTGTGTAACCACTAATTGTCACAATTATTATATATTAACCAAGCTTTCACATGGCTTCGAACTTTCGCATACATTTGTAAAGAGCATGCGCTAAAGCTCTTTGTCAACTTGTTCAGGGAGAAGGTTGAGTAAGTGATGATGATTCGATAAACATCGATCAAAATCGATGCTTGTTCTGTGTTGAGCGAAAGAAACATTTTGAAATATATGGATATGTATATACAAGTATATCTCAGGCAACATGCATATATAATTACTATATAATATAAAACAAAGATATATATGTTTTATTTATTATATAAAAATTCTATATACATATGTATGTATATCAATGCATCACTGTAACTTATTTTATTTAGCTAGAATTTCTGAGAATTGATAAACTTCATTTAATGAGAGATATCTACAGACATGAGGGTTTTCCCCCAAGTAACAAGATCGGGGGACGAACGAATGAATATACTCTCTTCTCACTTTGAGTACGGGTATCAAAATATTGGTTCAAGTTCAAACTATTGCAATCAATAGTCAGTTAGTTTCGACCGTTCCCTCTACATTAGCGGTATTAAATAAAAAAAGAGTCTCACTAAAAGAAACGAACAGAAAAACAAAGAGTAATGGGTGAAAATGTAAAGGTGATTGTTCGCTGTCGGCCAATGAATCAAAAGGAAATTGACAGCAAATCTGATGTACGTTAATTGAGTAATAATATTTATTATAATTTTGTTGTTCAGCTAATTTTTCATAGAAACGCATGCATTAAAAAAAAACTACTAATATTATTTTTCTTTTATAAAAGCTCTTAAACTATTATAATATAATAATTTAATATTATACGCTTGCTATGTCTTGTCTGTTTCACTATATATATAATATATATATATATATATATATATATATATATATATATATATATATATATATATATATATATATATATATATATATATATATATATATATATATATATATCTGCAATTTACAGCAGCACTGCATTGTTTGAGAGATAATTGTCTGTTTGACTAAGTTCAGTTGGACTTCCGAAAAGGGGTTACAATATTATGTCAAAATGGAACAAAAAGTGGGTAAAGCTTATATATTGTGAACAAAAATATACTGGACAAAAATATATATATAATATGATCATTTTTGTCAGCTATCCTTTCGTCTGTCTACATATGTGTGTCAAGCAGTAACTGACAGCGCTGCAATTCGAAACTTGGTACCCTCAATCTATAAGCCTTTTTATATCCTGAACCCATTGAAAATGGGAAAACAGGGTATAATGATTTTGTGAAAATGTATGTAACAGGCAGAAGGAGGAGTGTAAGACTCCATAAAGTATATGAACGAATACACTTGACTATGGTTTGTAAGACCAGAAGACAAGAAACTACGTTGGTGTTTAGTTCAGTATTGATTTTTATTTAGATGAGCACGGGTTTATATACCCAAACTCATGCATATTTTTAACTCTTAAATCTAGTGCGTCTATTGCTGAGTGTGTAAGGCTCAGCATTGGTCTATTACATATTCTTATCTTATCGCTGAGTTTGTAAGACTCCGCGTTGGTCTATTAGCTATTCTTATCCTATCGCTGAGGTTGTAAGGTTCAGCGCTCGCCTCTTATATATTCTTGTCGCAAAGGGTCAGGGTCATAATTATGTCTAGTGTGACAGCTCATACTTGTCACATATTTTGAGTACATAAAGCGTATGTTCCCGTACTTATCATATTTCTATGTTCATGCATGTTCATGAACATTCTGCGGGGGGCCAGAGAAGGTGATAGCCAACAACTGCTGTCTCTGGTTTCTTCTCTTAATTATATAAAAGGCAAATAGAACTATTATAATTATTACTAATCCCAACGATATGTGTCCATTCATTGTGTGGAAGACGAGATCTTCAATGTGTACTTTTTGACGATGTAGATTGTTTATACTTTGTTGTACTCTTTGTAGTTCCACTGAATTATTTACTACAATGTGTTCAAGTGGTGTTGGATCCCAAGTGTTGTTTTGGTCGATTACTTTGAGGAAAAGGGGAGAGTACTTCCCAGTATCTGTGGACACTAAATCCTGCGGCGTTATAATTTGTATTTTGCCTATCCTGGCTGAACATCCAGCCTGCAGTTCGAATATGCCTTGGTTCGGTAATAACGTCATCGCCTCATAGTTTCCGCATATGATGTGGGCTGACTTTTTCTCAAATACTTTGAAGAGCCACCGGTTTTTTCCGTTAAGTCTTTTAACGAAGGTGTCCTCCTCGTACTCGATCATCTTGCACGGCTGATTGTTGCTTGGTTTTAGAGGTGATATTTCACAAGTCTCGTCATCTGCATCTTCCCACGCCCAACTTCCTTCGCATAGGTATGTTTCCTCGTCTTCGTGCCGACACTGACTTACTTCCATTTCAGTCATTGAGTGGTATGCGTTTATGTCATTATTGAAGATCAGGAATTTCGTTTTAATTCTCGGAATCACCTTTCTTCCTTTAAGCACGAGTGGTATGGGAACTACTTTGAAGAGAGTGGCATGCTGATTGATGTATATTGGCAGTCTTGCGTCAATAATCAGCATGTTGTCCTTAAATATCGCTTGAGCCTTCATTAATTTGTATACTAATTGAAGTCTTTTTGGAGAGTTTCCGCCGGGAAGAAGTTGGTTCCTCTGCAGCTTCTTTTGAATATCGTTGAGTTCGGCCAACATCTTATTTGGTTCAACCAGGGACGGATGAACTCTTCCTTGGTTGATGTCCGTCACAAGAGCAATTACTGCTGACTGGAGATCTTCGGTTTCATCAATCCAGTTACGCACTTGGTTGATCAACATGAAGAACTTTACGGATTCCTTGTAAACGAAGAAGTTCTCTTTCATTGTGTTTGCCATCTTGTTTATTTCCGTTGTGACTTTTTCAAAGTTTTTATTGACCTCTTCTGTAGTGGCTTGCACGAGGTTTGACGTTGCATTAATGATTGATGTTTGGTTGCTTACATAATCATTTAGGCGTTTTTCGTTTCTGACGATCGTCTGCATGTTTTCCTCTAATCTTTTTGCAGTTCCAATATCGAAAAACATTATGAACCGTTTTGTTCTATTGGCTGTTTGAGTGAAGATCTTATTTTTCTCCCTAATATTCTTTATTTTTGACTTTATTGTGTGGCTCACTGTTGTACAGTAGCTGGTGTAATCACCAAATTTTTCGCAGATGATATCTGTCTTGCTCATTAGCTCATCCGCTTGTTTTAAAACTTCAAAATATGATTGCATATTGTAATAAAACAGCATCTGCCAGCTTGATGACACGACTTCCACCTTTCCAAGTTTATCCATTAGTATCGCTGTTTGTTGATCCATATCTTGGATTTTCAGCTTGCTTGTGTCTGTAGCCGATATTATAGTCGTACTTGCTACCTGCAATATCATTAGCAGGCTTAAAATCGTTGCTTTCCCAGTTGCGAACTTTGCTGATCGTGTTTTTCGTCGCTCTTTCGGAGAGTCGTCTTGTTTATTGTTTTCTTTAGTGGGTAGCAAACAGATTTTGTTTACTGATCTTTTGACCTCGCCCATATTTGTTTTTATTGTAACTACTCGAACTTTATCATCTTGTCCTTTTGTAGTTTTTGTAATTTTTCCCATAGGCCATCTAGCGGGATGCGTGTTTTCTTGCTTCAATAAAACAAGTTGGCCTTCCGCGAGGTTTGTATTTTCTTGTCGCCATTTGGTTCGATGTTGTAGTGATGTTAAGTATTCATTTTTCCATTTCCTCCAGAATTCAGCTCTGATTCGCTGCATGTGTCTCCATCTGTCTAGAGATCCGATTTTCCGTTGCTCGTCAAAGTGCTCTGGAGCTTCAATGAGTGGTCGTCCAACAATAAAATGACCAGGTGTCAATATGTCATCTCCATCCGTGTCACTATTCAGGGCGACCAGAGGACGTGAGTTTAACACTGCTTCAATTTGGCATAGCAGGGTTGAAAATTCTTCGAATGTGAAGCTGTTATCGCCGATGACCCGCTTTAGATGATGCTTTACAGATTTTACTCCAGCTTCCCATAATCCTCCCATGTGGGGGCTTGCCGGCGGGATGAAGTGCCACTTGATGCCTTCTTTTTCTAGAACTGGTGCTATATTACTATTTCCTTTTATGGCAGCAACCAGGTCCTTGTCTAGTATTCTAGCGGCACCTACGAAATTCGTGCCGTTGTCTGAATATAAGTTCTCACTTTTACCGCGTCTTGCGAAAAATCGGCGTAGGGCCTCTAAGAATTTATCTGATGATAAGTCGCTGACTGCTTCCAGATGTATTGCTTTTGTGGCCATGCATACAAATAGGCATATATACCCTTTGTATGACTTTTGGCCTCTTCCTTTGGAACAGCGAATTTGAAAAGGTCCAGCGTAGTCGATGCCACTGTTTTGGAACGGGTAATCGCCAGTTACTCGATATACTGGTAAATTTCCCATCAATTGACTGGCCATTTCCTGTTTGTACCTAATGCAGGTAACACATTCACGTAAATATTTCTTTAATGTGTTCCGTAAGCCAAGAATCCAGAATTCTCTTTGAATGAGATTCCTCATCAGTTTCAGTCCACCATGTAGAGTTTCCTTATGTGCATTGTTTATAATCAGCCAAGAGAAATGTGATTTTCCAACTATAATGGGGTGTTTCACATTATATGGCACCATTGCACTTTGAAGACGGCCTCCCACGCGTAAAACTCCATTTCCATCCAAGAAGGGGTTGAGCGCCAACAATTTGTTCTTAGCTTCCAGAGATTTTCCAGTTTTGAGTAAATTAAGTTCTTGACCAAAATCAAGTTGTTGTTGTAACTTTACCACGACTATTTTAGCCTTCTTTAGTTCTTCGACAGTGATATACGTTGGCAGGTGCTTTTTTCCTCGTGCTTTTGCTATAAAGCGTAGTATATAAACAATTACACTTGTTAGCTTATTCATTGATGAGAATTTCGATAAGAGTGGGATCAGGCAGTTTTCCTTTGCTGTTATAGATGCTACAATAACAGATTCTGGTTCTTCATATTTTGGCCACTGATCTGGCTGTTTTGTCAGCCACTCAGGCCCTTTCCACCATATGGTGCATGCTGATAAGTGTTTCGGGGCGATTCCTCTTGAGGCGACGTCTGCTGGGTTGTCTGCTGATTTTATGTATTTCCATTCGACGTGAGGCAGCTTTTTGTTTATATCGTCGACTCTAGTTTTGACGAATTTGTCCTTGCTACGCTTGTTCTTTATCCAAGCTAGCGTAATCTGCGAATCACTCCATGCATGCGTTTTGATTTGATTTCCTATTATTTCTTGTATTTTTGCCAAAAGTTTACATAGTATATGAGCTGCACATAGCTCTAATTTCGGAATTGTCTTCTTGTTTTTAATCGGGTTCACTTTGCTTTTTGCAGCCAGCAAAGTTATTTTGTCTCCAACCTTGGAATACACTACTGCTGCATATGCTTTTTCTGATGCGTCGCAAAACCCATGTAGTTCGGTTGCATCAGTACTCGATTTTCCAGACCAGCGCGGTATATTGATTCTAGTTAACTCTGGCAAAGCGCTGGCGTATTCTTGCCAATAATTGGCGAGAGTAGGCTCCAGTTCTGCGTCCCAAGTTAGTGGCAGTTTCCACAGCTCCTGTATGAAGCATTTTCCTTGCAGTGTAACTGGTGTAAGCCATCCCAGTGGGTCGAAGATTCTTGCCAATTGAGACAAAATTAGACGTTTTGTAATGCGTACTAATTTTGGACAATCGACCACGAATTTGAAGACATCCTTTTTGGGGTCCCATTGTAGACCAAGGGTTTTAATTGATTCATCCTTGTTTATTATTATTTTTTCCGTTGAGTCGCCGCCTTGAATTCCAGCGATGATCCGGTCATCATTTGACACCCATTTCCTTAGATGCATGCCAGCCTTTTCCATGATATTTAATAGTGCTTTTTGAGTGTGGATGCAGTCGTTTATTGAGTCGCCACCAGTGATGAGGTCATCCATGTAGAAATCTTCTTTGATAGTACCCATCAGCTGGTTGTTCCCTTGGCAGTGCTGATTTGCCAATTCCTGAAGACACCGAACAGCTAAGAATGGTGCCGCTGAAGTCCCGTATGTCACTGTAGTTAGCTTGTACTCTTTAATTGGCATTTTTGGGTCGTCTCTCCAGAGAATGTACTGGTATTCTTGATCAGCCTTAGCAACTTTAATTTGGCGATACATTTTTTCGATGTCTGCTGTCATCACATACTTCCATTGTCGCCATTTGATTAAGATATCGAATATATCCTTTTGTATTTTTGGGCCGATGAGCATCACATCGTTTAGACTTAACCCATTAGAAGTTTTTGCCGATGCGTCGAATACCACTCTTAATTTAGTAGTAAGGCTATTTGGTCTAACTACAGCTTGATGTGGCATGTAGTATTTGCCTTGGCCGATAGTGTCTACTGGTTCCATATGACCCAGCTTCAAGTATTCCTCCATGAAGGCACTATACTCTGTGAATATTTGCGGATGCTTCCTAAATTTGCTTTCCATTTGCAATAGTCGCGCCATAGCCTGTTTTCGCGAGTTTCCTAACTCGAAGTCTTTCTTAAATGGTATTGAGACCACTAGCCGGCCTTCTTCATCCCTTGTGGTTGTTTCCTGGAACGTTTTCTCACAATTATTGTTCTCCTCTGAGTCGCTTGAGTTACTTTCAAGCTCCCAGAAGCGTTCGAGGTCGTCCAGGCACATCGTTGTTGCTGCGCTGATCACCTTGTTGCTTCACGATCTGGCTATGTTGCCGGAAACAATCCATCCAAGTTCAGTTTTTTGTCCCAGCGTTTCGTTGATTTTCTTTACTTTTCCCAACATTATTAGGGGAAGTAAATCAACGCCAATGACGACATCAATTCTGCTGGGCTCGTTGAAGTGTGGGTCTGCTAGCTCGCAGCCCATCCAATCTTTATTGACATCCATGTCAATTTTCTTGCTCGGTAGAGCTCTCTGAAGTTTTGGCATAACAAGTGCCTGCGTTGTGGTAATGAATTTGCTTACCATCCTTGGTTTTATTGTCAAGCAAACGCTATTTTTTAGAATTTCAACATTTTGTGAAATTCCTTGTACTTCCACGTTCCGTTTGATTCGGCGCAGTTTTAGTTGTTGTACTGCTTCTTCAGAAATTAATGTTTTTTGTGAGCCTCCATCGATAAGGGCCCTTAACTGCTCATATTTTCCGGAGCTATTTTTAATCCGAATAAGAGCAGTTGCCAGCAACGTATCTTGTCCTTTACTTTCTTTAAGACAATTGCTGCTGAATGTTTCTTTTTTATTTGCATCTTCGTGAAGCAAATTGTTGTGTGGTTTGGCGCAATAATTGCATGTCCAATCCCTTTTGCAATCTTTCGTGAGATGGGCGCCTAGGCATTTAAAGCATAGAGCGTTTTTAGCTACAAACTCCTTGCGCTTTTTAACTGACTCCGCTTTAAATTTTGAACACCTGGCTATTTCGTGGCCATCCAGTTTGCAAAAACGGCATCTTTTGTAGCTCGTTTTCTTTGCTTCTATAGACGTCTGGACGGCCCTTTTTTGTACTGCATCTACTGAATTATATAATTGATCAATAAATTCCAGTACATTTTTCAAGGACTGAATTTCTCGGGCCCTCTTTACGTGTTGCTCGTAAAGTTGTAGGACTTCCGTCGAGAATCTTCGTAGCAAAATCTGAGCGATTAGTACATCAGCGTCGTTACCAATTTGGCCTTCTTCTTTGACGATGTGGATACACTCATTTGCTGTGTCCAAGAACTTGCGGATCCTGCCTTCATTATCGTTTTCTAGCAGTTCCATGTCCACTAGCTGGTTAACGGCGTTTGCAAATATTTTGCGCTTATTTTCGTAGCGCTTGCATATAAGTTCCCACGCCGAATTGTAGCTTGCAGACGATCCACTTAACAAATGGCTTACTACCATTTGGGCGTCACCTTTGAGACATGATTTCAAGTAGGTCAGCTTCCTTGTGTCGCTGATATCCTTCCTTTTGTGAACCATATCGGTGAACATATTGAAGAACGTTAGCCACTCTTTTGGAATCCCATTAAATTGAGGAAGATCCGATTTCGGTAGCTCTGGAGCGTCTTCTTTTTTATTATGAAAGTCATCTAACTTTCTGTTGATTTTTTTTGAGAGTCTATAGACTCTGCCTTCCAATGCGTCTATGCCTTTGATTTCGTAGGGTGGTTTATTATACTTCACCTCGAGATCACTGAGCACTGACTGGACCTTATTCCATAGAAACTCGAGGTTGTCTTTATAGTCTAGAGTTTCCTCCTGGTTGCTGAGCTCTATGTTAGCATACACCTCTTCAATGTGCTGCTTTAATGCTAGAGCTCTTGTATCCACAAGTTCTACCAATACATCCATTGGGCTCGCGACTTTGCGTGAGAACAATACTTCTTGTTGAGTATGTTTTTCCCTGGATGTTTCCGGTTCCATTTGCCAATTTTTGGAAGTTGATGGTTTATCGGTGTCTGAATCGTGGTCGCCAACTTCGACCTTCATCAGGGAATCTTTGTAGATCCTGATTTTTTCCATGACGCTTTCATACACTTTCTCAGTAAAATAAGGGTGGTCATAGATACCGATTTTGCTCAGCGTTGCGTGATTGGCAGTGAATTTTGCTGCCAACTCATCCAAAACTGCTAAATCATCTTTTTTAGCTATGGCTTTTAGGATGGTGTCATATAGGTCTGATTGCTTCTTTAGCATATCAATAGCCTTTCCCGACAGCATCTTGTTGCGGTTGTTGTGTTTTTTGTATATTTGTTGTTGATTTACTCTTTGGCTTAACCCGTTGGAGGTGTTTTTGTTTTGATCGCCTTGTTGATCTTGCTGTGCCTCTACTCACAGCGTGGATTGGTAAGCCAAAGAAGAAATCACTGTTCTTATTTAAACAATTTTTCACTTTATTGTACACTTTTCACAACTTTTGGTAATCTTGTGGTTTGGATCGAAGGACCTTGAACGAATACACTTGACTATGGTTTGTAAGACCAGAAGACAAGAAACTACGTTGGTGTTTAGTTCAGTACTGATTTTTATTTAGATGAGCACGGGTTTATATACCCAAACTCATGCATATTTTTAACTCTTAAATCTAGTGCGTCTATTGCTGAGTGTGTAAGGCTCAGCATTGGTCTATTACATATTCTTATCTTATCGCTGAGTTTGTAAGACTCCGCGTTGGTCTATTAGCTATTCTTATCCTATCGCTGAGGTTGTAAGGTTCAGCGCTCGCCTCTTATATATTCTTGTCGCAAAGGGTCAGGGTCATAATTATGTCTAGTGTGACAGCTCATACTTGTCACATATTTTGAGTACATAAAGCGTATGTTCCCGTACTTATCATATTTCTATGTTCATGCATGTTCATGAACAGTATATATATTCTTGATCAGGTCGACGAGATGAGTCAATATCACCATGCCCGTATGTCCATCCTTCTGTCCGTATGAACGCCGAGATCTCAGAAGAAGTCAGATATTTTTTCGATAACTCGGCCCACTTCTTTTTATAGACAATAATCGATCATTTGATTTAAACCTAGAGTCTTCAGATTTACTGTGTAGATTTATGTAATAAATACAAAGATCTTAAAATTTATAGATTTTGGATACCACACCACCCTTTGACAAAAAAAAAAAATACGTATATCAAGTACTAGAGACTTGTGCTTTGGTAAATACGCACATTTTAATGCTATTATCACGTTCTAAAAATTTGATGAAGATAGTCCCACTATAAGAAGATTTATTCAACAAAAAAAGCGCAGTCGCTGCTAACTGCGCAGTTAGCAGAGCGCGTGCTCATGCGTGTGTGTGGATACATGCGTATGGGTGTGTGCATGTGTTTTTGTCTATGTGTATAAAAGAATCGTAGAATGATTCAGGGTATCTCCTAGTCGAGCAGTCTCGACTAGAGCACTCTTATTTGTTGTATGTAAACATAAGAGAAATGTAGAATGATTGGAATATAAGCTCTTTAAAGGGCTCTGGTGATCTCGTAGCTGAGCAGTCTCGACTAGAACTCACTTGTTTGTATTAGGTTTAAGTATTGAAGTTTATTCGCAAACAATATAATAATCTAACAAGTGAGAGTGCTGAGCAACTTTTAGTCTGCCTTAATTTAATTGTCTTTTTTGGAGCTCTAGCGCCAAGATTTTGGAAAATATAAGGGCTTTTCTATTTGCCAAAGAGAGTTTACTATAAAAATTTTCCGATAAAACAGTACACTACAGAAGATGCATCTTTTTCCAAATTGCCACGCTTCCAGTGAGCAAGGACATATAGCCTTCAACGCTCTATAGATATAGCTTCCTTTAAATTAGTCACGCTTCTAAAAGAGTTGGAAACTGGACTGTAAAACTGACCGATTTTCCGCATATCCCTAGGCGGGTAGTACCAAGAATAACGACGGTTTAAGCATCTAGCTTGAATATTGACGAAATGCTCTGCACTCTCACAGGCAGATCGACAGATAGACAGACATAAGGTGGATGGGGTAAAAGCTAAACACACATTATTCAAAAATAACGAAAATATATTTGGCAGACTGTTTTAGAGACTGGAGACTACACTGTTTCTGTGACAAATCCCTTGGTTCGCAGTGCACCGAAGAAAATATTTCAGTTCGACAGCGTGTATGATGGTCTCTCAAAGACAGACACTATCTACAATGATATGTGCTACTCGTTGGTGGAGAGCACTTTGGAGGGCTACAATGGAACTATCTTTGCGTATGGCCAGACGGGATGTGGCAAAACACACACAATGCAGGTAATTATAAACTTTAAAGGAATATATTGTTTATAATCAGGATCAACAGTAAAAACCTGAGCTCGCACATATCCGTCAAGAGGTTCTCAAAGTCCGCAAATAAGTGTCTTTCGGTTCGATTTTTTCGTAAATGATCTTCAACGAGTTGTGCGCTGTTTTCGCTAATTGCGTTCTTGAATTGCGTGTGTGTGCTTGTCAACAATAATTTGTGAAAATAGGAAGAAAATTAAATAAAAAAGTGAATCATTCCAGAAGGAATGTAATGTATGCGGTCTAAAATTATCAGGCACAAATATAACCAATTCATATCGAAACGGGTGAAAATACGTATTTACATATGTATGTACATATGTACATAATATTATAATTATAATCGTATCAATCGAGAAACGACACTCTTTACAGTGCGTGTCGCAAATAGCTCAAGGCCAAACGCTCAGACGAAAACGAAACAAGTGTAGGCTTTTTTTCGTTTATCTCGGAAGTAGAGCATGTGCGTTCAAAGCGTTGACAGTTATTTGCAAGCTATGGTGAAAACAAATTGAACAAGAATGGTTGAAGAGCCTTATCTCTATTTATTATTTTTCACGCTTTTGTAATTCATCAGGGTGAAGGACATTCGGGAGCTGCAGATAGCAAAGGCATCATACAGAGATGCTTCGATCATATATTTGAAACAATCTCAATAGCAACGAGCGTTAGGTATTTGGCGTTGGTGAGCTATTTGGAGATTTATAATGAGAATATAAGAGATCTGTTGAGTGCAAATGAATCGATTGGGATTAGGAATCATGCGCTGAAGGATGTACCAGGCGTGGGTGTTACGGTACCAACGCTAACCACTCAAGCTGTGATGAATGCAACCGATTGTTATAATTGGCTAAATATCGGCAACAAAAATCGAGTGACAGCAACAACTTTAATGAACGAGAAGAGTTCACGATCTCATACAATATTCACAATAAGCCTGGAGCAAATTCAGGAATCTTCGCCAGCGGGCGATTCACCTGCGACACCAGTTATCGGAGGAATACGTCGTGGCAAATTGAATCTGGTTGACTTAGCCGGTTCCGAAAGGCAGGGTAAGACTGGAGCATTTGGCGAACGGTTGAAGGAGGCGACAAAGATCAATTTATCACTATCAGCGTTGGGGAATGTGATATCAGCTCTAGTTGACGGTAAAACAAAGCATGTACCATACAGAGACTCCAAGCTGACGCGTTTACTACAGGTGCGTGTAAATTATGTATAACAGTTTTTATACCCTGAACCCAAATGATTGAAAGTGGGAAATCAGGATGCAGACCCCAGTATATATAATCTTGATCAGGGCGACGAGCTGAGTCGATTAGTCCTGTCTGTCCGTCTGTCCTTATGCTTGAACGCGTCGATTTTATGCATGCGTATGTGTATATGCATGTGTTCTTTCTTGTGTAAGCAGAAGAGAAGCACAGAATTATTGGAATATCAGTTCTTTGCAGCGTTCAGGAGATCTCATAGTCGATCAGTCTCAACTAGAATTTTCTTACTACCTATCCTTAAAATTCATATATATTAAAAAATATGTCGGATTCTGTTCCTTTGACAATTTTCGGTCATATGACATCAACAAAAAAACAAAATAAAAACGAAAGTACAGTCGGACATTACCGATTGCATACTCATTCACAACCCAAGCGCTGACAGATCTATATCTAATTGGTTTTGAACTGTCGATCTGAGTAAGTATATATTCCAAATTTCAAGTCTATGGCACTCATAAATATAGCAGACTTTGTGGTAAACTTTATATTAATATCCGATTTGCCGTAATTTTTTTGTAATTTTTGTAATTTTTGGCCAATTCTTAGAGAAAATTTACGTGCAACCTTTGGATACTTACACTAAAAATATGCGAAAATTACAGGGTATTTGTTAGTATGCCACGGCCCCAAAGAGGAGTAAAAATGTTGTTTTCCATCGATAGACGCCGACGATAGACGAAGCTTTTCACTCAATGATTTTTACCAAGCTACGCCGGCACAGGCCCCACTGTGCGCTGCAAGATTTAGCCGATATTACAAATTCAAAAATCTTTCAACACCTTTTAATGAAGGTCGAAGGGGAAAGTGTTGATAGTGCGCATGCATTTTGAGCTTTTCGAAGATTGGTAGAAAAATTGTAATTTTGGTGTATAGTGAAATCGATTTTGTTTCAGGATTCCTTAGGAGGCAATACAAAGACGCTGATGATTGCATGCATCTCACCGGCTGATAGCAACTACGACGAGACACTGTCTACGCTACGGTATGCCTGCCGAGCGAAGAATATATCAAATGCGCCTCGCATAAATGAGGATCCGAAGGATGCTCAATTGAGACAGTATCAAGAGGAGATCTTAAATTTGAAGCGCATGCTCGACGAAAGCCAGCAACATGAAACTGTTATACTGCATAAGTTTGTCGAAGACAACAATAAGCAAAAGGAGCTGTGGCTGGAAGAGGCTAAAACCAAGATGCGACAGCAGATGATTGACGAGATGAAAGATGTGATACCAGCTGCAAAAAGTGAACAATCAAGCGAGACAATCATCGAAGAAGACTTTCAGTTACAGGCACGCAAACGAATCGATCTAATCAAACAGGCTCTGATAGGCGGCGAAAGAGTGGACGACCTGCAACTGAGAGAACGTCATCGAATGCGTAAATTGGAGGCAAAGAGGCATTTGAGTGCCATTGCCCACGCTTTGAGCCGTGTGGAGACCGAGGATCGGGATCTGCTTCAAGGTCACTATGCCAGCATTCAGCAGGAGATCAATATGAAAAACGAGCGCATCAAGAAATGTGTGCAAAAGATCAAAATGCTGGAACGTGAAGTTGCTGATCTGAGCTCAGAATTTCAGTTGGATCGTGAGGATTACTTGGACGAGATTCGACATCTAGGTCGACATTTAAAATTCTATCAACTTCTCTTTCACAAGGCGCAACCGGTTCTACGAAAAACTGGACGAAACTGGTAACAAAAATTGTGTTTTTAAATTTTACCGAGCTGTAATTGTTTTTTTTTTCCTTAGGGTTGCGGAACATATATTGGAAAACTCGCATTGGAATGATGATCTCAAAACCTGGAAACTACCCAATGATATTGAAAACAATCTCAAATTACCACCAGCCAACCTTAGATCAGCATTTCATAAGCGAAACATATTTGACAGCAAAGAATTGAATTCCCATTTAGAAGAAGTTCACAGTGAACTAGACTCTACAGAATCTGAGGACAGTACAGTAAGTACCTACATATCTATAATATAAATATATATATATATATATATATATATATATATATATATATATATATATATATATATATATATATATATATATATATATATATATATATATATATATATATATATATTACATATACATATATATATATATATACATCATTCTAGCTTATCAGCGAAGAATCGCCTGAAACATATAAGGTGAACATACTCAAAAATTACTTCCGGCCCAATCGTAAAAACAATGACCATTGGCTACAAAGAACCAAAAGCTCCCAGTCATATGCTCATGGTGAATATAAATGACAACAAATATTATAAATACGCAAATATAAATACAAAAAATATTTTATAGATTTCAAATTACGTCGAAATACTCCATTGTCAATCAATGAGCTACAATCGTCGTATCTTCATAAAACTTCACAATTACGACAAGACTTTAACTTAAGGGAAAATCCGAGAGCGACGATTGAAGAAATAAACAAAACAAGCTGAAATAAAATTTTGTTTTTATACGGCTCAGATTATACGAAAAAAAAAATTAATAAATTCAAAAATTATAAAAAGCATGTGTATATTTACTGTGGACAGCTTTATAGGTTTAGATAAACTAACTTCTGTTTATTCTTGTGGCTAATTTTAACTTATATTCCGATTTATAAAAGAATAATTTTTTAAAGTGGTTATCTCTATTTAATTTATTCCTTTTTTAAGTATAAACACAGAGTTTATTTCGCTTTTCATTTAATGACACTCTTCTTGAGAAAATAAATGTTTCATATAAAATAACTTAGGTACGTAGCTACATATATACATACTATGTTATTGTTATGCTTCATATAATAAATATATATATATATATATATATATATATATATATATATATATATATATATATATATATATATATATATATACTATATATAATATATAAAACCTTACGAATATATGCTTATACAAAATTTTGAGTGTTCTGTCTGAAATATACACACTAATATTTTAGTCGGCATACATTACAAATGGGGCATGGGTTTCTGACATAGTTGTATCACGCAATTCTACTTTTATTAAATTTGTAGAACTTTCCCCATTGGGGCTTAAAGGTTCGTTGCTGGGGCAAATATTATGGCGCGGATTACTTGTATTTCGCCTGAAATAAGATAAATTATATTTATATATTGGATCGACTGTATTTTTAGAAATATTGCTTACTTGGCTTTTGCATGTGTTAAGATGTGTGATTTTAAATTTGTGGACTGAGCGAACTTTTTATTGCACGCATCGAACGGGCATACAAAAGGTCTATCTCCAGTATGAATTCTCACATGCGTTCTGGTATAATAAATAATATGTTTGAAAATATAATGTATATACAGACGTAGCAGGTTAGGTGGTGTTACCTTAAATTAAAGTCTAAGGAAAAACGTTTGCCGCAGCCTTCGAATGTGCATTGAAATGGTTTTTCACCCGTGTGCACTAGTTGATGCCTCTTCAGTTTGGAGCTTTCAACGAATGCCTTGCCACATTCAGCACAGACATGAACGCGAGGTCCGTGTGTATGCAAATGCTTACGCATTGCGGACGAATCACGAAAGTATTTATGACAGCCTTTATGTGGACAGGCGATCTTTTTATCATTGCCAAATTGTGTAAAGTCGGTGGCATCTGCTAACTCAGCTGATTCTGCTACAGTTGGTGCTGCTGCTGCTTCTGCAGCTGTTTCCGGCGTTGGTCCTGGTGCTGGTGCTATATAAATAAAAGAAATGAAAAATATTAAAAAGTTAATTGCATTCATCACCATCCGAATGAGTCATACCGAAGGTTACTGATGCTGATGTAGTAGTTACATCGTTATTTACATCACAATCATCATTTGGCATTAATGATTGATTCTTAATTGCCAACAGCGTTTCGTCATTGATTAGGCGACATCCTTGCGATATGGCTACATACGATGATATTTGTGTTTCACAACATAAATTTCTTTTTGAACTTAGATGACATTTATCTGCTGCTGCTGTTGCTGCTGCCCCTGCTGTCCCATTCATTGGCACAATTAATTGAGGCTCTATTTGTAGAAATTGTTCTTGCTGCTGTTGAAAAAGCAATTGTTGCTGCTGCTGCTGCTGTTGCTGTTGCTGTAATACTGTTTCATTCTTTTTGACCAGTTCTGGATTTAGCGCATTTTCACTGTCATTTAAATAGTCTACTTCATCGGGATTTTGATCCGAACAGGAATATTCATCGTCCGATGTGCCCGATGCCCACATTGTAACACTAAATTCGCCCTCCATTGTCTTAATTTGAACTAATTTCTGTTCCCACCGGCGCGACTTGCCACTTCCTGACATCAGTGCAAAGTTTTTTTTATCCATTGTTAGTTGTGGCTCAGCATTTGATCGATCTTGTCTTAATTGTTGCATGCAATTAACCAAATCTTGTGAAACACTTTCTTCAAAATATTTTGTTGTTGCCGACGCCATGTTGGATTTCCCTTCCCTATGCAAAATGTTTAATGAATATATTATTAAATCCGAAAACGGCGATACTCCAAAAACTACTCACATCTTCGTTGGCGGTTTTATTAATGATTTTCCATCAAAGTGCAAACTATTACTATGCAAATCCGTTTGACCAAAGGAATCGTGCTGCGAAACAAGCACCAATTCCCTTGTATGTCCAATGACTTCGGCACCTAAAATAAGATCCAGCAAAACAAAATAATTTCTTAAGGTTAAATACCCATTTCCCAATTTTTGTATATATTTATATATAGATATATGTGACTTACCATTACTTAGGTTTTGTACATTTAGGGATTTGGGCATTTCATCTTCATCATTTTGAACTAATATACCGTAGTGTTCATAGGCAAAGTCATTTGTATCCATAACTGTTAATGTGCTTTTTCAATTGTTGTACATTGCAGGATTTGCCAAAAAGTTTGTGTTTATGTGTATGTACGTATATGTGCGCAATTTACAGTTGTTTGGAGAAGCAGATTTGTTGTTGTGCTTGGGCAGAGAAATGGATTGCAAACAAACAGCTTATACATATGTGATTTCCTCCTGTTAATCAATTAATTTTGTTGTACATTTCAATCGTCACACACACACACACACACATATATATATATATATATATATATATATATATATATATATATATATATATATATGGTAAAGTAAGTATATTTTGAGATCAGGAATTAAGCGTGAGTCCCACCCGAAAGCATCAAAATGAACGAATCAATCCCAATGTCACTAAGCCGTATCCATAATTATTGTATAAGTGTGGTTACGGAGTGCTACTTAAAATATATGTTTTGTGCTAGCACTAAATATAACCATAGAATTGTATGAAATTGTTTATAAGACAAACAATTAGAAACTTCGCATTGCAAAATTAATTTAAAAAGGAAATAAGCAGAACAAAAATGGATGCAATGAATAACTGAAATTGTGTGCCCAAGCTGTATAAATTGATAAATACCAAATTTCGATACAAACACACTGTATATATTTCGAACAGTAGGCAAATGAAATGAATGGGAAAGAAAATTGAATCGATTGTTGATCAGTGAACATTTTTTTGTCAAAAAAATGTTTGATATGATTTTATAAAACAAAATATATTATTTTTTTAGATTTTGTGCTTTTAGCTAAATGCATTGCTTCTTCACAATTTATGTTAGTTATATATATATATATATATATATATATATATATATATATATATATATATATATATATATATATATATATATATATTTTATTTTTGCCTACTGAATATTTTTTGTAGTACTTAACAGTTAACATCTATTCATTAAAAATTATCAATCAGAAGACAATTGTTAGAGATATATATATATATATATATATATATATATATATATATATAGTTTACTTATAGTTATAGTTTTTTATAAATCTCTAACAATTGTCTTCTGATTGATAATTTTTAATGAATAGATGTTAACTGTTAAGTACTACAAAAAATATTCAGTAGGAAAAAATAAAAACAAATAAAATATATATTTGTTGTTCCATTTCAACCCATTCCAAATTTGTTATCGCATATCGTTTGGTGTAAGGCAACTCTGAAGCTGTGGCATGGATTGGATTTAACAACACTGCTGTACATTTCCTTCTTTTGACAGTTTCAACGTGATTCGACCTTTTCCGGTTTAGACGTTTACCATGGCGGTCGGTAAAAATAAGGGTCTCTCAAAAGGCGGCAAAAAAGGTGGTAAAAAGAAGGTAGTTGATCCATTTTCGCGCAAAGATTGGTACGATGTCAAAGCGCCGAACATGTTTCAAACCAGGCAGATTGGCAAAACCCTCGTGAACCGCACGCAGGGCCAACGCATTGCCTCCGACTACCTTAAAGGTCGTGTTTTTGAAGTTTCGCTTGCAGACTTACAAAAAGATATTGACCCCGAGCGTTCATTCCGTAAATTTCGGCTGATCGCCGAAGATGTGCAGGATCGCAATGTGCTCTGCAATTTCCATGGCATGGACTTGACAACGGACAAGTACAGGTATGACAGGTGGATACGTATATGTATATACATACATATATATATATATATATATATATATATATATATATGTATATATATATATATATATATATATATATATATATATATATATATGTATATATATATATATATATATATATATATATATGTATATATATATATATATATATATATATATATATGTATATGTGTGTGTGAGCGTCTATTCACATTCTATTTTATTGACAAAAACAAAGGTCAATGGTGAAGAAATGGCAGACTCTCATCGAGGCCATTGTGGAGGCAAAGACTGTTGATGGATACTTACTGCGCGTGTTCTGCATTGGATTCACGTTCAAGGATCAGCAATCGCAACGCAAGACCTGCTATGCCCAGCAGTCGCAGGTGCGTAAGATTCGGGCCCGCATGACCGACATCATTACAAACGAGGTGAGCGGCGCCGATCTGAAGCAGCTGGTGAACAAACTGGCCTTGGACTCCATTGCCAAGGATATTGAGAAGAGCTGCCAACGCATCTACCCATTGCATGATGTCTACATCCGTAAGGTAAAGGTACTCAAGAAGCCACGCTTTGACATCTCCAAGCTTCTGGAACTCCATGGCGATGGTGGCGGCAAGACAACCGAAGCTGTTGTTTCCGCTGAGGGCGCTGTTATTGACCGCCCCGAGGGCTATGAGCCACCCGTACAGGAGGCTGTTTAAAATTTCGATTTGCGGGCCAGCGTGTGGACGCCTTCTGTGAGTGAATAACAACTCCAACCATGAGCATTCGGAGACCATTCTGTCTTTCAATACAAACAACAAATAAATATAAAAAAGTAAAAGTTCGAGTTCTCTTGCTTTGCTCGTGACTATTCCGTGTTGGTGTTGGGAGGGTGGGGAGATGTGTGGGATAAGGGTTCCGATATTATTTCTATATTTCCAGGTACTATTCCCCTCGACCTCTCCTAGAACTTTAAAATGGTGAGTAAAATATCTTATTAAACCTTGAACTATAGTCATCCCCTCAAATGATGTATTTTATTTTTCGTCTCTGATCAAATATTGATGAAAATTGTTAAATCAACTGAATCCATTAAAATAAAAATTATTTACTGTATATTTACTATAAAATATTAACTATTTTTATCATGCGTTTTCAGGCCTTTTGATAAGCTGGAATTGGTTTTGAATGTGGTAAGTTAACATAAACTTATAATTAATACTTTATACATACTGATGATAATGTTTATTATTTGCTACTCTTGAACGAATGTAATTGATGAAAATGTTCACCATTGTAAATGAGTTTTTGCGTCAGTTTCATAAAAACAATTCTCTTTTACGACTATTTCATTTTTTTTCCCTTTCAAATATTTTAGGAACAAGAAAAAGGCTTTACCAACAGTTTGCATCGGTAAGTTTAATAACCTTGCTGTAAATTACATTTAGAACTCTCTCCTGATGATTCTTCTTTTATTATTTGCTACTCTTGAAGAGATTTGATGAAACTTTACACCTTTGCAACTGAATATTGCTCAAATTCAACTTTTGCAGTCTTCGTTAAGGCTCGAGATTAATTTTTGTTTCCTAATCCATTCCAGGTTATCCACTCCAACATTTGAATCACATATTGGATATTCAATATCAAGGTACGTAGAAATTTCTATAATACAAATAAATTTTTAAAATATGTAATGATATGTGATGGTTTATCTACGGATTCCCCATCATTTAAACTATAAATGAACAAGTAAGAAAGCTCTAGTCGAGACTGCTCGACTACGAGATCCCCTGAACCCTTCTAGGAACTAATATTTCAATAATTCGTTGTTTCACTTCTACTTACACATGCACACACACATACGCACGCACATATAAACAGGCATGGGCTGCCATGTGGGCTTACCTTAGGCACTTAATTGTTTAATAACTTTTTTCGTAGACGGACAATTTTGATACAACTTTCAGACCGTGATTAAAACCTTAAAAATGTGTATATGTGCAAAAGCACAAGTCTCTAGTATCTGAAATACGCTTTCTGCAAACTTGTAGGGAAGGGGCTGTTTTAGGGGGTGGGGGGTAAAAAATGACAAAAACCGAAAATTTTAAAAATACACATGATTCTACATTTTAAATTTGGAGACTCTTTAAAGGTGTAGAAGATATAATTTTATAACTGATTTTCGATAAGGTTTTTTATCGATAACAAAACATCAGAAGCAGTTATCGGTTTTTAGAAATAAACTTGATCTGCGCGTGCAATATACGGACCTACAGCTTCAAATTTCAAATTTCTCTAGCTCTTATATCTTCTGAAATCGACGCGTTCAAACATACGGACAGGGCTAAATCGACTCAGCTCTTCGCCCTGATCAAGTATATATATACTTTATTTCCATTTCAATGGGTTCAGGGTATAAAAATGAATTAACTGAAAATATAATTTCAATAGAAACAAGACAATACGTATTATATTAATATACATAATTATTTATATTAACTTGTTCTCTTTTATGTAGGTAAAAAATGATGTCAATGACTCGATAGAATTTCTAAAAGGTGCGCATATAGTAAAATGATGAAAATAAATTAATTTAGATACTACTCTGATGACAAACGTACCCAGCTCGCTTCGATCTACCATGAAGAGAACTGTTCCAATCCAACGCAAAATGATTAACAGCTGATTAGATTTATTATTATTATGATTACATTACTTAAATAAAGTGTGATATCATTCATTTATTTCTTTTTACAGTAAATCCAAACCTCTGAAGCGAAGTATGAATCAAAGGATCCTGGACACTTCATTGCCTAAGGTGCGACGAGAAACAGACTCAGCTTTATTGGGATATATTTTAAAAATATATAATGATATGTGATGATTTACCTACGGATTCCCCATCATTTGAACTATAAATGAAAAATGAATTAACTGAAAATATAATTTCAATAGAAGTAAGACAATACGTATTATATTAATATAAAAATTTATCCTTTATATTAACTTGTTCTCTTTTATATAGGTAAAAGATGATGTCAATGACTCGATAGAATTTCTAAAAGGTGCGCATATAGTAAAATGATGAAAATAAATTAATTTAGATACTACTCTGATGACAAACTTACCCAGCTCGCTTCGATCTACCATGAAGAGAACTGTTCCAATCCAACGCAAAATGATTAACAGCTGATTAGATTTATTATTATTATGATTACATTACTTAGATAAAGTGTGATATCATTCCTTTATTTCTTTTTACAGTAAATCCAAACCTCTGAAGCGAAGTATGAAGATCAAAGGATCCTGGACACTTCATTGCCTAAGGTGCGACGAGAAACAGACTCAGCTTTATTGGGATATATTTTAAAAATATATAATGATATGTGATGATTTACCTACGGATTCCCCATCATTTGAACTATAAATGAAAAATGAATTAACTGAAAATATAATTTCAATAGAAACAAGACAATACGTATTATATTAATATACATAATTATTTATATTAACTTGTTCTCTTTTATGTAGGTAAAAAATGATGTCAATGACTCGATAGAATTTCTAAAAGGTGCGCATATAGTAAAATGATGAAAATAAATTAATTTAGATACTACTCTGATGACAAACGTACCCAGCTCGCTTCGATCTACCATGAAGAGAACTGTTTCAATCCAACGCAAAATGATTAACAGCTGATTAGATTTATTATTATTATCATTACATCATTTAGATAAAGTGTGATATCATTCCTTTATTTCATTTTACAGTAAATCCAAACCTCTGAAGCGAAGTATGAAGATCAAAGGATCCTGGACACTTCATTGCCTAAGGTGCGACGAGAAACAGACTCAGCTTTATTGGGATATATTTTAAAAATATATAATGATATGTGATGATTTACCTACGGATTCCCCATCATTTAAACTATAAATGAAAAATGAATTAACTGAAAATATAATTTCAATAGAAGTAAGACAATACGTATTATATTAATATAAAAATTTATCCTTTATATTAACTTGTTCTCTTTTATATAGGTAAAAGATGATGTCAATGACTCGATAGAATTTCTAAAAGGTGCGCATATAGTAAAATGATGAAAATAAATTAATTTAGATACTACTCTGATGACAAACTTACCCAGCTCGCTTCGATCTACCATGAAGAGAACTGTTCCAATCCAACGCAAAATGATTAACAGCTGATTAGATTTATTATTATTATGATTACATTACTTAGATAAAGTGTGATATCATTCCTTTATTTCTTTTTACAGTAAATCCAAACCTCTGAAGCGAAGTATGAAGATCAAAGGATCCTGGACACTTCATTGCCTAAGGTGCGACGAGAAACAGACTCAGCTTTATTGGGATATATTTTAAAAATATATAATGATATGTGATGATTTACCTACGGATTCCCCATCATTTGAACTATAAATGAAAAATGAATTAACTGAAAATATAATTTCAATAGAAACAAGACAATACGTATTATATTAATATACATAATTATTTATATTAACTTGTTCTCTTTTATGTAGGTAAAAAATGATGTCAATGACTCGATAGAATTTCTAAAAGGTGCGCATATAGTAAAATGATGAAAATAAATTAATTTAGATACTACTCTGATGACAAACTTACCCAGCTCGCTTCGATCTACCATGAAGAGAACTGTTCCAATCCAACGCAAAATGATTAACAGCTGATTAGATTTATTATTATTATGATTACATTACTTAGATAAAGTGTGATATCATTCCTTTATTTCTTTTTACAGTAAATCCAAACCTCTGAAGCGAAGTATGAAGATCAAAGGATCCTGGACACTTCATTGCCTAAGGTGCGACGAGAAACAGACTCAGCTTTATTGGGATATATTTTAAAAATATATAATGATATGTGATGATTTACCTACGGATTCCCCATCATTTGAACTATAAATGAAAAATGAATTAACTGAAAATATAATTTCAATAGAAACAAGACAATACGTATTATATTAATATACATAATTATTTATATTAACTTGTTCTCTTTTATGTAGGTAAAAAATGATGTCAATGACTCGATAGAATTTCTAAAAGGTGCGCATATAGTAAAATGATGAAAATAAATTAATTTAGATACTACTCTGATGACAAACGTACCCAGCTCGCTTCGATCTACCATGAAGAGAACTGTTTCAATCCAACGCAAAATGATTAACAGCTGATTAGATTTATTATTATTATCATTACATCATTTAGATAAAGTGTGATATCATTCCTTTATTTCATTTTACAGTAAATCCAAACCTCTGAAGCGAAGTATGAAGATCAAAGGATCCTGGACACTTCATTGCCTAAGGTGCGACGAGAAACAGACTCAGCTTTATTGGGATATATTTTAAAAATATATAATGATATGTGATGATTTACCTACGGATTCCCCATCATTTAAACTATAAATGAAAAATGAATTAACTGAAAATATAATTTCAATAGAAGTAAGACAATACGTATTATATTAATATAAAAATTTATCCTTTATATTAACTTGTTCTCTTTTATATAGGTAAAAGATGATGTCAATGACTCGATAGAATTTCTAAAAGGTGCGCATATAGTAAAATGATGAAAATAAATTAATTTAGATACTACTCTGATGACTAAATTACCCAGCTTGCATCGATCTACCGTGAAGAGAACTGCTCCAATCCAACGCATAAAATATAACAGCTTATTTTAATTATTATTAAATAACATATCGTACTAAAAGGAATCTTATCTCAGCAATTATGAAGTGTGAAGGCTAAAATACAAAAAGGAAATAAAGTAAGTTTAAAATAAATAATATATATATCTGCTTAGGAACGAACTTATGATGAAAATTTTTATAAACTTGAATATTAACCATGTAAACGGTTTATTTTAAGATAGTAGAACTGATAAGTCTATTCAATGGGAATGTATTAGTATAATAGATCAAAAATATAATTCCAAAGGTTAATTTGTTTTTTTGTCTTATTTGTAGAAATGTAATTTCCCAAGTAGATGAAATACGTAAACAAATTTTGGAGGACCTCACGCTGATTCTAGACTGCATTTTCAAATTATATATTTTAAGATATATTTGACATATTAATTTTACAAATATTAGAAATAAATGATATTTATTTAATAATTTGTAAAGAAATCATTCAATACAGAAATACTGATAGTACAAATTGTTGATATATAAACTTTTGAGTAAAATTGTATCATCTGCATAATAAATTCAAACCTAAACCATTTCAGTCTTGTCAGCGGCTAATTTTTGGTTGAACGACCGGCGAGTCAATTCATTGTGCATCAGTGTTGACTGATTGTTGACTGTTGAGCTCCGAAATAAGTTGGATTGTGACAAAAACTAGGCTAAAATTTTTAAGTAAATGTTGAGTCGCAACTAGATTATAAAGGGAAGAAAACAACCGTGAATTAACTAATATGCTTTAAAATATATAGAATATAATAATTTCCGAAACAGTTATGTATGTATTTCTTCATTTGCGGGCCTTTTTTTTTATACCCTGAACCCATTGAAAATGGGAAATCAGGGTATAATGGTTTTGTTTAATGTACTAGGTAGTAGGCAGAAAGAGGCGTGGCTAACCCCATAAAGGATATATGTGCATATATTCTTAATCAAGGTGACGAGCTGCCCTGTCCGTCTGTCCGTATGCTTGCACGCGTCGATCTCAGAAGATAGAGACTTGATTTTTATACCCTGAACCCATTGAAAATGGGAAATCAGGGTATAATGTTTTTGTGAAAATCTATGTAACAAGCAGAAGGACTCGTGGCAGACCCTATAAAGAATATATTTTCTTGATTAGGATGACGAGCTGAGTTGATCTAGCCATGTCCGCCCGTCTGTCCGTATGTATGAACGCGTCGATTTCAGAAACTGTAAAGACTTGACATTTGTTATGTAGGGCCGCGCGCAGGTCGAGTTTGTTTCCAAAAATCGATAGCTACTCCCGTTTGTTGTTATCATCAACACTATTATTATATATTTCCTTGCCGCTATTGCATTGTACTCAGCAATATGGTCAATATAAATATATACTATATGCACTTGAAAAATGCTAGATAGAATAGCAGATATGCTAAATTTATGGCTATCGGCTATTTACAAATTTTATAGGCTAGATCACTTTCAAACATAGCTTGCAAATAACTGTCGACCGTTTTTCTTCTTGCGCTCTCGTTGCGAGTAAAACTCTATCGCTCCCGCTCTGAGCAAGGGACTCTTGCTGTCTCATTTATGTTTTCTGTTGAGCTCGTTTCGTTGAGCAAACAGCTGTCGGGTTTTCGACGAGCAGTGCGTAAGGAACAGAACGAGAAACGCTCGCACAATGGGGGTCAGCAAAAGAACATTTGACCGAAAAACTCAACGCAAACGGTCTTCAAATTTATTTTTTGATATAGAATTGGTGCACTTTTTTTATTAAAGTCTCTTCCCATTTTGCACAACAAATATTTTACAACTTCACACTTTCAATTTACGAAAATAAGAAAAGACACATATTTGCAGACAACGAGAAACGGTCGACAGTTATTTGCAAGCTATGCTTTCAAATATGTAAATATAGCCTAAAATAAGATACTCTGGCAACACTGATAGTAATACAAAACTTTATTGTGCAAGAAAATATCGATGAAAAAGCTTATAAATATTCCTTAATCGATAGTTAAAATTTCATGCAACAGCTGTTTATTTTTAACGTGCTCGGAAAACATGACAATTTCTCGACACTGTTAACAGCTCAGTAGGTTGCGCAAATAGCAGTTGCGCTTCTTTTAATGTTAACTAACATTTCTTTTGTGACGTCACATTTTCAGATTGTGCTCTGTTATCCCAGCTGAAGCTTGGTGGCCACTCCAGCGGAGATCCGCCAAGTGATCCAAAACAACCAAAATTAAGTATATATAAGCAAATTTCCTAAAGCCTAATGAAACATATAATAAACAGAAGACTAGGCAGAAGCTAACAATGCTGTACCCTATCTTTGGGCATTAGATTTTGAATATAATGACTGAAAGTGGTAGAAAAAACGATTTGGATAAATGGGAAACATTACAGATATTAACCTTAGATAATAGAGTAAATGCAATTCTACACGAAAGTAAAAGTGGTCTAGGGATTGCATGAGCAATAGCTGCCTTGAAATCGACTTAGAATAAAAAAATTAGCAAAAACCTTTATATTGTCCGGTTCATGCATGTACATAAGAATTGTAATTAACATTCCACCTCGTTTTCATTCGTCTACTGGTTTTAAGACATATGACAGTGCCAAAATTGCTTGATTTTCATACAAATTTAAACGTGTGTGCACCATTTTCTGAAATAATGACGTCACACTGTTAACGCAACGGACCGCTTTGCACTCAATCGTGATATGCAACAGCTGTTTTACTTTAAGCGCGACTGTAAACCATTAGAGTTGCGCTGTTATGGTTAACATTGTCTTTTTTAAATTTGTCTACAGCGCTGACTGTTAACTATAGCATTCAGTTGTGTTACGGAAGCATCGGAGCTCTGTTAATTTATAGTTTATGTTGCGCGAGGTTGAGGAGAGCGGTTGTGTGGTATTTTCAAGTGTTTTAAATTATTAATTTACCGCATTTGAATTACAATTAAAACAAAAATAGTGGTCTTAGTGACAAATTTATTGTGGAATATATATATATATATATATATATATATATATATTTGATTTGGAAACGTGCAGGAAAAAATTCTATAGTGAAGGATCGTACCGTCGCGACGCGTCGTGTTGCGTGGCTTTGATTTTATGATTCTTAACAAAATCAAGATACATGGCGTATATATAGAGGAATGTATATATATACATGTATGTAAAATCAACAGATACTGATACATACATGCATATGACTGTCTCTGTATGAGTATCTGTTCACATATGTGTGTAACGTGTGGCTGGCTTTGGCTTCGCGATCGTCATAGTCTGCATTTGATTGTGTATTTTTCGTGTTCGTATGCGCTGTGTAGCGGCATGTGCGTGTGACGAATAAAAGTTAGCAAGAATAAAAATTGAATTAGTGCAAAAGAGAATCGAATCAAAGTGAAATTTTAAAAGAATTCATGGCATGAAATGGTTTATTTATTAAATTATGTAGGCAATATTATATTTAAATGATTACAATCAAAGAATACATATGTACACACTTGTATTCGAATACCCACACACATGCACGATTATATCGGAGTGCGCACATATGCACATATGTATGTATGTAAGTATGTACAAATAATTAAAAATGAGATACAAATAAACAAGTATCAAATGAGTGATAAAATTTATTAGTGTCGATTGTTAACGATAATAATCCTCTTATGCATCCAACTTCAATCAAAATATAAAAATTTAAAGCAGTCTTGATGGCAAAATAAGTGTGTTTTAGCTGATGTTATACCGACGGCAAAGTTCTAAAATATTCATTCTTTCGTCGAGCTTTTGTGTGCTTCTGCCTCTACATATGTATGTATATGTACATACAGGCAAAGAAATGTGCTCACATTCGTAGTTGGGTTTTTAACGTAAATTCTTGGAATTCAAATTCACGCAAATGTACAAATATTAAATAAATGACACACACACACACATACACTGATCGTTGTTTGTTTATGTGTGTGCTGGTTTATTTGCTGAAAATACGAAACATTTTCATACTCACTTCATTTTGTTTTGTTGCGCTCGTTTTTTCTACCTGTTGAAATCCTACAATCACGTCTCTAAATAGAAACTCGTATCATTATTTTTATGCCACTGCCTTTGTTGTTTTTGTTGTTGTGGTTGTTGTCGTCGTGGTTTTGGGTTCGCTTGTTACCTTGAACTAATAGTTAGCCTTATTCCCTGCTGAGAGTGCACACACATACACACACGAGCCCAATCGCAAACTGTTGCCTGATACATTTCTATGTATTTGTCCGTAAATATGTTTGTAAGCATCTTGTGTGTGCGATGTGAGGTTCGAACTTCACATGGCCCTACAAAGATACACTAACACATCTCTCTCTCTCTTTCTCTCTCTCTCCCTCTCCTCTCACTACGATATACATTAACGTGTATGTGTTTAAATGTCTACAGCTGTATGTATGTATGTCTGTAAATGTTTGTTCGAATTCCATTGGCTCGCCTTTTGCATGTGGATTTCGTCTCTTCGAAAGACTGACACTAACTATTCTAGGAAGAGACCGTCGTTGATCGCCAAGTCGGTTGATCGACCATAAGACCTTGTTAATTTTACTTTTAACGAGAGGTATGAGTTAGTAGGACATATGTATGCATGGATCGCCTACCTGCTGCTAATGCCCATCTCTCGAATTTGGAAAGTGCTGACTATTCGATACCCTAAATTGGTGGATAAACAATTGCATTTTTACGAGGTCATACGTGAACTACAAATAGATACAATCAACATTAAATTTAAATTAAGAGACAGCTGTAGGCGGGAGTGCGGGACTTGGAGCCAGTCAGTTATTTCGACTAGAGAAAATGACAACCGTAAGATACGAAGCAACATTTCGACAAGCAAATAGCATGTTGATCCTTAAAAAAAATACTTTAAGCAAGTAAGACAGCTCTAGTCGAGATAGCAGGACTACGAAATCACCTGAACCCTTCGAGGAACGGATATTTCAATTTCAGTAATTCTTTGCTTCTTTTCTGCTTAAACAAGAAACAAAATATGCACACATACGCACGCACGTATAAGTAGTGAGGGCTTACTATGGGAACTAAATTGTTTAATACATTTTTTTTTCGATAGACAATCTTCATAAAACTTTCAGACCGGGATAAAAACATTAAAATGTGTGTATATGCAAAAGCCGAAGTCTCTAGTACTTGAAAAAAGCTTTTCGCAAATTTGTAGGGAATGGGGTGGAAAATATCAAAAATCGAAAATCGAAAGCCCGTACAATATATCAACCTACAATTTCAAGTCCCTAGCTCTTATATCTTCTGAAATCGAACAGACGTACAGGGCTGAATCGACTCACATCGTTGTCCTGATCAAGAATATATATATTTTATTGGGTATGCCACGTCTCCTTTTGCTTCTTACATACATCTTAACCAAACTTACCCTGATTTCCCATTTTTAATGGGCTTTTTGTAGATCCGTGTATTTCACGCGCCGATTGATCATGACATGAATCTCCAAATTTTAGATATAGATTCATATATATTTTTTAAGAATTTCGGTTTTGTTATATTCCACCCCCACCCCCAAATCTAACTCGCAACTGAAATTTAATTCAAAGAATAGAAAAGTATATTAAAAATATTACAATATTTGAATTATTTCGATCATTTTTCTTTCACGTCTCTTTTTGCATCGTTATTCTCTGAATTTTGAATGTGTTGAGAATAAAAATCAATTTTTATACTCATTCTCGAAAGTGCAATATTATTATACTCATTCACGAAAGTGAATACTTATTTTTTTTTTGTGCAATGTCCGTCTTGTTGCTCGTCTGTCCGAATGAATGCAAACTATTTCGCCGCTATTGCTAGAGACTTGAAATTTGGAACATATATATTAAGAATATATATTATTAAGAATTAATTCAATATATATAAATTATATTAGTTGAAGAGCTAGAAAATTGAAATTTAGAATGTACTCACGTTTACCACCCAAGATCAAATTGATATGGCGGATTGGGGGCGATTGTATGTATTTTGACTTTCTTTGTGTAATTCTTAGACGCCATCTAAGAATTGACCAAATAAGACATATCTACGCCCACTAGAGGCGTTGCAAATCGGTAGTCGGTAATGACCGACTGCAGCGTTCTTACTTGACTAGGAGATCCCCTGAACCTGGCAAAGTTAATCTTCCAATCATTTTACGCTTTTTGTTTCATACATAAAAAACACGTGCACACACATGCGTCCACACGCAGTTAGCACCGACTGTGTATGGGCAGTAAGCAGTATGAAATTATTTGCTGAAAATCTATCATCACACTTTCAAAGTTGATTAAAGTGGATTTCTTGACTTCCTACTGATGGTATCAATATTTGAATAAATTAAGCTTTAGGCCGGGAGTTATGAAATACTAAACACTATTTACTTGATTTATGTTAATTTGAAATCAGTTGATATCAATCGTAGATGCGTAAAGTTTGATTATTAATGCATATAAAAAAAAAATAAAAAAATAAATATAATTTGACGTTTAAATATTTGATTTACAGATCGTAATTGGAAACAAAATGGACGACGCTTATTACGGAATTTCTTTGAAGAAACTTTGAGATTGCTCTTGGAGTACAAAAAATGGAGGACAAGTCTTGTAATCCCTGTAAACAATTAAGATCATATGGACTGATTTATCATGCCATTTTTCAAAATCGTGGCGATATTTAAAAATAAAATTTAAAAATCCGGAAGATATAAGCCATGCCGCATACACATACGCGTCATGGATCATCCGGTGATGATTTAGGCAGCACGGATGAAGTTAAGATATTTAAGGATGAAGGCGATCGCGAAGATGAGAAAATATCATCCGAGAACCTTTTAGTTGAAGAAAAGTCAAGTTTAATTGATTTAACAGAGAGTGAGGTATGATTTTGCTTCTTTTGATTTTGTAAAATTATTGAGCATTAAATATGTTATTTAGTATAAAATAATTGATTATTAACATAAAATGAATTCTAACGAAATCTTTTATTCACTTAGGAAAAAAGCAGTAAGACGGTGACGCGGCCGGATCATAGTCCTGTATTTAGTGAGTATTTTAAATATCATGCAAAAATTGTATAACGTAATGCATACTCCTTTTCCTTGCCTTGCTACTTTTCGATCTTCATCTATAATTATAATTATAATTAAGTTGTTCAAGTGCAATTAGAATTTAAGCAAGTCAGAGTCCTCTAGGCAAGACTGCTCAACAAGGAGATCCCATGAACCCTAAAATGAGCTGATACTCCAATCAAGCTACGTTTCTTTTATGCACACATACATACATACGCATACATCCACACGCACTAATAATCACGCGTTTAGGAGGACGGACGGACGAACAGACGGACATGACTATACAAACTCAGATCGTCACACTGATTAAGAATATATATGCTTTATGGGGTCTGCCACGCCACCTTCTGACTGTTACATACATTTTAGCAAAACACTATACCTTTATTTCCCATTTTCAATGGGTAAGTACATAAGAAAGCTATAGTCGGCGGTGCCGACTAGGAGATCCTCTGAATGATCTGGCTTGTGGTGCAATTTCAAATGCCTCTGGAAAAATCATAAAAATTTACAAATTAATTTCTAAAAAAAAACTCCGAGCAATTTGAAGTTGAATTGAATACCATGTTTGCCAAAAATACAACAGAAAAACAAAACTTAACATCGGCGGGATTCGAACCCGCAACACTTTAGCGCAACGTGTATCGGCCCTTCCAGCGCCACCAGTGCACAATTCGAACGAACAGTAGCGAAAACGAAACAGCTTCACTGCTGCTAGAGCGCGATATAGATAGCAGTAGATGAAAATACAAACACAATTCAAAGGCAATGCAAACACAATTCAATAACAATAGTGATTCTTAGAATTTACGAAAATGCACGCCTATGAAGTTCATATTATAAACATAGAAAACAGCCCATGCTTGTTTGAATGTATGTATGTATGTGTGCACACGCATAAGAAAATTGCTTTGCGTTGTTCACCGTTGCTTGCGCGTGCATTGCTAACTTTTTCGCTTTGTTTAATAATGTTTGTGTTTAACGAATCTTAATGAGACTTTTAACATACGATCTATGTACATATTTTATTGAATATTTGACATTTTATAAAAAGTGACTATCGTTCACATTTAGCTATACTTGAAACTGACCTTCAAAGGGTTGATGGGTCAAATTTGGCATCGATATCCAAAATATAAAAAAATCGAAATTGTATGAAATTCATCTTAATCTATATTTAATCGATAAACAAAACGGGAATAGTTATCGATTTTTGTAAATAAACTAGATCTGCGAGTCTATACATTTATTAAAACAATCAAGATATTAGTGCTACGATCAAGATATTATACTTACAGTATGTATACTTAACGAAGCACAAACTGTAGTCATACATATATATTATTATTTAATTATTTAAAAAAAATGTATATTTTTATACTCTGAACTCAATGAAAATGGGTAATCAGGGTATGTTTTTGTGAAAATGTATGTAACGGGCAAAGGGCCGTGTGATAGACCCGAAGTAAAGGAAAAATTAAAATTAGCGTTAGAAATATTAAACATGACCTAGTGGTAAACTGGATAAGCGAAGTGTACCTAAACTTTTTTGGCATGCTTTTCTAGCTCATATGTTATTTATCAAAAGCAGCTAATGAATATATCTCATCAATACTTTTGCTTATGTCGTTTTATTTAAACACTTTTTAATAGAGTTAAGTTGAAAAATCGTTGTACCTAAACTTTTTTTGCTGACTGTATAAAATATGTATATTCTTGATCAGGATGAAGAGCTTAGTTGATCTAGCCATGTCCGCCCGTTGCAGGTATTTTACCATACTACGAAGTTATCATATTTTTTTGATAACTCATCCCATTTTTTATACCCTGAACCCATTGAAAATGGGAAATCAGGGTATAATGGTTTTGTTAAAATGTATGTAACAGGTATATATAAAGTATATATATTCTTGATCAGGGACCGAGTTGATTTAGCCCTGTCCGTCCGTCCGTCTATCCGTATGTATGAACGCGTCGATCTAAGACGATATAAGAGCTAGAGACTTAAAATTTTTTTTCGTATGTCCGTATATAGAGCGCGCATATCAAAATTGTTTTCAAAATCGATAACTGCTCCCGTTATTTTGTTATCGATTAAAAACCTTTTCGAAAATCAGTTAAAAAATTATATTTTCTACATCTTTAGAGCTAGAGTCTCCAAATTAAAAATGTAGATTCATATGTATTTTTAAGAATTTCAGGTTTTTTCATATTTCATCCCCCACCCCTCAAAATACCCCCTGCCCTGCCCTTGCAAAAACCGTATTTTAAGTACTAGAGACTTGTGCGTTGGCACATACACACATTTTAATGTTAATATCAGGGTCTAAAAGTTTTATCAAGATTGTCCGTCTACAAAAAGTTATTAAACAAATAAGTTCCCACAGTAAGCCCACACTGCAGCCTATGCCTGTTTATACATGCGTGCGTATGTGTGTATGTGTATGTGCATGTGTAAGTAGAAATGAAGTGAGGAATTATTGAAATATTAGTTCCTGGAAGGGTTCAGGGGATCTCGTAGTCGAGCAGTCTCGACTAGAGCTTTCTTACTTGTTTTCTTTTTTATTTTGTTCAAAGAAACTGAAATGTTAATCGCGTGGTATCTTTCCAGCCGACTAAAGCACTCTTACTTTTTCTGCATACACAAATACATAACATTATACATATATATCCATGTACGTCGCGACGTGAGTACATATGTATGCCTATGTGTCGTTAAGAACGTATATATGGATGTATGTTTACATGTATTGTGTGCGGATTGTGTATGTATGCGTCATGCACTGTTTTTATAAACAAACTAAATAAGACGGCAAAAAAACATGTGCTCACAAGTGTTGGTGAAGCCGATGTTGGTGTGTGGGGCTGGATAACCGGCTGCTGATGTTTCTGCCGACGTCGCTGCCGCTGTAGTCGTCGGGGACTGTAACTTTAGCATCCGTTCCATGGTGCTAACAAGGTGATGCAGATCGGCTCGTCGACACGCTACTTCATTTCTTGTTTTTTTTTTCTGTTTCTCTGTTGCTATATATTTTTGCTTTCTTTGGGCGTGCGCACACATATATATGTATATGGATACATATATATCCATATACAAAACTTTTGTATTCATAAATAAATCATTCTCTATTTATTTGTAGCATCGTTTTATTAGAATGTACATATATACATACACTGAGTGTCACTGAAAATCGTACACCATGAGTGTACATGTAGTGGTACTATCTTCATCAAACTTTCAGAGCGTGATAATAACATTCAAATGTGTGTATATGCCAAAGCACAAGTTTCTAGTACTTGATATACGTTGGGCGAAGGGGGCGTGGTATCCAAGATCTGCAAATGACAACAACTCGTGTATACCATACGCAGTACGAGTTTATCATATTTTTTCGATAACTCATTCCATTTCTTTTTGATCGATAATAATAGAAAATCTGACTTTGTTTGTTAAGCTTAATTTGAATACTGATAGACCTAGAGATTTCAGATTTACTGTGTAGATTTATGTAATAAATACAAAGATTTTGTTATTTTCAGATTTTGGGAGCCACGTTCTAAAAGTTTGATGAAGATAGACCCACTAAAAAAAGATTTATTCAAAAAATAAATTCTCATAATAGAGCCCGCATGACAGAAGTGTAGAATGATTGGAATATCAGTACTTTGCAGGGTTCAAGGTATTTCTTAATCGATCAGTATCGACTAAAGCACTTTTACTTGCTTTAAATTTCAATTTCGCATAAAGCGTATTTCAAATACTAACGACTTTGGCTTTGGCAAATACACACATTTTGATATAATTATCACGGTCTGAAAGTAAAGATTGTCCATCTACAAGAAAAGTTATTAATTAAGTTCCCATAGTAAGCCCACACTGTATCCCATGCGTGTTTATACGTGTGTGTGCATCTTTTGTTACTGTAGAGTTACTGAAATTTAAATTTAAGTTTCTCGAAGGGTTTAGGATCCTTCGTAATCGAGCAGTCTCGACTAGAGCTTTCTTACTTGTTTGCAAGGGGTAGATTTGGGGCCGGAATCTAAAATATTACAAAAATCAAAATTGTATATAATACACAGACTCAATCAGCGCATTGCAAATTTAATGGAAATATAATTTGAAAATACAATTTGAACTGTGTATGTATGTATGTAAAATTTAGGAGTCGAATATGATCAAAAGTACCCATTGTACTCAGTACAATGCTTGTTGAATGTATGTAAGTACTTTAACTAAGGCTGTATACAAAGATGATTATTGATCCAAATATACTTCTATACACACACACGCATACATACATGTACATTTGTATATTATGTATGTAAATATAGACATGTACATACATATACATGTACGCATGTATGGCTATGTACGTCTATGCATATGTATTTAAGGCGTAACAATAGTTAGTAACAATATATATATACATATGTATGCGAAAGACGATGGGCGTTGTGCTAAACATAACTTGTTAACAATAACATCGCCGTCTACGTTTACGTCACCGTTTTAAAAGCCTTTAACAAAACAGTTAACGGGCTTTTTACCTTTACTTCGCCATTGCACTATGGTCAAAAAGTCAGCTTTTTTGGTATTAAGTTTAATTTTTAAGCTAGTCTTCAAATTTCGTATATGTATATATTACGGATATTATTTTTTTGGTTTTGGTCCACTCCTTCATCTCGTCCGCCTGTACCCAATAAAAAAAACTTTCTTAAGTCAAACAAAGTTTTCTAGTTGTTCTTCCCTGGTAACTTTCAATACCTTCACCAATCCATCCTCTTCAGCTTTCTTCGCAATAACTGATGCGTAATAAAGAGTGCGTTGAAAATTGTATGTCTGATAAAAGGTCAGATGCTAATTTTCTTTTCAGTCGCATTCCGACATCTGAATAGGTCAGTGTTAGCCTGCCCAGTGGATGAGATGGATCCATCACCTGTTCAACCAAAAATTTGAGTTTTGGAAACATGCCAAAAACATCGGATTTTTTATTAAAGTGCATTGGAGGAGATTCTGCGGAACACTGTTCATGCCGACCGTTAAAAAAAACAAAAAGGAAAAGATAACGAGTCGTAAAGTACATATGTACATGCATGCCTACATTCACTTTGTATTCATGCATGTACCCACTTACAGATGCAAAAAATAAAAAAATTAACAAAAGACAAAAAAATGGGAAAAATTAGAAACAAATTTTATTAATTTAGAAAAAAATTACATTACTTTGAACTTCTGTTTATTTAATTGTAATATTCAATACAAATTGAATAAATATTTTGTCATATTGTCTAATAATAAAACAATTAAACGGAATCACATAATTTGAGGTGAAATAAAATCAATTCGTCAATTTCACGTTAAGGAAAGCAACATTTGTGGGTAATATCCTACTGTGCGGCGATCAGTTTGGTTTCTTAAGTGCACAAGATACAGAACTGTGTAAGCTTGTACATACATATATATGTATGTATACATACGTCATACCCACACTCTCACATACACTCGCTTGTGTTCATGCATTCGGGCATATGTATGTATGTAGCTGTGCATGCATACACACACCCAAATACATATGTACATATATACAATAAAATCTGTACCCCTTTTGCTGTTCCTGCTGCTGCTGCTGCTGCTGCATGCATACACACGTATGCTTATATAAATATGTGTTTATACGTATGTATATTGTTGTATTTGTGTATCCTTGGAAATTAATGAGTTTTCGTAGAATCAACGACGGTCTCGTTCGAGTTGCCGCTGCCAACGACGCTGCAGCAGTCGAAATTGTTAGTGCACTGTTGATGTTTTGAAGTTCTTTCTTGATTGTTGTTGTTGTCAGACGCTTGTTGTCTCGAAAACGCGTGGATTATTTTGTTACCCATTACTTTTCATACCTTCTTTGGCTGCTGTTTCTGGACTGCTGCCTCTGCCTCTACTTCTGCCGCTGCAACTGTTACGTACGTTAGCTAACTCCCAGTCCGTGCTTACGGCGTCCTTTTCCTCCTAAAAATGTCGATTTAAGGTATATGTACATATGTATGCACTCTTCTTTTTATACCCTGAACCCATTGAAAATCGAAAATCAGGGTATAATGTTTTTGTGAAAATGTATGTAGCAGGCAGAAGCAGGCATGGCAGACCCCATAAAGTATATATATTCTTTATCAGGATGACGAGCTGAGTTGATCTATGTCGGCCTGTCCGTCCGTCCGTCCGTATGAACGCAGAGATTGAAATCTTACATGTATACTCGTGTATACCATACGCAGTACGAGTTTATCATATTTTTTCGATAACTCATTACATTTCCTTTTTATCGATAATAATCGAAAATTTGACTTTGTTTTTTAAGCCTAATTTGAATACTGATAGATCTTGAGATTTCAGATTTACTGTGTAGATTTATGTGATAAAAACAAAGATTTTGTCATTTGCAGATTTTAGATACCACGCCCCCTTCGCATCAAATTTGAAAAAAACGTATATCAAGCAAGTAGAAACTTGTGCTTTGGCATATACAGGATGCATGCGTATGAGTGTAGAATGATTGGAGCATCAGTACTTTGCAGGGTTCAGGGTATCTCTTAGTCGAGCAGTCTCGACTAGAGCCCTCTTATTATATTATTTTAGGTTACTTTTCGCGCGGTTTATGCTTGCTTTTCTAACAAGCTGTAAATTATTTAATGATACGATTCAGATAGTCTTCGATTTTCAAATCGCTAAACACACACACATATACATACACACATACATATGTATATACTATAATATATTTATACTCATTGCTTTTTATATACATATATATGTACATACATACATAAATAGATTCACACAGGCGCACACATAAATATACACACATATCTATGTACATAAATGTTTTTATCTATGCATGTACATACATATGTATGTATGTACATCTACTGCATAAATATTGTCTTCGTAAGTCAAAGTGAGTTTTTAGGTACATATGTATGTATTTATACTCTGAACCCATTGAAAAGGAAATCTGGGAATAATGGTTTTGTTGAATGTATGTAATAGTCAGAAGGCGTGGCAGAGCCCATAAAGTATACACATACATTCTTGATCAGGGCGACGAGCTGAGTCGATTTAGCCCTGTCCATCTGTCTGTCTGTCTGTCCGTCTGTCCGTATGTATGAACTCATCGATCTCAGAAAATATAAGAGCTAGGCACTTGAAATTTTTTTTTTCGTATGTCCGTATATAGAGTACGCGTATCAAGTTTTTCTTCAAAAATCGATAACTGCTCCCGTTATTTTGATATCGATTAAAAACCTTATCGAAATCCAGTTTAAACAAGTAAGACAGCTCTAGTCGAGACTGATCGACTACGAGATCCCCAGAACCCTTCCAGGAACTAATATTTCAATAATTCGTCGTTCCACTTCTACTTACACATGCACATACACATACACACGCACGTATAAACAGGCATGGGCTGCAGTGTGGGCTTACTGTGGGCACTTAATTGTTTAATAACTTTATTTGTAGACGGACAATGTTGATAAAACTTTTAGACCGTGATAATAACAATAAAATGTGCGTATGTACCAACTTACAAGTGTCTAGTATTTGAAATACGGTTTTTGCAAATTTGTAAGGGAGGGGGTGTTATGAGGGGTGGGGGGTGAAATATGACAAAAACCGAAAATCTTAAAAATACACATGATTATACATTTTTGGAGACTCTATCTTTAAAGGTGTAGAAGAAATAATTTTATAACTGATTTTCGATAAGGTTTTTTTATCGATAACAAAAAAACAGAAGCAGTTATCGATTTTTAGAAATAAACTTGATCTGCGCGTGCAATATAGCTCTTATATCTTCTGAAATCGACGTGTTCAAACATACGGACAGACAGACGGACAGAGCTAAATCGACTCAGCTCGTCGCCCTGATCAAGAATATGTTATATACTTTTAACAAAACCATTATACCCTGATTTCCCATTTTCAATGGGTTCAGGGTATAAAAAATGATTTCCTACATCTTTAGAGATAGAGTCTCCAAATTTAAAATGTAGATTTATATGTATTTTTGAGAATTTCGGTTTTTGTCATATTTTACCCCCCACCCCTCATAAAACCCCCTTCCTTACAAATTTGCAAAAACCGTATTTCAAATACTAGAGACTTGTAAGTTGGTACATACGCACATTTTAATGTTATTATCATGGTCTGAAAGTGACGATTGTCCATCTACAAGAAAAGTTATTAAACAATTAATTCCTAATACTGAAATGGAAATTTAAGTTTCTCAAAGGGTTCAAGGGAGAGTAGTCGACCAGTCTCGACTAGAGCTTTCTTACTTGAGCAACTTAGCTACTATGAATTCTGATATGATGCCGGAAAATGCATTTTCCGATTTGCCACACCCGCATATAATTCAAGTCTCTAGCTTTAATACCGGCGAATTAAGTAGTTGGCATTCATCAACAAAACCAATGGTCATTTCACTTTGAATGAGTATATCTCCTACATCTTTAGAGATAGGGTCTACACTCCAAATTTTTAAGAAGTCGGAAAGCTCTAGCTCTCGAGACTGCTCGACTACGATGTTTCCTGAACCCTTCGAAGAACTGACATTTCAATAAATCGTCGCTTCTTTTCACATGTAGACGCACATACACACAATGCATAATACGCATACACACATACGCACGTATAAGCAGCCATGGGCTACAGCCCCACTACAGTGTGGGCTTATTATGGGAACTTATTTGCTGGAATACGAGATCCTATGAAGGCTTTGAGATATTTTAATATTTCTTTTGATATTGGAATAATTCTTGGCTTCTCTTCTGCTTCCATAAGAAACTACACATGCTCACACATGCACACACACACACGCACATACACACACACGCACACACACACTTACGCACACACACACACGCACACACACACGCACACACCCACACGCACACACATACACATATACACACCCACACATTGGCGCAGCGTGGACTAATTATGGGAACTTAATTGTGTAATAACTTATTTTGTGGATGGAAAAGCCTAACAAAGCGTCCAGTAATAATATATATATATATATATATATATATATATATATATATATATGTGTATGTATATACAAGAGAATCTATATTAAACATTTTATGTGAGAGATAGAATTTGATAGCCGATTTTTGACAAGGTTTATAATCGATGGCATTAAAATGGGAATAGTTATCGATTTTTGGAAATACACTCGCTTCGCGTGCTATACACGGACCTCCAAAAAAGTATGGTTCATTCAATGTTTCTATACTTTGCTTACACCTTAGTAATTCAATTCGTTTTGTTTTCTTTTTCTTTAGATAAACTTGAACCTCATACCCCGACCTTTAATATGGGATATTTGGTGTCTCCGTACTCGTATGCTAATGGTACGCCAAGCGGTCTGCCCGTAACTATGGTAAGTTTTTTTTTACATTTTATTATATCTATGATTTACAATTCTCAAAATCACATAATAAGTCTAGTTAATAGTTGCTATATTATGATATATGATCAGAGTAAAAAGATAATCACAATGTTATCCAAAAACAGTATTTTTTTAAACATCCCAAGAAGGAGCTATACTTCTTCAATTTTCGGTTTATATCTCTAAAACTTTGGAATTCATATTCATATATATAATAGTGGTTCAACAGCTAGGTCAGCATTATTTTCTTAATTAAATTTTTAAATTTCTAGCTCTAAGATCTTCAAAGACATAGACGTGGGTACCAACAGGCGACATGCTTTGCCTAAATACAAACAGACAGATGGGCAGTGCACAAACCAATATGCTCTTTTTATACCCAAAACCCACTAAAAATGGGAAATCAGGGTATAATGGTTTTGTTAAATGTATGTAACATGGAGAAGGAGGCGTGGCAGACCCCACAAAGTATATATATTATTGATCAGGGCGACGAGCAGAGTTGATTAAGCACTGTCCGTCTGTTCGTATGCACATATGATATTAGAGCTAGAGACGTGAAATTTATTTCATAGGTTTGTATATTGCACGCGCATATTGAGTTTGTGCTCAAAAATTGATTACTACTTCCACGATTTTGTTATCGATTAAAAGCCTTATCGATAATCAGTTTTAAAATTATATCACCCACATATTTAGAGCAAGAGTCTCTAAAATTTGAGTGTAGATTCATATTTATTTTTGTTTTATTGTACCCCCACCCCCGAAATGCTCCTCCTTCCCACAAAATATGCAAAAAGCATATTTCATAAACAAGAGACTTGTGCTTTGGAAAATACATACATTTTAATGGTATTAACACGGTCTGAACAATTTATGAAGATTGCCCATCTACAAAAAAAATTGTAAACAAGTTCCCTTAGTAAGCCTACACTGCCTCACATGCCTGTGTACGGGCGTGCGTATGTGTGTGTGTATGTATAAGTAGAAAAGAAGTATTGAAATATGAGTTCCTCGAAAGGTTCAGGGGATCTCGTAGTCGTGCTGTCTTGATCTTGGTCGATGGGGTCTGGCACGATTCCTTCTGCCTGTTTCATACATTTTATCAAAACCGATATACCCTGAGTTTCCATTTTCAATGGGCTCAGTGTATAAAAACTGCCCCAGTGCAGAATTCCTGACAGTCTTTAGTGTTTGCAAAAACCATAAATCATAAAGAAGACCTATAAGAGGATTAGGAAATGCTTTGGTATTTGTTATGCATACATACTAAAGTATGTTTTTGTACGTAAATTTAGATATTCAATTGCAAAGAAAATGAAAGAAAGTATATATCCATTATATTAATTTTTGGTGTAATCTAAAATGAATCTCAGGTTGAATTTGATAAATATTTTATAATTTTTATAATTTTCTCAATGGGATAAAAGTCTATTGCTTGGAGCAATGTCCGTCGTTCCGTATGAATGCAAACCATTTCGACACTATTGAAGCTAAAGACTTGAAATTTGAAATATATACTCGTGTATACGCTCGCCTAAGGGCGGTACAAATCGGAAAATTTATTTAACTGTGCTCTAGTCCAGACTGCTCGTCTAGCAGATCCCCTGAACCCTTCCAGGAACTAATATTTCAATAATTCATCGCTTTCTGCTTATACAAGAAACAAAAAATGCACAAAGGCAAAGGCAAACTTATAGGGAAGGGGGTATTTTGAGGGGTGGTGGGTAAAATATGACAAAACCCGAAATTCCTAAAAATACATTTAAAATTTGGAGATTCTAGCTCTAAAGATGTAGTAAATATAATTTTTTCACTGGTTATATATATATAATAACGGGAGTAGTTATCGATTTTTAGAAACAAACTTGATATGCGCGCTCTATATACGGACCTACGAAAAAAAAATTCAAGTCGCACAGACAGATAGACAGATGGACAGACCCCGTAATGTACTTATATTCTTGATCAGGGCGTCCATCTGTTCGTCCTTCTGTCCGTATGAACGTCAAGATCTCCTAAGCTACAAATGGTGGAGATTTGAGATTGTAAATGTATACTCGTGTATACAATATGCAGTACAATTTTATCATACTTTTTCGATAACTCATCCTACTATTTTTATAAATAATCGAAAATTTGACTTAGTTTTTATACCCTGAACCCATTGAAAATGAGATTTCAGGGTATAATGTTTTTGTGAAAATGTATGTAACAGGCAGAAGGAGGCATGGCAGACCCCATAAAGTAAATATATTCTTGATCAGGATGACGAGCTGTGTTGATCTAACCATGTCCGTCTGTCCGTCCGTCCGTCCGTCTGTCCGTCCGTAGGAACGCAGAGATCACCTAAACTACAAATGCTAGAGACTTGAAATTTTACATGTATAGTCGTGTATACCATACGCAGTACGAGTTTATCATATTTTTTCGATAACTCATCCCATTTCTTTTTTATCGATAACAAGCGAAAATCTGACTTTGTTTTTAAAGCCTAGTTTGAATACTGTTAGACCTAGAGACTTCAGATTTACTGTGATAGATTTACTGTGTAGATTTATGTGATGAATACAAAGATTTTGTTATTTACAGATTTTGGATGCCACGCCTCCTTCGCCTCAAATTTGAAAAAACCGTATATCAAGTACTAGAGACTTGTGCTTTGGCATATACACACATTTGAATGTTATTATCACGTTCTGAAAATTTGATGAAGATAGTCCCACTACAAAAAGATTTAGTCAACAAACAAATTTTCATAATATAGCCCACACGGCAGCCCAAGCGCAGTAACTGCGCAGTTAGCAGAGCAATTGTTTATGCGTTCGTATGGATGCATGCGTACGGGTGGGTGTATGTGTTTTTGTATATGTGCATGAAAGAACTGTAGAATGATTGGAATCAGTACTTTGCAGGGTTCAGGGTATCTCCTAGTCGAGCAGTCTCGACTAGAGCCCTCTTACTTGTTTAAGCCTGATTTGTATACTATACCATGTAGATTTGTGTAATGAATACATAGGTTTTGTAATTTATAGATTTATATAGAATTTGAAAAAACGTATATCAAGTACTAGACATTTTTGATTTGGCATATAAACACATTTGAATGTTATTATCACATTCTTCAAGTTTGATGAAGATAGTCCCAATACAAAAAGATTTATTCAACAAATAATTTCTCATATTTCATATTTCTCAAAGTACGAAAGCTCTAGTCGAGACTGCCCGACTACGAGATCCCCTGAACCCTTCCAGGAACTGATATTTCAATAATTTGTCGCTTCATTTCTACTTACACATGCACACACATACGCACGTATAAACAGGCATAGGCTGCTGTGTGGGCTTACTATGGGAACTTATTTGTTAAATAACTATTTTTGTAGAAACACAATCTTGATAAAACATTCAGACCGTGATTATAAAATTAAAATGTGTGTGTGTGCCAACGGACAAGTCTTTAGTATTTGAAATACGGCTTTTGCAAACTTGTGGAGAAGGGGGTGCTTTGAGTGGTCGGGGGTAAAATATGAAAAAAATCGAAATTCTTAAAATCACATATCGATCTACATGTCAAATTTGGAGACTTCAGTTTTAAAGATGTAGGAAATATAATTGTTTCACTGGTTTTCGATAAGGTTTTTAATCGATAACAAAATAACGGGAGTAGTTATCGATTTTTGGAAATAAAGTTGACTTGCACGCTCAATATTCATACGGACGGGCGGACTTACAGACGGACAGGGCTAAATCGACTCAGCTCGTTGCCCTGATCAAGTATGTATATACTTTATGGGGTCTGCCACGCCTCCTTCTACCTGTTAAATACTTTTAACAAAACCATTATACCCTGATTTACCATTTTCAATGGTTACTGTACTTTGGAAAATACACACATTTGAATGTTATTATCACGTTCTTCAAGTTTGATGAAGATAGTCCATTTACAAGAAAAGTTATTAAACAATAAAGTTCCCATAGTAAGCACACACTGCAGCCCATGCCTGCTTATACGTGCGTGCGTATGTGTGTATGCTTGTGTTGTTTCTTGTGTAAGCGAAAAGAAGCGAAAAATTTTTGAAATATCAGTTCAGGGAATATTGTAGTCGAGCAGGCTCGACTAGAGCTTACTAACTTGATATATAGATAAGGCAAAAATTTCACATCAATCGTCAAAGAAACACTTTTCAGCACGCCTCTTGATAATTATAGACTTTTATAAAGAATGAAAATATTTTCTATGATAGCTGGGCTTCCCCTTTTTTAAAAGGGGGACTCGGCCTTTAAGGGCGGATCGGCTTATCATCGCGATAAAAAACAATGTTAAGGGATGACAATAGTACAGAGAGATTCAAATATAAGTGCTGCCCCATCTCAAATACATAGCAGCAAAACGATAATTATCTACATATCTATTAGGTTATTAGGGGAGGTTTGTCATATACCTGCGAAGATTTATCTACTCGTCCCAATACTTTGTATTGAAAGATAGCTGGCAAAACGAGCATGCATTATTACTGTTGTCAATATACATAAATATATATATATATATATATATATATATATATACCAATGCAGCAGCTTGATATTTTATTAAAATTAGCGCCAACTAGTAACCGTAGTTACAGCAGCTGTCCAAACCAGTCCACTTCAGTATTGTGTTTTGATTTTTCAATTTTATTTTCCAACGAAATTTTTGGAATCGTTCCGGGTCAGAAGGCCTATTGGGACACTGCTCTATCAAAAATCCAAGCCCATAAAGTATATATATTCTTGATCAGGGCGACGAGCTGAGATGATCTAGCCGTGTCCGTCTGTCTGTATGAACGCCGATCTCTCATGAACTACATATGAGTGAGACTTCAAAGTTTACATGTATACTCGTGTATACAATACGCATACTTTTTCGATAACTTTCCATATTTAATTTTTATCGCTAATAATCGAAAGTTTGACTTTGTTTTTTAAGCCTGATCTGAAAGTTGAATGCTAAAGCTAGAGACTTCAGATTTACAGTTCCTAATATAATATATGTATATCAAATACAATTAAAATAATAATTGAAGTTGCCTCCTTATTGAGGAAAGCAAAAGACATTACATAATTGAGCTAGGGAAAACGATTTTGTTTGCAAGACTATCTCTTCAGACTAGGCGATGAAGCGCTCTGATTTGAAACGGATATATTAGGTTAACACAACGACAATTGATGTTGGTGTCTATTTAATTTGGGCATTTATTTGCACGTGACGTCGTACACTGTATAGCAAAAACTTCGGTCCAAATAGGTGAGAAGTCGAAGAGAAGAAATTTTTCTTAAATAGATTGCGATGATATAATGCTAAGCTCTCGTCGATCTCAAAAGATATAAGAGCTAGACACTTTAAATTTTTTTTTTTTTGGTCCGCATATTGCACGCGCATATCGAGTTTGTTTTTAAAAATCGATAACTACTCAGTTAAAAAATTAAATTTTTTACATCTTTAAAGGTTTAAAGTGTAAATTCATACTTTATCCCCACCCCCAAAGTCCACCCATGTATTGTTTCTTACAAAAGCAGAAAAGAAGCGAAAAATCAATTAAATATGTATGTATGTATTCATGTCTGTAGCGACATTCTTGAAATTTTTGCGTTCGAAATCATATGAAAAATATTTTTAGCTACAATTATAATAAATTTAGGTTTGTAAAATTAGCTTCGATATTCTGGCATGCATCAAATCATCGAACTCGTGCTATGTATGTGATAGAAGTGTTTGTTAAACAGTGTAATTCCGAACGCACGCGCCAAGCGAAAGCCGGAACGACCAAGCAAGGAAAAACTTTCTGGATTGAGAGGTCAGCTTGGTCAGCTTGCTTAAAGAGAAAAAGCTCCTCTGACGGCCTGATGCCTGAATAGGTTTTACCACACGAATTCTTTTTTTGTTTTCATGCCGTTTCGTTTTGTGAGACCTTCAGGCTGCGCAACAATAAGTGACAAAGGAAGGTTAACTGCAATACTTTGAGCAAACTTCTTAAGACCATACGAAGTCTGACATTTCTGTTTGCAGGCAAATATAACAGGTAGTCAACTTGAGGCGTCAACTGCATCTTTAGACAAAAAAGTTGAAATTGATATAAAAACAAGCACTCTAATCGGAAGTGATACACTATCTCTTAGTCTGTCGCTGAACAATACTCAGGTATACAATTTAAATCTCATTTATATTATTTGTGTGGACCAGTGATGCCAATTTGTACTTTTTCCGGACAGATCTGTCCTGTTTTTAAGGACTTTGTCCGGAAAAAATATCAAACATACCCTATCTGGAAATCTGTCCTTTTTTTTTTTGAATGCGAATCGTGTTAATTTTTTAGCTGGTTGGTTGTTTTCCTAGTTGATCGGTTGTGCATGCAACAGAACAGAAATATACTAAATTGTGTACCGATATTTGGCTAAGAACAGGGCCAAAATGAGTATAACAGTGATAAATTGAATTGTGTAGGTGCTTTGTATGTATTATCGATATCTTTTGTAATCTGAAGTTCTTCAATGTGAAAAGAGTGATAAAATGCCCAAGGAGATTTATTACCAAAAAATTCGGGATTGCTGGTTACAGCAGCCAGATTTCAAGTCGGGGATAGCCCGGGGAGACGACACCAATAAGGCGTACTGCAGATACTGCAAATGCAGCATAAATTGCAAGATCGACCAAATTCGTGCACATATGGAGACAAAAACATTTTTTTCCTGTTTTCTGTCCTTTTTTTTTTAGATTTTCAGCCTTTTTATGCGGATTTTCCGGACATTTTTTCTAAAATAAATTGGCATCACTGGTGTGGACACATACATGCTTAAGTTGCGTTATTAGTTGATACTATTTTGTTGCAATGTCCACACTGTATTTATACCGTTTCAGTATGTCTTAATATGCAAAAGCCCAAAAACGTCTGCTATTTAAACTAGGGATTTTCCAATTCTGATGGGAGTTGAGGTAGGTATCGAAAATATTGCTTCAAGGTTTTTAGTGAACATGCCTTCTTCTGTCTGTTCCATACATTTTCATTAGCATCATTATATCCTGAACTCAATTTTGCAGTGAGTTGTCTAAAGGTATAATTATTATACCCTGAACTTGAAATCAGGGTATAATGTTTTTGTGGAAATGTATGTAACAGTCAAAAGGAGGCGTGGAAGACCCCATAAGGTATATATATTCTTGATTATGGCGACGAGCTGAGTCGATTTAACCATGTCCGTCTGTCTGTATGAGCGCCGTGTATACCATATCATATTTTTTTCGATAACTTATCCCATTTATTATACCCTGAACCCATTGAAAATGGGAAATCAGGGTATAATGGTTTTGTTAAAAGTATGTAACAGGCAGAAGGAGGCGTGGCAGACCCCATAAAGTATATATATTCTTGATCAGGGCGACGAGCTGAGTCGATTTAGCCCTGTCCGTCTGTCTGTCTGTCTGTCCGTCTGTCCGTCCGTATGTTTGAACGCGTCGATTTCAGAAGATCTAAGAGCTAGAGACTTGAAATTTGAAGCTGTAGGTCCGTATATTGCAAAAATCGATAACTGATTCTGTTTTTTGTTATCGATAAAAAACCCTTTCCTTTGAAGATAGAGTCTTCAAATTTAAAATGTAAAATCATGTGTATTTTTAAGATTTTCGGTTTTTGTCATATTTCACCCCCTCCCCCCAAAACACCCCCTTTCCTACAAGTTTGCAGAAAGCGTATTTCAAATACTAGAGACTTGTGCTTCGGTACATATACACATTTTAATTAATTATAATCACGGTCTGAAAGTTTTATCAAAATTGTCCGTCTACAAATAAATTGATCGATCAGTCGATCAGTCTCGACTAGAGCTTTCTTACTTGTTTTTTATAATATAACCAAATAAAATATAAGGTTGTCAAAAAAGTCTTCATAATGCCTCTCTTATAGAAGCTCGCTTCATTAAAAGAACCTCGCTTCATGCAAAAGAACCTCCCATCCGAGCTCCCGGAGCTTCTGGCGCATCACCAAAGATGTGTGTGGCCTGGCGTTGTCCTGGTGGAAGACAATTCGGCCTCTGTTGATAAAAGATGGCCTCTTCTGCATGAATGCTGCATTCAAGCGGTCCACTTGTTGGCAGTACTCGTCCGAATTGAGCGTTTGGCCATAGGGGAGCAGCTCATAGTGGATGATTCCCAGCCAATCCCATTTTTTTGTGATTTTGTTGCGATTCAGAAGCGATTCGCATGCATCCATATGGGTAAAAAAGTTTTTTCCCGTCAAGTCGTGTGGCACCCATACATCGAGCTTCTTTTTGAATCCAAGCTTCTTCAAATGGTTTACAACGGTTTGATGACTCATACCCAGCTCTTCGCCGATGCTACGGCTGCTACTATGCCGAAACTGTATCGGGTCCATAAACTGCACAAATTTTATTAGCAGCATGAGATGCATTTTTGCCTTTATCGTAGTAGTACTGTAAAATATGCCGTATTTTTTCTTTATTTTGTTTGCGACGCTATAACTCACGAACGACTAAAAACAAACTAGAATTAATCAAACACGTGTTAGCACGTGAAAAGAGCTTTCCAAAAAGCTCTAGCGTGAACCGATGCGAAGAATACAACTAGAACTATGCGCTTGCAAAGACAAGCTTGCGGAAATACCGCAAGACATTTTTGACAACCTTATATAATACAATAAAATATCATTTGATGTCGTTTTTGAGTCGTATTTTGAATACTCTCAGGTCTAGAGGTTTCGGATTTACTGTGTAGATTTATGTGACAAATACAAAGATTTTGTACTTTATAGATTTTACATGATTTGCCACGTCAAAAATGGGTGTAGATATATCCGTTTTAATCTTCAAATCTCTAGCTCTTCAACTAAAATGATTTCTGGCAGACCCGAAAATGAATTTTGATTTGAGACGCCCCTAGTGGACGGATCAAAAAATCTTGATACTTTATAATTCGAGGGTAGTGGGAGACTCTATATATTCTTGATCAGGGTGACGAGCTGAGTCGATTTAGTCCTGTCCGTCTGTCTGTCCGTATTTATGAGTGCGTCGATCTCAGAATACATTAAACCGCACATGAAATTTGCAAAAAGCGCATTTCAAATACTAGAGACTTTTTCATTGGCAAATACACACATTTTAATGTTATCACGGTCTAAGTTTTATGAAGATTGTCCGTCTACAAAAAAAGTTATTTATCTATTAAGTTCCCGTCCTCAGCCCACACTGCATCCCACGCCTGCTTATACGTGCATGTGTATGTGTGTGTGCATGTTTTGCTTCTTGTATGAGCAGAAAAGCAGCGACGAATTACTCAAATTAAAATTTCAGTTCCTCGAAGAGTTCAGGGGATCTCGTAGTCGAGCAGTCTCGACTAGAGCTTTCTTATTTGTTTTATTATTTTGTTTTGTATTATTATAAATCATTGAATATCAATTTACAACAAATTAATAATAAATAAATAATATGAGTTTAATCAAGAAAATAGTGTTTTTAAAACCAGCTTTTATTTTGGCCTATTCTTTCTTAAACTTAGCTTAGCTAAGTTAGTTATTTAGCTTCTTTTTTTTCGCCAATCTAGCTCTATTTACTCGAAAAATTATGACAGCAGTGCTCGCACCTGCCAGAATATATTGCACTGTTAAACATTTATATTTAAGACTGCCCTAATACATATACCAAAACAAATGAAAACTTCAGCTTAAATTTGATGCGATTATGTGATTTCAGGTTTAAAATGAAATATTTATTCAGGTAATATATGAATTAACTTATGGTTTATCCGAGCGGCTTATGCCATAGATAATCTATGTAATTTGTAATTTTGTTACTAAACCATGAAAGAGATTATAATAAAAGCAAAATAAAGTTTTTTAATATTCATTCTTTTTATACCCTGAACTCATCGAGAATGGGAAATCAGTGTATATTGTTCAGTGAAAATGTATATAACAGGCAGAAAGAGGCGTGGTAGACCCCATTAAGTGTATATATTATTAACAAATTAAACTAAGAGACTTCAGATTTGCTGTGTATATCCAACTGACGAATACAAAAATTTTGTAATTTATAAAAATTTGAAGAAAACAAGAAAGCTCTAGTCCCGACTGCTCGGGGGTAAATATGACAAAACCCGAAATTCTTAAAAATACATATGAATCTACGATTAAAATTTGAAGACTCTAACTTTAAAGATGTGGGAGATAGAATTTTATAATTTTGGATAAGGTTTTTTATCGATAACAAAAAAACGGGAGCAGTTATCGATTTTTGGAAAAAATTTCCCATTTTCAATGGGTTTAGGGTATAAAAAAAAGCCCATTTTAAATACTACAGACCTATGCTTTAGCAAATACACGAATTTGAAGGATATGATCACGTTCTGATAGTTGATTAATATAGTTAAATTTAAAATAATTATTATAATTTATATATTATTTATATTTATATTATTATATAATTAAAATTATTATTAAATATTTTATGATATTGATTAAAAAATCGAAATCATGATAACGGAATGCTTGAAGCAAAATTGATCTGCTCGAATTGGGTCATTTAGGTGTCGACACACTGTGTGTGTATGTGTGTATATAAAAACGTGTTCTGATGACCATAAGATAGAATTTTCCATTCAATTCCATTCAATTCAGAGTATACAAATTTTCAATTTAAATTTCTTTAATCAACGTCTACTACTACTGCTGCTGCCAGCACCGCACAGTGCAACACCCCCAAAAGTACAGAGAGCGTGTTTTGCTCCACCCTCTTGGGCCGTATCTAATGTTGGCTGCTATCGGTTCGCTGTGCTTTGGTGGTAGAATTTTCTAGGCCTTCATCGGCGTTGTCGTTTTCGTTGTCGTCGTAGTCGTCGTTGTACATATCAAACGAACTTACTTTCGCCCTCTCTCTCTCTCTTCCTTTCTCTCTCTCTCTCTCTCTCTCTCTCTTACTCTCTCTCTCTCTCTCTTACTCTCTCTCTCTTTCTCTCTCTCTCTCTCTCTGTAAGTCACTCTCTCACACGAGCTCTCTCTTTCGCTCTCCCTCTCTCCAACTGACCTACGTATGTAAACATAATCAACGGACTTACATCCACTATACACACACATACATACATACTCAAACCTTTGAGTTGGTATGCGCGCGGAAACAATCTAAAAAGCGCGCCGACTACCACAACTACAAATCCTAAACAGCAGCAAAAGCAACCCCCCAAAATGCTCCGCGCTAAGTGCTTGGCTGTGGATGTGCCTTTTAATGAGAGACAAAAAAAAGTAAATAAACAACCAAAAAAAACCAACCCCCAAATCTTACGCTGCAATTCACTTTTAGACAATGGCGTCCAATTTCAATTCTTACAGCATCATCCAAAGAAATTTATTTTCCATGTCGGCTCTCATTTCCATTCCTCCATTTCGCTGAATCTTTAAAACAGCTTCAGCAATATTTATTGTCCTGAGTAAAATATGACCTTAAGACAATTTAAAGGAATTCAAATTGTATGCTTTTAATTATTTAAGCATTGTATTAATTAATTATATCATTGTGATAGGTAGTCCTTATACCCTGTATATGGATTTGTTACAATGTATGTAACAGGCAGAAGGGAGCGTGGCAGGCCCCATAAAGTATATATATTCTTTATCAGGACGACAAGCTGAGTGCTCTTCCGAATTTGTCCGTACGTTTAAACGCGTCGATTTCACGCGAAGATCGAGGGTATAAACTAACAAGTAAGAGGCTATAGTCGAGACTGCTCGACTAGGAGACACCCTGAACCCTGCGAAGTGCTGATATTCCAATCATTTTACACCCATACGCATGCATCCATACGAACGCATAAACACGCGCTCTGCTAACTGCGCAGTTACCAGTTACTGCGCTTGGGCTGCAGTGTGGGCTATATTATGAGAATTTATTTGTTGAATAAATCTTTTTGTAGTGGGACTATCTTCATCAAACTTTTAGAACGTGATAATAACATTCAAATGTGTGTATATGCCAAAGCACACGTCTCTAGTACTTGATATACGTTTATTTTTCAAGTTTGGGCGAAGGGGGCGTGGTATCCAAAATCTGTAAATTACAAAATCTTTGTATTTATCACATAAATCTACACAGTAAATATGAAGTCTCTAGGTCTATCAGCATTTAAATTAGGCTTAAAAACCAAAGTCAGATTTTCGATAATTATCGATAAAAAGAAGTGGAATGAGTTATCGAAAAAATATGATAAACTCGTACTGCGTCTGGTATACACGAGTATACATGTAAAATTTCAAGTCTATAGCACTTGTAGTTTAGGAGATCTCTGCGTTCATACGGACGGACGAACGGACAGACGGACATGGATAGATCAATTCAGCTCGTCACCCTGATCAATAATATATCTACTCTATGGGATCTGCCATGCCTTCTTCTGCCTGTTACATACATTTTCACAAAAAGATTATACTCTGATTTCCCATTTTCAATGGGTTCAGGGTATAAAAATGGTAGTGACTTGAAATTTAACATGTATAGTCGTCTATACAATACGCAGTACAAGTTTATCGTACTTTTTCGATAACTCATCCCTTATATTTTTTATCGATAATTGTCGAAAATTTGACTGCTTTGTAAGCCTAATTTGAATACTTCAGATTTACTGTGTAGATTTATGTGATATATACAAGGGTTTTATAATTTATAGAGTTTTGATACCACGAATTTTTGATTCACTCGAAATTCGAAAAAGACGTATATCAAGTACTAGAGATTTGTGCTTTGGCAAATACGCTCATTGGAATGTTATCACGTTCTGAAGACAGTCCTACTAAAAAAAAATGTTTCAAAATTATGTTCTCATAATATAGCGCAGTCGCTGGTATCACGCAGTTAGCAGAGCGCGTATACATGCGTGCGTGTGGATGCATGCGTATGTGTGCGTGTACATGTGTTTTTGTATGTGGGCATAAATGAAACGTAAAATAATTGGAACATCATCTCTATGCAAATTTCAGGGGATCTCCTAGTCAAGCAGTCTTGACTAGAGCACTCTGACTTGACTTAAATCAATTTTTATCGAATATAAAGTAAATAAAACTACATTGCAAATGACACAAAAATTAGGAAAAAAAAAGTAAGAAAGCTCTAGTCGAGACTGCTCCACTACGAGATCCCCTGAACCCTTCCAGGAACTAATATTTCTATAATTCGGCGCTTAATTGCTACTTACACATGCACACACACATACAGACATACACACGCACGTATAAACAGGCATGGGCTGCAGTGTGGGCTAACTATGTTAACTTATTCGTTTAATAACTTTTTTTTGTAGACGTATAATCTTGATAAAACTTTTAGACCGTGATTATAACATTAAATGTGTGTGTGTGCCAACGCACAAGTCTTTAGTATTTGAAATACGGCTTTTGCAAACTTGTGGGGAAGGGGGTGTTTTGGGGGGTGGGGGTAAAATATGACAAAAACCGAAATTCTTAAAAGTACATATGAATGTACATTTTAAATTTAGAGACTCTAGCTCTTAAGATGTAGGAAATATAATTTTTTAACTGGTTTTCGATAAGGTTTTTGATCCATTAGAAAATAACGGGAGCAGTTATCGATGTTTGAAAACAAACTTGATATGCGCGCTCACTGTACGGACCTACAAAAAAAAATTTAAGTCTCTATATCTTCAGAGATCGACGCGTTGATACATACGGACAGACGGACGGACGGACGGACAGACAGACGGACAGGGCTAAATCAACTCGTCTCGTCGCCCTGATCAAGAATATATATACTTTATGGGGTCTGCCACGCCTCCTTCTGCCTGTTACATACATTTTAACAAAACCATTATACCCTGATTTCCCATTTTCAATGGGTATAAAAAACGCCAATTACAGTCACACAGACATACACATTCACATTCACACCACACTTTTACATACATCTACTTATACACACACGCGCACACACACATAGCTACGTTGGAACCACCATGGGCGGCGACCGTCGGCTGCTGTGCATTGGGGAGGTGGGTGGCGTACGGGTCGGGAACCGTCGGTTATCGTCGGGTAACGAGGGACTCGTGGAGGTGCTTGGGGGCTGAGGTTGGGGGCACAGCTTAAAACAGTGGGAAAGCCGTGGCGGCGTTGGCGGCACTTTTTATATTCGTTTAGCGGCGGCTACATCAAAGGCATATTTTCGGTTTCGCTGACTCGCTTGCTTTGTAGCCGGTCACTGCTTGTTATTATTGCTGTGGTTGTTGTTGTTATTGTTGCTATTGTTTGCATGTTATTGTCGATTTGTTCATCAACGACGGCGACAACACCAACAACAACAAATACAACATTGCTGATAATACGGCACATACTTACAAATATACTTATACATACATATATACAAATGAGAATGTGTAAATACATACACACTCTCATACTCGCACGCGCACACAAAACTGTTGATTAGCGAATGAAAACATATTCAAGATATAAATTATTAAAAGAAATTTCTTATGCCCACATGATATGGTCAGATATAAAGATCTATGAGCACATGTTACAAATATATATGCGAATTTGTTAGTATCTTGGAAATTCAAACAAAACTAGTAAGAGTGCTCTAGTCGACACTGCTCGACTAGGAAATACCCTGAACCCTACAAAGAGCTGATGTTTCAATTATTCTACGCTCCTTTTATGCACACATACCATTGCCATTTGAGATCTCAGCGCTCATACGGATGAACAGACGGACATGGCTATATCAACTCAGCTTCTCATCATAATCAAGAATATATGTATATACTTTACGGGTTCTGCCACGCCTCCTTCTGCCTGTTACATACATTTTCATAAAAACATTATACCCTGATTTCCCATTTTCAATGAGTTCAGGGTATAACAATTAAATCTTACACTCATTCACGATTTGAGGATGATATATTTCTTTTGCCACTATTGAAGCTGGACGCACGTGTCAGAAAATACTATAACAATTTGTTTCGCAGCTATTAAAGCTAGAAACAAGTTTTGAAATTTGGAATTATAGCCTCGAATTATAAGATGTTAAAAATCCCGATCCGCCTACTAGGGACGTGGGGGATCGGAAAATGAATTTTCCGGTATGCCAGAAATCATATTAGTTGAAGAGCTAGACATTTGAAAATAGGAATGTCTACTCGCGTTGACCACTCATGAACAAAGATATGGCGTATAAAAAATCGGATTTAGCTATATAGTGATTTATTCTAATCCTTATATATATTTAGCATTATTAATGGTTTGGAACATATACTCGTGTACTCGTTCTGCTATATTTTGAGCACTATTGTGCTACTGAAATTAAATATATACCAATTGTTGGTATGACAAATCGGAAAAAGGGACGTGAATGAGTTTCTGTAGTCGGCAAACCTGTTCTAACTTGTTTTTGTTTATTATACCCTGAACCCATTGAAATTGGGAGATCAGGGTATAAGGATTTTTTTAAATGTATGTAACAGGCAGACGGAGGCGTGGCAGACCCCATAAAGTATATATATATACTTAATCGGGGCAACGAGCTGAGTCGATTTAGCCCTGAAAAACAAAGAAGATATAAGAGCTAGATAAATTTGAAATTGTAGTTTGTTTCTAAAAATCGATAACTATAACTATATAAAATCATATTTCCGACATCTTTAAAGGTAGATTCTTCAAATTAAAAATATAGATTATATGCTTATACGTGCGTGCGTATATGTTTAATCGTGTATGGGTGTATGTGTGCATGTTTTGTTTATTGTATAAGCAAAAAAAAAACCAAGAATTACTAAAATTTAAATATCAGTTCCTCGAAGGGTTCAGGGGACCTCGTAGTCTAGCAGTCGCGACTAGAGCTTAATTATTCGTTATGCCCTGAACCCATTGAAAATGGGAAATGCTTTTGTTAAAATATATGCTAAATGCAGAAGAAGGCGTGGCAGACCCCATAAAGGATATACATTCTTGATCAGGATGACGAGCTGAGTTTATCTACCCATGTCCGCCTGTCCGTAAGTCCGTCCGTCCGTCCGTATGAACGCAAAGAGCTCCTAAACTACAAATGCTAGAGACTTGAAATTTTATATGTATACTCGTGTACCATACGCAGTACGAGCTTATCACATTTTTTCGATAACTCCTCCAATTTATTTTGTATCGACAATAGTCGACATTTTATTTAGTTTTTTAAGCATAATTTGAATACTGTTAGACCTTGTGACTTTAGATCTACAGAATGTGACAAATACAAAGATTTTGTAATGTATAGAATTTTGATACCACGTCACTTTGCCCCAAATTAAAAAAAAAAACGTATATCAAATACTAGAGACTTGTGCTTTGGCAAATACACACATTTGAATGTTATTATCACGTTCTGAAAGTTTGATGAAGATAGTCTGACTACAAAAAGATTTATTCAACAAATAAGTTTTCATAATACAGCCCACACTGCAGCCCGAGCGCAGTCGCTGGTAACTGCGCAGTTAGCAGAGTTGGCAGTGTGCGTGTGGATGCATGGGCATGTATGTGTGCATGTTTTTTTGTATGTGTGCATAACAGAAACGTAGAATAATTGCAGCATCAACTCTTTGCAAGGTTCAAGGGATCTCCAGCAATCCCGACTAGAGCATTCTTACTTGTTTTTAATCAAATTTTTTTTATTTCTAGGCAAATAAAATTGGATTACCTCCATTCTTCTGTCACAACGGAGATCCATTAACAACACCACCGCCTGCACATTGTGGAATACCTCCTTATCAGCTGGACCCTAAAGCAATAGGTAAGTATATTTAGTTCGGTTATATAATATAAGTTCCTTTTTAAACGATGATATTATATGATTCCCAAATAAATAAAATAAATAAAGCTAGAGAGAGGGAGAAGTAAAGCATTCTCATGATTTTTGTTGAATGGTTCTCATATTGATTAAGAAAATAAAACATAAATACATATGTCTGATTAAACCATTCTTCAATTTGAAGAGTTTGCCAATAATCCACTTCGATTATTTTAGCATATTTAAATGAAAATGTATTCCAATATGCAAATGTATGCGAACTCACAAATGTCATGAATATGTTAATGATTTGTCAATTGTCTGGAAAATTGCAATCATTGTCTTGAATAATAGAGGGCTCCAAAAACAATTTATTAAATAAATGTCATTAAAACCTTAAATTTTTTTTTTGAAACAGACAAAATAAGAAAGCTCTAGTTGAGACTGCTCGACTACGAGATCCCCTGAACCCTTCCAGGAACTAATATTTCAATAATTCTTCGCTTCATTTTTACTTAGACATGCACACACACATACGCACACACGTATAAACAGGCATGGGCTGCTGTGTGGGCTTACTATGGAAACTAAATTGTTTAATAATTTTTGTTATAGACGGAAAATGTTCAGACCGTGAGAATAACATTAAAATGTGTTTATGTGCCAAAGCACAAGAACCTGATCAGAAATTATTTGCTAAATAAATCTTTTTGTAGTGGGAATATCTTCTAAAAACTTTGAGAACGTGCTAATAACATTCAAATGTGTATATATGCCAAAGCACAAGTCTCTAGTACTTTATATACGTTTTTTCAAATTTTTGGCGAAGGGGGCGTGGTATTCAAAATCTATAAATTACAAAATCTTTGTATTTACCACATAAATCTACAAGGTAAATCTGAAATCTCTACGTCTAACAGTATGCAAACTAGGCTTGAAAAATAAAGTCATATTTTCGATTATTATCGATAAAAAAGAAATGGGATGAATTATCGAATAAGTATGATAAACTTGTACTGCGTATTTTATACACGAGTATACATGTAATATTTCAAGACTCTAGCATTTGTAATTTAGGAGATCTCTGCGTTCATACGGACGGACGGACGGAGGGGCGGACGGACAGACGGACATGGCTAGATCAACTCAGCTCATCATCCTGATCAAGAATATATATACTTCGTCCTTCTGCCTTTTACATACATTTTCACGAAAACATTATACCCTGAATTCCCATTTTTAATGGGTTCAGGGTATAAAAATACATATGAATCTATATTAACAAGTAAGATGGCTCTAGTTGAGACTGCTCGACTAGGAGATACCCTGAACCCTGCTGATATTCAAATCATTCCACACCCATACGCATGCATCCATACGAACGCATAAATACGCGCTCTGCTAACTGCGCAGTTACCAGTTACTGCGCTTGGTCTGCAGTGTGGGCTATATTATGAAAATTTATCTGTTGAATAAATCTATTTGTAAAGAAACTATCTTCATCAAACTTTTAGAACGTGATAATAACATTCAAATGTGTGTATATGCCAAAGCACAAGTCTCTAGTACTTGATATACTTTTTTTTTAAATTGCGGCGAAGGGGGCGTGATATCCAAAATCTATATACAACAAAATCTTTGTATTTATCACATAAATCTACACAGTAAATATGAAATCTCTAAGTCTAACAGTATTTAAATTAGGCTTGAAAAACAAAGTCAGATTTTCGATAATTATCGATAAAAGGAAATGGAATGAGTTATCGAAAAAATATGATAAACTCGTACTGCGTATGGTATACACGAGTATACATGTAAAATTTCAAGTCTATAGCACTTGTAGCTTAGGAGATCTCTGCGTTCATACGGACGAACGGACGGACAGACGGACATGGCTTGATAAAGTCAGCTCGTCGCCCTAATCTAGAATATATATACTTTATGAGATCTGCCACGTCTCCTGCTGCTTGTTACATACATTTTCAGAAAAAGCATTATACCCTGATTTCCCATTTTCAATGGTTTCAGAGTAAAAACTTATAGTTATAATTTATATTATCGACAAGATAAGAATAAATGCGTTCATATAGACGGGGACGAATGGGAGTACAATCTTCTACATTTGTATAAATATTATATATACCTTATTCGACAAGTAAGGTGAATTTAGTTTTGACTTTGTATTTGTGTTTGTGATCACAGGGAAGGGGTTGTGTGATAGAGAATGAAAACAATTAGTGCAAAATAGTTGTTATGCAGTCGGAGTAACCCAACCGCGAGCAATTGACTTTCTCACCCTTCATCTCAAACGTAATTCAAACAAATTATGAAATATAATAATTGCACATGATGAGATTCCTTTATTTTGTATGCTCGATTAGGGCGTCCATTCATACTTTGAAATTTGCCCTATACATCTCTCTCTCACTCACTCTCTGTGGTCTGCTAAGGATTTCGCGGTGGTTGGCCGTTTAAGGGCTCTGCTAATGGATATATATGGTCGGGGGGTAAGTTCGACTGGTTGGATCTCAATGAAAGCCAGCAGCGTAAATAAAAGGCCATGCACTTAAGAGCTGCTTGCGGATTACATGGCATTATGATCCTTAACAATGGGTGCCATACCAATAATTGAATAACACAATATACAAAAAATTCGACCTAGCTGCGACTCTGATTTCAGATCAACTTTAGCGAGGGGTAGCAATGCTACGCTCACACCAGTCCAGCCACCAAACATAATGCAAATCGTTCTCTATGAAGTTATTATATGCTGTTAAGAGGCGTGTAATTTGTTGTTTTCATAAGTTTTGATCTCTCTCTGTTTGTTACTTTATGGGGATATACTTTTTTATGGCATGTTTGAAATTATTTCGGATATATATTTGCATCAATTTAAAAATACCTTTTAACATATTATTTTGATAGATAATCTTATATTTTTATTTTTTTGCAATTAAATGACTTTATAGAGGACTCTATTCTTCAAAACATATTTTAAAAGTTTATTGAAAAATATATGGGAAAATGGATTATAATACATCTACAGTTTATGGTATATGCACATAATTTAAATTTTAAATAAACTTATAATATACATACAATATCCTGTGTATGGTCACTGCAGCGTCAGCTCTCAGCTATTGAATAATAATAGTAATAATATGAAGTGAAAGAAAAAAAAGATATATACAATAATATAAATAAACAGTTTTGCCTATTTATCCAAAGTCCAACTCAACTTCTAGAATGCGTTAGAAATATGCAATTATGATTTTAATAGTTTATTATTAACGTTATTAAATTAAATTTATGGAAGCTAATTATTTAGCAAGAAGATATAATTCCATGCTTACCATTTTTAGAGATGCTGGCATCAGTCATCATTGGGCGAAAATTGATTCATAGAGATTCAATAAATCTCCCTCTCCGTGAATAAGGATAATAAATGGAAATTTCGATAATAGAAATATAATTTAGAAACAAGCCACAAAGACACGCAAATTTCAACAAAAATTGTGTAAACTGTATTTTGACATAATCTGTTTGCGTTACAATATAAACGCCTAATTGTTGGACTATTGAGAATATTCTGAATAAGAGGGCGTTTTTTCGCCTTGACCGCCAACCGTCACTCCAGCCAACTGTCAGCATGAAGACTACGCGCATGGCCTTTGACAGCGGGGGTTGGCAGTGCAAACAACCCCCACAGCTCGTGGCCGTTCATCGGGATCGAAATTGGGCTGGGATCGCAATCGTTGTCGTCGGCGTAGCCATCGTCCTTGGCACATGCCTCTTTAGATTGCCCGATAATGATATGCGCAGCTTGAGTATTACCCACAGCACAAATAGCTGCATTGAACATGGCCAAAGTGGAATGGGAATGGGTAACGGCTTTCCTCATTTTAAAGCAATAAGCTTTAATACGACATTCGCAATGACAAACGGGGTTGGCACTCATGAATTTATCCGAATTCAGTTGTATAGACTACGTTGACTGAAGAATATCCTTTAAGTAAAACTAGTATAAAAATAAATAAATTTAAAAAAATCAATTTTAAAAATATCAATTTTTACTAACAGAATAAATGGGTAATGAGTAATGCTTTATAATTAATTAAATTAGTGATTTAATGTTTCGGATACTTGATTGAACATATATTTTATATTTAGACATATATGAGTGTTTTTTTCAACTAATCGAAGGTCCCAAAAATTTGTAGGGCAACGCACTTAAGGGTTGCGAAGCGAACGACAAAAAGATATCAGTATCACTAATGCGGCCAGACTCATTCAACTAGAAATCTAAAATAAAAAACAATTAAGAGCGGTAGTACTCGACTAAGAGATACCTTGAGATTCATTTTCAGGCTATGTTTTCAGCTCAATATTAATGTGACTTGATAGATTTTGTGGGCTCCAAATTCTGAACTATTATCAATTTTTTGTCTTATAGTAGGCAAGCATTGAAACATTGGACCCGCTATGATATACAAGGATTTATCAAAGATTTTAAATTAAATTTTAGGTCTATATATTGAAACGTTCGTAGTATAATCCCTTCCCTGTTCTCCTACTTTTCTTATCTTCATACTGTTTTCACATTTTCAATTAACAGAGGGTATCTAATATAGAGAACGCCTAATGAATAAGAAGCATGTTGCACAACCACATAATAATGACATCCTTTTCCGTCGCTAGATTCGTGTGTTTTTTTGCGCGAACCCTGCGCGCCCCTCTGACGCAGCACACGCACTCAATGTAGCCTGCGGGTCATTGCTGTGGCAAATGACAGACCCTTTACACCCTTTTCCCAGCTTTTGATATAACCATGCCATACCATACAATACAACTTGAAATTGACAACTACGCTAAGAAGTTCATTGTTAAGGGGGAAAAAAATAACAACAACAGCTAGCGGTCCATGAAATAGATGCGACAACAAATCTTCAATTAAAATGACTACATGTGACATGCGAGAATTGGTAAATACAAATTACCAAATAATCCCATATTTACGCATCTGAAAAGAAATGTAAGAAGGGGGATTCATTACTCGCCCATGTGAAGCACCGAGTATTATTTTAGTTAATAAATTGAGTTTTTTTCTCTGTCTCTGTCTCAAGCATGTTTACAAGTAAAACAAATTATATATTCGATATATGTTTCTGAAACTAATTCAAAATGAAAGAGTTCCGCTGTAGAGATCTAATTCATTAAGATTAAACCAACATTTTAATAACAATGCACCCTGATATCCCATTTTCAATGGGTTCAGGGCTTACAAATATAAGAATGCACCAGTTAACATAGTAGCGGCTAACTAGCAAATATCCTGACCTCAATTACATTTTCTGATTTTATGATTTATAGACTTATTTGTTAGTCTCTTAGTCACAAACTATTTTGACTACTTCGTAGTTTATACAAATAATTATATATGTATCTTGATGCTAGAAGTTTGGAAGAGTAAAAAAAGTCTAGTCTGGGCTAGTTTTCTTACTCCTCCAATTTCAAGTTTCGACAAAAAATATTTACGCGGCATTCGAAGTCGCGCAACAATCGAATAGCATGTTTATCAAAAATAAAAGAGAAATGAAAATTCGGCGGAAATCGAACCCGCGAAACTTTAGCACGACGTGCATCGGCCCTTCCAGTGCCACGAGTGCAATTTCGAACGAACAGTAGCGAAAATGAAAGACTTCATTGCTGCTAGAGCGCGATATACGGAACAAAAAACTAAAGCAGTAGATGAAAAAACAATCACAATTCAAAAACAATTGTGGTCCTTAGAATTTGCGAAAGTGCACGCATATCAACACAGAAAACAGCCCATGCTTTTTTGAATGTACTTATGGACTTATGCATAGGAAAATTGCTCAACACTACTTGCACGTGCATTGCTAATTGTTTCATTTTGTTTAATAAATATTGAGGTGTTTAACGGAACTTATTGAAACTTTCAGCATATGATCTACATATTTTTATTGAATATTTGACATTTTATAAAAAGTGCCAAGTCATTCACAATTAGCTTTACTTGCAACTGACATTAAAAGGAAACTTAAGTCAAATTTGGAGCCGATATCCAAAATATAAGAAAAACCGAAATTCTATAAAATTAATTCAAATCTACATATATGGAGACTTCAGCTTTAAAGATGTACGAGACATAGTTTTTATACCCTGAACCTAATGAAAATGGGGAAATCTGTGTATAATGTTTTTGTTAAATGTATGTATCAGGCAACAGAGGGAATGGCAGACTCCATAAAATAAATATATTCTTGATCAGAAGAACGATCAAGCACTACGTGTGTTATAGACTTGAAATTTTGAATAAAAACTGCACCTATTGGCTTCAGTTTAGGAGCTAGAAACTCCAAAATAAACGACTAAATTACTATTCATTTGCACAACAAAAATCCAATTCGGAAAATGGATCTTACAGAGTTTCGGCATAAGTATTGTGCAGGCGGTAACGCCCGACAGCAACGTTCTTACTTGTTATTTCTGCAAAATTTGTACTTTTACTTTTCTCAGTAGTTCTCATTTACAAGATTATTTATTGATTAAAAATATAAAATTTATATATATATCTTATTGCATAATCGTTACACATTAATAATAATTACTTGTTTCTTTTTCTTTTTAGGTCTAACACGTCCTGCTTTGTATCCGTTTGCTGCCACGCAATATCCTTACCCGATGCTAAGTCCCGACATGTCTCAAGTAGCTTCATGGTAAGTAGGATAAAGTTAAGTATTTCACTATTATTTCGATATCTTATCTAATAAATTAAGTAATGTGTTACTTGTTCCTGGTAGGAATGAGTCCGAGTCCTATGTATTTCTGTCATTGTCCGATTCGAGACCGCCATTGCGAACAGTTTTCCGAACAAACAAATGAAAATCCTAAAAAAATCTAACAGAGTCTATAAATATATTCTATGTATATATACTTTCCGCATTTGAATTTGTGTAGAGGGAATGCACTATGGTGGAAAAGTCTGATTTTTTGGCATAAAATCTCATTTTCAAGATAGAGTCTTCAAATTTTGTATATAAATTTCCTTAAATGATGATGAAAAAATTTCTTTTAATATCAAATTAAATTACATTTTTATTCTTTATCTTTGGCTAAAGCAATGGTTTTAAATGTAAAATAGTCTATCATTATCATACTCGTTGAATATCGCATTCACAAGCTTTATTTAGATTAGGAATGTTGCTTTATTACACCATTTTCCAATAAAAGTGTCAATGCTTCTTAAGGGGTGAGGGAGAACAACTCATTGGGGATAGAAAAAATCCAAGAAATCATTGGGTCAAAGCACAGCAAAATTATAAAGTTTAATTAAAACAGTATAACAAAATTGGACTTTATGCCAAACATTTTTTTTGACCCGAGTGGAATGTCTAATCTTGACTTGGCGTGGCCACGTGGCTTTGCTAATTGGCTATGCATTTTGTTTGATAGCTGCGATGTTACTGATTGATGGACTTTAATGAAATGGCCATCGCCTGATCTACATCATCATGTAGCGCATGATTCATGAAACCAAATGCAAAGTATTATTATATTCTAAAAGTGTTAAATATGATTATTTTGTTTTTGTTCTATCTTTTTTAGGCACACACCATCTGTATACTCAGCGTCTAGTTTTAGAACACCCTATCCTTCCTCACTTCCAATTAATACAACGCTGCCAAGGTGATAATAAAATTGATTTTTAAATAAACATAAAAATGAGAGTTGAGAGCGAATTGCTTAAATTTTTCGACAATTTCAGCGATTTTCCATTTCGGTTCTCACCGAGTCTGTTGCCTTCGGTTCATGCCTCATCACATCACGTATTGAATTCCCATCCATCGATTGTGGCATCCACGTCAAAACAGGATTGCGGTGTACAGGATTCCACAGCGAACAATCGATATTCCAGGTATGTTATATACTTTATATATATATATATATATATATATATATATATATATATATATATATATATATATATATATATATATAATTAAATTATATTGATCTAGGATTTTGATAATATCTTAAATTCATGATTAAGCTAAAGAAACAGAATATTTTGCATATTTAAAAATCCTTTCAAATGTACATATAGAATATGAAGAGTAGTAAAAAAGCTTTAGTCGGGACTGCTCGACTCTAAGATATCCTGAATCCTTGGAGGAACTGATATTCCAATTTCAATAATTTATCGCTGTTTTTTCTGTTTATACAAGAAAGAAAATGCCCATGCATACACATACAATTTAATTTTTAATAACTTTTCTTTTAGATGCACTATCTTCATTAAACTTTCAGATAGTGATAATATCATTTTGTATTTGAAATACACTCTTTGCAAATTTGGTGGAAAGGGGGTTGAAAATACATATTCTGATTTCCAATTTTCTATATATAATATAAAGAGAACTATCAAATGATTTTTTTTTTTTTTAATAATGCATAAAAAATGATTTCTTACGATGCTTTGGTCATATACTGAATTATTGCTACTTATGTTTTATTATTCTTTAAAATATAAGTAATACATATGTTATAATCCTCAATTGAATAACTATTCAAACATGATCATTAAAAACTTCTATATCGCTGGCTTTTTGGGTTTGCGCTTAATGGACGCCATATTTAATTTACACACAACCCACTTGAACGAGCATACACAAGCACGTACGCACACACTGACGCAGACTCACATACACATACATACACTACAGAAATGTAAACTTTCCTATTGGCCCACTCCAATGCTCGCGTTTGCGCATTACTAAGCAACCCCTAAGGGGCTTTACACTGCACTGCCGCCTTCAATATAAAAAAACCAAAAAAATGACAGAAAGAGAGGAGGAATAAATCGAAGCGATTCAACAATTTGCCTTATATCCTATTTTTGTTTTTAAATTTAAAGTGCAATTTAGTTTACTGTCAATTGCAATCCAGGAACACTTCTTCCCCTCTCTCTCGCTCTCCCTCTCTCTTTCATACCCTCAAGGTATTATGTTTTTGTTAGATGTAGGCCCCTTAAAAAATATACATATATTCTTGATCAGGGCGCCGAGCTGAGTCGATTTAGCCGTGTCCGTCTGTCCATCTGTCCATCTGTCCATCCGTCCGTCCGTCTATCCTTATGGTATGAACGTGCCGATCTCAGAAGATATAAGAGCTAGAGACTTGAGAAATTTTATTCGTAAGTCCGTGCATAGTACGTGCAGATCAAGTTTGTTCTTAAAAAACGATAACTACTCATCTTTTCTTTAAAAACCTTATCGAAAATTAGTTATAAAATTTTATCTCCTACGTCTTTAGAGCTAGGGTCTAAAAATTTTTAATATGAATTTCATCGACAAGAAAAGTTATTAAACAATATAGATCCCATATGTGCTTATGTGTGTGCTTTCTATACTCAGTCACGAAAGTGAATTTGTATATTGGTTTTGTACAATGTCTTTCTCTATAAATGCAATTATCGGAACATATACCTCGAACTTTAAAGGGTCACAATTTTCTCGATCAGCCCACTAAGGGCGGGGAAAATCGGAAAATGCATTTTCCGGTATGCCAGAAATCATATTAGTTAAAGAGCTTGGAAGTTGAAACTTTGAATGTATACTCGCGTGTACCACCAAAGATCAAAATGGTATGTCGGATATATCTACGTTCATTAGGAACTAAAAAACTAAAAAATGTAGCTACTAAACTGCTGTTGAATCCTTTATTGATTTGCAAGAAAATAATATATTTATTATACCAATGGTGGGCATGGCAAATTGGAATATATGGAATATCTGTAGTCGGTAAAGCCCGACTGCCCGTTCTGACTTGTTTTTTCTTGTGTAAATAGAAAAAAATCGAATAATTATTGAAATATCAGTTCCTCGAAAGGATTAGGTGATCTCGTAGTCGAGCAATCTCGACTAGAGCTATCTTACTTGTAATTATATTTATTTGCTTACATTAAAAAATAAATAAATGTATAATAATAATAAAAAGAAGATTTTACGTGGGAAATTTTTATATTTCACGTGTAATTTTAGAAAAATAATGGTAGTTCCTTAGAATCATTTAGTAAGCGTTTTTCGCCAACAGATGGCACCACTGTGTTTTTTTCTCAGTCAGCAGCTGCACAACTGTTCACATTAGCGAACAGCAAGCACCACGTTAAGCGATAGTAAATATCTCAGAATTATCGCGTAGCTGAGTTAACTCTTATTGAGATGCTGTGAATGCTACTTTTAATGCTCGCTTAGCCGGTAAAAACTATAATAAATCTTAACTTGATTGGTAACATAATGTATATGTATAATATATATATATATATATATATATATATATATATATATATATATATATATATATATATATATATATATATATATATATATATATATATATATATATATATATATATATATTTTTTTTTTTTTTTTTAAGTATATATATATTATTATTATATTAATTCTTTCAAATTTTAAACATTTCTTCATAATAATTACAATAGCACAGTTGATGCTGAAGTTCTATTTCAGTTAAAGAATTTTATCAAATTGTTCGAGAGAGGAGAGAGGACAAGAGAGCCTTTCCCTCTTTTTCTCCTCCTTTGCTCTATCTTTCTCTCTCTCACCGCGCAAATATTTTGTGAATTGTCGCACACCGGGCGCTCTCTTTCTCTCTCTCAGCCAGAGAGAGGCGAATAGTGCAATACAACTGTAAATTTTAGCTTAAAAGCCTCCGAAAGTCGGAAGTAATTCGTCAAAAATTGTTGGTCAGACAGTTTAGTTATAATCAAAAAGAAATCAGCAAAAATGAAGGACTAGCATTAAATCTGTGTAAATCGCCAAATAATTTAAACGGTGTTGGCTCAAGATCGAGCTGCTTGTGTGCTTCACCTTAAAAAAAAAAAAAACAAATCCATCTTGAAGGTGTCGTCATATCAAATATGTGCAAAAAAAAAAAAAAACAAAACAAAACAAATGATATAATATAAAAAAAAAAATAAATCCTACGTTCTGTGTTTTATTAGTAAAAATTCAATTAACAGTTCAGTCGAAGAAAACAAATGTAAAATTTAAGTGCGTCTCTAATAAGGGAAAATGTATCTACATTCAGTTACGAATTACATATATACATACATACATACACATATCACTAAAATGTGTTTAAGGCGACGGCCATAAATCAACTCAGCAGTACGCACACACACTGTATATATGTATATATAATATATATATATATATGTATGTATGTACCAGTCCGTGGCAGAGAGAGAGAGGGAGAACAATAGAGATAACGGGAGTTTTTTATTGTAAAAGACTCAAAATAGTGAAATTCAAGAACCGATTTATCTTATAAAAAAAAAGGAAAAAAAAAAAAAGGAAAAATTTATATATATATATATATATATATATTTTTTTTTTTTTTTTATTTTTTTTTTTATAAATTAAATCGGTTTTTGAATTTCACTATTTTAAGTCTTTTACAATAAAAATATTTATTTTTTTTTAATTTCGTAAAGTTATATATATAATAATAATTATATGAAATTTGCTCTCATCCAAATTCCGCAACAGGCAGGCAACAGGGTTGTTGTTATTGTTGCTTACTGCGCCTGTCTGCTGCCTCTGCTAACTACAGTAGCGATTGGCTGTTAACAGATTCCATTCCATTCCATTCCATGCCTATTCTCAGCACCTTTATTTCAATTTAAATAAGGAATAGCACATATTGTTAGTGGAATTATGTTAGCTTACTTTAGACTGGAGGGTTACATCTGATTATGCTTAACGAATGTGCTCGTTTTTTTTAGTTTGTTAATAGTGTGTCAAAAGCTACATATTTTTGTATGCTCAGGAGAGAGCTTTTTGAGAAAACATCATCCACGAGAGTGTAATGTATTATTGCTATGAATACTTATCTTTTTGTTTCTCTCTCTCTCTCTCTCTCTGAAAGACCTAGCTGAGTAAATTATGAATAGCGTTTGAGGCTGGTGTAGGTCAGAAACAAGAAATAAATTATACCATTGGTCAAATTTAGATAAATTTACAAATATGTAAAAGTGAGCAGTTATCCATTTATGTAGCAAATTAAAAATACGAAAATAATAATTGATGAACTGCGATGTCGAGATAATAAGGGAGTCAGCAGCAATGATATGCGATTTGTTTTCTTTCAATTAATTTGTTGTTGAAAGTATATAATCCGCAAAACATATGAGTGCAATTAAATAAAGCTAGAATATAAACAAAAAACAGAATTCAGATTCGAACGAAAGTGAAAAATTAAAAGAAAAAAGCATGCGAATCTAAATGACGCAAATCGAAGTTGTTAATTGTTAAGTGGCTTCGCGAAAATGATTCTAAGCGAAATGTGGAACTGTTTCTAAAATGAGTGAAAGTGTTTATAAGTTGTAAGCACAAGGCTGCACAAAATTCTGGTAGGCACTATTGGGGCATTGATGCCTTGTGTACGATGAGGGATGCCAGAGGTGGATTATCACCGACTAGAGAAATATCTAACAACAACTATAGGCAAAAAGTGCAATTGAATGGGAACGAAGTGGCTGAGAATAAGGAGCCAAAAGAGCTTTCTATACCGATTGGCAATATGATAAGCGATTCTATCTCACAATCATCTTCAACAACATCTTCATCCTCAACGTCGACAACGTCAACTCAGCCGTATGGCGAGGCATTACCGAAAGTTAATTCTGATGCAATGGATCATATTTTCAATGCACCAACAACAAGCAATGCTGTCCCTGTATTGCCAACGACAGCAACATCAACTTTGATGTCGGAAATTTTGTTGAGACAACAGCATCATGATATGCTACAGCATTGGTCAAAAATAGAGGAGCGAGATGAATTGGAGAGCAGCTGCAATAATCGTGATTCCATATTGGCCCATTGCATATATAATAGAAATAAATCGACACAAAGGCAACAGCAACAGCATCAGCAGCAACAACAGCAGCAACACTTGCTGGCAACACAATTACTATATGCACAATTTTTGCAACAGCCTCATTTGTCCTTGGATGTTCATCAGGAGCGCGAGAGAGAGCGTAGACTACACATTTTTGAATTTTCGGGATTGCCAAAATCTGAGCCAGATACTATCCCATTAACAACAGCATTGCCATTTTCAACGGGAATATCACATGACAACAATAACAATAATCATAATAGAATCGATGAGCAACAGGGCAAGAAATACAAGTCAAGTAAACGAAGGTCATCACAAAACAGCGCAAGCGATTCAAAGGTCTACTTTTTTCGAGAGCAGAAGAATGTGTTGTTTAATGTCAAGAAGGGATTAGAGCAGTTGACATTACTTTGCAGTGAATTTCAGCTAAGTCTGAAGCATCCATCATCGACGGCACAGATAGCCATTGATGAGGACAACAGCAACACAAGTGCGTCCGCCGCGTCACTTGAACTAACCGTGCAACGCGAATTGGAGAGCAATCGAATGAAAATCGATAACATGCTGGGTCAAGTGCGTAAGCTCTATCATCAGTGGAGTAGTGCCGAGCTCTACTATCTACGAAGTCTGCAGCGCTTGGGCCTGCATCCGGATAGCAAAGCGATTAACAGCAGCCAGTCGCCAACGCACAATGTGATGGCTCTAGCTGCCATTGCGCTATCAGCTGAATGTGATTCGACGTCAAGTAGCAAAGGCTACAAGCAGGAAAACTGTAATAGTAAGCCTAAAACAAATTCGTCGGAGAATCGGCGTACACTGCAAGATATTGAAAATATTATTATACAGCAAGCAGCAGCAGCAGCTGCTGCCGCCGCCGTCGCTATCCAACGAACAAAGCAATCGAATTCCGGATACGAGAGTACCGAAAGCAGCAATAGCGAAGATGATGACGAAGTCGAAGAGGATTGCTCATCCTCACTCGCTTGTATCTGGCATTCGAAGCACAACGCTCACCCGGCTGAGGCTAATGCTGTTGATGCAGCTGAAATACTGTTAGAATACACCTCCCTATCAACAGTGCAGACAAAAATGAATGCTCTAATTGGTGCTGCACCTGCGTCTACTCCTGCAACTGCAACTTCAACTGCTACTGCAGCTGCTTCTGTTTCAAATACTTCCGTCTTGAATCTAACGCCCAGCAGTCAGCGCTCCTCGCTCATTCGAGAGTCAGTTTCAAGCTGTAGCAGCGATCCAGCCTACTTGCCCGACATACAATTCCCACCAACACCAGCCACGCCACCGACCAGCAGTAATAGCAGCTGTTCAACAGTTACTGGAGGTCCACCTCCACTCAACTGCTCCACTCTAGCACTGGCTACTACTAGTAGTAGTAACAATAGTAGCAAATACCATAATCGGCGCAAGTCACGCTATTCACGGCGCATCGCAACTCCCACCAGCCAGACGGACTATCACTCAAGCAAAGAGCTAAACGGTAGTGCATATCGAGACAGTTCGCCATCAGTGTCTTTATCAATTGCATCATCCTCCACATCATTACCCTCGGGCTCAGCAGCGGCTGTAGTAGCTGCAGCAGCAGCAGCCGCAGCTACCATTCAGGACAGGCATTCGCCCGCAGCAGCTGTTGCAGCTGTTACTGCTATGCAGGAAAGAGCCATAAGCGATATGTTTAAGGCTCAGTTTGACGCTCTGACTGTGGCTGCTGGAATTACAGCTGGTGCTGGAGCCAGAGCGGGAGCTGGAGTTGGACCTAGAGTTGGAGCTGGACCTGGTCGAGTTAGACCTGCATCGGAAAGTGTTCTAAATGAAAACTGTGATGGGTTGTCCACTATGCCTATGTCTGATGCGCCCTACGACTTAAGCATTGGAAACAGACTACAAAAAATGTAAATTTCTTTCAAAAAAATGGTTTACTGTTTTTATATAATTTACTGCTTTATAATTTATATATATATATATATATATATATATATATATATATATATATATATATATATATATATATATATATATATATAGATAAATGTAGTGCATGGCATAAATATTTTGACAAGTATGCAATACTAAGAATACAATGTTAAAATTTAACAATAGTAAAGGAATAAAAGCAAATTTATTAAAATTCACATCTCCTTAGAGATACCCGGAACTGAATCCACTAAATTTTGACAAATGTCAGGACACATATTTTTTCAAAGGAAAACGATTTATTGAGACTTAAAAGAGGCCAGAAGTTTTCTTTTATATATAATAGATGATTTTGAGTGGACCTCTTAAAAAAATAGTAGTAAAACCAACAGACCTAAAAATTAATTGTCACCCGGGCTTTGTCCCATGGGCATTATACTGCCACAGGATAAATGATTTCGCCGACAGGCCTATCCCCGTAAGGAAAGGCATTAGCACCTAGGGTACTCAAACATTGGAATTAGTTCATCAAACCGGCATTTTTAGAAAAATATTGTTTTCCTATATGAGTAATAGTTAAAGAAGCACTTAACTATCCATAAAACTCTTCTCCAGAAATTCTTTACAATGGGCTCATGTTTCTAACCGACCACAAGTCTTTTAACTTTGTTTGTATTTGATGTCTTGCTCGTCTTTGGCTTAATTATCCTAAAATCGTATTTGCTTAAAGTCGACGGACAGTGCTACACTGATTAGATTCTTAGCCGTCAAAATGAAAAGATCTGCAGCATATTGGCGCTCCTGAAAAATATTTTTGTTTAATTTCCGCAAAAGAACTTGGTCTTCAGAGGGTTTTTTTTTTTATGATAAGAATATGTTCTTTTTAAGTTTCTTATGTTTTTTTTTTTTGCTATTTTTGCTTTCTAAACTTATAAAGATAGAGCAGTTATAGTGACTTTATTCAGGATAGAGTTAAACTTAACTGCCATTGAAAATCTGAAATCGTAGTTCAAATCATAACATTTGATTTCAACAATTTTATTAACTTGTAATATCAACTATAGCTCACTACAATTATTACTTGGTTATCATGTGCTCAAAAGTGAAAAAGCTTTTGCAAAAAGAATATTGAAAAATACTTATGCCATGTACGAAGTTTTTGAGCTCATATCACTTTAAGTTTTAGTGACAAAATATTTGTATGCATATTTTTATACCCTGAACCCATTGAAAATGGGAAATCAGGGTATAATGTTTTTGTGAAAATGTATGTAACAGGCAGAAGGAGGCATGGCAGACCCCGTAAAGTATATATATTCTTGATCAGGATGACGAGCTGAGTTGATCTAGCCCTGTCCGTCTGTCCGTCCGCCCCTCCGTCCGTCCATCCGTATGAACGCAGAGATCTCCTAAACTACAAATGCTAGAGACTTTAAATTTTACATGTATACTCGTGTATACCATACGCAGTACGAGTTTATCATATTTTTTGATAACTCATTCCATTTCTTTTTTATCGATAACAATCGAAAATCGGACTTTGTTTTTAAAGCCTAGTTTGAATACTGTTAGACCTAGAGACTTCAGATTTACTGTGTAGATTTATGTGATGAATACAAAGATTTTGTTATTTACAGATTTTGGATGCCACGCTCCCTTCGCCCTAAATTTGAAAAAAACGTATATCAAGTACTAGAGACTTGTGTTTTGTCATATACACACATTGAATGTTATTATTACGTTCTGAAAATTTGATGAAGATAGTCCCACTACAAAAAGATTTATTCAACAAACAAATTTTCATAATATAGCCCACACGGCAGTCCAAGCGCAGTAACTGCGCAGTTAGCAGAGCAATTGTTTATGCGGTCGTATGGATGCATGCGTACGGGTGTGTGTATGTGTTTTTGTATATGTGCATGAAAGAAGTGTCGAATGATTAGAATCAGTACTTTGCAGGGTTCAGGGTATCTCCTAGTCGAGCAGTCTCAACTATAGTCCTCTTGTTTTGTTATCGATTAAAAACCTTATCGAAAACCAGTTACAAAAATATATTTCCTACATCTTTAGAGCTAGAGTCTCCAAATTTAAAATGTAGATTTATATGTATTTTTAAGAATTTCGTCTTTGTCATACTTAACCCCCCACTTCTTTAAACACCCCCTTCCCTACAAGTTTGCACAAATCGTATTTCAAATACTAGAGACTTGTGAGTTGACACATACACACATTTTATGGTTATAATGACGGTCGGAAAGTTTTATCAAAATTGTCTGTCTACAAAAAAAGTTATTAAACCATTAATTTCCCAAAGTAAGCCCACATGGCAGCCCATGCCTGTTTATATGTACGTGCGTATGTGTGTGTGCATGTGTAAGTAGAACTGGAACGCCGAATTATTGAAATATTAGTTCCTGGAAGAGGGTTCGGGGGATCTCGTAGTCGAGCAGTCTCGACTAAAGCTTTCTTACTTGTTAATATTACTTTCATTGAAATACTTAATTTCAAATGATATGATTCTTAAAAAATTTTGTAGGATTATTTATTATGTTATTTGATATTTTTTTTTAAAAATTCGAACTTGATTTCTGTTATTTATCTAATTGCTTTAAAATAATAGTTGCGTTTTGTATTCGCAGAAACTTGGATACGAAAGGCTCCTCAAATTCGCAAGCTAATGACTGTAAAGATAGCTCAAATGATAAAAAAAAACCACATATCAAGAAACCACTAAATGCATTTATGCTATATATGAAGGAGATGCGAGCCAAAGTTGTCGCCGAGTGCACACTCAAAGAGTCAGCGGCGATAAATCAAATACTGGGCCGTCGGGTAAGCTATTGTCTTTATATATATATATATATATATATATATATATGTTTTGGGGGATTAAAAGTACAATACTCAAAAGATGAAAAAGACAATCGCTTATCATACCCCATTTTTATATTGTTTACATAAAAAAATACGTATGTATTTTTTCATCTTGTGAGTATTGCATATATCTAAATATATTTCGAATGCTGCGAAAATTTTACAAATCTTTCATCATTAGATGATGAATACACTTTCTGACTAACCCACTGACTCACTAATTGACTGCCAACTAATTTCAGTAATATCGAATTCGCACATTAAAAAATACAAATAGAGAGAAGAACATGATTTTGAATTTTAACATTAATGGAATACATTTTTGTAGTGGCACGAACTTTCCCGCGAAGAACAAAGCAAATATTATGAAAAAGCGCGGCAAGAGCGCCAATTACATATGGAATTGTATCCAGGTTGGAGCGCTAGAGATAACTACGGTTACGTTTCAAAAAAGAAAAAGCGTAAAAAAGACAGATCGACTGCGGATTCGGGAGGTATTGCACAAAATTGTCAAATTTCTAACACTATATATATTCTTTCTTTTTCCTCTAACCGCATTCGAATTCTCCTTCTTTTTGTGTTTGCAAAATTTCATCAAAAACCACACACACACATGCATACGTACACAAACACTAATTTAAAAATGTATTTAAAAAAATAACATAAGCACACATTTATTATCAGCTACTAACCAAATTTACTAAAAAACAAAACTAGAACTAACAAAACAAACTTAAATTAAAAATAAAAAAAATCACATGTACGTCAACTCTACTTCTGTAATTTGTGTAAATACGTAGAAGAATTATAAATTGTAACGCATTAAAAAACAAAAAGAAAAAAAATTAAACAAAATTATTTAAATGAAATTAACTTAAATTGAATTGAAAATTAAATCTTTGAAAACTATACCAGAAGTTTTAGTTAGAGTCGTAGTTAGAGCTATATAAATAGATTTATGATTCAACCAGAATGCAAAAACTTATAAAAAAAAGTAATGGAAAATCGAATGTATTGGACCTACCTTCAGTAGAGAGTAGCTGTGCTTGTCTTGGTTTTATTTTTGTTAACAGAATATATATATATATATATATATATATATATATATATATATATATATATATATATATATATATATATATATAATACTGACCTACTGACTTAACTGTTATTATTTCATTTTGATTTTGTATATTGATCGAATTTTTGGTTTCATTATTGCTTAAGATAAGGCAGAAATGTTTGATGTTTATATAGAAAATCATCAAAAGAATAGAACATTCCCCATAATCAAGCATTTTAAAGTCATAATATATTCGAGTACGCATCGATTGAATTAATGTTTAAATGAATATGAATAATGGATAATCGATAAGGTATGCTGGATAATGGATAATGAATAATGAATAATGTATAACGGATGGTTATATGTATATGGTACTAAAATGGAATATTTTATATTATATATATATATATATATATATATATATATATTTATTGCACTCAGCAACCATCTGACCTAAGTTTTTGTATTCGAGAAAGTATTGAACAAAAACAAGGGAGAAAAAAAGAGTGAGAAAGAGCGAGTTGAAATGATTTGTAACAGCAGTAGGCTGTATACACATTCGGGTCTGCAGGATTTACTAATAGAGCTTTGATTTCAATTGGCAAAATAATACACTTAACACAAACACAACAATATACTTATGTGTGAATTATTGAATTATTCAATTGGCAAGCTAAATCGAAAATAAAAGAACAAACAACAGACAGGAAATTTAATGAAGACCAAATTTCATTTTATTTAATGCTTTCATTTCCAAAGATTCCTAATGATTAGAAATCACTAACGACGTATATATATTATATATATATATATACATATATATATATATATATATATATATATATATATATATATATATATATATATATATATATATATAATATATATATATATAATATATACGTCTGTTAATTCGAATTGGCGAATTGCATGCACCCGAAACCGTCTATAAGATCGATCCGTCAGAAGCTTTTAGGAATTTACAAATTTTGCGCCTTATATATATATTATATATATATAATTCGATTGATTGTCGGGTGCAAATGATAATGATAAATAATAATAATAATTATACCATATAAACAAAAAATAAGAATCAACAATTGATTAATGTATATCTTTCAAATATATTATCTCTCTTTATTTTTGTCATTACTCATGTGCGCATATCGCAATAAAATCCCAATCAAACAATTTCCAAATAATATCAAATCTGATTTTCCACATGTATGCATGCATACAATAAAAAACATCAACTTAATAAATATACAAAATGTATTATTATTATATATATATATATATATATATATATATATATACTTATATAAATACCACGCCCCCACTCTATTCAGTGGCATGCCTTGGGGCGTGAGGAGCAAGCGAAATATTACGAGCTAGCCAGAAGGGAACGCCAGCTGCACATGCAAATGTATCCCGATTGGAGCTCACGAACGAATGCATCTCGTGGCAAGAAGAGGAAACGGAAACAAGATGCAAGCAGCGACGCAGGAGGTTAGATACAATACATTTCATCTTAAAACATATGTACTTTATCATATATACCAAAAATACCAACAAAAAAGAAATAAAAAATCGAACAGATAAAAAAATACACATAGACTAAACGAAATCGATCAGAACTAAAAAAAAAAAATATACATATATACATAGATATATATATATATATATTTATTTTTGTTGCAATTAGATCTCGGATAAAGAAGCCATTGGTAATTTAAAAAGAAAGATGCATTTGTAAATTAAAGAATGAATTTGTAAATAAGATTTGGACTTTGCTAGTATAATTTTGATGATTATGCTTAACAAATCATAAAGTACACACACTTATCATTCATATCACCTCACCCTTTGTAACAATATGTATATAGGTATAAAGATAAATATGTATATATGTGTGTATGTCTGTTTGTCCATAAATGTGAATTGTCTAGTCTTTATAAAAATCGCACGGATTGATTTCTTACATTTATCAATTTTAAATATATCTAGGAAGTTTTATTTAGCCAGTTTTCAGATTCAAACTATGCAACTTTATATTATATTCTAATACATAAAGATAACTTCTCTGCCTTACTTTTGTCTTAGTATTTTTTAGTTAACACATTTTTAAACTTAATACTTAAATATCTTAATAGTCAACTCCATTCTAATTGGTAGCTATTTTTGTACCCTGAACTCATTGTAAATGGGAAATCTGGCTACAATGTTTTTATGAAAATGTATGTAAAATTCAGAAGGAGGCGTGGCAGACCCTATAAAATATATATATTCTTGATCAGGGCGACGAGCTGAGTTGATCTAGTCATATCCGTCTGTCCGTCCGTGTGAACACAGAGATCTCCTAAACTACAAATGCTAGAAACTTTAAATTTTACATGTATACTCGTGTATACCATACACAGTATGAGTTTATCATATTTTTCGATAACGCATCCTATTTCTTTTTTATCGACAATAATAATAATTTTAGACCTAAATACCTTACTGTGTAGATTCATGTGACAAATACAAAGATTTTGTAATTTATAGATTTTGTTATAAAACGCTCCCTTCGTCACAAATTTAAAAAAATCGTGTTTTAATTACTAGAGACTTGTGCTTTAGCAAATACACACATTCGAATGTTATTATCACGATCTGAAAGTCTGACGAAAATATCCCAAGCGCAGTCACTGCTGCAGTGCAGTTAGAAGACCGCATGCTTATTCGTGCATGTGCACACGCACGCATAAATACGCGCACTGCAAAATGCGCAGTTAGCAGCAACTGCGCTTGGACTGCAATATGGGCTATATTATGCGAACTTATTTGTTGAATAAATCCTCTTGTAGTGGGACTATCCTCATCAAACTTTCACAACGTGTTAATAACCATCAAATGTGTGTATATGCCAAAGCACAAATTTTGGGCTAAGGGGCGTGGTATCCCAATTCTGTAAATCCTATTTATCACATAAATCTACACGGTAAAGCTGAAATTTCTATGTCTAACAGTATTCAAATTAGGTTTAAAAAACAAAGTCAAATTTTCAATTATTATCGATAAAAAAGAAATGGGGTGAGTTATCGAAAAAGCATGATAAGCCTATACACGAGTATATATGTAAAATTTCAAGTCTCTAGCATTTGTAGTATAGGAGAACAAGCTTAAAGGACTGACTATTGATATGAGTATTACTCACATCAATAAACAATTTTGTTTACAAAAAAAAATTATAATGTTCGCAGGGAAAACAGTTATAGTGAAATTTTGTCATGCTCAAGGGATGTGTCGAATACAATGGGCTAGATAGCTTCATTCCTATCAGTGCCAGATTAATGAAAGTGAATATTTTTAAGAATGGTTGTATTACCACTATCTGAGGGTGTCACCTCAAATCCATAATTAAATATAACGACAACTTTTGGTCTCTTTTGAGGACACCAGTGAGGAGATAATTCCTTAGATCACTAGCCTAAGGAAATAACCATTTTACTACATATGCCTTCATTCTATTACAATTGTTTAGCTAAAACATTGTTTTATTAGTATTAGATGCTTGTCAATAAGTAAATTAAAGTCACATATAATTGTGTCATACACTAAAAATATGTTTTTAAGTTTCCCTAAACCCATTGAAAATTGGAAACCAGGGTCTAATGTTTTTGTGAAAATGTATGTAACAGGCAGAAGGAAGTGTGACAGACCCAATAAAGTATATATATTCTTGACCAGGGCGACGAGTTGAGTCGATATAGCCATGCCCGTCTATCCGTCCATCTGTGCATATGATCGCCGAGATCTCAGAAGATATAAAAGCTAGAGACTTGAAATTTTACATGTATACGCATATACGAGTTTATCATATTTGATCGATAACTCATCCCATATTTTTCTATCGACAATAATAAATTAATCGCTTTTAATCCTAATTTGAGTACTATTAAAAAAATATAAAGATTTTGTTACTACCCTCTCCCCCCAAAAACTCTTCAAATACTAGAGACTTGCGCTTTGGTAAATACACATACTTTAACGTTATGATAACGCTCTGAAAGTTTGATGATGATAGTCCCCCTAACTAACTGTGCTTGTGTTTTGGTATGTATCCATAAAAGATGCGTAGAATGATTGGAATATAAGCTCTTTGCAGGGCTTAGGTGATCTTATAGTCGAGCAGTCTTGACTATAGCACTCTTACTTGTTAATAAATATTTGTTTGCTTATTTTGAAGAACTCTTCAGAAAGCTTTTTAAAACTCCTACTTTTTTAACTATTACTCTATACATGTACATATATATAATAGTTTGTAAAAATTATATGAATATATAAGAAAGTGTTAACTTTGAAATATAGTACAATATTCTGTAAAGGCGCTCTCCTTTAGGGAATAACTTTTTGTTGAAATAGTAATTCATTACCGTAACGCTAACAGTAGTATTTAACTTGCACCTTTAGTCGCCTTATATACCAGCTTATGAACGTAAGATAATTTAACACAAAATTTAAATTCTTTATTTTATTATAATTTGCATGGAACTAGTTAAAAAATGTTTTTAGTTTAATGCAAAAGTAGATTCGAATTAAATAAACATGTTCTTAGTTTTTAAATTAAATAAAATAGTTGATTTTCTGCTTGTTTCGTATCAATCGTAGTGGTGCGCTCCCTCTCTCTCTCTTTATGACTTTAGATTTTCGTAAGCTAATTGTAATTTAACTACTCTAACTACCTTCTATTTGCTGTCCAACTAACAAACTTGATTTCATGCTCAACCGAACTAAACTCACATTATTAATATGAATGCCAACAACTCTGCCAAAACAAACTTAATACTTTCTTTCCTAGGAAACAATATGAAAAAATGCCGAGCACGTTTTGGACTGGATCAACAGAATCAGTGGTGCAAGCCCTGCAGGTACGTTGATAAGAGATAATGAGTATCCTATAAATTGACAGCTTGCTATATTCACATTACATTACTGCGTATATCATCCAGAAGATTCACCAAATTCTCTTCACAATACTTCAATAAGTCTTCTATAAAAACGGGAACAAATCAATCTGCGCTGCCAACCTAGCTTTTTTCCAGTCACACCCAACAATTTTAGTTTTTTTTTTTTTTGTTTGTAAAGACCCCTTACGAATATCGAATATCGATATTTCTATTTGAACGGACTAGACAGAGATTCTCCTTGTGACAATGTTAAATTTGAAATTGGGACTTATCTGCATGCCATACTCTTAGAATGTTCCATGAATTAACTTCGTGTACACTACGAATGTATAAACGCATTGTGTATATAAGTTTTTAAGAATAATGTAGACATTCATACATAAGAACATGCATATTTGATTGTGGTGCCGTATAGCTGTTTCTCAATAAATATATCAATCAGAAGATATTTTATGATCATCTGAAATTTGGTTACAGATGCAACGAGCAATCTATGCGATCAGATATATATATATCAATACATATATATATATATATATATATATATATATATATATATATATATATATATATAAATAATGTACTTTGGGAACGAATATAACATACATATATATAGCAAGAAACTAACCAAAGTTTAGATACAAGCTTACTATCTTATTTATTAACTTTAATTTACAAAAAGAATTATATATGCACATTTTTGGTTCCAAAAAGGTTTTCGTACAGTAAAACTAAATGCTTAAAAAATTGTCTTAAAAACTTACAAAAATAGAAAATAGTAGAGTAGCCTTTGGCTACCGGTTTGGCATTGATAATACTAATTATATTCATTCACGAAAGTGAAATGAATATAGTGGTTTTGTGCAATGTCCGTCTTGCTGTCCGTCCGTCTGTCCGTATGAATGCAATTTTTTCGCGGCTATAGAAGCTAGAGACTTGAAATATGGAACATATAATCGAATATACCCCCGATTTATAAAGTGTAAAAATTTTTCAGATCTGCCCACTAGGGGTGTAGCAAATCGGAAAATGCATTTTCCTGTATGCCAGAAATCATATTAGTTGAAGAACTAGAGAGCAGAAATTTGGAATGTAGATTCTCGTTGATCACCCAAGATCAAAAATATATGGCCGATATATCTACGCCATTTGGGGGCGTGAAAAATCGGTTAAAGCTGTATCTTCTAAAGTTGTAAAGCTAGAACGCTGAAATTTGGCACGTAAGTTAATGTTACAATTCTATAAAGATCGATTAAATAAATATATATCCCCGCCCACTGGAGGTGTGGCAAATTGGATCTAAATATATAGTGATTTTCCAAATTCTTCTATATTCTTCTATATTTGTTGCTGGCGACTTGAAATTTGGGATGTATACTCGGGTTGACTATCCAAGATCAAAAAGTTATGGCGGATATATCTACGCCCACAGGGGGCGTGGCAAGCCGCAAAAGTTTATATCTCCTACTGTTTTAGAGCTAGAAGCTTAAAATTTAGATAGTTGAGTTACCTCTATCGATGACCCAAAAATAATTGTTACGCCTCTTTGGGGGTTATGGGTCTACGTCTTCGGATTTTTGGTGCACAATGCACTGTGGACGGAATGCCCGATTGTTTGGCATAAAATCCAATTTTGAAGATAGAGAGTTGAAACTTGGTACATATGACACTAATATTATGCATAGTAAGCGTTAAAAAATTTGAAACGGATCCGAGCACGCCCACTCAGACCGCCCATATAAGTAATCTTGCGAATACGCAATTTTTCAATTTTTATTAACTGCTTCTCTTAGTATACCACAAAATTTATTTAAATAAACAAATTAATAATAAAAAACAAACCAAAATTAAAATAATAAAAATAATAAAATAATAAACAATACATAACAATATTATATAAATATATTCATTATCAGAAATTTGAGTCTGACTCGTCATCGCTAGCATCATATTTTGAACTGTCCATATTTTCACTACAATTAAATGAGGGTATTTCTAATAGCTTAATAACTGCATGGGGTAATATTTTGGTTTTGTTATGCTGCGATCTTTTATTCAAAAATATGCTCGACAGCAGAGGATCAGATGTATCGATTGCTCTGTTAAAAGCATCCATTAAATTATTGATTCTAGTATTTTACTGAGCATGGGAGAGCCTATCGCGCTTATAATATTTATTTCGTGCTTCTGACGCATTTTCACCCAAGCATCCTACTGGTAGCTTTGAAGTTTACCACACTTCTATGACATTTCGGCCAATTTTTTCGAATGCAGTCGTGAATAGTGGCAGCTTTTTTATTTATTGAATCCTTTTGTTGATCGTCTGCTGCCGATATGATCAACAATACAATCATAAATTGATTCTTTTTTATTTGTGTTGTTGCGCCATACATCAACCAACTGTGCATTGCTGAATTCAAAAGTGGCTGCAATATGTGTTAAATGCAAAAAGGGATGCAAGAAGATGCAAATAAGATTATTAAGTATATACTTCTATATCTATCTATAACTTCTCATATATAATTTTTGGCCGGGAGTGGCCGTATATTAGTTCTACATATACAACATTGAACATATACTACACAATTCTAAACTGGGATTTATATTAAGCATACCTGGCTCTGTATTTTCCATAGTAAATTAATTTATTAATATTTACTTCGTCTTAAATAAATCACCTCAAACTTGAGCAAATTTTTAACGCTTGCAAATGTAAACAAAGCTCTGAGCACATGTTTGACTTTGGGGCCCTGTTTCTCATGCAGGGCTGCAACAACTGATCGATAGTTAGTCGATTTATTGTGCCACTAACCATACAACATGTTGTATGTTGTATGATTAGTGATTGTGCTTAGAGTGTCTAGTTTCTAAATAAAAAACAAGAAACACAATATCGTTCCATGGCTTTCTCGATTTCATGCCAAAAAAATCGGGCATTCCGTCCACAGTGCAATGGCGAAACTCATATGCCTATGCCCCCTATATATAAATATACTTAATAGGCATTGATAATACGGAAGGAAACATTTTTAAGAAAATTAAAAAATATGAATTTAATTAAAAATACTAAGTTATCCGCAGGGTTCGAACCTGCACTTCAATTTACGCCCACAAGGGGCGTGCCAAATCGATATTTGTAGCGGCCAAATACAAAATTCATATGCTTACATATATATATATAAGCTTAATGCATTGATAAGACAAAAGGAAATAAAATATATTAAAAAAATATACATTTTCGATCTAAAAAAAAAAATTATCCCGCAATACTGACATGACGTGAATACGCATTTAAATATACATACATACATACACATTTGCACACTAAAAATCGCTGGCATACATGTATACATGTACATATGTATGTAAGTATAAGCATTTGTGGGCTATTTAAGCAAAAATAAAATTGAATATAAAAACTTATAAAAATGTTTTACTAAGAACAAAAATGTTGTGTTTGTCGTTCATGCTAGCATTCTCCTAATAAAATAACGAATGTATAAAAAGACATATAAAAAACAGCGGCGAGATTAGAATCCGCGCTATTCCAGCGCAACTTGCATAGGTAAAAAGAAATAACTTCACTTCGAGAGCGTAATCTGACAAAACTAAGCAAAATTAACGGCTGGAAATTTCACAAGTCAATTCATTGAATATGCTAGAAGACACGCTTTTATATGTATGTGCATATATATATACATATGCATATGACTGTATGCATAAAATAAACGATCAATGTGTGCATATGTAAAGGAAAAACGCTCTGCTCCGCTGCTAGCTTTCTGCTTGCAGGTGCGTATGCTAATTGCCCAAATATTTTATTTATTAAATATGATATACAGTTCTAACTCATTCACATTGCTACATTTGCAACTGACATTAAAAGAGGAATTCGGTAAAAGTTGGAGCCGATATCCAAAATATAACAAAAATCAAAATTATATAAAATACACATGCATCTATATGCAAAATTTGGAGAGTCTAGCTCTAAAGATGTACGAGATATAAACGGGATAAGTTTTCTATGATTCCCAACATTTAATGCTATATGTTGAATACTATTAGCGCTAGAGACTTGAAATTTAAAATATACTCGAGCTGACAACCCAAAATCAATTATGTATGGCAGCGCTGGAACTGTGAATGAATATTCCGCAGTCGGTAACGCCCGACTGCAACGTTCTTACTTGTTTTTCTGTGTAATCATTTTTGCCAACTTCTCATTTAAAACTTCTATAAACTTGGGCTTTGACGTACTGTGATTCCTGATTTTTTTTTTTTTCAACATATGCCAACAATGTTATACGTATTAGATTAGAACTTTGGGGAGGTGTTTTTATTTGACGTGGCATATTATATGACTGGAACATTTTGGCATTATGAGTCATGTGTTTAGGGTCATTGTCATGTTTGAAAAAATAAGACTTAGATAATCCTATCTTTGCAACACATGGGATCAAACTATTGTTTTATTTTTTATTTATTTAAGGTAGTACGGACGGACGGACGGACGGACGGACATGGCTAGATCAACTCAGCTCGTCATCCTGATCAAGAATATATATACTTTATGGGGTCTGCCACGCATCCTTCTGCCTGTTACATACATTTTCACAAAAACATTATACCCTGAAATCCCATTTTCAATGGGTTCAGGGTTTAAAAAGTGCACCAATTCTATATCAAAAAATAAATTTGAAGACCGTTTGCGTTGAGTTTTTTGGTCAAATGTTCTTTTGCTGAACCCCATTGTGCGAACCATCGTTGAAAACCCGACAGTGGTTTGCTCAACGAAACGAGCTGAACAGAAAACATAAATGAGACAGCAAGAGTCCCTTGCTCAGAGCGGGAGCGGTAGAGTACGAACTTTTTCGGTTTTGCTCGCAACGAGAGCGCAAGAAGAAAAACGGTCGACAGTTATTTGCAAGCTATGGTTAAAACAAGAAAAGTGATAAAGAGACAAACAAAGGGGAGAGAAGTATGCAAGAGGACAAGAGGAAATAATAAAGAGACACTGTAGGAAAAAGAGAGTCAGAAGGAAATTTCGAAAGATATATTGAGAGATATTGAGATGTTGAGAGATATTGAGATATTGAGAGATATTGATAGATATTGAGATATATTGTGATATATTGAAAGAGAGAGAGAGAGAGAGAGAGAGAGAATATATAAGAAAAATACAGTTAACCAAAAAACATAAAATGAGAAAGATAAATCTTAAGTTAATGAGAGAGAGAAAAAAACTTTCTTCCTCTGTCCCATTCTCGTATATCCGGTTTTCAGAATAGCTATGTATGTAATTTGTGGAGAGCTTCAATAATTTTAAATTTTATATTTTGTTATAACTTAGATACCGGCTCCAAGTTTGAAATCAGTTAAGTAACACAGACGGTGTGGGAAGCTACGAGTTGGAATATGTTTCTTTTAATCGCAATATTTTTGCACATGCATTTACAAAACACTGGCATGTTTGAATGTATGTGTATACGCTTATAGGAAAGACTAATAAAACTATCAGCATGTGATCTACATATTCTATTGAATATTTGTCATTTTGCAAAGAATTTCGACTCATTGACAATTGGCTTTATGTGGGGCCGGTATTCAAAATATAACAAATATCAAATATCGATTTTTATACCCTGACCCCATTGAAAATGGGAAATCAGGAAATCAGGGAAACCAGCCATAGTTTTGTTAAATGTAAAGGAGGCGTGGCAGACTGAGTCGATTTAGCTCTGTCCGTCTGTCTGTTTGATGCGTCGATCTCAGAAAATATAAGAGCTAGAGACAAAATTTCTCCTTCATCTTTAGAGCTCGAGTCTCCAAATTTAAAATCTATAATTTCTAGTTTTTAGAGATTTGATTTTTGTTAGATTTCACCGCCACCTTCAAATCCAACCGCTTCCCTACAAATTTGCAAAAAGCTTTGGCACATACACACATTTGTATGTTATTATCATGGTCTGAAAGTTTTATGAAGATTTTCCGTCTACAAAAAAGTTATTAAACAATTAAGTTCCCATTGTAAGCCAACACTGCAGCCCATGAAGAAAAATCACTTAAATTGGAGTATCAGTTCCTCGAAGGGTTCAGGGGATCTCGTAGTCGAGTAGTCGACTAGAGCTTTCTTACTTATTTTTACGTCACTTTTTAGATACTCCTAGTAATGTGTTTTAATCCATTAATATAGATGCTCATATTACGTCTTAGTTTTGAATCAGATATTATTATTATTATTAAAATCAATCTACACTTGCATTTCTTTTTGTTTTGAAGTTATCTGTGTGCAAATATAATTTTTTTTTTTTAATTTTTACTTGAAATGTATAAAACAACAACTAGACCTAGATATTAGCCATATATACATACATATGTATAATGGCCGGTATAAGTTCAATTTGTAACCCCGCACCCATTGAAAGTGTGAATCTAATTATTGGATTTAGTAAAATGTGCTTAGAAGGCAGAAAGGACACTGGAATTTTCCAGCATGCCAAGCAGAGTGGACATTTTATAAAAATTGTTCAATTATACTTTGATCACAAAAGTTAATTCAAATAGTTTTCTTAATTTTACATTATTCCCTGAACCTATTGAAAATAGGAAATCAGGGTATAATGGTTTTGTTAAATGTATGTAACAGATAGGAGGAGGCGTGTCAGACCCCATATAGCATATACACATATTTTTGATCAGGACTACGAGTAGAGTTAATATAGCCATGTCCGTTTGTCCGCCTGTCTGTCCATCTGTTCGTCCGTATGAACGCCGAAATCTCTTAAGCTATAAATTCTAGAGACTTAAAATTTTACATGTATACTCGTGTATACCATACGCAGTACGAGCTTATAATATTTTTTCGATAACTCATCCCATTTTAATTTGATCGACAATAATTAAGAATTTTACTTCGTCACTAAAACCTAATTTGAATACTGTGATTAAAGGTTTAATGTGAGAGTACAGAGATTTTGTTTCCCCCCGAATTTGAACAAAATATTTAAAATACTAGAGACTTGGGCTTTGCCAAATACACGTATTTAATATTATAACGCTGTGAAGTTTGATAAAGCTAGTTAACTACAGGAGGATTTATTCAACAAATAAGTTATCATTATGCACACACTGCAGCCCTCGCGCATTTGCTGCTAACTGCGCAGTTAGCAGAGGCCGTGCTTATATGCATGTGTTATTTGTATGTATGCATAAAAGAAGCGTAGAATGGTTGGAATATGAGCTCATTGCAGGGTTCAGCGGATCTCCCAGTCGAGCAGTCTCGACTGTTCAACTTGAATTTTTCTGAATTATTATTAAGAACTTTGCTTTAAGCCATAGCATCTCTTGGGCAATGATTCTCTGTTGCTAAATGGCTTTAGTTATTCAACAAGGGAATCTAAAGTATCTTTTCAGATTTGTGTCAAATCAGAAAGCCTACAGAGTAAGTTCTTTGGGTTTAATAGAGAAACTCTCCCGTTTGTTGGAAAACAGAGCTGTCAATCTCTCCAATCCGTCAAGTGGAATGTAATAGATTTATGTTTTGAATTTTTGTTTAAAGTGGCATTAATAGACAAATTTGAGCACACAAAAAGCACACATATATATAAATATATATAAAGATAAGAAGTTTGTCATCTTTTATTGTACTAAAAAATGTTTGACGGAATACAATTATCGTTCTTTTCAAATATTCAAATTACTTGGATCACTTGCTTATATATATATATATATATATATATATATATATATATATATATATATCAGTCCCAACGTCGGTTTGGGGATCAACAGCAACGTAGGCGTCGGCCTTGTCAGTAGTGGGCCAGGCGTGAATAGCATAAATGTCGGCATGCTGACGCCGGCCATAGTGGGTGCGACAACAGTTATGCTGCCCAACTCGTCATCGAGTTCATCATCCTCATCGACGTCGTCCTCCCACACGCACACACACCTGCAAATGATGTCCAATAATAATGGAAATAATGGAACAGTGACATCTATGAATGGGTCAACTGCTGGTGCAAGTGGTTCAGGTGCTGGTGGCAATAGTGGTGCGAGTGGAACTTCCTCAAGTGCTCAACAGCTTTCACCTCAGGCACCGCCGACATATGTCAATTTGTAAATTAATTAATCCCACGCATCATATCCACCGGGACAGTCCAAATAAAAAAGAGGCAGATGTACAACTACGACTCTGCAAAAATGCCAGTAAATAAAACGTATATCTTTTTGTACATATATAAATCAAATGAATGCAAATTTGCGTTAACAAATAATACAAATAAAATTATCTGTGAATTATATATATATATACAAAAACTAGCATCAACCTCGCATTAGCATTCGCTCCTCTTTTTTATTCTTGTTTAGTAACAAGTCAAAAATATATTAAAACAGATTTGCAAATACATTAAAAGAACGCGTAGTTTTCTCTTTCTACATTACAGAAAACATACACAAAATAAATAAATGAACTTAAATTAAAATAAAAAAAGTTTAAGAAAAATTAATTATTAAAAAAAAATGCGACGATGCTAGGTTTTACTTAAGTTCTAAAACATATTATATAGGCTAAGCAAACAAGCTTAAGCTATGCGTTAGTGTTTTTTAATTAATATTTATGTAAACATATATTTATCTATATCTATGCTGACGACAATAATCGTTTTAGTTGGTTCAAATGGATTTAAATGTGATATCTCAATATAAAAAAATTTGTATTTTTATAAAAAAAATACATTAATCCATTGAATATGGGCAAAAAAAAAAAAATTAAAAAAAAAAATATATATAAGTATATATATAGATATATATATATATTTTTATATATATATATATGTATATATATATATATATATATATATATATATATATATATATATTTAATTACTAATTATAATTATAAAAATTAATTAATAATTACTAAACACTAAACACTAGCTTAAGCTTATATATATATATATATATATATATATATATATATATGTAGATATTTCCATTTTGTTTTGCTAGAGCTGTTTGTTGATATTGTTGTTGTTGTTGCTGCTGTTGTTGTTGTTCGTGATGTTGTTGCGGTTGCTGTTGCAACATTTCTTGTTTTCATTTCTTGTGACATTTTACTGAATTATTTTTTATTAGTTCAGTTTTTATTTATTTTTTGGTTTTTGTTTGTTTTTCAAATTTGAAAAATATATTTTTTGTGCTGTATTTTTATACACGATTGTAAATGGAGCCTGAATGATAAAGCTTGTCTTCTAAGAAATCACATACTTTTACTTCAAAATTATGTTTAGGGTACGAGGGTGGTTTGAAAACCTTTTTTAAAAAAGTTTTTAGTTTGCATTCTTAGTTCGAATATCTTTAGAGGCCATCCTTGTATATGGCCAATACGAAAATACATTGTAATAATATACATACGTGAACCTAAATTTGTGATAATTAATTTTTTAGATGCAATAAAGATTTTTGTATGTCTGCATGCAGGAAAACCATATAAAATGATATTTATTTTAATGTGATATCAATCTTTGGAATGTTTTAAAATCTTAATAGTTGATTTCGCTGTGTTTGCAGATTTACATATTGCAAATATAGATAAGATATTTTCCTAATATTCTCATTTACTAATATTCATATTTTAATATTTTATTAGTGTAAGGTAAAATTTTTTTGCGCTCCCTAAAGTATGAAAAATTTTATTTTTAGTATTATAAATAAAATTAATAAAAAATAAATTAAGCAAACGTAAAAAATAGTGATATGCCAAAATAATATTTTAAAAATATAAAACATTAGTTAAATATTTTTAATTAAAATTGAAATAATATTTTTTTTATAAGAATTTGTAAAATTTACTTTCATAAAGTGAAAAAAAAAAAAAACTTAGGTATTTATGAATAAAGATAGATAGATGATGAACAAAATAGATGAAGAAAATGTGTTAACTTTTTTTTACGTCAATAATAAATAATTAAAATAACAATAATAAAAATTATATATATATTCTGTTATAAACCACAAATTAAAATTTAAAAAAATATATACAAAAATCTAAAAGTGGTTAAAAATTTTGTTTAAAATATTATTTACTTCAATTAAATTTCAAGTTAAAGACTTCATTCATTGATTTGAAAGTTTGCTTTACCCTTTAAATCTGTTTGATTTGTACGAAAGTTTTCCGCTATAAATCTTGTTTTTGTTTATTCTCTTTTTAAGTACGAATATATATATATATTATGTATATAATTGTACCCAGCATGAATTCTTTATGATTATTATTTTAATTTTTTCTGCATCTCTGTTGTGGAATGCCCTTCATATTTTTTGCATATTTTTGCAAATAGAAAAAAAAATATTAGCAACGCTTTAAATGCTGCTTTGGGTCTGTAATTAACTAATAATGCTTTCTGTTTTCTACCTCTCTTTGATTGTACAGACGCAAAAAGAAATGCATTCGCTATATGGAGGCACTGCATGGGGACGAAGGCCATGAGGAGGGCAGCGGCATGGACGACACTGAAAATCTAAGCCAGCTGAGCGATGATGATGATGATGATGAGGATCTGCTGATGGGCGACGGCGGTGGTATTGGTAGCTCTGGCAGCGGCGATGAAATGATCGATATGAATCGGGATAAGCTTGCAGACAATGAGGACACAGAGTCAATGAGTCAATCGCTGTCAAGTCCCGGATGTCTGAGCGGACTCTCCAGTCTACAGAGTCCATCGACAACGACGAGCTTGGCCAGTCCGCTTAATATGAATATGTTAACTAGTCCAATGACGCCTGTCACTAACACCAACACCAGCACCAACCCGAGCAACACCAATAGCAATGCAGTTCCGCTTTCTGTTATTAACACTAGTAGTACGGAACAGACGTCGACGAGTAGTCAGATATTAATATCTGGATCTGGTCCCGGTTCCAGTATCGGCTCAACGTGTAGCATTAGTAACAACTCACCGAATACCACTAGCACAGTTTCATCGATTGCTACTACACCAAACTCTGCTAATGAGCGCGCTATGATGCTTCGCAATCGGTTTAGCCATCTAGGCATGGGCCTGAATCCGGATCAACTATTCCCTGCTGCAGCTGTAACTATCAGCAGCAGTAGCAGTACTATCTCGTTGGCAACGAATGGCTTCAAGAGTTATAGCAACGCGGCCATGAAAACAACGTCGGTGACGATTGCTGCTCCTATACCTACGTCCGGATCGGGATCGGGATCGGGATCGGGAGCGGCATCGGCATCGGATTCGGCATTGACATCATCGCCATCGGCATCTACACCTCCATCGATACCTGTAATAAGCTTACATCGCAATCCAATTGGCGCTAATCCTCGTGACATTAACAATCCTCTGAGCATCAATCAGTTGACCAAGCGCCGCGAGGATAACAATATTGTACTGCTCGAAACTCAATCGGTCTATAATAATCCTTACACGCACTCGCATTCGCCGCATCCTCACCAACACCCACACTCACACCCACACCTACACCCACATCCACACCCACAGCCACATACGCATCATTCGCTCTTTAGTAGTAGCTTTAGTCAACACTTCCAGCAACAGTTAAGCAATCATCTAGCAGCAAGCAACAGCAGCATCAGCAACACTAACAGCAATAGCAGCAGCAACCACCACATCGGTTCAATCGTTCAGTCGTCCATTGACACGCCTACTCTAAGCAGTATGAAACGTCGTAATACATCGGATCCGCCAGCACCGACTGGCAATAATACGACACCCACCTCAACTGAAACTGGAGCAATAAGCGTTTCGTAGCAGTCTGGCATGAGCATGACAACATATGCGACCACAGCTATAATTTCACTCAGCTTTTGTCGCCTGCCAATGACGCTCTACCAACACCCACTCGGACTGCAGCATTTTATCGTTCTTGTTCCAGGATCAGACCAAGTAGCCAATTAGCAAAATAGCTAGCATGCAACAGGCAATTGGGTCCAACGTGCAATACCGTACCACGTCTCGCTTTATCTCTCGCTCTGCTTCACCCATCATCGTCATTGCCATAGTTTTAACAAAAGTAACATGTGGCCATTATTGGATAAGTGCCAAAAGTACATATTCTATATATGTATATACATGTATATATATATATATATAAAATAAACGTACATAATATACCAGCAGCCACTAACAATTATCGGCCAATTCCAATCCAAGTGTGTGCCTTAGTCCAACACACGATATAATTCTCTGAATGCCAAGTCAAGACATCAAAGCTAGGTCAGTACCATAACTCATATATATATATATATATATATATATATATATATATATATATATATATATATATATATATATATATATATATATATATGTGTGTGTGTGTGTGTGTGTATGTATGTATGTATGTATATAAACGAAAATATCTAAATGTATCTGTATAATCTGAAATAGATATATGTAGACAACAAAAAGAAAAATAATTCTAGTGGATCGTACATACCATATATATCTAGGTATTTCTCTATTAGGTAACACTCTGTCATCCACGCATATAAATACTACACAATATATGCGAGAAGTGTTCAATCAGTTAAACAATAGCAGTATTTATTGTTTTGTTATTTTTTGAGGAGTGTACTGTTAGTCCTGAATGTACATATATAGGTTTGTGTGTGCATATATATATATATATATATATATATATATATATATATATATATATATATATATATTAAGAAAGAACGTACGAATTTATTATAAAGAAAAATTGGACCTGGTAGTTAATACTGAAAAAAAAGTATCTGAGCTTTGCGTATATATATATATGTATATATATATATATGTATATATATATATATATATGTATATATATATATATATATGTATATATATATATATATATATATATATATATATATATATATATATATATATATATATATATATATATATATATATATATATATATATATATGCTGTTATACAGATATAAACCTTTAAAACCTTTAAATGTATATGTATACATATACTTTGGATATACTTGGATATACATAATAAATACATGACTTTTTTAAATCAGGTTCTTATATATACGTTATATATACGTATATATGTACATTAAATAAAACATTTGTACATAAGTGTTTATATCATTTAACATTATGCGAAAGATTAAGCCAAACATTTAGTTGAGAGATAAGGAGATATATATATATATATATATATATATATATATATATATATATGTAAGCACAACAACAATGTGTATTGAGCTATTGCCAATTATAAAAAGACTGTTAAATACTTTATTCAACAAACTGAAATACATATTGCTTGATGTAGTAAACGTCAGCCTATTTTTAATTGATTTTCACACACAATTAAGTCAATGCAAGTATATGTGTATCTAATTATGTATGTATTCGCATGTAATGAGGGACTCTCGCATACACACACATATTAGTAGGTGTTAGAAGTTTAAATATAAATACATGTAATAGGTATAAAAGCCTAACAAAGTGTGTGTACAAGTTGTGTTTCCTTATTACAATTTCTCAATTACAATAGAAAGAAACGAAAGTTCAGCCACAATATTAAAGACAGAATGGTTTGGGTTATAGTTCTATATGTAAAAACACAATCTATAGACTTATATCTAGAAACTGAACACTAGCTTTAGTCTATATTCTAATCAAAAGCAAAGGCGAAAACAAAACAAATAAAAAAATTTATATTTACGTTAACTATGCTTCCAATTTTCTGTGTTTTTATTTAAATGTTTACTTAGTAAATAGTGCATATGAGGAACAGTTTTGCAATACTTACAGTTTTATTTATTGATCCTAACTTCTAAGATAATATATTAAAAGAAGAAGACAGCATTTTGTATTTGTACATGTTAAATACATATATATATATATATATATACATATATATATATATATATATATATATATATATATATGTATGTATGTAGATGCAAATACTATAAACATACAAATGCGTATATTATAAATGCAGCTAAACTTTATTCGCATAATTGATCATAAATGTGTTGTGGCCTCTCTCTCTCTCTCTGTCTCTTTAATAATTAATTAATATTACATACATATTATTAAATATTATGTGGATACAGGCATATATACATATATATATATATATATATATATATATATATATATATATATATATATATATATATATATATATATATATATATATATATATATATATATATATATATATTATACTGAGAGAGATTATTCTTATGTATGCAAATATGTATTTAAAATATGCACGAAAGTAGTCGCAGATTATGAAATGACAATGTTGCATTCAATTAAAAATAAATGGAAATGATCTACAATTAATATTGGTTAATTGTTCCGTTTATATTTAATAGATTTTTTAGTGTGTAAGTAGACATAAACATAAACATAAATATGTATAGTTAAGAGATTAATACAAATAAACATGTCTAGACTTAAGGAGTATTTATATACTTATATCTATACATGCAAAAACGATGTTATATACACCCCACTTATTATAAATCTATTACCTATTAAAAAACAAATCAAAAGCAAAAACAACAAAAAAAAGGCATTCATAAGGATAAAAACAAAAATTAATGTAGTAAATAGTTTAATGTATTAAAAAAAACTAATTATACAAACGAATACTGATAATAAAGAAATCAATAAAACAAAACCATGTTGAGAAAAAAAACTAACATATGTATTTTTCTCTATTATACCCTGAATCCATTGAAAATGGGGAAATCAAGCTATAATGTTTTTGTGAAAATATTTCAAATACCTACTTAGAGACTTATGCTTTAGCAAATACACATATTTGACTGTTCTTATTACCTTGTGAAAATTTGAAGATAGTCCTCCAACGAAAGCATTTATTCAACAAATAGGTTCTCATAATATAGCACACACTACAGCCCATGCGCTGTCGCTTCTAACTGTGCAGCTAGCAGACCGCGTGCTTATGCGTTCGTGTTGCGCATCCGTAGATAAGTGTGCATAAATTATAATATAGATTATAAATTTTTGTTTTTAATTGAAAAAAAAAAAAAAAAAAAATATATATATATATATATATATATATATATATATATATATATATATATATACGAGCCCCAACCACTATTAATTCGAACAGCATATTATTTCTGCAGTGTGCAATGTTTAACTCACTATATCATCAATACTACTAAAGATAACGCATACCAATGTATTTTGTCTTAAAGAGAATTTTGTTCTCTTAACGATGAAAAAAAAAAGTTTTGTTCTATGTCCAACAACAACAACAATATGAGTAATTTATTCAAACGGTAGCCTTAAGAGATATGAAAAATATGACCACTATTAATTCGAACGCTGCGTAAGTTTACATTTTTCTCAAGAGAAGAGTGAAACAAAAGCAACCAATGTAACAGAATCACTATCTAGTTATAATCTGCAAATGATATCACGATATAGCATGCAAAAAATTTTAAAATTGCTGCAGATCAGTGAAAGTTTAGCGACGATTGTACGTGGCAAGCCTATTTGCAACGAAATCAGAGTATTGATTAGAGATTATTTTTAATCTGGGAAGACACGGAGATTAGGAAGCAATTAAATTTGTCTAAATCGTCTGTGCATGGAGTGTTAAAAATTTTCAAACAAAATGGAAATAATATTGCAAATAGAGGCCGAAAATCAGCAATAACACCCCGCGACAAAAGACAACTGGCCAAAATTGTTAGGGCTGATCGTTGCCAATCTCTAAGAAATTTGGCTTCTGAGTGGTCGCAGAACATTGGAAAAACTGTCAAGCGAGAATGAACGCGACTGCACTTTAAAAATATTGGATATGGTTTTTATAAAGTATGAATTGTTATTACCCATGCATCGTACCCAATAACTTATCTTACTCGTAGGCCAAGGAAAAACCCTTGGTTACCCTACGTCAAAAAAGAAGTTAGAAATGAGATCGAGAAAGAATGTCTTTGACTGAAAGGCAATGGAATACCATCATATTTAGCGATGAAGCCAAAATTGATGTTGTGTCGGCGATACGAGAAAACGAGTCATTCGTAGGAGGGCAGACATACCATAAACACTGCCTTAAAAGAACAGCAAGCACTATGGTATGGGGACGTATGTCGTCAAAGGATTAGGAAAACTGCATTTCATTGAAGGGAGGGCTAACATTAATATTTTAGAAGATAGTTTGCTGCCGTCAATACCGAAACTGGCAGATTGCGGTGAAATCACTATTCAGCAGGCCGGAGCATCATCGAAAACAACCAAACGAACCAAAAGTTGGCTGGAATATAAACAAATGGAGGTTTTAGATTGGCCACCAAATAGCCCAGATTTAAGCCCAGTTGAAAATATTTGGGGGATGATGAAAAGCAAGCTTCGAAATGAGCCAAAAAGGAACATTTCTGACTTGAAAATCAAGTTGAGAGATATGTGGGACTCCATTTCTCAAGAGTACTGCAAAAATATGTTCAAAAAATGCCAAAACGAGTTAAATGCGTAAAACACGCCAAAGACGACGTTACACAATTCTAATGTTAATTAAATTATTGTTTGAAGTATGATAGTAATTAATATTACGCAGCGTTCGAATTAATAGTGGTCATTTTTTTCTTATCACTTCAGGCTACCGTTTGAATAAATTACTCATATTGTTGTTGTTATTGGACATAGAACAAAACTTTTTTTTTTCATCGTCAAGAGAATAAAATTCTCTTTAAGACAAATACATTGGTGTGCGTTATCTTTAGTAGTATTGATGATATAGTGCGTTGAACATTGCACACTGCAGAAATAATATGCTGATCGAATTAATAGTGGTTGGGGCTCGTATATATATATATACATATATTTTGTAATATCGTGAAATTAAATAATACTTTGACCAATATGTGTATATTTCAATTGAATAAATTTAAATGTATTTACATCAATTTAATTATAACTTTTTTATGAGCTTACATATAATTATTCTACACATAACAACAAGTTGCATATTTATTATATTCAGCAAATACACTCAAGGCTAAACAGATTTAGACAATTTTAACAATCTCGCCTAACATATATACAATTTTTAACTTGACGATAGCTTAACATAATCATGTAACTTTATATTATAGACCCATACATAAATGCCACTTTATGAAAGCTTATTGCTAGGCATGCAGCATATAATTCTAAACGTTCAAAACATTAAATATTAACACTTGAAATGATTAGGCTATAAAAAATTTCATTTGGAATTCTGTTCAAAAGCATGCCAATTAGTTGGTAATGGAACAACCATTAAACGTTTCAATCAAAGATTTAATATGATCTCCGTCCGAGCTATCATCTACAACGGTGAAACCAGCTTCATGAGCAATGTCTTCTGAGGTATTGCTATGATTAGGACTCGGCTCTGAACTCTGTTTGCTTTCAGATTGTGTTTTCTCAGACGTCAGTTGTCGTGGTGCTTCCAGTGGTTCCAGTAACTTTTGTACACCCGACACTGGCAGTTGTTGTTGCTTGGATTGTGGTATGCTTGTCGTGGCTATGACATTAGTAGCATTTTAGTAGCATTTAGCCATGACTGGCGGTTGTGCTTGTGCAGAGGTTGCTGTGGACTTTCTATGAAAAACTCCGACCCACATCTTTGGACTTATGACGTATTTGAAGGTTAACTTGAGGATATAACCAATCATACAGACTAGTGCGAATGGAGCTATTAAATTGAATGAACGCTAATCCATCTGCGGACAAAGCACACAATTATAAATTATGTTGTTGGGTCTTTTAAGATTTTGAAACTTACAATTTAAGCTCGAAATAGTGTGAGTGGTTTTTTCCAAGACCATTTCAATTTGTTTGACAAACATTTCACTCATATAAATGATGAACACATGTTCTGGTCTACAGTAAGGCACCCGTATTTTGGATGACTTTCTGAAACGTACAAAATAAATCAAATTAATTGACGAATAGTTTTTGAGTAATCAATTAATGAGTAGTACTAACAAAATTTGTTGTGTTTGTTGTTCTTTAGATCCTATAAACAGAGAGCCAAAAGTGCGTGATAACCAGTTTGTATCGGCATTATCCGTGGACTCTTGATCAATTACTTCAATGATATCATCAGCTTCCAGTCTCTAAATGAAAAGAATTAGAAATATACAAATTTTGATCAGATTGAATTTTAGACGACATACCGCATTGCGCTCTAAATAGGTAACAGAGTAGCCATATAGGAAAATCCCGCCTATAATTATGGAGATTGCAGAATATCTGAATCGCTTATGCACAATCCACCCGGTAGCAATGATCAGCAAAACAGTTAACATGAAACGCACCTGGGGAAAAACGTACTTGAATGTGTGTGCTTATATGCCTTTGATAACATTTCTAACCTCGGATATTTGAAGTATTTAGCTTTACAAGATCCTTGAAATGATCCGTAAGAAGCGTCCCATTTCCTTGTGCGTATAGTAATAGTCGTCGTCCGCCTGATCCGACGACAATGGAACGTCGATTACTTTATCTAGTATTTTGTTTAGTAATGTGTCCAGATCACGCACATCTTCGACGAGCTAAAAATGAGCATTGACATGACGTCTTTAGTAAAAATTTCACAATGATTACACCGCACAGTGGGCGATGCGTCACAAGCTGGCACACAATAAGTTCAAAAATGAATTGTACAATTTTACTAATTATACCCTGAACCCATTGAAAATGGGAAATCAGGGTATAATGGTTTTGTTTTAAATATGGAATCGATATAAATACGAGCCCCAACCACTATTAATTCGAACAGCATATTTTTTTTGCAGTGTGCAATGTTCAACGCACTATATTATCAATACTACTATAGGTAACGCATACCAATGTATTTTGTCTGAAAGAGAATTTTATTCTCTTAACGATGAAAAACAAGTTTTATTCTATTTCCAGCATCAACAACAATATGAGTAATTTGTTCAAACGGTAGCCTTAAGAGATATGAAAACAAGTAAGAGGGCTCTAGTCGAGACTGCTCGACTAGGAGATACCCTGAACCCTGCAAAGTACTGATTCCAACAATTCCACACTTCTTTCATGCACATATACAAAAACACATATACACACCCGTACGCATGCATCCATACGAACGCATAAACAATTGCTCTGCTAACTGCGCAGTTACTGCGCTTGGGCTGCCGTGTGGGCTATATTATGAAAATTTGTTTGTTGAAGAAATCTTTCTGTAGTGGGACTATCTTCATCAAATTTTTAGAACGTGATAATAACATTCAAATGTGTGTATATGCCAAAGCACAAGTCTCTAGTACTTGATATACGTTTTTTTTCAAATTTAGGGCGAAGGGGGCGTGGCATCCAAAATCTGTAAATAACAAAATCTTTGTATTCATCACATAAATCTACACAGTAAATCTGAAGTCTCTAGCTCTAACAGTATTCAAACTAGGCTTTAAAAACAAAGTCAGATTTTCGATTGTTATCGATAAAAAAGAAATGGGATGAGTTATCGAAAAAATATGATAAACTCGTACTGCGTATGGTATACACGAGTATACATGTAAAATTTCAAGTCTCTAGCACTTGTAGTTTAGGAGATCTCTGCGTTAGTACGGACGGACGGACGGACGGACGAACGGACGGACGGACAGACGGACATGGCTAGATCAACTCAGCTCGTCATCCTGATCAAGAATATATATACTTTATGGGGTCTGCCACGCCTCCTTCTGCCTGTTACATACATTTTCACAAAAACATTATACCGTGATTTCCCATTTTCAATGGGTTCAGGGTATAAAAATGACCACTATTAATTCGAACGCTGCGTAAGTTTACATTTTTCTCAAAAGAAGAGCAAAACAAAAGCAACCAATGTAACAGAATCACTATCTAGTTATAATCTGCAAATAATATCACGATACAGCATGCAAAAAATTTTAAAATTGCTGCAGATCAGTGAAAGTTTAGCAACGATGGTACGTGGCAAGCCTATTTGCAACGAAATCAGAGTATTCTAAATCGTTTGTGCATGGAATGATAAAAATTATCAAACAAAATAGTAATATTGAAAATAATATCGCAAATAGAGGGCGAACATCAGCAATAACACCCCGCGACAAAAGACAACTGGCCAAAATTGTTAGGGCTGATCGTTGCCAATCTCTAAGAAATTTGGCTTCTGAGTGGTCGCAGAACATTGGAAAAACTGTCAAGTGTGAATGGATGCGACTGCATTTAAAAAATATTGGATATGATTTTTATAAAGTACGAATTGTTATTACCTATGCATCGTACCCAATAACTTATCTTACTCGTAGGCCAAGGAAAAACCCTTGGTTACCCTTCGTAAAAAAAAGAAGCGTTTGCAATGGGCTCGGGAAAGGATGTTTTGGCCTCAAAGGCAAAGGGATACTATCATATTTAGCGATAAAGCTAAATCTGAAGTTAGTGTCGGCGATACGAGAAAACGCGTCATTCGTAAGAGGGCAGACATACCATAAAGACTGCCTTAAAAGAACAGCAAGCACTATGGTATGGGGACGTATGTCGTCAAAGGATTAGGAAAACTGCATTTCATTGAAGGGAGGGCTAACATTAATATTTTAGAAGATAGTTTGCTGCCGTCAATACCGAAACTGGCAGATTGTGGTGAAATCACTATTCAGCAGGACGGAGCATCATCGAAAACAACCAAACGAACCAAAAATTGGCTGGAATATAAACAAATGGAAGTTATAGATTGGCCATCAAATAGCCCAGATTTAAGCCCAGTTGAAAATATTCGAAATGAGCCACAAAGGAACATATCTGACTTGAAAATCAAGTTGCAAGAGATGTGGGACTCAATTTCCCACGAGCACTGCAAAAATTTGTTAAAATCAATGCCAAAACGGGTTAAATGCGTAATACAGGCCAAAGGCGACGTTACACAATTCTAAAGTTAATTAAATTATTGTTTGAAGTATAATAGTATTACGCTGCGTTCGAATTAATAGTGGTCATTTTTTTCATATCTCTTAAGGCTACCGTTTGAACAAATTACTCATCTTGTTGTTGTTGTTGGAAATAGAACAAAACTTTTTTTTTCATCGTTAAGAGAATAAAATTCTCTTTCAGACAAAATACATTGGTATGCGTTATCTATAGTAGTATTGCTAATATAGTGCGTTTAACATTGCACACTGCAAAAAAAATATGCTGTTCGAGTTAATAGTTCGAGTTAATTGATTTTTATATATTTTTCCTATCGATACTAACGAAGTTGTGAGCACTCAAAGTTGACATATTTTTTTTGCACAAAACTATTGCAGCCTTTTTTTGGAAAAACTAATTGGACCTGTGAGAAGTTATGTTTTTATACTTCCAGTCGAACGATATTTTTCACATAGTTCAACTTTCGTAGAATATAACTTTTAATGTTCGTGAATATTCGTCCAGAAATCTTTCTTATTTGTATTAATGGTCTTTTGTCCAGGGTAAAAATTAGCGTGCCTGTACTTGCCACTCATAGGTATAGATTATTTTATATGTATAATGTCTGCATTAACAAGTAAGAGTGCTCTGGTCGAGACTGCTCGACTAGGAGATACCCTGAACCCTACAAAATACTGACATTTCAATCATTCTACACCCATACGCATGCATCCATACGAACGCATAAGCATGCGCTCTGCTAACTGCGCAGTTACCAGTTACAGCGCTTGGGCTGCCGTGTGGGCTATATTATGAAAATTTGTTTGTTGAATAAATCTTTTTGTATTGGGATTATCTTCATCAAATTTTCAGAACGTGATAATAACATTCAAATATGTGTATATGCCAAAGCACAAGTCTCTAGTACTTGATATACGTTTTTTTTTCAAATTTGGGGCGAAGGGGGCGTGGTATCCAAAATCTGTATATGACAAAATCTTTGTATTCATAAATAAATCTACACAGTAATCTGAAGTCTCTAGGTCTAACAGTATTCAAACTAGGCTTGAAAAACAAAGTCAAATTTTCGATTGTTATCGATAAAAATGAAATGGGATGAGTTATCGAAAATATATGATAAACTCTTACTGCGTATGGTATACACGAGTATATATGTAAAATTTCAAGTCTTAGCTTAGGAGATCTCTGCGTTCATACGGACGATAACTCATTCCATTTCTTTTTATCGATAATAATCGAAGATCTGACTTTGTTTTTTAAGCCTAATTTGAATACTGATGGACCTAGAGATTTCAGATTTACTGTGTAGATTTATGTTATTAAAACAGAGATTTTGTCATTTGCAGATTTTGGATACCACACCCCCTTCGCCCCAAATTTTAAAAAACGTATATCAAGTACTAGAAACTTGTGCTTGGCATATATACACATTTGAATGTTATTATAACATTCTGAAAGTTTGATGAAGATAGTCCTATTACTAAAAGATTTATTCAACAAATAAATTCTCATAATATAGCCCACACGGCAGCCCAAACACAGTAACTGATAACTGCGCAGTTAGCAGAGTGTGTTTTTATGTGTTCGTATGTATGCATGCGTTTGGGTGTGTGTATGTGTTTTTGTATACATATGTGCATGAAATAAGTGTAGAATGATTGGAATATCAGTACTTTGCAGGATTCATGGTTCTCCTAGTCGAGCAGTCTCGACTAGCGCCCTCTTACTTGTTTTATTATAAATTCACCTGATATTAATTATATATTATAATAGTATATTATTTTTAAACTATTATTTAATTATTCTATTAAAAACAAATTAAAACTAAAAAATATATAAACTTTTTTTATATTTGTTTTAAACAAAAAAAAAATAAATAAAAATTTATGAAAATTTTACTTCAAAAAATTAGTAGAAATGAATACTTTATTCCAAAATTAAAACTTTTTTTCAACAAGGTATTAAGGTAACTGCGCTGAAGTTTATTGAGTGCCAAATTAATAAAACCGCCCACTGTGCACCGCCTACTTACCATTAGCTTCTTTCGACTAAATAGAGTCCTGATAAACTTTTTAAAATATATATATGATAACTGACAGTTAATTGCTGCCAATGATTTTACTTCAGTCGGCAAAGTCTGGCATTGGCAGCCATCTTCAACGTGCGATGTTGTGAGCCTCGCCCACGCGTGTGGCTCACCCCAGTTATCCCGATAACAGCACACATTTTGGAACAGCAGTAATATTCAACAGACTACTGTATTTGACTACATTGTGTTTTCTTTAAGATTGATTCACTTTCAAAATTACAAGTTCAAGAACTAGAGAGGTAGAACGGTAGAGCTGGGAAACCATCGATTACATATGTACATATGTAGATAGTTTTTATGTTTTATGATGTATCGATGTAATTCCGCTCCTTGCACAAGCAACTAATTGTATGTACATACATATGTATTCAACTAATGTCCAAGTCAGGTGTACCGACATACAGTTTGACACAAAAGTGTTTTCACATGGGAAAAAATTATATTTTTATTCATTAACATTTAAAACAAGTAAGAGGGCTCTAGTCGAGACTGCTCGACTAGGAGATACCCTGAACCCTGCAAAGTACTGATTCCAATCATTCTACACTTCTTTCATGCACATATACAAATACACATACACACACCCGTACGCATGCATCCATACGAACGCATAAGCAATTGCTCTGCTAACTGCGCAGTTACTGCGCTTGGGCTGCCGTGTGGGCTATATTATGAAAATTTGTTTGTTGAATAAATCTTTTTGTAGTGGGATTATCTTCATCAAATTTTCAGAACGTGATAATAACATTTAAATGTGTGTATATGCCAAAGCACAAGTCTCTAGTACTTGATATACGTTTTTTTCAAATTTGGGGCGAAGGGGGCGTGGCATCCAAAATCTGTAAATGACAAAATCTTTGTATTCATCACAGTAATCTACACAGTAAATCTAAAGTCTCTAGGTCTAACAGTATTCAAACTAGGCTTTAAAAACCAAGTCAGATTTTCGATTGTTATCGATAAAAAAGAAATGGGATGAGTTATCGAAAAAATATGATAAACTCGTACTGCGTATGGTATACACGAGTATACATGTAAAATTTCAAGTCTCTAGCACTTGTAGTTTAGGAGATCTCTGCGTTAGTACGGACGGACGGACGGACGGACGGACGGACAGACGGACATGGCTAGATCAACTCAGCTCGTCATCCTGATCAAGAATATATATACTTTATGGGGTCTGCCACGTCTCCTTCTGCCTGTTACATACATTTTCACAAAACCATTATACCCTGATTTCCCATTTTCAATGGGTTCAGGGTATAACAAGTAAGAACGTTGCAGTCGGGCGTTACCGACTGCGGAATATTCATTCACAGTCCCAACGCTGCCTTACATATCTAATTGATTTTGGGTGGTCAACCCGAGTATATTTTAAATTTCAAGTCTCTAGCGCTAATAGCAATCAATATAAAGCAGGGCCTGAACTAATTAAAAATGGGGAATCATAGAGAACTATTCCCGTTTATATCTCGTACATCTTTAGAGCTAGACTCTCCAAATTTTGCATATAGATACATGGATATTTTATATAATTTTGATTTTTGTTATATTTTGAATATCGACTTAAAAATTTACCGAATTCTCCTTTTAATTTTAGTTGCAAATGTAGCAATGTGAATGAGCTGGTATTTCTTAAGAAATGACCAAAATTCAATAGAAATGTAGATCATATTTAATAAACAAAATATTTGGCCAATTAGCAAACGCACCTGCAAGCAGCAAGCTAGCAGCGGAGCAGAGCGTTTTTCCTATACGTATGCACACATTGATCGTTTATTCTATGCATACAGTCATATGCATATGTATGTACATATGTATATACATACATAAAAAAGCGTGTCTTCTAGCATATTCTAAGAATTGATTCATGAAATTTTCAGCCGTTACTTTAGCTTACTTTTGTCAGATGACGCTCTCGAAGTGAAGCTATTTTGTTTTAGCTACCGCCTGCTTGTATATTGCAGTGGCGTTGATGGTAAATGCTATGCAAGTTGCGCTGGAATAGCGCGGGTTCTAATCTCGCTAATGCCAAGTTTTTTAAATGTCTTTTTATAAATTAGTTATTTTATTGGGAAAATGATAGCTTATATGACAAACACATAACATTTTTGTTATTAGTAAAATATTTTTATAAGTTTTTATAAGTTAAATTTTATTTTTGCTAAAATAACCCACAAATGCTTATACGTACATACATACATACATACTTACAAATATATGTATTCGTCTGCACACACAATTTCAGTATGCATGCGTTTTTTACGCGTGTGCAAATGTGTATGTATGTATATTTAAATGCGTATTCGAGCAATTCTAAGAATCTCAATTGCGATTAAATTGTTTGAATTGCTTTTAAATTGTCTTTGAATTTTCAGCCGCTACTTTGGTTTTTTGTTTACTATAGGTGCTGTAGCTGTAAAGTTTTGTGTTAGTTATATTGCGTAAAATCAGTGCAGTGGCGCTGTTAGCAGAGACTCTGCGCGTTGTATCAGAAGTCCGCTGTTCGAATCTCTTCTTTTATTTTTTTTGACAAACATGCTGTTTGATTGTGGTGCAAGTTCGAACCCCGCGGGAATTTTTTTTAAAATCGAAATTTTTATTGTTATAATATATGTTATATTTTTTAAATTTCTTAAAAATGTTTCGTTTTGTCTTATTAATGCCTATTAAGCTTATATACATATACATATATGTGAGTGACACACGCATATGAATTTTGCATTTGGCCGCTGCAAATGTCGATTTGGCACGCCCCTAGTGGGCGTAGATTGAGGTGCAGATTCGAACCCTGCGGAAAACTTTTTCGTTTTAATTTAATTTATATTTTTTAATATTCTTAAAAATGTTTCTTTCCTTATTATCAATACCTATTAAGCATATTTATATATATAGGTGGCATACGCATATGAATTTCGCTATTGAGCGTCTTAAAATCCGTTTTGCCACGCCCCCAGTGGTCGTAGACCCATAATTTTTGGCCAGTTCTTAGAATGAGCTGAAGGCTACGTAACTATAAAATTTGGACGCTTAGACTCAAAAAATGTGAAAATTACAGGGTATTTTTATTTTTATTATTTTTGGGTCGTCGATAGAGGAGATTATCAGTAACTCAACTATCCAAATTTTAAGCTTCTAGCTCTAAAACTGTAGGAGATATAAACTTTTGCGGTTTGCCACGCCTCCTATGGGCGTAGATATATCCGCTATAGCTTATTGATCTTGGGTCGTCAACCCGAGTATACATACCAATTTTCAAGTCGCTAACATCAATAGTGCTCAAAATTTAGAAGAATTTGGAAAATCAATATATATTTAGATCCGATTTGCCACGCCCCCAGTGGGCGGGGATATATAGTTTTTTCTTCGGTCTTTATAGAATCGTAACATTTACTTACATGCCAAATTTCAGCATTCTAGCTTTACAACTTTAGAAGATACAGTTTTACTCGATTTGCCACGCCCCCAATGGGCGTAGATATATCCGCCATATCTTTTTGATCTTGGGTGATCAACACGAATCTACATTTTAAATTTCAGCTCTCTAGCTCTTTAACTAATATGATTTCTGGCATACAGGAAAATGCATTTTCCGATTTGCCACGCCCCTAGTGGGCGTATATGGAAAAATTTTACACTTTATAAATCGGAGAAATATACGAGTATATGTTCCAAGTTTCAAGTCTCTAGCTTCATTAGCCGCGAAAAATATTGCATTCATACGGACAGACGGACGGACAGCAAGACAGACATTGCACAAAACCAATATATTCATATCACTTCGTGAATGAATATAAAAAACATACATGAAATAATTATAAAGCTCTCTGAAATCAAATTATTGGTCAAGTTTACATATTTATATTGCGTATCGGTGCATTGACCTTCAATAGACTAAAGTGTGATAGGGTGCAACAGTGTAGAGTTGGTAAAGAATAATCCCGACAATCCGGCGATCTAGTGACGAGCATAGTGAGAGTGCGCACCTCGAAGTGCACACCTCGACAACGCTCTCGTCAAGAGAGTTGCAACTAGGTAAAACCGTACACTACAGTTATTGCATTAAGATCCACAATTTAATTCAAACAATATTATTATGTGTTGTTGAGTTGAATTAATGCCGCGACACACGCTAGCAGCAATACCAATATTGGTTTAAAGACAAAGTCAGAAAACTTATTTATTACAACTTGCTTTATTAAACAGCAGCTTAAGACTAAAGACAATTTCATGATAGGCTTTTTATACCCTGAACCCATTGAAAATGGGATTTCAGGGTATAATGTTTTTGTGAAAATGTATGTAACAGGCAGAAGGAGGCGTGGCAGACCCCATAAAGTATATATATTCTTGATCAGGATGACGAGCTGAGTTGATCTAGCCATGTCCGTCTGTCCGTCCGTCCGTCCGTCCGTCCGTCCGTCCGTCCGTACTAACGCAAGGATCTCCTAAACTACAAGTGCTAGAGACTTGAAATTTTACATGTATACTCGTGTATACCATACGCAGTACGAGTTTATCATATTTTTTCGATAACTCATCCCATTTCTTTTTTATCGATAACAATCGAAAATCTGACTTTGTTTTTAAAGCCTAGTTTGAATACTGTTAGACCTAGAGACTTCAGATTTACTGTGTAGATTAATGTGATGAATACAAAGATTTTGTCATTTACAGATTTTGGATGCCACGCCCTCTTCGCCCCAAATTTGAAAAAAACGTATATCAAGTACTAGAGACTTGTGCTTTGGCATATGCACACATTTAAATGTTATTATTACGTTCTGAAAATTTGATGAAGATAGTCCCACTACAAAAAGATTTAGTCAACAAACAAATTTTCATAATATAGCCCACACGGCAGCCCAAGCGCAGTAACTGCGCAGTTAGCAGAGCAATTGTTTATGCGTTCGTATGGATGCGTGCGTACGGGTGTGTGTATGTGTTTTTGTATATGTGCATGAAAGAAGTGTAGAATGATTGGAACCAGTACTTTGCAGGGTTCAGGGTATCTCCTAGTCGAGCAGTCTCGACTTACTTAGAATCTTACTTGTTTTAGAATCATTAGGTACTGTTTTGCATTTCGGCGTCAGTCGGACCCTTCGTTCTTAGAAATTGGAGTTACTGCGTCGTTGTTATGCAGCAGCAACGTGCAACGGCATTTTCCTAACCCGACGCTACTATTTATGATTTTCTTATGATTTGGCTATTTTAATCTAACTTATTCTGAATTGTGGCAAATCCAGTAGTGAACTATGTAGTTTCAACTGATTTGCAAACATAGTCAATATGCATATGTCACTATGTACATATGTATGTATATATTTCAGAGACCAGAGAGAGTGAGTGAGAGAGAGAGAGAGAGAGAGAGAGAGAAAGAGAGAGAGAGAGAGAGAGTGAGAGAGAGAGTGAGAGAGACCGAAGAAAAAATGGATCAAACTAGTGCTTTGATGGAAACACGACCATCTCGACCGAGTGGTTGAAGCAGACCCGTAAAAGTAAGGGGCACGAGTCTGAAGCTCAAATCTAACTGTCCAAAAAACTTTGTTCTGATGTCCAGTGTATGTGTTTTATGGTTAGTGGTATTTGTGACAACCACAGCTGAGTCAACACACATCGATGTGGCTATGGGAAAAATAATAAATTTATTTAAAAGAAAACAGTAATAATATCGTTTTTCATTTTATTTAATAAATACTGGAGTGGAATATATACATACGTATGTACATATGTACATATGTATGTACATATGTATGTCACACTACCGTCGTCATAGTGTTTACATATACATATATACATATGTATATATACATACATACATACATACATATGTATGTACATATGTGCGCATTATGTATATAGATTCAACAAGAAAAAAAGTACATAAATATTGTATAATACATACATATGTATATACATACATACATAGGTACTAAAGTGTACTTAATCTCGGACCGCGGGTAGGACTGATATATAAGAGTAATATATCAGGCACATTGTACATATAAATTTAGGCAAAAAGAGAAAAATACATATGTACATATCTACATACATATGTATGTACATACATAATTATGTTGATATGGCAGACCCAATTAGCGCACACAAGTCTATTATAGACAGTTGGACATGTACGTAAACTCCAAATGAGTATTAGTTATTTAAATCACAAAGAATTTTCTTTTAATTTTAGCTATAAGTGGATCGGATGTACTTCGGAATCATATCAGTTATCTACGCACATATGTATGTATGTACATACATATGTTTATTTGTGGATAAATATATGTATGTATGTATGTCGGTACACCTGACTTGGACATTAGTTGAATACATACATACAGTTTGGCAAGAAAGTGTTTACACACAGGGAAAAAATTTTAATTGTTTACTTTGAAGCGAAATAAAAACAGAAAGAATATGTATATTCAAATTTTTTTTTAATGCAAATAGGTAAATTGAACAATTAACTTATTAGTAAGTAAAAAAAAATAACAATATGTTTCCATTAACAAAAGAAAACAACAAAAAACAAAAAGAGTAACAAAAATCAGCTGCCAAGAAAGTGTTTACACAACTAAAACTATTAATTCATTATAGTGTCTTAACTACTTTTTAGTTAAAACTAATACTTTGTGTGGCCTCCGTTGGTATCTATGACTGCTCCCAAGCGTCTATTCATCTATTGGACCAGGTTTCTGACATATTCCACTGGGATATTTTGTCATTCTTCAAAAACAATGGTTTCAGCTCAGTTTTATTCTTTGGATGCCTTTTGGCGGTTCTCTTCTTCAGATTAGCCCACAAAATTCTCAATGGGGTTCAAGTCCGGGCCTTGAGCTGACGTATCCAACACATTTTTATAGTTATAAAGTAGCCAGCACCTCAAAATATTTGCCTTATGTTTGGGATCATTGTCTTGATAAAACCTAAAAGTTGGTTTGCCATTGACAAAGAACCCAAATTTTATGGCACTGGTTATTAAATGTGTGCGCAAAATGTTCAAATAGTGTCCAGCATCCATGGTGATCTCAATAAAACATCAAAAGTGTCAGAAGTGCACTAAAATGTAACGATCTCTCGTCCCGCGCAGCCCGGAAAAAAACATTGATGTCGGCAGATCACGTTCAAAGGCGTCTAACGTTTGCTAGAATGCACGGAAATCAGCCAGATTCATATTGGGATGATGTAATATTTTGCGATGAATCCAAAATGCTGCTATATTATAACGATGGTCCAACTAGAGTGTGGCGCAAGCCCTTAAAAGCCCTCGAGAAGAAAAATATAATACCGACTGTAAAGTTTGGAAAACTTTCGGTAATGGTCTGAGGGTGCATCTCAAGCAAAGGAGTTGGAGTTGTACATACAATTAGTTGCTTGTGCAAGGAGCGGAATTACTTAGCTGGCGGACTGAAAGTGCCAGAATATAGATATGCACTGATTGCAAATTAAAGCGAACAAGTAAGAGTGCTCTAGTCGAGACTGCTCGACTAGGAGATCCCTGAACCCTGCAATCATTCTACACTTCTTTCATGCACATATACAAAAACACATACACACACCCGTACGCATGAATCCATACGAACGCATAAATAATTGCTCTGTTAACTGCGCTTGGGCTGCCGTGTGGGCTATATTATGATAATTTATTTGTAATGGGACTATCTTTATCAAACTTTCAGAACGTGATATTAACATTCAAATGTATGTATATGCCAAAGCACAAGTCTCTAGTACTTGATATACGTTTTTTTTCAAATTTAGGGCGAAGGGGGCGTGGTATCCAAAATCTGTAAATGACAAAATCTTTGTATTCATAAAAATATCTACACAGTACATCTAAAGTCTCTAGGTCTAACAGTATTCAAACAAGGCTTGAAAAACAAAGTCAGATTTTCGATTGCTATCGATAAAAAAGAAATGGGATGAGTTATCGAAAAAATATGATAAACTCGTACTGCGTATGGTATACACGAGTATACATGTAAAATTTGAAGTCTCTAGCACTTGTAGTTTAGGAGATCTTTGCGTTCATACGGACGGACAGACGGACAGGGCTAGATCAACTCAGCTCGTCATCCTGATCAAGAATATATATACTTTATGGGGTCTGCCATGCCTCCTTCTGTCTGTTACATACATTTTCACAAAAACGGTATACCCTGAATTCCCAAATTTTTACCTTGTATTGTAAAAAAAGTAGTTTTTATAACAGAAAATTAAAATTAAATTTAATTAAAGCTCTGTCAGTTTCATACTTTTTTTGTACTTATTTAAAGTACTAAAATGATAAATTTATCATTTATAAAAATTATAAAATATTATTCTTTAATTCCATTAATTTTCCATTTCCATAAAAATGTTAACAAATCAATCATTATTCAATATTAAACTTAACGATCTTAAAACTATACTGATAAATATTAGTCATGGATCCATTTTCGTTTCATTGGACTTAACATGTTTGTCAACGAAACATTAATGAAAAAAAAAGAAAAAATGCCAAAAAGCCAATGTTGTTTAGACTATTACTTTTTCGAGTTTTAAAAATATTAATTTCTATCATCGTTTTCGTTAAACAGCCATTAATTTTATTGAGGAAAATCAAATGATTTAAACTCTTTTCTTTTAAAGTTCTGAAAAATTTGTAACCCGCCTTACTAAATATATTTGATATACTCATATTAAAACGGCGATATATTGACCATCGATACATCATAAAACCTAAAAACCATCTATATAATCGATGGTTTCCCAGCTCTACCGCGCAATTGCGATCATAATTACCACTTGTCCATTTAGTTCTTGAACTTGTAATAACTGGGGTGAGCCACACGCGTGGGCGAAGCTCACAACATCGCACGTTGAAGATGGCTGCCAATGCATGGCTTTGCCTCCTGAAGTGAAATCATTGGCAGCAATTAACGATCAGTTATCATATATATATTTTAAAAAGTTTATCAGGAGTCTATTTAGTTGAAAGAAACTAATGGTAAGTAGGCGGTGCACAGTGGGCGGTTTTATTAATTTAGCACTCAATAAATAACTGCGCAGTTACCTTAATACCTTGTTGAAAAAAATTTTAATTTTGGAATAAAGTATTCATTTCTACTAATTTTTTGAAGTAAAATTTTCATAAATTTTTATTTTTTATATACCCTGAACCCATTTAAAATGGGAAATCAGGGTATAATGCTTTTGTTAAAAGTATGTAACAGGCAGAAGGACCCCATAAAGTATATATATTCTTGATCAGAGCGACGAGCTGAGTCGATTTAGCCCTGTCCGTCTGTCCGTCTGTCCGTATGTTTGAACGCGTAGATTTCAGAAGATATAAGAGCTAGAGACTTAAAATTTGAAGCTGTAGGTCCGTATATTGCACGCGCAGATCAAGTTTATTTCTAAAAATCGATAACTGCTTCTGTTTTTTTGTTATCGATAAAAAACCTTTTCGAAAATCAGTTATAAAATTATATCTTCTACACCTTTGAAGATAGAGTCTTCAAATTTGAAATGTAGATTCATATGTATTTTTAAGAATTTCGGGTTTTGTCATATTTCACCCCCCATCCTCAAAACACCCCATATATTTTTTTAGTTTTAATTTGTTTTTTTTTTTATATTATAATTAAATAATAGTTTATAAAATAATACATTAATATAATATAGAATTAATATATGGTGAATTTATAATAAAAAGACATCATTCAGCGTTTGAGTAAATCATGATTCAGGATTATTTTTTAAAAGCATAACTTGGTCGAGAAATTCTAACCCAGAACTTTGGTATTAAGATAACAACTAATACTTTAGAATTATATTAGACAAAATCTGTGTACACCCTGTGACAGTTTGTCCGATATTGATACAGAGTTGTGTGGTTCAGATAAGACGCGTTTGTTGGAAATCTTAAGTGAGTTTTCAGAAGCATTCATAGATGGGTTTCCAAGGAAACAGGTTAGTACAGGTGAGCTGAAAATTCGTCTGATTGATCCTAATAAGACTGTGCTTCGGAGACCATATAGTCTAAGTATTGAGGAGAAAGAAATAGTTAGAAAAAAGATTAATGAACTATTAGAATCAAATATTATCCGTCTTAGCACTTCTCCTTTTGCCAGCCCAATGCTACTCGTTAAGAAAAAAAATGGCTCTGATAGACTTTGTGTGGATTACGGGAATTAAATGCAAACACTGTTTCCGAAAAATTTCCATTACCACTTATTAATGATCAGATATCTAGATTGCGTGGCGCAAAGTACTTTTCATGCTTGGATATGGCCAGTGGTTTTCACCAAATTCCTATAAACCCCGATTCCATTGAACGAACAGCTTTTGTTACTCCGGAGGGTCAATATGAATTTATGACTATGCCCTTCGGGTTAAAAAACGCATCCTCTGTGTTCCGACGTGCGGTAATGAAAGCATTGGGGGATCTCGCACATTCGTATGTCGTGGTATACATGGACGACATCATGGTTGTATCACAAACACAAAAGGAGGCAATCGCTAGGCTGCATAAAGTGTTGCAAATTTTATCTCAGGCTGGTTTTTCATTTAATGTGACAAATTGTTCCTTTGTAAAGTCAAGTATTGAGTATCTTGGGTTTTTAGTTGAGGATGGTGAAATCCGACCCAACCCACGGAAGGTGGGCTTACCTCCTCCACAGTCGGTTACACAAGTGAGGCAACTCAATAGGTCTAGCGTCGTATTTTCGACAATTTGTACCTAGGTTTTCTGAAATAATGAAACCTCTGTATGGTCTTACTTGTAAAAATAAAACATTCTTGTGGAAATCCGAGCACGAACAACTTCGTCAAAAAGGTATACAAATTCTTACAGACGATCCTATACTTGTCATATTTGATCCTCAATACCCCATAGAACTACATACTGATGCCAGTATGGATGGCTATGGAGCTATCCTCCTTCATAAAATGGACAATAAGCCTCGTGTCACAGAGTATTTTAGTAAGCAAACATCGCCTACTGAATCTCGCTATCATTCATATGAGCTTGAACCTTTAGCTGTGTTTAACTCAATGAAACATTTCCGACACTATCTGCACGGCAGACATTTTACTGTTTATACCGACTGTAACTCTCTGAAAGTCACAAGAAACAAAATCGTACTCACTCAAGAGTCCATCGATGGTGGGGATACATGCAGTCTTTTGATTTCGATATTCAATATAGACCGGGTGTCAAAATGGCTCATGTTGATTTCCTTTCCCGTAATCCGGTGGCAAATGAAGTAATAACTCAATCTCGTACAAGTTTGGAAAACAAGCATGTCGTGTTAGCTGAAATAACTGACAATTGGCTTATAGCAGAACAACAGAAAGACTCAGAAACGGCATTGATAATTCAAAAAATTCAAAATAATGAATTAGAAGAGAGTGTATCAAAAACGTATGAAATACGTTCAAAAGTGCTTTTTTGTAAATTTCAATGAAACGGTAAAACTAGGTGTCTCCCAGTTGTTACTAGATCTTTTAGATGGTCCATACTGAATCATGTTCACGAAGCAATTGTACATCTTGGTTGGGAAAAAACTCTAGACAAGATGTTCGAGATTTACTGGTTCGAGCATATGGCTAAATATGTACGAAAGTTTGTAGATAATTGCATTACTTGTAAATTGACCAAACCTTCATCAGGAAAGTTGCCAGTAGATATCCCATGGCATATAGTCCATATTGATATCACGGGTAAATTAAGCGGTAAAAAGGATCAAAAGGAATATATTATAGTACAAATAGATGCGTTCACAAATGCGTTCACCCCGTAAATATTAACAGTGAAAGCTGTATAGAGGCCGTTAAGTCGGCAGTTTCAATATTTGGCGTACCAACACGTATCATTGCAGACCAGGGTAGATCTTTTACTGGATCAGGCTTTTGTGATTTTTGTTCAATATAAACAAGTAAGAGGGCTCTAGTCGAGACTGCTCGACTAGGAGATACCCTGAACCCTGCAAAGTACTGACTTTAACAATTCTACACTTCTTTCATGCACATATACAAAAACACATATACACACCCGTACGCATGCATCCATACGAACGCATAAACAATTGCTCTGCTAACTGCGCAGTTACTGCGCTTGGGCTGCCGTGTGGGCTATATTATGAAAATTTGTTTGTTAAATAAATCTTTTTGTAGTGCGACTATCTTCATCAAATTTTAAGAACGTGATAATAACATTCAAATGTGTGTATATGCCAATGCACAAGTTTCTAGTACTTGATATACGTTTTTTCAAATTTAGGGCGAAGGGGGCGTAGTATCCAAAATATGTATGTTTTAATCATTTTATTTATCACATAGATCTTCACATTAAATCTGAAATCTTTAGGTCTAACAGTATTCAAATTAGGCTTTAAAAACAAAGTCAGATTTTCGCTTGTTATCGATAAAAAAGAAATGGGATGAGTTATCGAAAAAATATGATAAACTCGTACTGCGTATGGTATACACGACTATACATGTAAAATTTCAAGTCTCTAGCATTTGTAGTTTAGGTGATCTCTGCGTTCCTACGGACGGACAGACGGACGGACGGACGGATAGACGGACAGGGCTAGATCAACTCAGCTCGTCATCCTGATCAAGAATACATATACTTTATGGGGTCTGCCACGCCTCCTTCTGCCTGTTACATACTTTTAACAAAACCATTATACCCTGATTTCCCATTTTAAATGGGTTCGAAGATTTAAGAGCTAGAGACTTTAAATTTTTTTTCATAGGTCCGTATATATCAAGTTTGTTTTCCAAAATCGATAACTGCTCCCGTTATTTTGTTATAGATTAAAAACCTTATCGAAAACCAGTAAAAAAAATTATATTTCCTACATCTTTAGATCTAAAGTCTTCAAATTTAAAATGTTGATTCATATGTATTTTTAAAAATTTCGGTTTTTGTCATATTTTACCCCCCACCCTTCAAACCACCCCCTTACCTACAAGTTTGCAAGAACTTGATATGCGAAAAAAATAACCAAGGCTCTAGCTCTTATATCTTCTTAGATCGACGCGTTCATACATACGGACAGACGGACGGACGGACGGACGGACAGACAGACGGACAGGGCTAAATCATCTGGGCTCGTCGCCTTGATCAAGAATATATATACTTTATGGGATCTTCCAGGCCTCCTTCTGCTTTTATACCCTGATTTCCCATTTTCAATGGGTTCAGGGTATAAGTTAGCACATACAGACATTTTAATATTATAATCACGGTTTTTAAACAATTAAGTTCCCAAAGTAAGCTCACATGGCAGCCCATGCCTGTTTATACGTTCGTATGTGTGCTTATGTGTGTATGTGTGTGTGCATGTTTAAGTAGAAGTAGAACGACGAATTATTGAAATATTAGTTCCTGGAAGGGCTCAGGGGATCTCGTAGTCGAGCAGTCTCGACTAGAGCTTTCTTACTTGTTTTAATTAAAAAACTCTTTCGAATTTCTAATTGGCGCCCGAGCAGGGACTCGCGATCATAACCACGGAAGATTTACGCGTGCCTAATCCGCAGATATCGAAATCGTTAGTGCCTAATCCGCAACTAACGGAAACGTAGCAACGTGAGAGCATTCGAATGAACAGTGATAGTGCCTAATCCTCAGCTACGACGTGATCGTAAACGAGTGATTCTATAAATACGTAAACAGGTTGTGGTCGCGGTCCGCCCGTAGGGTACCGCGTAATAAGTGTGCGTGGCAGGATCTTCAGTAATCGTCGCGGAAGTCAACAATGATAAAAATTATATTGTAAGCATAGTTAATAAACAAATTGAGAAAAATAATAAAACCAAACAAGAATTAAAAGTTAAGCAAGTAAGAAAGCTCTAGTCGAGACTGCTCGACTACGAGATCCCCTGAACCCTTCCAGGAACTAATATTTCAATAATTCGTCGTTCCACTTCTACTTACACATGCACACACACATACACACATACACACGCACGTATAAACAAGCATGGGCTGCCATGTTGGCTTACTTTGGGAACTTAATTGTTTAATAACTTTTTTCGTAGACAAACAATTTAGATAAAACTTTCAGACCGTGATTTTAAAATTAAAATTTGTGTATGTGCCAACGCACAAGTCTCTAGTATTTGAAATACGGTTTTTGCAAACTTGTAGGGAATGGGGTGTTTTGAGGGGTGGGGGGTAAAATATGACAAAACCCGAAATTCTTAAAAATACATATGAATCTACATTTCAAATTTGAAGAATCTAGCTTTAAAGATGAAGGAAATATAAATTTTTAACTGGTTTTCGATAAGGTTTTTAATCGATAACAAAATAACGGGAGCAGTTATCGATTTTTGAAAACAAACTTGATATGCGCGCTCTATATAAGTACCTACGAAAAAAAATTCAAGTCTCTAACTTTTATATCCTTTGAGATCGACGCGTTCATACATACGGACAGACGGACGGACGGACAGACGGACAGACGGACAACTCAGCTCGTCGCCCTGATCAAGAATATATATACTTTATGGGGTCTGCCACGCTTCCTTCTGTCTGTTACATACTTTTAACAAAACCATAATACCCTGATTTCCCTTTTTAATGGGCTCAGGGTATAAAAATTAAAACGAATGAGAAACAAGTAAGAGGGCTCTAGTCGAGACTGCTCGACTAGGAGATACCCTGAACCCAGCAAAGTACTGATTCCAATCATTCTACACTTCTTTCATGCACATATACAAAAACACATACACACACCCGTACGCATGCATCCATACGAACGCATAAACAATTGCTCTGCTAACTGCCGTGTGGGCTATATTATGAAAGTTTGTTTGTTGAATAAATCTTTCTGTAGTGGGACTATCTTCATCAAATTTTTAGAACGTGATAATAACATTCAAATGTGTGTATATGCCAAAGCACAAGTCTCTAGTACTTTTTATACGTTTTTTCAAATTTGGGGCGAAGGGGGCGTGGCATCCAAAATCTGTAAATAAAAAAATCTTTGTATTCATCACATAAATCTACACAGTAAATCTGAAGTCTCTAGGTCTTACAGTATTCAAACTAGGCTTTAAAAACAAAGCTCGATTTTCGATTGTTATCGATAAAAAAGAAATGGGATGAGTTATCGAAAAAATATGATAAACTCGTACTGCGTATGGTATACACGAGTTTACATGTAAAATTTCAGTCTATAGCACTTGTAGTTTAGGAGATCTCTGCGTTCCTACGGACGGACAGACGGACGGACGGACGGACGGACAGACGGACAGGGCTAGATCAACTCAGCTCGTCATCCTGATCAAGAATATATATACTTTATGGGGTCTGCCATGCCTCTTTCTGCCTGTTACATACATTTTCACAAAAACATTATACCCTGAATTCCCATTTTCAATGGGTTCAGGGTATAAAAATTGAAATATAATATTAAAGAATTAAGAAAAGATTGAATATCTAAAGAAAAGCAATTAAAAATTTTTTAGAAAATAAGTGAGCAAACTAACATAAATTTCAATAACATTTTTTGAAACCACATTACCACAACTTTTTAGAAAATAGGTGAACAAACTAAAATAAATTAAGATTTCAATAACAGTTTCTGAAACCACATTACCACCATTTTCCGATTTGATAAAAATTCCCTAAGTCTATCCGTAACCATTGACGAACTAACGAACGCATTTTCATGAATAAACATGCCACCATCAGAAAATACACTCTCATCCACCAGTAAGGGTGCCTCAAGACAGACTTTCTTGGCTGAACCAATTGAGAGCACGATAGAGAGATACCTTAGGAAAATATTGTCCGAAAAGGATTGAATTACTCAAGTGCAGACGTTCCGATGGAGCAAGATCAGACGATTCTTCCCGAATACATGGGACGAACCAGTGATTCAGACAAGTTGCCAGACGTTGTTAGAGTTTTAAAAGATATCTGAGAGACAGGATATCTGAGACATACTCTGCTGTATAGGGAACACCAAAACATTACGGTATCCTAATGGTAGTAATGAACGAAACAGACATAGAAAAGACAGCATTCTCAGTTAACGGAGGGAAGTATGAATTCACAAGACTACCTTTTGGTCTCAAGAACTCCCCTTCCGTTTTGTTTGACCCCAATCGCCAAAATGACATGCTGCAAGAAATCATGCTCCTTTAGGCTGGTAGTTGATTCTGCACAAGCACAATTTGTTAATTGTTGATTGTGTGAGAATTTGATGCACACAAAATGTGCAGGTCTCACTGGTCGCGACTATGACAAAATCATGTCAAGTGCCAAAATTGGTAGTGGTGGTTTACGTTGGTCATGTCCGACTTGCTTGGAGAAACAAATAAATTTGTATAATTCGGAGAGAGTTAAATTTTTAAAATTGAGTAAAATTTCAAAACAGTTTCTAGCAATTTAGAGGCTGGGGAACAAATTTTAAATCATTATAATTTTGAACCTCCACATATTCAAATGGAGACTACTTCATTGTTGGTACCCACTTCTTTACCAATGTTGTCTCCTAACTCACTTGCTCCTCCTTCTCCTACTCAGGTTTCTATTTCGAATCCATCTTCTATAGAGTTGTTTTCAACACCTGTTGCTACAGGTACTATAGAAACTAATGAATTTATTAAAGAATCAAAAGCTTCCGCGGTTGTCGTTCAAACAGTGAGTAACAAGCCGACAGTCACTTCTGACACTATTGCTCTCACCTTATCAGTAGTGTCTCCTCGAAAGCAAATTTTCATATTTAGGCTTTCAGCCGACACAACTTGTGATGTAATATCAAAGTATATTGCTAATAAGTCCCCTGTGAAAGTTTTTATTTCGAAGTTTAATTTTGTGACTCCTCGTGAAATTGCTTTATTTAAAATCAATTAGCCAGTAGAATTCTTTTCAACTTTATGTGATTCCAAGTTTTGACCTCCAGATATAGTTTTACATGAATTCAATCCAAAGAATCCTAATAGATTACATCCAGTAACAATCAGTCCTACTTCGGTACAATCTAAATCGAACAGTGTATCAAAAAACTAAATTGGAACAATTCTTCACCGTACTTGCCTTTAGCATACCAAAACGTTCGGGGCCTAAATTCTAAGCTCAAAAGTCTATTTTTGAGCAGTTTTAGTTTTCAATATGATGTCATTGCGTTCACAGAAACGTGGTTAAGTCCTCATGTTCATAATAGTGAGATTCTCTCTAATAATTTCACTATTTATAGATATGATCGATTGATACGCAGAGGTGGTGGTGTCTTAATAGCTGTTAAGGCCGATTTCTTCTCTGAATCGATAAGTTTTAATGCACATCACGATGCTGATATTATTGGGATTAAAATAACTCTTCCATCCTGCTCCCTATTTGTCACTTGTTCTTACGTTCCTCCCGCTTCTGATATACAAGTCATGCACAAAATTTAGCTTGTACTAAAGAAATTTCTGATTATATAAATGACAGTGACTTATTTCTAGTGCTGGGTGACTATAATATACCTAACACTTCTTGGGCATCAACTTCTAATTTTAATTACCTTATTCCGTCCACAAACTGATGACTCTGTCATTAATGTTACCAGATCAACCCCTATATGTATGCCTGAAGATTTACATCATCCCACTTTGTGGGTATTATTTTCCATAAATCCTCAACCAACTTTTGTTATTCCGTCGCTGTTATATTAAAAGCAATTTTGTCTTGCTTAATAATTTAAGTAATGCAACTGACTGGTCACTTTTATATAACTCTGTTGATATTAATTTGGCAGCTAACATATTCTATGATACGTTAAACAAATCCTTGATATGTGTGTTCCTTTGTGGGTCTCTAGAAATATTACAACCAAATGTTTCAAAAATTTTAAAAAGTCTGGGTTAATTGTTGACTGGTCTAAATATTCCATAGCCAGGTCAAATTTTAATCTTTTAAATGCTAGGTGTTATGAGAATTACCTTTCACGCTGCAAAAGGCAATTTGTTCGTAATCCAAAGCAATTTTACTTTTTTGTTAACTCGAAGCATAAATCTTCTAATTTACCTCCCACATTTTTCCTTGGAGAAGAAAAAACTTGTAATGACAATGATTTTGCAAATTTTTTTCTATCCACTTATTTTTCTGTGGATCCCCATGCCATTTCTTACCCAAGTTTGATTCCTTCAACGAATATTATCAATATTCCTAATGTTTCTCTTGATTCTTTAGCTTCAGCCATTCGGACATTCCTAGTTGTGTCATAAAAGAATGCAGTGGTTGTTTACAGTTACCTTTATTAAAACTGTTTAACTTGTCCTTGGGGACTTCTGTTTTTCCTTCTATCTGGAAAGAGTCCTTCATCATTCCTCTACATAAAAAAGGGGGGAGGTCTGATATTTCAAATTATAGAGGAAGTGCAAAGCTATCTGCAATCCCGAAATTATTTGAAAAAATAATAACATCACCCCTGCACCATTTTTGTAAATCGATTGTTTCTTTATTCCAACATGGTTTCTTTCAAAATCGATCAACCTCAACTAACCTACTTGAATTTAATTGTCTAATCAATGATAGCTTTTTAAATAAAATGCAAACTGATGTTATTTATTATGATTTTAGTAAAGCATTTGATTCTGTTAATCATGACATCTTAATTAACAAGCTTGATCGCTTAGAATTTAACCCCAGACTTATGTCTTGGATTTCATCCTATTTAAAATGTAAGACTCAATGGCTATTCTTGAGGACAGCTATTTCAAAACCTGTTTTTTTTTTTGCTTCCTCAGGTGTACCTCAGGGCAGTCACGGGACCGCTACTTTTTCCCTTGTTTTACCCTAAACCCATTGAAAATGGGAAATCAGAGTATAATGGTTTTGTTAAAAGTATGTAACAGGCAGAAGGAGGCGTGGCAGACCCCATAAAGTATATATATTCTTATCAGGGCGACGAGCTGAGTCGATTTAGCCCTGTCCGTCTGTCTGTCTGTCTGTCTGTCCGTCTGTCCGTATGTTTGAGCGCGTCCATTCAGAAGATATAAGAGCTAGAGACTTGAAATTTAAAGCTGTAGGCCCGTATATTATCGATAAAAAACCTTATCGAAAATCATTTATAAAATTATATCTTCTACACCTTTTACCACCAAATTTAAAACGTAGAATCATGTGTATTTTTAAGATTTTCGGTTTTTGTCGTATTTTAACTCCCGCCCCTCAAAACACCCCATTCCCTACAAGTTTGCAAAAACCGTATTTCAAATATTAGAAACTTGTGCGTTGGCACACATTTCAATATAATCATTGTCTGAAAGTTTTATCTAAATTGTTTGTCTACAAAAAAAGTTATTAAACAATTAAGTTCCCAAAGTAAGCCCTGTTTATACGTGCGTGCGTATGTGTGTATGTGTGTGTGCATGTGTAAGTAGAAGTGGAACGCCAAATTATTGAAATATTCATGTGCATTTTTAAGAATTTCGGGTTTTGTCATATTTTACCCCCCACCTCTTAAAACACCCCCTACCCTACGAGTTTGTAAAAACCTTATTTCAAATACTAGATACTTGTTAGTTGGCACATACACATATTTTAATGTTAATTTCATGGTCTGAAAGTTTTATCAAAATTGTCTGTCTACAAAAAAAGTTATTAAACAAATAAGTTCCCAGAGTAAGCCCACACAGCAGCCCATGCCTGCTTATACGTGCGTGCGTATGTTTTTTTTTTTTTTTTTTATATATTCGTTTATTAATAAGATTAAGAATTAATAATAAAAATTAAAACATATTTTAGGAGCTTAGGATGTTAAGGATAGTACACGATGCTTGCGGGACGGCCGTAAAGCATTGCTTCGCAAGCATTTTGTACTATTTTAGCCTGGGACAACTCGTCTTCTTGCTCGCTCGTTTCTGCGGAGCTCCGTCATGACTGTGGCCGCGAAGGTGCTTATTAGGTTCCAAGCTACCTCCGATTCCAGCATGGCGTTGACTATATTGTCTGTCCTATATTGTCTTGACTATGTTGTCTTGTCCTCTTCCAGACAACGCCTCTCCTCTAGGAAGCGTCCGCACTCGAATAGGACGTGTTTGGCGTCTTCCACCAAGCCTCGTCCACACCAGGGGCATTCATCGGTTTCTTCATGGCCAAAGCGCTTCAAGTAGCTCCGGAAGCATCCGTGTCCACAGAGAATCTGCGTCAAATAAAAATTAGTTTGCCCGTGTTTGCGGTTTACCCATTGATCAAGCTCCGGGATGAGCGTGTGCGTCCACCGCCCCTTTGAAGAGTTATTCCATCTTCTTTGCCATCGTGCAATGCTGTTCGTCCTGATAGCGTTGCGTCGAGCAGGCTCGTGTGAGTTCCGGTCCACGGCTTCAGCGACCAGGTCCTCCAGAGGCACCATGCCGGCTATGACGAGCGCTGCGTCGTCAGAGACAGTCCTGAAGGCGCAGCAGACTCTGATTGCGCTCAATCTGTACATGGCGCAAATGCCGCGGCTGTAGCTCGGAGTTGCTATCGCTCTTGACCATATTGGCGCAGCATAGAGGATGACGGACCTAATGACGCTCGTTAGAAGGAGACATCGTTGCTGTTTTGGTCCCCGCGTGTTAAGCATGATCCTTGAGAGAGTTCTACAAGAATCAGCTGCTTTTTTATGCACATATTCTAGGTGCTCGCGGAAAGTTAGTCTTGTGTCTAACATGACGCCAAGATACTTTATCGCCCTCTTTGATGCGATGGTGACGCTGCCGATGTTTATATTGGCTGTTTCCATTTTTTTGCGGCTGCTGACTAGGACGACTTCCGTTTTGTGAGCCGCTAGCTCGAGTCCAGCTCTTCCCAACCAGCTACTAATGCGATTGATCTTGCGCTGCACATATCCTCTGTATCTTTAAGCTCCTTGCCTATGGAGACGACTGCTACATCATCAGCAAAGCCAATGGTGTGCGCACCTGCTGGAAGTTCCAGCCGCAGTACGCCGTCGTACATAGCAGTCCATAGAAGAGGCCCCAGCACTGAGCCTTGGGGAACTCCAGCTGACACTGTATGAGTTTGGGGACCCTCACTCGTGTTGTATACAAGTGTTCTTCCTCTGAAGTAGCTCTTAACTGTCTCTATCAGATATTTAGGGATATTATATTGTGACAGCGCATCAAGTATACCAGCTAGCAGTGTTGAAGGCATTCTTGACATCTAGAGTCGCAATGATGCAGTACTGCTTCGTCGCATGCTTCCATCTAGTGCCTTGGATGGCGGAAGTTGCCAGGCCAACAACTTTATTCAGCGCATCTATTGTTGACCGGGCCTTCCGGAAACCAAATTGGTTTGGTGACAGGCCTCCAGCACTGGCAATAGCAGCCTCCAATCTAGAGCAGATCAATTTCTCAAACACCTTTCCCATGGTGTCTAAGAGGCAGATTGGTCTGTAAGAGGATGGCTCCTCTGGTGGTTTGCCAGCCTTGGGTAGCAATACCAGGTTCTGGATTTTCCAGGTAGCAGGGAACGTCTCCTGAACCAAGCATTCGCTGTATAGCTCAGCAAACGTATTTGGGTGCAAGGCGAGGGCTAGCTTTAGCGCACGATTTGGGATCCCGTCCGGCCCTGGAGCTGATTTAGTTCTAAGACTTCAAAGAGCTACTAAAATTTCTTCGTCCGTAACTAAAACAAGGTCAGTGCACGTCGTGTCCTGATTAACAGGCATAGGCTCCGGATCGTGAATGGAGCTTAATCTTTCTGGAAAGAGCGTTTCCACAATCGATTTAAGCTCCACACGATCCGTAGGCTATACCTGTTTACCTGCGTAAAGTCTTTTAACTACCATCTTATATGCCCTACCCCAAGGGTCATATTCGGCTGAGTCACACAACTCTAAGAAACATTCTCTTTTACGTGCCCGAATGGCCTTCTTCAGCTGTCTTCTAACTGCCTGATAAGCTGTCGTTTTTCTATGTGCGTGCGTATGTGTATATGTGTGTGTGCATGTGTAAGTAGAAATGAAGCGACGAAGTATTGAAATATTAGTTGCTCGGAGGGTCAGGGGATCTCGTAGTCGAGGAGTCTCGACTAGAGCTTTCTTACTTGTTATTAATGACCTTTCTGACTGTATTAAATGTATGCAGATGATGTAAAACTTTGCCTTGCGTATTCTAACTCAATGGATCATCTTCATCTACAAGATGATGTAAATTTCTTTCAACTTTGGTGTGTGGCTAATCAGTTTCATTTAAACTGCTCCAAGTGTATTACAATGACCTTTAGTCGTACCATTCCACACGTTGTTCAAAGGAGTTTAAGACCCCCTTTATCACTAAACTTTTGAATACCTCATTGGTACGACCTATTCTTGAATATTGTTCAATTATATGGTCTCCTCAGCATAAATTGTATCAGGATCGTATTGATTCGCATTGTGTGATATAAACATGGATCCTAATCTCCGTTTACCGTCTTACGTAGTAGCCTTCTTCTTATAGATCTTCCATCTTTAATCAATCGTAGGACAATTCTAGGGAATATTTTCTTACATAAGTTGATTAGTGGTAATATAGATACGCCCTGTTTGTTAAAGCAACTTAATTTCTCTGTTCATCAGATTTGCATAGCGCGTTTCACGTTTTATGCAATAATTACAATAAATATTATCATATGTTCTCTCTTGCTCTCTCTCTCCCGTTAATTAAATCTTTGCTTGCAGGTCATTTTAGGGAAATCACACACACTGCCCACGCGTGAGCTGATACATATGGATGTTCCGACAGAGCATCCACATTGTGTAGTGATTTCCAAATCCTATTCACCATAGTTACTTTTAACATTCTTTAATAAGTATTTTGTAAGTTTCCTTTAATAGTCTCTATATTTCTTAATTCAATAATATCACTGACCATATATGGCTGTGCATAGCATAGCTGGCCGGACTGGCAAATAAATTACCACCACCGGTTTGGTGGTATTATTGATAAGTTTTGTAATTTTGGTCCATTTAATATACTTTAATAATTTATTGATTAAGTTGACTCTAGTTTTGTCAATCTTTTTTTAAATAAATAAATAAAAATAAAAAAATATTCCAAAGAACCTTAGACGATATTCTAAGGGATCACGTTGGAAAAATCTGCTATGTCTACATTAATAACATTATTGTTTTCAGCAAAACAGAAAACAAACATGCCCATCACCTTAAACACGTCTTTACGGCTTTACTAAACACCAATATAAAAATCGAAATGGACACGTGTGAATTTTTTGAAAAGGAGGCTAATTTCCTAGGATTCAGACGCACTGTCAAGAAACCCAATAAACGAAATAAATAATACCGAAGCCACAGTTATGAGTGATGAAAGTTCGTCACACAATTTAATCCCTACAATAGAAACACCCATTAATGTTTTTAAAAACCAGCTATTCATAGTAATCAATGATAAGCCCGATTATAAATTTGAAATTCCCTTCCCTTACATGACATAGGCACACTGTAACCCAACCCCACTGTTCAGGCATATGCATACACATATACAAAGATCGTATACATGCCTTCTACGCACTCTAGGGCTAGCAGATGGTGTGTTAGAAATAGATAAGGGCCACTTGTATCGATTCTATAAATAGTCAGACGAGCGCTGAGCCTTACAACCTCAGAGATAAGAATATGTAAAAGACGAGCGCTGAGCCTTACAAACTCAGCGATAGGATAAGAATAGATAATAGACCAACGCGGTAACACCCGGCTAACTACAAAGGCTGCCACGTATACAAGCGTCTCGTAAAGCTTCAAGCTCCAGTACATAAACGCAATCCGGCAATTCTTAGCACTGCACCGCGCTGCCCTGACGGAGCATCCGCAAATATCATCACCACTTCCTCGACCCATGGTGTATCATACACCCAAACCTTAAGAGGAGAAAAACCCCTTCCAACCCTAAACAACAATAACTCAGGCATTATTGAAATCCTGAAACAACAACAGCGGCAATTCGATTTAATCAATGCCGAACTAAGAGCAATGCGTGAGCTCCAAGCCCAGCAAGCAAACGTCATGACCAGCCTTATGGCTCTCATCACGAAGCTCAGCTCAAAATAATGTCCTTACGTGTGGGTATATGGAACGCCAACGGACTGAGCAAAGAAAAAATAAAACAATAATTGGGGAGCGACTGGAATGGTTGGCACCCATTCTGAGGCAGTGCTTGACCGAACCAACGAGGACAATTAATATTTGACGCTATACAAAGCCTACGCTACTCCATTTTAGCTACTGGCGCTCCTACACGCTACCCAACAAACGGACACCATCCCTGCGCAATAGACTTTGCGATCTACAAAGGTATCAGTGACAGACTCCTAAGCATCGAGGAATGCCTGGACTTGTCATCTGACCACCTCCCACTCTCCATGCGACTTCCATCCTTTTCCCACCAAACAACGCCTTCTGCCTGCAGGTTCAGATCTAGCTACATTCATACTTTACTTCACCCAGAAATAGAGCTACGGACTGCAGAAGATGTAGACTACGCAACAATGAGACTGCAAGATGTCATAACCGAGGCAGCGCTTCTAGCCGCACCACCTTCTCAACAAACACAAAGTCCCTCGGTCTACAGCATCCCTCTCAAAGTCTACTTGCGTATAAGCGTTGGACAAGGAGCCGATGGATCCGAACACGTTCTGCCAGCGATAAGAGTCGATACAATGAAGCCACCAGACAACTTAAAGCTGCTCTGGCCCAGCTGCAAAACACACGCATTAAAGAGGCCCTTGCACGAGCGGATTCTCCAGCTGGTGCAGAATTTCAGCTCTGGCGATACACGCGCAACATCAAAAGGCAACCACTGCCTCGGCACCCTCTTCTGAGCGATTCCGGAACATGGCTAATAGGTGATGAAGCACAAGCTGAGGCATTTGCGGGTTACCTTCAGGAGCAATTCTCCCCTCTGCAGACAACCGAGCCGGCTGACGTGGAAAATATAAGAGGAGCTGTCAACTCCCCTGTCCATCCATCCCCATCGAAGCATGCACCAAGGCAGAAGTTGTAAAGCTATTGAAAGAAGTTAAAACAAAAAAGGCACCGGGGCACGACCGAATAGATGGCAAAGTTCTCAGGGCTCTGCCTGAATCCGCAATATGGTATGCTCATAGCGACATACACTGATGATACAGCTATCCTGAGTCGCAATAAGTCGCCGCAAGAAGCCTCTGCTCAAATGCAAACATACCTGTAAGAGTTAAATCGGTGGCTTAAGCGATGGAGCATCGCCATTAACACAAGTACTCGCCTTAAGGAAGTGGACCGGAGCTGAACGGAGCTGATCGTCAGAAGCGATGTTCTGCACACCGACCTAAATATGCCAACAATTGCCGAGCTCATTGGCAGACACAGCTCAAGGTATGCGGACCCAATGTCCACCCACCCAAACCAGCTTGCATCCGACTTAGTAACCAACAAAATCAGCAGAAGACTGAAAAGACTGTATCCTTTGGATCTCAGAAACGACCTAAACTAGTATAATAAATATAATGAACGTTTTGTATCAATAAAGGCAATCTGCCCGTCCATAGATAAGGTATACCTAAAACTGCGCTGTAGAGTTAAGGACAATCAGCTGCAATAAAGAAAAAAAATTAAATAAATAAATAAATATAATAAAAAAAATAATAATAATAATAATAATTAAATACTCAGAGGAAAACCAAAAAAAAAAAAAAACAAGCAACGGACAGATAGAGAGATTTCATTCCACACTGTCAGAAATAATGACCTGTCTAAGAAAAGACAATAAAGAAATGAGTTTTGCAGATACACTTTTCAAAGCAGTCCAAGAGTATAACAGCTCCTACGATTCAGTCACAACAAGTAAGAGGGCTCTAGTCGAGACTGCTCGACTAGGAGATACCCTGAACCCTGCAAAGTACTGGTTCCAATCATTCTACACTTCTTTCATGCACATATACAAAAACACATACACACACCCGTACGCATGCATCCATACGAACGCATAAACAATTGCTCTGCTAACTGCGCACTTACTGCGCTTGGGCTGCCGTGTGGGCTATATTATGAAAATTTGTTTGTTGAATAAATCTTTTTGTAGTGGGACTATCTTCATCAAATTTTCAGAACGTAATAATAACATTCTAATGTGTGTATATGCCAAAGTACACATCTCTAGTACTTGATATACGTTTTTTTCAAATTTGGGGCGAAGGGGGCGTGGCATCCAAAATTTGTAAATAACAAAATCTTTGTATTCATCACATTAATCTACGCAGTAAATCTGAAGTCTCTAGGTCTAACAGTATTCAAACTAGGCTTTAAAAACAAAGTCCGATTTTCGATTGTTATCGATAAAAAAGAAATGGGATGAGTTATCGAAAAAATATGATAAACTCGTACTGCGTATGGTATACACGAGTATACATGTAAAATGTCTCTAGCACTTGTAGTTTAGGAGATCTCTGCGTTAGTACGGACGGACAGACGGACATAGCTAGATCAACTCAGCTCGTCATCCTGATCAAGAATATATATACTTTATGGGGTCTGCCACGCCTCCTTCTGCCTGTTACATACATTTTCACAAAAACATTATACCCTGATTTCCCATTTTCAATGGGTTCAGGGTATAAAAAAAAGACCAACGAACTCAACTATGCAATAGACGCACTAGATTTAAGGGTTGAAAATATGCTGGGTATATAAGCCCGGGCTCAGCAGAATAAAGAATCAATACTAAACTAAACACTAACGTAGTTTCTTGTCTTCTGGTCTTACAAACCATAGTCGAGTGTATGCGTTCATGGTCCTTAAAGCCGGATGAAGCACAGTCATAGTACTTCGAACCTTAAGGCTACTAAGTGTTTGCGATTTGGCATTGGCTTACAAACCCAAGCTATGAGTAGAGGCACAGCACTATCAACCAAGTGATCAAAACAAAAAAACCTCCAAGGGGAGGTTTCCCCCACATGGGAAGAAAGATAACTAAAACTACAGAAGAACAAGATAATAAAGTTCGAGTAGTAACAACAAAAACAAAGCAAAAGATCAAAGACAAAAGATCAATAAACAAGATCTGTTTGCTACCAACTCCGACAAAGGATCAACCACAAAACTCGGAGGATATAGAAGATGCTGCCACATCTTCGACATCGATAGCAACGTTGAGTACTGCTGAAAATACATCAACACATATCCAATTGGCAGGAACCAATGGATGATATTACCACTGTTAGCAGCGCGACGGATGACCTAACTTCTGCGGCGACTGCAACGGCGACTGCATGTGCAGCTGGAGATAAAAACGATAATATCGACACAATTCGATATGAGTAATCTTATATAATTATAATATTTCTATTTGTTCTGCATAAGGCTAAGAAAAGAAACCACAGACAGCAGTTGCTAGATGTCACATCTTCTGGCCTCCCGTAGAATGCTCAGGCATGAACATACACATATACAAAGATCGTATACATGCCTTCTACGCACTCTACGGCTAGCAGATGGTGTGTTAGAAAAAGATAAGGGCTACTTGTATCGATTCTATAAATAGCCAGACGAGTGCTGAGCCTTACAACCTCAGCGATAAGAATATGTAAGAGACGAGCGCTGAGCCTTACAAACTCAGAGATAGGATAAGAATAGATAATAGACCAACGCGGAGTGTTACAAACTCAGCGATAAGATAAGAATATGTAATATACTGAGCCTTACACACTCAGCAATAGACGCACTAGATTTAAGGGTTGAAAATATGCATGAGTCTGGGTATATAAACCCGGGCCCAGCAGAATAAAGAATCAATGCTAAACTAAACATCAAAGTAGTTTTTTGTCTTCTGGTCTTACAACCCATAGTCAAGTGTATTCGTTCACCCACTTTACTGAAGACGAACTAAGTGACATTTTTAAAAAACGACTTGATCCAAGACTTGTTAACGGTTTATTTACTCCAGAGCATATCATGGGAAAAATACAAGAATTCTACCCTATTCAATTTTCTAATTACAAAATACGATATACCCAAAAAAAAATAGAAGACATTACAAGCAGTGATGAACAAAATAAAATAATATCCCAAGAACATAGACGAGCACACAGAAATGCATTAGAAAATAAAGCTCAAATTCTAGAAAGATTTTTCTTCCCGCAATAACACAAAAAAGTTAAAGAAATTACACAATCATGGACACTCTCCGAATTCCGAGATCCAAGCAACACCAATTCCTAAATTTCCAGGCGAAATCATTCATATAGATATTTACATAACAGAAAATAAGACTAATTTAACAAGCATTGATAAATTTGCACAATACGTTCAAGTCAAAGTTTTAAATTCAAGAGCTGCAGAAGACATACAAATCCAATTAAGAGAAATTCTGATTGCATTCGGTATGCCCAAAACTGTAGTAATTGACAACGAACGAGCATTGAATTCAGCCTTAATAAAGTTTTTGCTTCAAGATCACATCGAAGTTTACACAACACCTCCTTATAGCTCAACGAGCAACGGACAAATAGAGAGATTTCATTCCACTCTGTCACCAATAGAGATATTATTCGGCACAACAGTTCAGGATAACTCAGAAAAAACAGAAGCAAATAGAAAGATAATATCCGATAAATTACTAAGTAAACAAAATTCCTATTTAAGCTACCATAATAAAGAGAGACAGGAAACCAGAACTTACGAACAAGGGGAGATAGTCTACATATGTATGTAAAAATAAACAAGCGCCTATGTTCAAAAGTTACACCCAAATATAGAAAAGAAACAATAGCAAAAAACAAGAATTCAACCATTAGAACAGTTTCAGGAAAGCTACTATACAAAAAAATTATTTGAACTTAATATACAAGATTTGCGAACCACTATGTTTAGGTATAATCCCAACAACTATTCCCACTCCCAACGTCATCAAAATCACGTTTTAAATGCAGAAGAATTCAGTCAAGCAACACACTTTATGTAATCAATATACCATTAAAGTTTGCACAGCTATGTTAAAGATATCAATAGAAGAAAAAAAACTATATTAATGAAAACATTGTAAAGTGCGAGAAATCCACTTATGCTATAAGAGAGTCATGTGGGTCATATAATGAAAACTTTGTAATAAGAATAAGTTAGTTGACTTTAGAAACTATACTTGTAATATGTCAGTGCTAAAAGAAAAATCAAACTCCAAACTGCCGCGACATCAACAATCAACATGTGCCCAACACTGCTCAACGACTCCGACTTATCGATCAAGATCAACGAAGAGGGTGGCTTCTCACTCCAGCGTTATTCCAAAGTATGGTCCTCTCATCGCAGATGCTCAGAGAATAAACATCAACAATACGAAAAATTTTTAACTCTGAAAAGCAGCAACGATATACGAGCCCCTACCACTATTAATTCGAACAGCATATTTTTTTTGCAGTGTGCAATGTTCAACGCACTATATTATCAATACTACTATAGATAACGCATACCAATCTATTCTATTTCCAACAACAACAACAATATGAGTAATTTGTTCAAGCGGTAGCCTTAAGAGATATGAAAAAAATGACCACTATTAATTAGAGCGCGCATATCAAGTTTGTTTTCAAAAATCGATAACTGCTCCCGTTATTTTATTATCGATTAAAAACCTTATCGAAAACCAGTTAAAAATTTATATTTCCTTCATCTTTAAAGCTAGATTCTAGATTCAAATTTGAAATGTAGATCCATATGTATGTATTTTTAAGAATTTCGGGTTTTGTCATATTTCACCCCCCACCCCTCAAAACACCCCATTCCCTACAAGTTTGGAAAAACCGTATTTCAAATACTAGAGACTTGTGCGTGGGCACATACACACATTTTAATTTTAAAATCACGGTCTGAAAGTTTTATCTAAATTGTTTGTCTACAAAAAAAATTATTAAACAATTAAGTTCCCAAAGTAAGCTCACATGGCAGCCCATGCCTGTTTATACGTTCGTATGTGTGCTTATGTGTGTATGTGTGTGTGCATGTTTAAGTAGAAGTGGAACGCCGAATTATTGAAATATTAGTTCCTGGAAGGGTTTAGGGGATCTCGTAGTTGATCAGTCTCAACCAGTGATGTCATTTCAGCTTTTTTCCCGTCAAATCTGACTGTTTTGGAAATGCAATTGCGGGATAAATTTGAAAACAGCGGGCAGCCGGAATTCTAGCCTTTTTAACATATTCAGTTTTTACATTTTTTATTTTACTTTTTCTCAATTTTTTTGAGCTTTTTTTAACGCGTTTGACGGTTGAAATGATATTCTACTGTTAAAGTATCGATATTTACATCTATCGAATAACTCTGCTCAAAAATTCCCACCTCTTAAATTGGTGCGTTTTCCATGCCTAACATTGTGAAATTCGTTCGCCAAAGAAAGAATTCAAATTACACACGCAAGATGCCGAAAGAATTTTATAAGCAAAAAGTGCGAGATGTGTGGCTGCAGAGCAACGAATTTAAGGAGTGGCTAAGGAAGGATCCCACTGATTTAACACGGGCGTATTGCAGTTATTGTAAGTGCAACATAACTGCAAAGCACGTGCACATGGTGCTACGAAAAAGCACTTATCTGAAATTTTAGGTATGGACTGCGCCGACAAAACAAGTGCTGTTTCGATTATATATTACCACCCAGCTGTCTATCTACTATAGCACAGCGGGACTATTATCCGAGCGATGAGCCTGACATAACCGATATTTTAAATATTCTATAATTTGTTTTGTTTTAAATATTCTAAGCAACTAAAATACAATTTAATATAATACATAATTAAGGTTAAAAATATAATTAGTTTTGTTCATATGAATATGAATATGTCTTTATTGAAAAAAAAAAAAAAAAAACATTAATTTATAACAAACAGCCTTTTTTTCAACTTTTTTCCTCGGGTATTCAGCCTTTTTCAGCCTTTCTTTTTCGTCAATCTAGCTGTTTTGGTTCACAGAAAAACGACATCACTGGTCTCAACTAGAGCTTTCTTACTTGTTTATCGTTGCATTCGCAAAGTAAAATGGGATTGACCCCACCAATTTTTGTTTGGTTTCGGGCCGGATTTTCCATCATTCCTTCACTAGTGCAGTTTTTAAGGTATTTTTGTTGGATATATTTCGGGATTTGATATAAGCGTATAAACTGACTCACAAATTTTCAATAACATTGAGGTCTGGTGACTGTGCTGGCGGTTTGAGGTTATGCGGGCAACTAAATATTAGCCAAGAATGAACAATACCCGATGTGTGCTTAGGGTCATGGTCCCGATAGAATGTGAAGTTCTCTTTCAGAGTTTCTCTGAAAATATTTAAGTACATATTTTTATCCATTGTACTTATAGTAAAAGCCAAAAAGGCAGATATACAGGCCCAAACCATCACAGACCCCCCAACCTGCTCAACAGTGGGCTTAAGATGCTTGTCTTGCAGCTTGGTGTTCGCTTTTCACAAAACGTAGGGTGTCCTGCTGTCCTGGTTAATGTCCTCTTTAGAGAATCGGAGCTTGTTTTTTTTATTTTTCCTAATAATAAAAGGCAAATCTACCATGTAAATCATGGTGTCGGAGAATACGCCGAATGGTTTCTGCACTGCTTGACTTGCCTAGCTGTTGCTCCATCTGACTAACCAGTTTTGGAGCCGATAACGTCGGGTTTTCCTTAATTTGGCGCACAAATTTTCGCTCATCTGATACATTGAAAATTTTATTTGGAGTAATTCTACCCTTATATACAATTCAATTTTCAAAATCAAATCGGTTTATCATGATCACACATACGCATGCACGTATAAGCAGGCATGGGCTGCAGAGTGAGCTTACTATGGGAACTTAATTGACAATCTTCATAAAACTTGCAGACCGTAATAATAACATTAAAATGTGCGTATGCCAAATCACAAGTCTCTAGCACTTGAACACGCTTGATTGATTGATTTTGATTCGATTTTGGGGATGGAATATGACAAAAATCGAAAATTTTGAAAATACTTATGAATCTATATTTTAAATTTGGAGACTGTAGGCATAAAGATGCATAATATATAATTTTTTAACTGATTTTCGATAACGTTTTTAGTCGATAACAAAATAACGGGAGTAGTTATCGATTTTTGAAAGCAAACTTGATATGCGCGCTCTATATACGGACCTACGAAAAAAATTTTAAAGTCTCTAGCTCTTATATGTTCTGAGATTAACGCGTTCATATATACGGACAGACGGACAGACAGACGAACATGACAAGATCAACTCAGCTCGTCGCCTTGATCGAGAATATATATACTTTATGGGGTCTGCCGCGCCTCCTTCTGCCTGTTATATACATTTTAACAAAACCATTATACCCTGATTTCCCATTTTCAATGGGTTCAGGGTATAAACAAGTAAGAACGTTGCAGTCGGGCGTTACCGACTGCGGAATATTCATTCACAGTCCCAACGCTGCCTTACATATCTAATTGATTTTGGGTGGTCAACCCGAGTATATTTTAAATTTCAAGTCTCTAGCGCTAATAGTAATCAATATAAAGCAGGGCCTGAACCCATTAAAATTGGGGAATCATAGAGAGCCGTTTATATCTCGTACATCTTTAGAGCTAGACTCTCCAAATTTTGCATATAGATACATGGGTATTTTATATAATTTTGATTTTTGTTATATTTTGAATATCGACTCAAAAATTTACCGAATTCTCCTTTTAATTTTAGTTGCAAATGTAGCAATGTGAATGAGCTGGTATTTCTTAAGAAATGACCAAAATTCAATAGAAATGTAGATCATATTTAATAAACAAAATATTTGGCCAATTAGCAAACGCACCTGCAAGCAGCAAGCTAGCAGCGGAGCAGAGCGTTTTTCCTATACGTATGCACACATTGATCGTTTATTCTATGCATACAGTCATATGCATATGTATGTACATATGTATATACATACATATAAAAGCGTGTCTTCTAGCATATTCTAAGAATTGATTCATGAAATTTTCAGCCGTTACTTTAGCTTACTTTTGTCAGATGACGCTCTCGAAGTGAAGCTATTTTGTTTTAGCTACCGTCTGCTTGTATATTGCAGTGGCGTCGATGGTAAATGCTATGCAAGTTGCGCTGGAATAGCGCGGGTTCTAATCTCGCTAATGCCAAGTTTTTTAAATGTCTTTTTATAAATTAGTTATTTTATTGGGAAAATGATAGCTTATATGACAAACACATAACATTTTTGTTATTAGTAAAATATTTTTATAAGTTTTTATAAGTTAAATTTTATTTTTGCTAAAATAACCCACAAATGCTTATACGTACATACATACATACATACTTACAAATATATGTATTCGTCTGCACACACAATTTCAGTATGCCAGCGTTTTTTACGCGTGTGCAAATGTGTATGTATGTATGTATATTCAAATGTGTATTCGAGCAATTCTAAGAATCTCAATTGCGTTTGAATTGTCTTTGAATTGTCTTTGAATTTTCAGCCGCTACTTTGGTTTTTTGTTTACTATAGGTGCTGTAGCTGTAAAGTTTTGTGTTAGTTATGCTCCGTAAGATCGGTGCAGTGGCGCTGTTAGCAGAGACTCTGCGCGTTGTATCAGAAGTCCGCGGTTCGAATCTCTTTTTTTATTTTTTTTGACAAACATGCTGTTTGATTGTGGTGCAAGTTCGAACCCCGCGGGAATTTTTTTTAAAATCGAAATTTTTATTGTTATAATATATGTTATATTTTTTAAATTTCTTAAAAATGTTTCGTTTTGTCTTATTAATGCCTATTAAGCTTATATACATATACATATATGTGAGTGACACACGCATATGAATTTTGCATTTGGCCGCTGCAAATGTCGATTTGGCACGCCCCTAGTGGGCGTAGATTGAGGTGCAGGTTCGAACCCCGCGGAAAACTTTTTCGTTTTAATTTAATTTATATTTTTTAATATTCTTAAAAATGTTTCTTTCCTTATTATCAATACCTATTAAGCATATTTATATATATAGCATACGCATATGAATTTCGCTATTGAGCGTCTAAAATCCGTTTTGCCACGCCCCCAGTGGTCGTAGACCCATAATTTTTGGCCAGTTCTTAGAATGAGCTAAAGGCTACGTAACTGTAACATTTGGACGCTTAGACTCAAAAAATGTGAAAATTACAGGGTATTTTTTGATATGCCACGCCCCCAAAGAGGCGTAACAATTATTTTTGGGTCGTCGATAGAGGAGATTATCAGTAACTCAACTATCCAAATTTTAAGCTTCTAGCTCTAAAACTGTAGGAGATATAAACTTTTGCGGTTTGCCACGCCCCCTATGGGCGTAGATATATCCGCCATATCTTTTTGATCTTGGGTGATCAACACGAATCTACATTTTAAATTTCAGCTCTCTAGCTCTTTAACTAATATGATTTCTGGCATACAGGAAAATGCATTTTCCGATTTGCCACGCCCCTAGTGGGCGTATATGGAAAAATTTTACACTTTATAAATCGGAGACATATACGAGTATATGTTCCAAGTTTCAAGTCTCTAGCTTCAATAGCCGCGAAAAATATTGCATTCATACGGACAGACGGACAGACGGACGGACAGCAAGACGGACATTGCACAAAACCAATATATTCATATCACTTCGTGAATGAATATAAAAAGCGAACGCGTTGGTTAATTTTTCAAGCGTTTAATTTTATACTTTGAGTGTCACTTGACGAATTTAAATAAAATTTTTAATAAATGATTGAATATTGAATATTTGCCAATTTAGTGAAAATAGAAAACACAAAAACTAAATATATGATAATATTAATAAGTATATGTATGTATACTGCACACTCTGGAGTCAAACCATAGACTTCTTGGCCGAGCGTCCCGCTAGAGCGCCATCTAGCAAATCGAAACTAAACTAACAATTGGGGTTCTAGCACAATTCATTCGCAATGTGGTTCTTAGAATATGTTAGAAAAGGTTTGAATGTATGTCGGCACACAAATAGGAAAACTCTTGTTGCTGCTGCCACATGCGTTTGTTAATTGGCCAAGCGCGTTTTTTAATTTCTATTGACCTAATAGACATTACTGAAACTTTTAGCATATGATCTACATATTCTATTGAATATTAAATAATTTTAAAAAATGCCAACTCATTCACAATTAGCTATATTTGCAACTGACCTTCATAGGGAGTTTGGTAAAATTTTTGAGCCGGTATCAAAAATCGAAATTTTAAGAAATACATATGAGTCTACATTTTAAATTTGGACTCTACCTCTAAAGATGTAAGAGATATAAATTTATACCTGATTTTCGAAAAGGTTTTTAATCGAAAACAAAAAACGGGAGTAGTTATAGATTTTTGGAAACAAACTCGATCTGCGCGCCATCTGAGCCATACTGCTGTTTAGTAAAAGATCAAGTTTTGAATTGGTAGGCTATATTTTTTTTGCTTCTCAATTATATTTTGTAATAAAGGCCAGATGATGTATATTCCTATGTATGTATACATTCAAGTATATAATAAGTAGATTTAGCTATAAGATTTTTTTATAATTTTTCTATACTTTTTTTGAATTTGAAAAATAGTTAGTCAAATTAAAACTATATTGTGTTTTTTTTTTTATTTCTTTTGTAAAATAAACAAAATGGTTTTAAGTTATAGTCGGAGATCCGAAAATAGACCAAGGCATATATTTACAATATTATTGTTCAACCCATTGATTTTTATTTTGTTTTTTTGTTGAAATTACGCGTTGGCAGTTAGATAATATAACAGTTCCATTGCAGTGGACCGAAATCAGAATCGGAATACCCAAACCGACGATATATATAAATCAATTAGGATATCCGTATGTATTTAAATGCCATGGTGTAACATAAAATATTCTCTTGTAATAAACGGTTTATGAAGCCGTACATCAGTAGAGTACTTATAATCAAAATTTTACATAATTTGTATATTATTCTTTGGAAGCAAGACAAACAAAATATAAATATGTATATCTCTTTATATATATATATAATTGTGATAGGTTACAATTTGTCATAGTTAGTTTACTTTCATATAACTACTGCTAAAAGAAACGCTTTTGATGAAGAAATATGCATGTAATATTACTTAACATACTTGGTATCCATTAATATTTTATTATTTTTTGAATTTAATATGTATATATAATTGTGTATACTATACTATTATTCAAGAGGTAATTATGTTTGTTATGTATGTTTTTGTATCTATTAAGCACAAATTATTGTACAGTTAGTGGATACCAGAAAGACCTGCTCTTTAAATCATAATACCCATGATTGATCTTTATATATAAATATAAAGACAAATATGCCTATACATATGCATATATGCATAGTACATATTTGTATTTCTCTCGATAAATCGACTTTTTGTAGCGAGCGAGCCCCTTGGATTTTTAATTATCTTGAAAACGCACTAATTATAGTGATTTATTTTTTTTTTTTTATAAGATTCACTATTTGTCAAAATAAAAAGTATTTTGGCATTTATTTGGAACGAAATTTGGTTCGTTTTCAAGATAATATAACTTTTTATAACTTTTCGGGAGAAATGCCCATATATATGTATTTATATATAGATATATCCGTTATTATGGATATTTATAGATACATCAACGGACTTATATTTCATTATTCCATTATTCTCCGGTGGCAAAGAAAATAAATTGAATCATGCAACTGTGGACTTGGCGCTTAGCAAAGCTACGAAGCTGCCATCAGAAGCTGGACGTAAAAAAAAAAAATATATATATATATATATATATATATATATGTCATGATATATCCAGAGGATTCAAAACCAGCCGCCACTTCCTAGCTTTGAGCTAAGTCCGCCAATGCCTTTGCCAAGCAGATTGCCAACACGACCAGCTACCACATTGGTGACGGCCGCTGCTTGTGCGGCTCCAATCTTTGGCTTTGGCATGCTGCGCGATGCATGGGCTCCTGATTCTCCACCCTCACCGCCGTCCTCTTCGTCGCCATTACGCATATCGTCACAATTTCTTTAAGCACAACATAATCTTAGGTTAATGTCTTTCGTTTTCGGCTATGACTACGTGGCCACTTACAAATCTCCATCGGATACATCTGGCATGGTCAGCGCACAGGTTGCCTCCTCGGCAGTCATTCGTTGTATAACTGTCTGATATGCTTTTGAATTTAACTTGTCCTCAAGCACACCTTGCAACTCAAAGTCCGAATAAATTTTCTGGTTTTTAAAAATATAATAATAGTAGATTTAAAAGTCTATATTTAACATGATATATATATATATATATATATATATATATATATATATATATATTTATATATTTATAGATTACGTAAACTAACTAGTTTCTCGCGACTCGCATGTCCTTGCTTTATTATTACAAACGCCCATTTAAGCCCCCATTTACACACAGATAATATATGACAGCTGGTCGGTATAAATACTTCAAGAACTTCTTCTGATCTACCATATGTAAAGTTCGCTATCGACTATTGCTGCATTGCTGAATTTGGCTGACTAGTCGTAGTGAGCTGTTGTTGATAATAATTATTATTATTGGGTATACAATCCTATACTTTTATGTACTTGATTTTAATGAGAATTAATATTAATAATTAATATACAAATTTCGCGATTTTCTGTGCGCAAAACTTGTAATAAGGGATTCGGGAGAGCTCTCCCGGAGGAGCTGTCCCTGGACGTTGACATGACATGAAATTAGAATCTATAGCCTTCTTAAATAGAATTCGTGGAAATGACTGACTCTTCTTTTTGGATTCTTGTTAAAATTATTACTATTTCGTATCCTTATTACCTTAATAATATGAGAGATCGACGTGACCTGAGCATAATGTAGGGAGTGATCCAAACGTTCTGATAACCACGAGGAGAGCATATTTATTTGCTGAGAATACCATTGCTCAAAGAAGTTTAATGTCCATAGATCATCGCCGATTTTACCACGTATTTGATCCATATTGTTGCGAAAAAAATTCACATATCCTTGTCCAAGATCTTTGCCAGAGCTGGAGACATTGGTGAAACTAAGAATTGATCCAATGAGACTGCCCTCATCGAAACGCCCTAGCTTCGACAAAGTCGACTCTAGCACTGACATAAGTTTTCCACTTAATCCTTGTGTCATGGCTACATTCGCTTTGTCGATTTGATCATCGATTCTTGCATGGAATTTGTACTACAAAATAAAATAATAATATTAATTATATTATGTTGCATGTGTGTGTGCGTGTGTGTGTGTGTGCGTGTGTGTGCGTGTGTGTTTATGTGTGTTTGTTTGTTTGTTTGTTTGTCTTACTTACCAGATCGATACCGTCAATGGTAGTTAATTTAAAGCTTTGATTTTTAGCATCTAATATCACATTTACCATAGCGCACATCTCTGCTGGTATTATATAATCGGTCGATATGAAGGCAACATTTTTCTTTAACCACGACTGAAACGACGTATCCGTTCGCTGTATACACTGATCAATCATATCCACGGCCATCATTTTTAGTCGCTGCTCTAAATGCTGTCGAAACTCGGCATCTGGCCAATGCAGATCTCTAATAAAAGATTGCAAGGCATCCAGTTTCCAGAATAAATCTTCCGATGTTGCACAACCATTTCTGTGCAATCAAATAAGTAAGTAAAATTGATAAGTACAATAACATTATGCCAGCTGATATTTGGTAAGTGTAGATTATATTTATATTATTATAAAATATTTTGCTATATACTTTATACATACATATATTAAATTATCATTTATTATATAATATTAGAAGTTTAGCAATGATCTGCGCTACAGTTCGTTGCTCTAATATATTCAGAAACTTTATTGATTTTGGTACTTGGAACACAGAAGAAACATCATAATTTGATTATTTATCTGGTAATAGAAAACTATCCAGTCATTCCCTAGTTAGTAAACTCAATTTTAATCACCAATTTTATATTATAATCTGGTTTTTATATACCAAATACTATAAAACATATGAATATCCTTGATAGCCATTTCGCCTAATTTGAAATTTGAAAACTTTTGAAAATTCTCACTACTATTCGAATGTATAATTATTATTATATAATATAATTACAGATATTAGCGAGTAAGTTCAAGCAAACAAATGCAACTACAAAAACTTTAAAAGGGATGCTTAATCTACATTTAAATTCTAATGCTAATGTAAAGGTGTTGTATTGACATAGTAATTAATTGGTTGAATGAAGGTAATTATAGTTAATAAGCGCACGCATAATGAGAGTTATATATGAAGAGCTTAGCTAGTGTAAAAATTGTTTAGTCATTCCAAATTTATTTAAATTGTGAGTTCAAAACACCCATTCAGAAATTAATAATGAGCAGATTTCTGTAAAAATCTATATGCAAATAAGATTTTTTGAGAGCTGAGCGATGTTATTAATGTCTAGGGGTCAAGCATTATTTGATCCTTTCAATATATATATATATATATATATATATATATATATATATATATATATATATATAATATAATTAAAAACTTTAGCTTATATAGCTTCGAAGGCTAACGGACATGATGTATTAGTAGTTTTTAATACTGTTCTCTTTTACTTTAATGGGTACTTTTCACTTTAAATTACTGAAAACAGAATAAAATATTTTTTAAATTGAAATAAGTTTTTGTTAAAACTTAACAAAAATTACAGACATATGATTTATTGAATAGCCAAATGAAAAATGACTATATCATAGACACGTCACTTTTGTTTTTAGGGGTTATTGAAGTTTGAGGAAACTGTTGGAAAAACGGAAAATATCGATAGATAGATAGATATACGAGTATTATGCAATCGGTGGCACCCGACTGCAGGATCTTATTTGTTGTCTACATATATGCAGTGCTACGATTTTGCATACAAAAAGTTAATTCTGGCTTAAGGTTTGTTTGTCATTTGGCAGCTAAGCAGAAAAATGAGATAAACAAAACCAAACATAACAGAGAGTCGTATATATATATATTTATGTTTTCTATATGTACGCCTACAAAAAAGCTTGGATGCGCAGATTTATATCGTATAGTTCCTCGAGGTGATTTAGTTCTGAAGTTAGGCAGTAATTATGAATTGTATTGTTATAATTGTAAGTTTTCTAATTTTGTAAGCATACATACATATAATGTATTTATAAAATGTACATTGATCAACATTTGCATGTATTGTCGAATTTTAATAGTGAGAAATGACTTAATATATGAATATTATACTAAATCTAAGTCGTGTTCTAGGCAAATCAATTCTCGAGGCGGCAACAAACACAACAAAATGCAATGAGAACATATTTTGGAGTATCTTAAATAGAGGCATTAGTGGTAAAAACCTCATTTCGTCAACACCACCCGCTGCAGCCGAAGCAGCTGTGCGTTTCAGTAGCTTCGGCACATAAAAATTGACTTGATCTTTCTTGCCGCTCAGCAGGGCCGCCGGATTAAGAGCAGCCGTGTTTAAAGCCTGGGCGGCATTGTTTAAAGCAGCTGGATTCAAGGCGGCGTTAATCCTAAATTTTCAGCACAGAAATATGAAAATAAAAAAAATATCAACGGCACAGATTTCAATAGCTAAATAATGATATGTCAGTGAAATGATAATAAGAAAGGGAGAGAGATGAGCGGACAGAGCTAGGCAGAAAAAGAGAGGAAGCGAAAGAGGGAGAGAGAGAGGGAGAGAGAGAGAGTGAGAGAGAGAGAGAGAGAGTAGGAAAGCGAGAGCGAGAGCGAGAGTGACCGCAGAGTGGGCGAGACTATTGCAATGCTCGTAATGCCACATTATCATTTTTTTTTTTTTTTTGGCGTATCACTCACTTCATTATTAAGTTAAATAAGTCTTATTCACTTTTAAACACTTATACTAATAATAAATAGATACCGATTAGACATGAAGGTAAATGTATACAGCAATATATATACATATATCTGTGTGTATATATAGTATATATTTATTTAAATATATTATGTTACTCAAATTTCGATCGGACAAACCTCCGTTTTGCCATAGGAAATGGATTTTTAAACAAAGAAAAGACCAATGTAAATATTCTTAGAGACTATTTTTTAACAGTTTTAATGACATTGTTTTCCCAACAATAATTTTCGAAACATATGGATTGCATACTTTTCTTGCACAAACATAAAAGGGACATTTATATGCACCATAAATATATAGATAATAAAAGTTTTCTAACTCAAATGATTGATCAGTCAGGACAAGTACTTTTATTTATACCAATATATATATAATATAATATCTACTATTACATGGGTCAACTTAACAGTGTGGATTTTGGATGAAGTATTATTGAATCACATGGGAGTATCACTTACCCTTTGCTCTCCCAACGTTCCTTTTCAAAGCCCTTGTGTATCGATTGAGCTATCGAGGATTCCATTAGATCTACGTATCTCACCACTAATGGAGCAAACGTGTCACGCAGGTGCTGATGAAATCTTCCATTACGTAAGTTATCTGAAATTGTTCACAATTGAGTAATAATATTTTTTTATATCATATCTGTCGAACTGTCTGTCGGTATGGAGGCAATGAGTTAACTAAAACAGTCTAGTCGAGACTGCTCAACTAGGAGATACCCTGAACTCTGCAAAGAGCTGATATTCTAATCATTCAACGATTCTTTTATGCACAAATACAAAAACACATTCAGATACGCATGCGTCCACACGCATAAGCACGCGTTCTGGTAACTGCGAAGTTAGCAGCGACTGCGCTTGGTCTGTAGTGTGGACTATATTATGATCTATCTTCTTGTGGGGGGACTATCTTCATAAAAATTTCTGATGTGATAATAACATTCAAATTTGTGTATTTGCAAAAGCACATGTCTCTACCACTTGATATATGCTTCTATAAATCTATAAATCTATAAATTACAAAATCTTTGTATTTATTACATGGACCTTCAAAGTAAATCTGAAATCTGCAGCTCTTACAGTATTCAAATTACGCTTAAGAAATAAAATCACTATCGATCGCTATCAATAACAAGTAAGAGTGCTCTAGTCGAGACTGCTCGACTAGGAGATACCCTGAACCCTGTGCTGATATTCCAATCATTCTACACTTCTTTCATGCACATATACTAACTGCGCAGTTACCAGCTACTGCGCTTGGGCTGCTGAGTGGGCTTTATTATGAGAATTTATTTGTTGAATAAATCTTTTTGTAGTAAGACTATCTTCATCAAACTTTCAGAACGTGATAATAATATTTAAATGTGTGTAAATGCCAAAGCACAAGTTTCTAGTACTTGATAAACGTTTTTTTTTCAAATTTGGGGCGAAGGAGGCGTGGTATCAAAAATCTGTAAATTACTAAATCTTTGTATTCATCGCTTACATCTACACAGTATATCTGAAGTGTGTAGGTTAAACAGTATTCAAACTAGGCTTGAAAAACAAACACAGATTTTCGATTATTATCTACAAAAAAGAAATGGGATGAGTTATTGGAAAACTATGATACACTCGTACCGTTTTATGTCTCTAGCATTTGTAGTTTAGGAGATCTCTGCGTTCATACGGACGGACGGACGGACGGACAGACGGACATGGCTAGATCAACTCAGCTCGTCATCCTGATCAAGAATATATATACTTTGTGGGGTTTGCCACGCCTCCTTCTGCCTGTTACATACATTTTCACAAAAACATTATACCCTGAATTCCCATTTTCAATGGGTTTAGGGTATAAAAAAGAAATTGAATGAGTTATACATGTAAAATTTCAATTTTCTAGCATTTGTTGTTTACGATATCTCTGCGTTCATACGGGCTCAGATCGTCATCATATCATATATATATTTTTTATGGTATCTGCCACGCCTTCTTCTGCCTGGTATACATTTTAACAAAAACGTTATAAACCCATTTTCAATGGGCGCTAAACAATTTCTGAAATACATGGAATGTGCTGAGAAGCAGTTAAAAAAGCTTAAAGAAATTAACTATTAGTTCTATACTTACGACACCAAAACTAATAAACTATATGAGTAATAGATACCATAAGCACTTTTAAGTCGATGCTAATTTACCTGGACTTAAGTAAAATGACGAAAAATAAGGTAGCACCTCAAAATAAAATAGCCTAATGCTACAACTGCCAATTGTTTTGAAATGGTTTAAAAAACTGCTAGGTTCAGACTTTTATTTACGAAATTGAGGAATCAAAAATATGCAAGTTGCAAATGAAACCATTCATTCGCCGATACGATTTGTCCATGCCGGCTCTCTTATCTCAGCTGGATCTTCTAAAGTTCGGAGTTGCGAACCAGAAGAAACAAGACAGAATTGAACAACACATCATAGGGCCAGAAGCTTTTGTCAATCCGCCTTTCCGTTGGTTCACGGCGGCTATAGAGATGCACTTACCAATGCACCAGATATACTTCTCAATAACTAACAATAATAATAAGACGTACTATACTATCTACAGAAATGATAGAATAGAAAGCAGGGGTGGTGGTGTCGCCATCATTGCTGGGAACAAAATAGAGAAATGCCTTTCGCAGGACCTACACAGTAAATATGAAATATTTAGCTCTTTCGGTATTCAAATTACGCTCCAGAAACAATACAAACAAGTAAGAACGTTGCAGTCGGGCGTTACCGACTGCGGAATATTCATTCACAGTCCCAACGCTGCCTTACATATCTAATTGATTTTCGGTTGTCAACCCGAGTATATTTTAAATTTCAAGTCTTTAGCGCTAATAGTAATCAACATAAGGGCCTAAACCCATTAAAAGTGGGGAATCATAGAGAACTATTCCCGTTTATATCTCGTACATCTTCAGAGCTAGACTCTCCAAATTTTGCATATAGATGCATGGGTATTTTATATAATTTTGATTTTTGTTATATTTTGGATATCGGCTCAAAAATTTACCGAATTCTCCTTTTAATTTTAGTTGCAAATGTAGCAATGTGAATGCGCTTGTATTTCTTAAGAAATGACAAAAATTCAATAGAAATGTAGATCATATTTAATAAACAAAATATTTGGCCAAGTAGCAAACGCACCTGCAATTAGCAAGCTAGCAGCGGAGCAGAGCGTTTTTCCTATACGTATGCACACATTGATCGTTTATTCTATGCATACAGTCATATGCATATGTATGTACATATGTATATACATACATATAAAAGCGTGTCTTCTAGCATATTCTAAGAATTGATTCATGAAATTTTCAGCCGTTACTTTAGCTTACTTTTGTCAGATGACGCTCTCGAAGTGAAGCTATTTTGTTTTAGCTACCGTCTGCTTGTATATTGCAGTGGCGTTGATGGTAAATGCTATGCAAGTTGCGCTGGAATAGCGCGGGTTCTAATCTCGCTAATGCCAAGTTTTTTAAATGTCTTTTTATAAATTAGTTATTTTATTGGGAAAATGATAGCTTATATGACAAACACATAACATTTTTGTTATTAGTAAAATATTTTTATAAGTTTTTATAAGTTAAATTTTATTTTTGCTAAAATAACCCACAAATGCTTATACGTACATACATACATACATACTTACAAATATATGTATTCGTCTGCACACACAATTTCAGTATGCCAGCGTTCTTTACGCGTGTGCAAATGTGTATGTATGTATGCATATTTAAATGCGTATTCGAGCAATTCTAAGAATCTCAATTGCGTTTGAATTGTCTTTGAATTGTCTTTGAATTTTCAGCCGCTACTTTGGTTTTTTGTTTACTATAGGTGCTGTAGCTGTAAAGTTTTGTGTTAGTTATGCTCCGTAAGATCGGTGCAGTGGCGCTGTTAGCAGAGACTCTGCGCGTTGTATCAGAAGTCCGCGGTTCGAATCTCTTTTTTTATTTTTTTTGACAAACATGCTGTTTGATTGTGGTGCAAGTTCGAACCCCGCGGGAATTTTTTTTAAAATCGAAATTTTTATTGTTATAATATATGTTATATTTTTTTAATTTCTTAAAAATGTTTCGTTTTGTCTTATTAATGCCTATTAAGCTTATATACATATACATATATGTGAGTGACACACGCATATGAATTTTGCATTTGGCCGCTGCAAATGTCGATTTGGCACGCCCCTAGTGGGCGTAGATTGAGGTGCAGGTTCGAACCCCGCGGAAAACTTTTTCGTTTTAATTTAATTTATATTTTTTAATATTCTTAAAAATGTTTCTTTCCTTATTATCAATACCTATTAAGCATATTTATATATATAGGTGGCATACGCATATGAATTTCGCTATTGAGCGTCTTAAAATCCGTTTTGCCACGCCCCCAGTGGTCGTACCCCCATAATTTTTGGCCAGTTCTTAGAATGAGCTGAAGGCTACGTAACTGTAAAATTTGGACGCTTAGACTCAAAAAATGTGAAAATTACAGGGTATTTTTTGATATGCCACGCCCCCAAAGAGGCGTAACAATTATTTTTGGGTCGTCGATAGAGGAGATTATCAGTAACTCAACTATCCAAATTTTAAGCTTCTAGCTCTAAAACTGTAGGAGATATAAACTTTTGCGGTTTGCCACGCCTCCTATGGGCGTAGATATATCCGCTATAGCTTATTGATCTTGGGTCGTCAACCCGAGTATACATACCAATTTTCAAGTCGCTAACATCAATAGTGCTCAAAATTTAGAAGAATTTGGAAAATCAATATATATTTAGATCCGATTTGCCACGCCCCCAGTGGGCGGGGATATATAGTTTTTTCTTCGGTCTTTAAAGAATCGTAACATTTACTTACATGCCAAATTTCAGCATTCTAGCTTTACAACTTTAGAAGATACAGTTTTACTCGATTTGCCACGCCCCCAATGGGCGTAGATATATCCGCCATATCTTTTTGATCTTGGGTGATCAACACGAATCTACATTTTAAATTTCAGCTCTCTAGCTCTTTAACTAATATGATTTCTGGCATACAGGAAAATGCATTTTCCGATTTGCCACGCCCCTAGTGGGCGTATATGGAAAAATTTTACACTATAAATCGGAGACATATACGAGTATATGTTCCAAGTTTCAAGTCTCTAGCTTCAATAGCCGCGAAAAATATTGCATTCATACGGACAGACGGACGGACAGCAAGACGGACATTGCACAAAACCAATATATTCATATCACTTCGTGAATGAATATAAAAATATATACAAAACTTAAAGTCTGTAGCATATGATATGGTCATATATATCACTATATCAACTCAGCTCGTCACCTTGAACAAGAATATATACACTTTGCAGCGTCTGCCACGCCTATAAAATAATTTGCAGACTTACCATCAGATCTTAAATAATCATTAAGTATTTGAAACAATGGAAACGAGTCCCATGTATCTGGTGCTTGCTCGGACAAAACTCGATCCATGTCCACTGCAAATAGAGACCAGAATATTTCCGCATGCTCAACCAGTAGATCGCTGAACCAAGCAAACGCCTATATAGAGGATTATACAATATAAATATTAAATGATATAACTTAATTATATGAATGATATAATAATATATGAGAGCTCAGCGATTATTTTCAACAAAGAAAATCCTACGTATGGATGTTTTAGCTGAATTTAAAGTTTAGATGACAACGAGAATTTAGGCAATCATCATTTTAGCAGGTGTATATATTTATTTAGTATATTTTGTGAGTGTACAAGTTTATTATATTTATAAGCAATCAAAATTGGACTTGAGATTAATTTAAATTTTCAATCATCAAAACTTTAATATTATATTCAAGAATTATATGAGGCTTATTCGACCAGACGAAATACTTACACACCTGCAGAAACAGTTTGATAGCAAAAAATTAAAGCTTTAAGATATTTAATTAAAACACACAAATAAATAATTGACTTTGTTAGCTATCAACAATAAAGGAACATAAAACCGTGTGTAAAAAAACGGTAAGAATGCTCTTTTAGAGACTGCTCGACTACGAGATTCCCTGAACCCTTCGAGGAACTGATATTTCAATTTAAGTGATTCATCGCTTCTTTTCTGCTTATGCAAGAAACAAAACATACACACATACACACGCACGTATAAGCAAGACTTACTATGGGACCTTAATTGTTTAATAACTTTTTTGTAGACGGACAATCTTCAAAAAGTTTCTCTTTAGTTTTTGAAATACGCTTTTTGCAAACTTTGGAGGAAGGGGGTTGATTTTGGGGGTGGGGGTGAAATATGATAAAAATCGAAATTCTATAAAATACATATGAAGCTATATTAAAAATTTGGAGACTCTAGCTTTAAAAATATAGGAAATTTAATTTTTAACTGATTTTCGATTTTTGAATCGATAACAAAAACAAGTAAGAACGTTGCAGTCGGGCGTTACCGACTGCGGAATATTCATTCACAGTCCTAACGCTACCATACATATCTAATTGATTTTCGGTTGTCAACCCGAGTATATTTTAAATTTCAAGTCTTTAGCGCTAATAGTAATCAACATAAGGGCAGGGCCTAAACCCATTAAAAGTGGGGAATCATAGAGAACTATTCCCGTTTATATCTCGTACATCTTCAGAGCTAGACTCTCACAATTTTGCATATAGATGCATGGGTATTTTATATAATTTTGATTTTTGTTATATTTTGGATATCGGCTCAAAAATTTACCGAATTCTCCTTTTAATTTTAGTTGCAAATGTAGCAATGTGAATGCGCTTGTATTTCTTAAGAAATGACAAAAATTCAATAGAAATGTAGATCATATTTAATAAACAAAATTTTTGGCCAATTAGCAAACGCACCTGCAAGCAGCAAGCTGGCAAGCAAGATTCATGAAATTTTCAGCCGTTACTTTAGCTTACTTTTGTCAGATGACGCTCTCGAAGTGAAGCTATTTTGTTTTAGCTACCGCCTGCTTGTATATTGCAGTGGCGTTGATGGTAAATGCTATGCAAGTTGCGCTGGAATAGCGCGGGTTCTAATCTCGCTAATGCCAAGTTTTTTAAATGTCTTTTTATAAATTAGTTATTTTATTGGGAAAATGATAGCTTATATGACAAACACATAACATTTTTGTTATTAGTAAAATATTTTTATAAGTTTTTATAAGTTAAATTTTATTTTTGCTAAAATAACCCACAAATGCTTATACGTACATACATACATACATACTTACAAATATATGTATTCGTCTGCACACACAATTTCAGTATGCCAGCGTTTTTTACGCGTGTGCAAATGTGTATGTATGTATGTATATTCAAATGTGTATTCGAGCAATTCTAAGAATCTCAATTGCGTTTGAATTGTCTTTGAATTGTCTTTGAATTTTCAGCCGCTACTTTGGTTTTTTGTTTACTATAGGTGCTGTAGCTGTAAAGTTTTGTGTTAGTTATATTGCGTAAAATCAGTGTAGTGGCGCTGTTAGCAGAGACTCTGCGCGTTGTGTAAGAATCCCGCGGTTCGAAAATTCGCCGATGTTATTAGTTTATTATTCTTTTATTTATTTTTTTTTTTGACAAACAGGCTGTTTGATTGTGGTGCAAGTTCAAACCCCGCGTGAAGTTTTTTTATTTTTAACATTTAACAATTGTCGATTTGGCACGCCCCCAGTGGGCGTAGATTGAGGTGCAGGCTCGAACCCCACGGAAAACTTTTTCGTTTTAATTTAATTTATATTTTTTAATTTTCTTAAAAATGTTTCTTTTCTTAATATCAATGCCTATTAAGCATATTTATATGTATAGGTGGCATACGCATATGAATTTCGCTATTAGACGCCTAAAATCCGATTTGCCACGCCCCCAGTGGTCGTAGACCCATAATTCTTAGAATGAGTTGAAGGCAACGTAACTGTAAAATTTGGACGCTTAGACTCAAAAAATGTGAAAATTACAGGGTATTTTTGATATGCCACGCCCCCAAAGAGGCGTAACAATTATTTTTGGGTCATCGATAGAGGAGATTATCAGTAACTCAACTATCCAAATTTTAAGCTTCTAGTGGGCGTATATGGAAAATTTTTACACTTTATAAATCGGAGACATATACGAGTATATGTTCCAAGTTTCAAGTCTCTAGCTTCAATAGCCGCGAAAAAAATTGCATTCTTACGGACAGACGGACAGACGGACGGACAGCAAGACGGACATTGCACAATTCATTGCTCTTCGTGAATGAATATAAAAACGGGAGTAGTTATATCTTCTGAGATCGACGTGTTCGCACATACGGACTAGTCTTCCAAATTGCTCATATTTTAAAAAACTAGGCACCGCAGGTACTGCTGCAAAACGCATAAAACGAAAAGAAATGTCGAAAAATGTTTTGTCTTGCTCTATTCTTACGCTCTAAGCAAAGTAACACAAAAATGTAGACAAAAAAAAAAACAACAAAAAAAGGGAGAGCGACTGGCAGAAAAAAAAATGGCCCGGTTATTCTCTCGCGATCTAGCCTGTAATAGGCTAAACTGCCTAAGCATGCGGGCACTGCCAGACTGGCAGCAGCGAAAAAAAAAAATTGCACGGTAAAATTTCGTTCGCATTCGTTCATTGCGCTGCTGAGTGGCTCGTTTGACGTTTTAAGTATGCTCATGCAGGCCTCTAATGACTGACATACGAACTGGAATGTTTCCGGAAATTGTGTATAATACGCACATTTTTTAATCTACATCAATATTTATTGGATCGGCTTGAAATATGCTCCTTTCTGAAGGATAAAAAATATGCTATCGCCCTGATCCAGTCATCCAGTCGGCCGGTAAGACCAACAGCTCACGTTTCGATCAATTTAGGTTTTGAAAACAGGAAAAAGTCCAAAGAAACCAAATCCGGTGAATACGGTAGCTGATGGTTTTCTTGGTACAAATTCAGTTTTGTTTGGTACAAGCCGAGCGGCGACGCGACTCATGGCCAAATGTTTCATCAAAATCAAACAAGCTTGTTCACGGCCAATGTCCAGTTTACGTGCTAAATATCTAACACTCACTTGATAATTTTCGAGCACAATTTCTGTATCTATTTTTGTTTTTGACAGTGGTAGAGGTCGAAGGTCATCCGGAACGAGGCAAGTCGGTTTCCCGATCGTCTTTAACGGCTTTTTTACCAATAAGAATTTGGGCTTTTATTAAAGCAGTGTCCCCATAGGCCTTCTGAAAACATTCGGAACGATTCGAACAAATTTAATAAAAAAAATGTCCCAAAAATATCAAGCGCTTGAATTTTTTATACACGAGTTCAGGAAACTTTCCGATCAAAATGTATATATATACTTTATGGGGTCTGCCACGCCTGCTTGCCTGTTACATACATACATTTAACAAAAACATTATACCCTAATTTCCCATTTTCAATGGGTTCTTACGAAAATATTCCGTCTACAAAAAATGTATTAAGCAATTAAGTTCCAGTAGAAAGCTCACACTGCAGGCCATGGCTGGTTATAAGTGCGTGCGCATGTGTGTATTGAGTGTGCATGTGTAATTATAAATGAACCGAGAAATCGCGGGTGGAGGTGGAATATACCGAAAACCGAAATTATATAAAATTTGGAGACTCTAGCTTTAGATGTAGGAGACATACCTTTATAACTAATTTTCGATACTGTTTTATCGATAACAATAAAACGAAAGTAGTTATCGTTTTTTTAAGAAAACGAAAATAGTTATCGTTTTTTTAAACAAATTTGAACTGCGCGTACTAAACGGACCTACAATTTCAAATCTCAAGTCTCTAGCTCTTATATCTTCTGAGATCGACGCGTTCACATATACGAATAGACATACAGACAGACGGATAGCTAAATCGCCTCAGCTCGTCGCCTTAATCAAGAATATATATACTTTATAGAATATAGATACCACGCCTCCTTCTGCATATTACATACATTTAAAAAAAAACATTGTACCGTGATTTCCCATTTTCAATGGATTCACGGTATAAACATAAAAGCATTTTCTGCAAGCGTTAATTATTTAAGGGATAAGTTTCAGTTAATGAAAGTCGTCGCCCTATAAGTTTGGAAATTGCTTAGGTGCAGATATGGCATGAATCGTGCATTAGGTTTACATATACATATAAGGAGTATGGATGTATGGATTCATAGTGTGTAAGGAAACTATATTATGTTTAGTAAAACTTATTCGTTACAAAATATTTATTGATTGTATTTCCATTTCCAATATGTATGTTATGTAAGTTTGACTTGGAAATTAAATGTATGGGTAGATAGAATTAAGCATGTTCAATCGAATCAAAGCATCAAAATTCCTACGTACGACATTCATGCATTATTTTGTTCATTAAATAAAAATAAATATTAACATTTTATATCCGATTCAGATATTTGTTCTTTGTTTAGAGACTAGAACATATATAATAGCATTCACATTTTAAATTGAGATTAACGGAATAAATATAACATCAAATTTAATTTATAACATAATATTTAATTATTATCTATTGATGAGGGTGTTATGTTATTCTCTGTTATGTTGAACACACCAAAGAATTAAAAATAAGTCATGAAGTAAATAAAAATCATCAGTAAGAATAAATTAAGAATAAGATTATTTTTATTTTAAGTTGAAACCTTAAGTTCGAAAAGAGAACGAAGAGTAGAGGCACTACAAGATAGATCGATAGAGAGAGAGAGAGAGAGAGAGAGAAAGAGAGAGACTGATAGAGAAGAAAGAGAAAAAGATAGACACGAATAAGGGCATTTTTATAACCCAATTACATTAATTCTGGCCATCAAAGTTGTGAATCAGAATCAGGATAAAGCATCATATTTTCATAATGATTATTTACTAAATTAAAAACCGTTACGAAATGTAAAAAATATAATTATTGAGGCTTATTGTCATTTGGCACACGCAACAATTTCCGCTTCTCTCTCCCTATTTAATCACTATTTACCCTACATACATACATATTACTATCAACTGTTACTTTTTCTTTTTAACGCACATTTTCTAATTATTTTATTTTATACATACATAAGACTATCTTTTTAAAAATATAGTAAATCTATATGCATATAATATGAATTATCTCATTTTTTTCAAGTTTGCCAGGAAATTAAATTTTATTTTAATATTGGAATGACAATTATACAAATTCACGGACTGAAATACTGTATGTATACCTCTTATGATAGTTCCGTTTCACTGTAGAAAATTTAAGTTTAGAAAAAATTATATATCATATATATATATATATATATATATATATATATATATATATATATATATATATATATATATATATATATATAAATATATATATCATATATATATATGAATAGATCTAAATTTACATATGTATGAATGCTTTGCCGAAAAAAATTTAACTGTTTGGAGGTCGTGAATGAGTATTATGCAGTCGGTAGCGCCGAGTGCAACGTTCTTACTTGTTTTTAATTGCTTATATACATATAATATATTTTGTAAAAGAGAGCCGATGTGATGATTTTTTATGTTTATAATTAGAAATAATCTCTTTTGTTTGATTTTGAAACAAAAGGGAATACAAATTCGTAGCTGACTGTGTAAAAATGTTTTAAAATGGAGTGATTTCCAGAGATATACGTGTTTATATAAGCATATAATAGATTGGATGTACGAATTAAGATGTCATGTATGAACATAATGTGTGCATGTCTATAGAAGTATAAGAATGATGTGTGATCTATGCTCATATAAGTTATGTTGGTCTATTATCTAAATGATAGTTTGCTTTGTGAAAGTGTATAAAGAGAGACAGAGAGAGAGAGAGAGAGAGAGAGAGAGAGAGAGAGAGAGAGAGGAGTACATGCCGTTGGTACTGGCGATGTGTACACCGCATGTGTGGGCATACAGTAGCGAAATGGAGGTGGTCCATCAAGGTTAGCGGCAGCTGTAGCAACATCCAAAGTGCCTTGATCCATGCTAGCGTTTCTCTGACTAGATGAAGCACCGACAACAGTGGAACCAGCATCATTGGGCGGTCCAGTCCTATCTGCGCTGCCTTCCTTTATTGACTTAACTTTATCCTTTTTGTTGTCAGGCTTTCGCAGCTAAATTGTGTAAACCGAGTATACAATTACAGATGTCGTACCAAAAACCAGTTATATATGTACAGAGTACTTGAGAATGTGTTAAACAAGATCAAGATCTTCTTTGATTACGTTCAGCAACAGTGTTTTTATTAATTAATTGCAGCGATAACTTATAAATTTTTTGATCACTAATCATAATTTGTTCATTGTGTGCTTTAGCGTTCAATTGCGACAAAATTGGCCTTTCGTTCTACAGATGCTATGCATGTTATATATGTATGTTATATTGTTTAAGCTCTTTCAACAATAACGATCAGTTCAAAATCAATAAGTCGGTATTATTATGTTTTTGCCAAAACTTGATATAAGTCGCTTTTCCAAGTTTATAATTAAATTGAATAAACAAGTTAGCTAATAATTGTTCAGAATTGCGATATAGGTTTTTCGAAATTTATAAATATCCCATTTGTAAAAAAATCCGCATATAAGATTATATTGTTGACTAGCCAAGAATGAAAATGTGCTTCTCTGAAAATATTGCGTATATACAGAAATAGATCCCATCGAGTTGCAAAATAGAGGAAAGTGAACGTAATGTAATATATATCGGAGGGTGATGGACTTTTGGGATGTAGGTTAAACTCACAACATATACACATACATATACATATACATACATGGAGACGAGGGAACAGTCGTATGCATATATGTGATAAAATTCAATGAATAAGTCAAACTATAAAGTAACGTTAGTTAATAAATTTAGTAGATTGTATAGAATATTAAATATAAATTAATTGATATACCAAAAAATAAATAGAGATGTACATAATGCATAGAGTGCTGCTTCACTTAAGTGCGTGCATTCTAATATACATATAGATATATTAGAAATACAGCACACACTTTCGCTGAAAGCGCAGTACAGGTAACAGGCATATATATGATTTGCCTACAGACATTTAAACATCACACCTAAAAGAAATTAGTTTATTCGTAGCACAAGTGTAGGCGCAGCACAGTGTAAGAGTAATAGTATAAGAATAACATCTTGCATAGTACTTACATTTAGCTGTATATTGTCGTGAAACTTACACGTAACATGCATATCTATATGTATGCTGGTATGTATGCATGTATGAAACATACATATATAACATACACTTATACAGATATGTATGTAGGTAAGTATGCTCATGTCTATTTTGTAACTATCAGTTTTCTCGACAACGACAACTTACTTCGCCATAGTGCTCCTCATTTTGCTGTAGTAGATCAACACAAAGCTCGGCCAAATGTATCAAGTCCTCAAGTTTTTTAGGTGGTGGTACAATCACTTCACCACGTAAGTCCTCTGTGGACAATTGACCATCAATTTTACATTTAATAACAACTGAAGAGTTACCTTCGATTCTAGCTTCAGCAGATAGCCTTGTGTAGTTGATAAGTGCAGCAGTCTCCAAGCTTTTTTTAATCATTTGACGCACTTCTTCCGGTGGTACTGGGGTAACGATATCCTTCATTAAAACTCTTTCGAGTAAGGATAGCGTTGCTTTCAATGCCCCTTCTGGCCGACCGAATGGAAAACAATATCTGAAATTTGTTATTTGATACTCGAGTAGCTGACGTAAACGTTCTTTTATTTCAGAAAACTTCTCTTTTTCCTCATGTGTTATACTACCCACTCCATCCGGCCTATAATAATAAACATAATAGATTTGTGTAATTAATTGTCTTTGTACATAGGATAATCGTTACCTATTGCCGTGCACATGACTTGCACAGAATGCAAACGAATAATGAATTAATGTGGGATCAATCATATGCTGTTTTTCAGCACGATCCAAAAGATCGGAAAGATAACACAAATGTCGATAGCAACCACGCACACCATATCGAGCACAGTATTCATCCAAAACAAAGACCTGTCCTGGACTAAACCATCCCTATTTTAAAAATAAATACAATATATAAATTTAATTAATTAACCGTTTTGAAATGGCTTACCAAAGATGCATACGGATCATTTAATCGGTACTCTAGTGTTAGATTTTGTAATGTTTTAAATAAGCTGGCATGATCAAACGTACAGGGATCCGCACTTATGTAATCCTCCATTCCATGCTTCCGTGCTTTATCCGCATCTATGTAAATTAATTATTTATTGCATAGTAGAATCATAACATTATATATATAAAAAATTGAAGAGAACAAAATTTGAACTAAATATAATTAACTATTCATATCACTTTAGCTAGATTATTTATTAATTTAACTTACCCCCTTGAATCTTAGACATGGCCGAGTTTTTGTCCTGCGTTATCGGTGGAGTGGGTTTGTGTGATTGACCAGTTGCTCTATACATAGCCATAACCCAGAGACTGCATTCGTTCTCATCGTCACATGCAAAAGCAATGCTGTCGCCTTCCCGCACCGCATTAAAGAAAAATCGGCCACCATTCAAATCGATTCCGAACATAAGATTGGCTATGCAAATTAATACAAATTATTTGAATATTCAACGAAAATTAATTTTCTAAGTTATATTTATTTTTATGCGCTGAGCCTATTGAAATCTTGAATGTACATTCTTGATTTTATCATAGTTGTTCAATAACTTTATACTATTTCCTTATTATTGATGAATATTGATATATTTATTTTATTTATAACTTCTGTTACTCAATGAAATTCTCATCAACTATTCTACCTATTCTATTGAAATTCAATTATAAGAATTTAGTGAAATTAGTAGCATACATCTAAAATAAAACAAACAAGACACATCAAATTAAATACAAAATTTGAAGACTTTAGCTCCAAAGACATTAAATATATAATTTAGAAACAGAAGCTTGATATAATCATTAATCGATTACATTAGAACGCAAAACTTATTTAAGGAAGATACAGAAGCTTCTACAATAAGAAGGTATCACATGTAACAAATCTATATGTAGACATACCACTTGCTGCTTCGATGTAATCAACTGTATATCCATCTAGCTGCATCATTTCGGACGGCTCCGATTTCTTTTCCTTATAGCTACACATTGCAAATGTGTATTGAGATACTTGAACTAAAACAAAATAGCGACGTTTCCATTTTTTCCACACAGATTTTCCAATAGCAAACAGATGTCTAAAAAATGTATAATTTTATTTAAAATAATGGATATGATATAAATCACTATCATTCACATACCCACAATGCTTCATATTCAACGGTTTGTCAAGCCTGCATGCTATCTTTATCCGTACATCCTGGTCGGGTAAATTTTTAGGTACGATCATACGATGCCATTCAGGAGACTTGATTAGAAGACAGAATAATTAAATAGAATACAAATTTTTAATTAAAATATTCTTTAAATCTATATGTCGCGTACTTTGGAAGAAAGTGGTGTAGGCTTTATGGTGACTTTTCCTAACTCCTTATCCTCTAGTGCGAGCATTCCAGGGTTTTCTGTATACAGCTTCACTTTAACGACAGGCAATGGATGAGTAGTAGTAAAATCTCCCTGAGTATCCCACCTGTATGAAATTTGTAGCAAAATTAAAATTATTATATTAAATAAACGTAATGCCTCTTACATTGGTTTCGACGCCTCGGCTTGATCAGTTTGCAATTTTTCCCCATTTTCAACTTCCATTGTACAGTAGACAATCCGGTTAGGGGCCAAAGACTTTAGGCCTTTTACTTCCATTACAATTACTTCCAATTGAAATGTGAGTACAACATCCAGTTTGGTTAATTGTGTAGAACCATCTTCTGAGTCACCTTCTAGCTTCGATAGGGATCCATGAGAGCGCAAAATCATTTTTCTAAACGCGTAAATAAAATTTCTTTTCTATATAAATATAATTATCAATAATCCTATAAGTTAACTTACAAAAATGATGGTGTGCTGCAATGTTCAAGAGACAGAGAGAGAAAAAAATGACTCAAGAGAAAGAAAGAGAGAGAGAGAGAGAGAGCGAGAGAGAGCGAGAGTTAATCGAATAAAGAGGTATTAAACAATTCCCAGTTTTACCTGTGGTTATAACGTTTTAATTTCTGTAGCCCATATTTACTATCCATATTTCCTTTTGATACGGGAAGAGATTCCAGATTAGCCATCAATAGATTAATAGATGATTTTAGTTCCTCAATGTATAAGGACTCCATTTCTTTAAGCACGAACTTTGGCATCAGTTTTCGATTCTTCTCCATTTCTCCGACACGCTGCATACGTCCATCCAATTCTCGTCTGATAGCTGCAGCCTGCTCATCAGCAGAATCAAGCTAAAAAAAAATAAATGGAAATATAATTTCATATCCGTGAATGAGTATAAAAATATAACAATTAAGAAAGCTCTGGTCGAGACTGCTCGACTACGAGATCCCCTGAACCCTTCGAGCACCTGATATCTAAATAGTTCTTCGCTTCTTTTCTGCTTATAAAAGAAACAAAATATGCACACACATGCACACATACGCACGCACAAATTTATGGGAAGGGGGTAGACTTTAGGGGTGGGGGTGGAATATGACAAAAATCGAAATTCTTAAAAATACATATGTATCTCCATTTTAAATTTGGAGGCTTAAGTTCTTAATCGATAATAAATAAAACGGGAATAGTTATCGATTTTTTGAAACAAACTCGACATGCGCGTGCAATATACGGACCTATAGAAACAATTTTCAACTCTCTAGTTCTTATATCTTTTGAGGTCGAAACGTTCATACATACGGACAGACGGACGGACGGACGGACAGGCCTAAATCAACTTAGCTCGTCGCTTTCCTTGATCTGGTCACGCCTTCTTCTGCCTGTTACATACTTTTAGCAAAACTATTATACCTAGATTTCCTATTTTCAATGGGTTCAGGGCATAAAAAGTGTGCTTTATTCAAGTTTGCTCGACTACTACTAAACCCTTCGAAGAGTTGACTTTTTAATCATTCTAATCACATAGACTGAATTAATGATTTATGAAGTGTGACTTTTCAATGAATTGACAGTTTTGACTTGTAGTGGAGTAACCAATCTAATTTTTTGTGTCTCGTGTTAATAGTACCTATAATGTTTTGAATGTGTTTTTTATAAAAACTGAAAATATAACACATGAACAAGGCCCTAAGGAGGTGGACCGGAGCTGAACGATACGTCAGAGGCGACGTTCTGCACACCGACCTTAATATGCCAACAATTGCCGAGCTCATTGGCAGACACAGCACTAGATATGCGGATAGAATGTCCACTCACCCAAATCAGCTTGCATCTGACCTAGTAACCAACAAAATCAACAGAATGAGCAGAAGACTAAAAAGACTGCATCCATTGGATCTCAGAGACGACATAAACTAGTTTAATAAATGTACCAAAATTAGTAACAATAAAGGCACTCTGCCTGTCCACTGTTAAGGTATACTTAAAACTGCGCTATAGAGTTAAGGACAATAAGCTGCAATAAAGAAATAAAAAAGAAAAAAATTAAAAGAAAAAAAAAAAAAAAAAAAATAACACATGTAGCTTAATTACACAAGTTTATGTTCAACTTTTAATAGCTAAAAAGCTTTATTGAAATTAATATAGATAATTCTTAATCTTAACTTTTTTAATAAATATATATTATTATCTTACCATTAGGGCATTAAACAGAATTTGATGCTCAAATTTTTTTACTGTTAAAATCTGTTGAAACATATCATAGAGCTGTTCTTTCGATAGAATCAGCTCGCTATTCAATGATTGTTGCATGCGCGAAGGACGTTTAGTATCCTCCTCTCCACTGCCCTTAAGAATTATGTCGAACTTTGCCATCCAAGAGGTCAATACCGTTTCCTTACTCAATCCATCAATTTCTGGTAGGGATCTTTTAGATATATAAATAAATCAATTTAAAAATATTAAGATTAATATTAATATTAAGAGGTTTTCAACTCGTATACCTCACACGTTTTTCTATGTTATTGCGAAAAACTTCTCGGAAATCGTGTTGCGAACATGCACCAGATTGAACCATTTTTAAAACCCGTTCAGATTTTAAAAATACATCGTGATAACTTTGTACGGCGTTTTGAAAGGCTTCATCAGCCATAATCTGTGTTTCGCCTTTCAAAAAGGCCTGAAAAAGACAAAAAATAGTTTTAAAGTTAATTAACTGATTAATTACGCAAGGCATTTCTTTCAAGAAACTCTGGGTATAACGATTTTGTTTATGCAATACGTAAAGGAGACATGACCAACAACATGACACATGTCAATGACATATAAAAATTGTTTTAATAATAGACTTAATAGTTACCTGAAATCTTTGAGTGATTATCTCTAATTGCTGTTTGGTTATTTTCGGTTGCCTCTTCGTCATATCCGTGGGTTGTTTAGCATTAAACGGGTACGATATGCATCTGGATATAAACACATACAGTTGAATGCGTCGCTTTCGTTCCTCTTCCTCGCGTTCATGCTTTTCCTGTACAAAATATTAGATAACATAAGACCACGTACACGATCAGATCCAAGAATAATGGGAATATATATCTTTGAAGGTTATTTGTAGGGAATGGAACTTACATGCGGATCACCAGAGTCGTGCTTATCGCTGGCGATTGATGGCGATGGCGAAAGTGGGCGTGGGAGAGAATTTGCACGTGATGATCCACCAACACTTTGATTGAGAGTCTCTTGCGAAACGCCACTAGACGACGATAGAAACGATTGATTATTGTTATACTATTATTATACGAATACGGTCAATGCTCGAGCAATTGTTGATGATTTTGCTGCAGTTATTGCTGGTGCTGTTGGTGCTGGTGCTTAAAAGGTGCGCAGAAGCTTTAATTCTTAATAGATTGCTAGCACCAGCAACAAATGCAGACTTTTGGCCAAGGAAACTTGGATGCGGATATGATGAGAGTTTATTTTGATTTTTATTGTGATGATGCTGATAATCAATTGATGTCGCCTTTGCGTTTGATGATTATGATGATCTGCCGGGTTTAATTGCTGCATTAATGCAATCTTATGGCCCGGTCTCGCTCTATACGGCAAAATCACGCCACCTAAAGCTTTCGCAAGAAAAGTAACGGCATGATCAGGCCACCTAAAGCTTTGTAACGGCAATGTCAGCCGATGCTTGAGCTTTATCGCCGCTGTAAGAGGGCACTTGTCGAGACTGCTCGACTAGGAGATACCCTGAGCCCTGCAATGCACTGATATTCCAATCATTCTACACGCATACGCATGCATTCATATGAACGCATAAACACGCGCTCTGCTAACTGCGCAGTTACCAGTTACTGCGCTTGGGCTACCGTGTGGGCTATATTATGAGAATTTATTTGTTGAATAAATCTTTTTGTAGTGGGACTATCTTCATTAAACTATTAGAACGTGATAATAACATTCAAATGTGTGTATATGCCAAAGCAGTCTGTAGTACTTGATATACGTTTTTCAAATTTGGGGCGAAGGAGGCGTGGTATCCAAAATCTGTAAGCTACAAAATTTTTGTATTTATCACATAAATCTACACAGTAAATATGAAATCTCTAGGTCTAACAGTATTTAAATTAGGCTTAAAAAACAAAGTCAGATTTTCGATTATTATCGATAAAAAAGAAATGGAACGAGTTATCGAAAAAATATGATAAACTCGTACTGCGTATGGTATACACGAGTATACATGTAAAATTTCAAGTCTCTAGCACTTGTAGTTTAGGAGATCTCAGCGTCCATACGGACGGACGGACGGACATGGCTAGATCAACTCAGCTCGTCATCCTGATCAAGAATATATATACTTTACATACATTTTCACAAAAACATTATACCCTGATTTATGTATAAAAAGAATGCAAATAAAATAAAAATGCAATTGGCGCAGCCGGTAGGATACGCGTTGTAAACATAAACTCTATAAAGTAATTTTACTTGATTGGTCAAATACTAGCTACCATCACTCAATTGTGCGGAATCAAGAAAATACAGTGAACAAACCGCGTCATTGAAAAAGTACAATCAACTGCCACACACATTTAAAAAATTTATTGAGTGGAAACCACCGTATCCGCATAAGAACCACATTTAAATCGTGAGTGAAAATTTGACCACGTAACAAAGAACTCGAAAAAGTAGCACAGCTATGCTTACTGAAGGCCAACTTAACCAATTGCTAATGCAATTTAAAAAAATTCCAACATTCGAGGATCAAGAAAATATTCTGGGGCCGTTCGTCGACTTGACTATCTGCTTGCTCTTTATCCAACACATGATCTCAGGCAGCAAAGCATAATCTTTGGAGCGACGGAAGTATTACTGGGTACCCAGCACAAAGGGCAGTGGGAATTCAAGATGTCAGCAACAGCAAATCACTGAGGACAGCTTTAATCAACGAGTACAAGCCGCACATATCTTTCGAGGAATAGCTTCGCCGTCTCTATAACACGAATATCCAGAGTAACTTTCGTAAGTTTGTAGAATAACTCGAAATCAAAGCCAGCATAATTGTAAATAAATTATCATTAGAAAATGACGAAGTAAACTTCTATTATACACAAGCTATGAACGAAATAGTAAAAAATGTAATTAATAAAAAATTTCCCGATCGTATGCTCATGACTTTAGCACGTTACGATATATCTAGTATTTCTAAGTTAAAATGTATTGCCCAACAAGAAGGCATATATAACAACATAACATAATGTAAACTCAAATCTCGTACAAAATAGTGAGAAATCAAATGTAAATATCAATCCTGATAGGCCCTATAATAGAGAAATAAATAATACTAAAATACCTGTATACAATAAAGCTCCATCCCAGCAAAAAACTAATGAAATTGTAATCAATCAATAATCAATATCTGATACCACACCATGTCTGTCAGAACACTTTTAATCAGGGACGACCTCTTTACTATCACTAAATCCACAAATGCTTAAGAATTTCACCAAAAACTTGTAAAAAGTCAACAAAGTGATGCTCATAGAAAGTCAAGTTAAGGTTATTCGATACCAAATTCAACCCAACCTTAAAAACGTCAACGTGAAAGCACAAGTGGCCACCAAAAGATGGAAACTGATGATTACTATTATATAGAAATGCCGATTGATCAATACTATAATCAAAGTTACGAATATCAAGGTAATAGTGACGAAAATTATCCCAAAATCGACGAACAGAATTCCAGCCATCCATACCAACAACCAGATGAAGACAATGCCGAAAACTTTCGTTTATCAGGCTCCCCATACACCAATATATTACCTTAAAACAAGTAGGAGGGCTCTAGTCGAGACTGCTCGACTAGGAGATACCCTGAACCCTGCAAAGTACTGATTCCAATCATTCTACACTTCTTTCATGCACATATACAAAAACACATACACACACCCGTACGCATGCATCCATACGAACGCATAAGCAATTGCTCTGCTAACTGCGCAGTTACTGCGCTTGGGCTGCCGTGTGGGCTATATTACGAAAATTTATTTGTTGAATAAATCTTTTTGTAGTGGAACTATCTCATCATAAAATTTTTAGAACGTATTATTAACATTCAATTGTGTGTATATGCCAAAGCACAAGTCTCTAGTACTTGATATACGTTTTTTTCAAATTTGGGGCGAAGGGGGCGTGGCATCCAAAATCTGTAAATGACAAAATCTTTGTATTCATCACATTAATCCACACAGTAAACCTGAAGTCTTTAGGTCTAATAGTATTCAAACTAGGCTTTAAAAACCAAGTCAGATTTTCGATTGTTATCGATAAAAAAGAAATGGGATGAGTTATCGAAAAAATATGATAAACTCGTACTGCGTATGGTATACACGAGTATACATGTAAAATTTCAAGTCTCTAGCACTTGTAGTTTAGGAGATCTCTGCGTTAGTACGGACGGACAGACGGACATGGCTAGATCAACTCAGCTCGTCATCCTGATCAAGAATATATATACTTTATGGGGTCTGCCACGCCTCCTTCTGCCTGTTACATACATTTTCACAAAAACATTATACCCTGATTTCCCATTTTCAATGGGTTCAGGGTATAATTAAATAACAAACTCTGTCGCTGCCTAATTGATACAGGTAGTTCAATAAATATGATGAGCCATAATTTCTTTATAATAAAACCTACAGTAGTTCGTGCATTGCATGGAGTAGTGAATCTGAACGAAATAATTACTGTTTAGCCTAATGAACTTTTCCCAGTAAAACAAACTTTTTACATATATTATTTTTCAAAATTTTACGACATATTATTAGGACGCACTTATTGATTATTCCAGTGAACAAATTATAATTAATAAAAAGACATCATCACTCAAACTTGACTTTTCCGACAATAATAAAAATTATACAATTACTCCAGAGCTTACGTACGCAATTGAAAATTCAATAGATGAGCAGCCTCAATACCGACTCGACCACCTTAATAAAGAAGAACAAGCAAATTCTTAAGCTCTTAAGACAGTTTATTGACATTCAGTATCGTGAAGGCCAAATATTAAGCTTTACAAATTAAACTAAGCATCGAATTGAAACCATTCACAATAATCCTGTCTACGAAAAACCGTACAGTTATCCTTTCGCCACTGAGCAAGAAAAAGACGCTCAAGTTGAGGAAATGCTTCAACAAGCTAAAGTCAAGGGAAAGTAATTCGACATATTGCAGCCCCTTATGGGTTGTGCCCAAAAAACTAGATGCTTCAGGTAAGCAAAAATATCGAGTTGTCGTCGATTATCGCGGATTAAACGAAATTACCATAAACGATAGGTGTCAGTATTTTACGACAATCGATCTTGCAAAAGGTTTCCATCAAATAGAATTGGATCCAGATTCCATAAAAAAAAAAAAAAAAAAAAAAATGCATTTTCAACAGAAAATGGGCATTATCAACACACACGAATGCCACTTGGGTTGAAAAACGCATCAGCAACTTTTCAGCGTTGCATGAACAATGTTTTAAAAGAGTTAATAAATAAATGTTGCCTCACAGTCGTTAACCCTGGATACGTGAAGTACATGTGTGCTACGCGAAAAAAAAAACAAAGTGAATTTATAGAGATCAATAGATATAAACAATTAAACAAAAGCCACAACGGTGGTGTGATACAATTACAGTGTCTCATTCAAGACACGGTGAACGCGAAACACCAAAATTAGATAAAAACTACACTTGCGCCAGTGAATTTGCAAAACGGGGCCCCGGCCTTAAACCGGCGGCCACGACTAGATCAGCTGATTAGCTGAACTAATAAATTGTTCATTTAAAGGAAGCTTAATCTGCTCCAGTATTAAAGCATACTTTTAGGGAAAATTCAAATAAAAAAATAAATAAATATATAAAACCAACAACTTCCAGTACAATGTCTGGTACTGAGAAAAATATTAGCACCACTGAACCCGTAAGGCCTAAGACAGCGACGCAGCTGAGACTGGATGCGCGAATGAATGAAAGACTTGCCAAAATATATCCACACCCAGTTGATTTGTCATTAATCCAAGGGCCGAAAACTTCATCCGTAAAGCGCAAGCAGCAAGGCTCACCAGAAGCAATTAGGAAAAAAACAACTCTGCTAGACCAACCGTGCACTAGCAAATACGCAGCTGCTCAAGCAATGCAAAATCGATTTGCGATTCTAGACCAAGAATCCAATGACGACTGTGATATGGCAGCAGCCCCAGCAGTCACAGAGCAACTAGCGGAGAATCTAGCAGAGAAACCAAATCCTCGACCGCCTCCTATTTGGTGTCCAGACATTAAATCTGTGGCACACCTACAACAGGTAATAGATAATGCTATCGATCCAAACTCTTATGTCATTAAGCCAATAAGAAACAAAATCGGAATCCTCACAAAATGTAGCGATGACTACCGCGCAGTTGTAAGACACCTCATAAGCGTAGGTCTTAAATTCCACTGCTACCAGCTGAAGGAAGACAAGCCATATAGAGTCTGTATTAAAGGGCTCCATTCAAGCACAGACGTCGAGCAGATCAAAGCAGAATTAACTGTAAAGGGGCATGAGGTCAAGAATATTTTTAACCCACGCAGCCGCATCGACAAAGAGCCGCTAAACATCTTCTTTGTTGATGTGAAACAGGCCACAAACAACAAACAAATACATGACCTGAGGATCATTGCCCGTCAACGATGCACGGTAGAGCTACCAAGAATATTCAATGACTTAACCCAGTGCCATAAATGCCAGGAATTCGGGCACACTCAGCGTTACTGTCACAAGAATCCTAGATGCGTAAGATGTGCCGGGGATCACCCCTCTAAAGAATGTCCGCGAGCAAAGGATCAGCCTCCAATTTGTGTCCACTGTGATGCACAACACCCGGCTAACTACAAAGGCTGCAACGTATACAAGCGACTGGTAAAGCTTCAAGCTCCAGCGCATAAACGTAATCCGGCAATTCGTAGCACTGCACCGCGCTGCCCCGATGGAGCATCCGCAAATATCATCACCACATCCCCTACCAATGGTGTATCATATGCCCAAGCCTTAAGAGGAGAGAAATCCCACCCAGCACTAAATATCAATAACCCAGGCATTATTGAAATCTTGCAACAACAACAGCGCCAATTTGATCTCATCAATGCAGAACTAAGAGCAATGCGTGAGCTCCAAGCCCAGCAAGCAAACGTTATGACCAGCCTAATGGCTCTCATCACGAAGCTCAACTCAAAATAATGGCCTTACGTGTGGGCATATGGAACGCCAACGGACTGAGCAACAAAGCCCAGGAATTGGCAGTCTTCCTGTCGAGAAAGAGCGTTGATATAATGCTTATTGCAGAATCTCGCGAATGCCCCACGCTAAGAATTTTCGGATATATACACTATCAGGCCCACGGTGGCGGTGCTAACACATTTGGTGGATCCTCACTCCTGGTCCGATCAACTCTGGCACACACTCCATTAGTTCAGATCTCCAATGCAATGGTGCAATACTCAGCCATCAGCCTCTCTACAACAATTGGTGAAATAGAAGTTGCGTCCATCTATTGCCCTCCAAATACGCATTTCTCTGGACAAGACGTTAGAAATATTCTTATCCAAAGGAAGAATAAAGCAATAATCGGGGGCGACTGGAATGGTTGGCATCCTTTCTGGGGCAGTACTAGACCGAATCCAACGCGGAGAATTAATATTTGACGCTATTCAAAGCCAAAGCTACTCCATCTTAGCTACCGGCGCTCCTACGCGCTACCCAACAAACGGACATCAGCCAACCGCAATCGACTTTGCGATCTACAAAGGTGTCAGCGACAGACTCCTGAGCATCGAGGAATGCTTGGACTTGTCATCTGACCACCTTCCACTCATAGTCACTCTCCATGCGACTCCCCATCCTTTTCCCACCAAGCAACGCCTTCTGCCAGCAGGTTCAGATCTAGCTACATTCAAGCGCACTCTAGACACTTTACTTCACCCAGAAATAGAGATACGGACTGCAGAAGATGTTGATTACGCAACAACCAGACTGCAAGATGTCATAACAGAGGCGGCGCTCTTAGCCGCACCACCTTCTCAACAAACACATAGTCCCTCGCACTACAGCATTCCTCTTACCCCTCTTACCCAAAGCCTACTTGCGTATAAGCGTTGGACAAGGAGCCGATGGATCCGAACACGTTCAGCCAGCGATAAGAGTCGATACAATGAAGCCACCAGACAACTTAAAGCTGCTCTGGCCCAGCTCCAAAACATGCGCATCAAAGAGGCCCTTGCACGAGCTGATTCTCCAGCTGGTGCAGAATTTCAGCTCTGGCGATACACGCGTAATATCAAAAGACAATCTCTGCATCGGCACCCTCTTCTGAGCGATTCTGGAGAATGGCTAATGGGAGATGAAGCACAAGCTGAGGCATTCGCGGGTCACCTTCAAGAGCAATTCTCCCCTCTGCTGACAACCGAGCCGACTGACATAGAAAATATAAGAGGAGCAGTCAACTCGCCTATCACTGCGTCCATCCCCATCGAAGCATGCACAAAGGCAGAAGTTGTAAAGTTATTGAAAGAAGTTAAAACAAAAAAGGCTCCGGGGCACGACCGAATAGATGGCAAAGTCCTCAGGGCTCTGCCTGAATCCGCAATCGACTACTTCGTAGTGCTATGCAATGCTATTCTTCGCATTCAGCATTTTCCAACCTGTTCGAAACATGCTGAGATAGTCATGATTCTGAAACCCGGCAAACCAGAAAAGGAAATTGCTTCCTATAGACCCATCAGCTTGCTCCCGGCACTCTCCAAAATATTCGAAAGAATATTGCTGCGCAGAGTGCTAAACGAGCTGAGAAGCAGGAACTCAATCCCTGACCACCAATTCGGTTTCAGGAGGAAGCATGGTACGCCGGAGCAAGTGCACCGAGTCATCAACCATATTCTGGGTGCGTTTGAATGCAAAGAATATTGCTCTGCAGTCTTTCTTGACGTTAAACAGGCGTTCGATCGGGTCTGGCATCTGGGTCTTTTACACAAAATAAGGACAGCCCTACCTAGCTCTTTCTTCAAGATCCTGGTCTCCTACATTACCGAAAGAAGCTTCCATGTCAGAAATGGACAGGCTACATCCTCAACTCGACCTGTCCGAGCAGGCGTGCCCCAAGGTAGCGTTCTTGGCCCTACGCTGTACACATTACACACTGCAGATATGCCGCTGCCTCCCCACAATAATGGCATGCTCATAGCAACATACGCAGACGATACTGCCATCCTGAGTCGCAATAAGTCGGCGCAAGAAGCCTCTGCTCAGATGCAAACATACTTGCACGAGTTAAATCGGTGGCTTAAGCGATGGAGTATCGTTATTAACACGCAAAAATCAGTGCATGTCACGTTTAGCATCAGGAGAGATGACTGCCCTGATGTGAGTCTTGGAGATACAATACCAACAGCAAAAAAGACGAAATATCTAGGAGTCACCCTGGACAGAAGATTGACTTACGGTCCACACATAAGTCAAACAATTAAGAAATGCAATCTCAAACTAAAAAAACTCGACTGGATGCTAAGAAGCGATAGCACATTGTCAATATACAGCAAGAGAAAAATATATAATGCAATAGTTGCACCAGTCTTCACATATGCAATGCCACTATGGGGATCTGCTGCAATTTCACACATTGAGAATGTTCAAATACTCCAAAACAAGGCCCTAAGGAGGTGGACCGGAGCTGAACGATACGTCAGAGGCGACGTTCTGCACTCCGACCTTAATATGCCAACAATTGCCGAGCTCATTGGCAGACACAGCACAAGATATGCGGATAGAATGTCCACTCACCCAAATCAGCTTGCATCTGACCTAGTAACCAACAAAATTAACAGAATGAGCAGAAGACTAAAAAGACTGCATCCATTGGATCTCAGAGACGACATAAACTAGTTTAATAAATGTACCAAAATTAGTAACAATAAAGGCACTCTGCCTGTCCACTGTTAAGGTATACTTAAAACTGCGCTATAGAGTTAAGGACAATAACATGCAATAAAGAAATAAATAAAAAAAAAAAAAAAAAAAAAAAAAAAAAAAAATGTTGCCTAGTATTATATTTCGCACAAGTCGCGAAACCTATTACCAAATGTCTTAAAAAAGGAAATAAAATCGATTTAAGAAACGAAGCTTACCTCCATACTAAAATACTTGCTTGACCTGATTTCAAAAGATCGTTTCAAGTCACAACTGATGCTAGTAACGTAGCAATAGGTGCTGTTTTATCACAAGAAGGTAAAGCGAAACAAATTCGCTAGCCGAACACTCAATGATCACGAACAAAATTACAGCACCATTGAGAGAGAATTATTGGCTATTGTTTGGGCAATTTATTTAATTTACCTATTTATTTGGGAGGACTTTCGAGGTTTCAAGTGAACATAAGCCATTGGTTTGGCTCCACTTAAACAAGACCCGAACATGAAACTCCAAAGGTAAAAATTCGCCTGTCAGAATACGATTTTACAGTAAAATACATCCAAGGAAAAAACAATTATGTAGCCGATGCGCTTTCACGTATTAAATCACAAAAAGAAGAAGTAATGCTTGGAAGTACTTGTGCAACTGTACATAGTGCGGAACAGGATAATTCATTTTTAATCCATTGTAAGAACATTATTTATTTTAAAAGATATAGAATTTAAAGAATTAATTTTAAAAGAACATATTAAGCTTATTCACCCTGGCATAGAAAAATGTTAAGACTTTTCAAAGAAAGCTATTCTTTCCCAGACTCTGCTAAATTAATACAAAATATCATAAATCAATGCGATGTTTGCCAATTATCGAAAACAGAACAGAAACACTAACGCCCCATTGGAAATAACACCGGAAACATTCAACCCTCGCGAAATATTTATGATCGACTTCTATATTTCAGAAAATAAAACTTATCTAACATGTATTGACGTTTACTCGAAATTTGTGATGTTAGTACAAGTGAAAAGCCGCGATTGGCTCGAGGCCAAACGTGCACTGTTACGTATTTACTCAAATGAGCAAGCCGATAACACTCAAGGCAGACAGGGATTCAGCTTTCACAAGTAATGCAATTAAACAATGCACTATGGTATAAATACCGATATTTTGGCATTAACTGTAAATTTAAAGATAGAGCCTTGAACTTTTGCACACACATTAGTAATATTAATACAAAATTTCGTTTTTTTTTTTTTTTTATTTGGGCCACACCCCCATATTCGCCACCATACGTGTCATTTATTGGCCTAAGAATATCAATACGATTGCAAGCAGTTTCATAAATAATATATGTTTTAAAGTTAATATACACTTAATAAAGTGCTAAATATATTTATTTTGGATTATATTTTTGTATTCAACTTATGCGTTCGAAAATCTAACAGCGCTTTCTTGCCTATTGTTGGTGTTCCAAACTTCTAACAAAATCGAATTGATAATCTCGTATGTATCTGCAACATACGATATTTGGCCAAATGGAGCAAAAAGGAGCAAAAAACCTTTATAGCAATTGATTAAGAATAGTTTAGTGAATACCATGTCAGTTAAACATTTCACAATGGCCTCTAATGTTATAAGTTATCTTCCACGAAACACACAAATAATTTTAATGTTACGGCTGAAAATACAATTAGCAACACATTGGACGATTTCACAATAAATCACAAGTAGCACAAAATCTTTTAAAACAAATTATTTAGCATACCATCAGAAAGACTTTCCATAGTTAAACTTTTTCGTAAATTTTAATTGCAACGGTTTGTTTACATCGAAGGCTAAGACTGATTTCCCGCACTTTTTGCAATTCACCATGCAACTCTGAATCAGCTCACTTTGACGAAGCTTAAAACATTAGGGGCAGTCCCTAAAATTTTATAAAAATTGTTTTTTTGTCTATTGGAATCTCCTTAATGAGAAAAACTAATCAATTAGCGAATTTGAAAACAAAAATTAGGTTTATGCCAAAATATCGGTATTTTTACCCATAGTGCAAAGTGCAATGGCTGACTTCAGAAAAGGTTAAATTAGATCAGCATCAACAAAGACAGGAGTTTTGGACATTGAACGATTTCACAAAACATTAAAAGAGCGCATTAGAATAATAAATACTGATATTTACGTTGAAGAAAAGCAGATGAAAATCGAAACTATCCTATTCGTTTATAATCACAAAATTAAACACAATATCACAGGTAGAACACCAGACCTTTTGAGGTCAATACAAATTATAAACAAGTAAGAAAGCTCTAGATAGACTGCTCGACTACGAGATACCCTGAACCCTTCCAGGAACTAATATTTCAATAATTCGTCGCTTCATTTCTACTTACACATGCACACACACATATGCACGCACGTATAAACAGGCATGGGCTGCCATGTGAGCTTACTTTGTGAACTTAATTGTCTAATAACTTTTTTTAGACCGTGATTATAACATTAAAATGTATGTATGTGCCAACTCACAAGTCTCTAGTATTTGAAATACGGTTTTCACAAACTTGTAGGGAAGGGGGTGTTCTGAGGGGTGGGGGGCAAAATATGACAAAACCCGAAATTTTTAAAAATACATATAAATCTATATTTCAAATTTGGAGACTCTAGCTCTACATCAGGAAAAAAAATTTAACTGGTTTTCAATAAGGTTTTTAATCGATAACAAAATAACAGCAGTTATCGATTTTTGAAAAAAAAAAAACTAGATATGCGCGTCTCTAGCCCTTATATCTTCTGAGATCGACGCGTTCATACTTACGGACAGACGAACAGACAGACGGACAGAGCTAAATCGACTCAGCTCGTCGCCCTGATCAAGAAAATATATACTTTATGGAGGAGTCCCGTCTGCCTGTTACATACTTTTAACAAAACCATTATACCCTGATTTCCCATTTATATATCTAGTACTTGATATACACTTTTTTTAATTTGGGGCGTGGTCTCCAAAATATGTATATTACAAAATCTTTGTATTTATTACATAAATCTACACAGTAAATAAAAAACCCGCTAGGTCTATCAGTATTCAAATTAGGCTTATGGGGTCTGTCACGCATCCTGTTACATACATTTTCACAAAAACATTATACCCTGAATTCGCATTTTCAAAATTCGCATTTAAAAAGATGAATTGTTAGAATTAAGTTTATTTAATTGTTAATTAATTCAAGACACAAAAAATTCTACGAAGAATGTTAATACTTCAATTGTACCGCCTGAGGACAGGCTCCTTTCTCAGGTTGGACGAGTTACATATTCATCATACTCGAACAAAGTAGAGTATGTCATATGCAAAGAGAAACAGCCACTCTGCAGATTAAGCTCGCAATCGAAGTTACGGCAAAACCACGCCACCTAAAGCTTTTGCAAGAAAAGTAACGGCATGATCAGACCACCTAAAGCTTTTTAACGGCAATGCCAGCCGATGCTTGAGCTTTATCGCTGCAGTGCTTTGCATAGTTAGCTTAGAAGTAAAAACTTAGTCAGTAATCTGTATCTTAAGAAGAAACAAGTAAAAAGGCTCTAGTCGAGACTGCTCGACTAGGAGATACCCTGAACCCTACAAAGTACTGATATTTCAATCATTCTACACCCACACGCATGCATCCATACGAACGCATAAACACGCGCTCTGCTAACAGCGCAGTTACCAGTTACTGCGCTTGGTCTGCCGTGTGGGCTATATTATGCGAATTTATTTGTTGAATAAATCTTTTTGTAGTAGGACTATCTTCATCAAACTTTTAGAACATAATAATAACATTCCAATGTGTGTATATGCCAAAGCACAAAATTCTAGTACTTGATATACGTTTTTTTTCAAATTTGGGGCGAAGGGGGCGTGGTATCTAAAATCTGTAAATGACAAAGTCTTTGCCTTCATTACATAAATCTACACAGTAAATCTGAAATCTCTAGGTCTAACAGTATTCATATTAGGCTTAAAAAACTAAGTCCGATTTTCGACTATTATCGATAAAAATAAATGGAATGAGTTATCGAAAACATATGATTAGCTCGCACTGCGTATGGTATACACGAGTATACATGTAAAATTTCAAGTCTCTAGCATTTGTAGTTTAGGAGATCTCTGCGTTCCTACGGACGGACAGACAGACGGACGGACGGACGGACGGACAGACGGACATGGTTATATCAACTCAGCTCGTCATCCTGATCAAGAATATATATACTTTATGGGGTCTGTCACGCCTCCTTCTGCCTGTTACATATATTTTCACAAAAACATTATACCCTGATTTCCCATTTTCAATGGGTTCAGGGTATAACAAGTATAACAAAAGGAATGCAAATAAAATAAGAATGTGATTATATATATAATAAAATGTTATTTTTGCTCGAGTAAGAAATACCCTTAACCCTACAAGGAGTTGATGCTCTAATTATTCTACGCTTCTTTTATGCACATATACAGTTTGACACGAAAGTGGTTTCACATGGGAAAAAATTATATTTTTGTTCTTTAACATTAAAAAAAAAAATACTAACTGTGAGATTTCAATTTTTTTAAATTATAGTATGTTTTTCACATTGTTGTCTTACAAAAATAATTAATCAAAATTAAAAAACTATTAACATAGGCATAAAAAAGCAATAACAACTAAAAACATATTAAAATTCAAGTGACACGAAAGTGTTTACACACATGCTATTCTTTATTTCTTATTATTGCTAAATTCGCATTTACCGTTGTTTTCGGCGTTTTCAATGTGCACAGCTTTGGCTGATGCTATGCTTTGAAGAATTCCGTCATATTTTGTAAGAATCGATACACAAACATTAAAATTTTGAGCAAATTAAAAATGCCAGGGAAGCGATTGTCATTTGAGATGATTCAATTGGTTTATTATAACCACACCATAAGAAAATCGGTCTCGGCGATTGCAGAAATGTTTATAATATCGAAGAGGACCGTTTACAATATTTTAACCCGCGCAGAGAACGATGAAACACTGGAGCCAAAGCGTTCAACGGGACGAGCTCGACTGGACAAATTGTGGCCAAGAAAGTTAATGATAATCCAACAATTTCGACCAGAACGCTTGCCAGGGAACTGCAGGAAGAATGTGGTATTGACATATCCCGCGAAAGTGTTCGTAGAGCGCTAAAAAGGAATGAGTTTGCATCCCGAGTCGCGCGGAAAAAGCCGTTATTGTCGTCGGATCATAAAAAAACGACGTCTAACATTCGACAGGATGCATGTGGGACGCGTGGCATCATATTGGGATGAAACCATATTTTGCGCAGGAGTTGGAGAGTTATGCTTCATCGAAAATACAATGGATGCCAAACAGTATTTGGATATTTTACGCACGCATCTAGTGTCCAGTGCCCGCAAATTTGAATTTTTTAGGGATGGTAAACCAACATTCAAGTTTTACCAAGACAATGACCCCAAACACAAAGCCAATACAGTCAGGTGTTGGCTTCTTTACAATTGTGCAAAGGTGTTGGATACTCCTTCACAAAGCCCCGACCTTAATCCCATAGAGAATCTGTGGGCTGATCTTAAGAAAAGGACAGCCAAGCGAGGTCCAACAAACAAAAGAGATCTTAAGGCCTATATATTGGAGGAATGGGAGAAGACACCGGTGGAATATGTCCAAAAACTAATAAGCTCCATGAATAGACGGTTGGAAGCGGTCATTGAAGCCAACGGGGGTCATACAAAATATTAATTATACCCTGAACACATTGAAAATGGGAAATCATGGTATAATGGTTTTGTTAAAAGTATGTAACAGGCAGAAGGAGGCGTGGCAGACCACATAAAGTATATATATTCTTGATCAGGGCGACGAGCTGAGTCGATTTAGCCCTGTCCGTCTGTCCGTATGTATGAACGCGTCGATCTCAGAAGATATAAGAGCTAGAGACTTGAAATTTTTTTTCATAGGTCCGTATATATAGCGCGCATATCAAGTTTGTTATTTATTATTATTTTGTTATCGATTAAAAACCTTATCGAAAACCAGTTAAAAAATTATATTTCCTACATCTTTAAAACTAGAATCTCCAAATTTAAAATGTAGATTCAAATGTATTTTTAAGAATTTCGGTTTTTGTCATATTTTACTCCCCACCCCTCAAAACACCCCCTTCCCTACAAGTTTGCAAAAAACGTATTTCTAATACTAGAAACTTGTGCGTTGGCACATACACACATTTAAATGTTATAAACATGGTCTGAATGTTTCATCAAGATTGTCCGTCTACAAAACAAAGTAAGCCCACATGGCAGGAAATATTGGTTACTGGAAGGGTTCAGGGGATCTCGTTGTCGAGCAGTCTCGACTAGAGCTTTCTTACTAGTTTTTAGTTAATATAGTTAATATTGTCTTATTTTTGAAAACTTTTTTTTTGTGCAAACACTTTCGTGTCACCTGAATTTGAATATGTATTTAGTTGTTATTGTTTTTTTATGCCTATGTTATTAGTTTTTTAATTTTGATTAATTATTTTTGTAAGACAACAATGTGAAAAACATACTATAATTTAAAAAAATATTGAAATCTCAGTTAGTTTTTTTTTTTTTAATTTTAAAGAACAAAAATACAATTGTTGCCCCATGTGAAACCACTTTCGTGTCAAACTGTACATGGACATGCATGCACACGTACGCGTAGTTAATAGCGTCTGCGCTTGGGCTGCCTTGGGCTATATTATGATAGCTTATTTGTTGGATAAATCTTTTTGTAGTGGAACTCTCTTCATCAAACTTTCAGAACGCAATAGTAACATTCAAATGTGTGTATTTGCCAAACTCTTTTATGCCTTCTTCCATTAAGATTTGCTTATAATAAGCAAATAAAAACAAGTAAGAAAGCTCTAGTCGATCTAGTGATTATATCATTAAAATGTGTGTATGCTTCAACGCACAAGTCTCTAGTACTTAAAATACGGGTTTTGCAAACTTGTAGGGAAGGGGTTGTTTTGAGGGGTGGGGGTGAAATATGACAAAAACCGAAATTCCTAAAAATACATATGAATCTACATTTGAAATTTTGAGGCTCTAGCTTTAAAGATGTAGGAAATATAATCTTTTAACTGCTTTTTTAATCAATAACAAAATAACGGGAGTAGTTATCGATTTTTAGAAACAAACTTGATATGCGCGATATATATGCGGACCTACGAAAAAAAAATTTCAAGTCTCTAGCTCTTACATCTTCTGAGATCGACGCGTTCATACATACGGACAGACGCAGCTAAATCGACTCAGCTCGTCTCCCTGAATATACTTTTAACAAAACCATTATACCCTGATTTCCCATTTTCAATTCAGGGTATAATAACTCACTGTACAGTAAAGTACTGCACTCTATTTTTACTGTACTCATAGTACTGTACAACATAATATTGAGTGAGAACATCAACTGTTAATACACAGTGTTATACAACGCTCACTAGCACTCATTTTAATGCTGTACAGGAAAAAACGTTTTGGAAGCATTCAAGCAGATGTATAATGTATAATTAAAATCTACCGGACAAACAATGCATTACCTCTACTCACTCATCTCCCCGTTGGCAAATCGAAAAGATCTACAATTCGCCGAATGCTAGATACCAGCCCCAGATAACCTACATATGATATGCTTCTTGAAAAAGGTCAATTATGTTGACCATTATATACTTTTAATCTCAACTTTGTTTTGCTTGGAATGTATTTAATCGGTTGTGCTCGACTTTAATGCTCTTTTTTATTTGAATATTATTAACAATATCAATTATGATTTTGTGATATACAAACCTTGGAATTCCATTATTGGGTACTTCAAGGCTGCCTCCGTCTATGACAGGTTGGAGTTGATCATTTTTTGATGGAACTGCTCCTCCTCCAACTCCGTCTCCTCCGTTTGTGCCGTCAAGGCGAGAAGTACCAGCAGTAAAAGTTGATGGTTTTTGATTCGCTTGAAATTCACCATTTTGGACATTGTTGGGTCCAGATGATGTAGGTATGGCCGGTTGGCCCGACGCTGAAGCCCCGACAACGGGGGTGACTCTTTTATGTGGAGCTCCAATACGGCCTTTATTAGGCAAGCTGACAACGGTTTCTTCGTCTCCCTCTTCTTCGCTTGAGCTTGGGTCTATCATGGCCAATTAGGGAGCGTTCCTCACTTAAACCTTTATAAATGGAGATCCTATAAAGTAGTTAGCCACGAATATAAAGACATATTTTGGAGCTAGACGGACAGATTTATAAAGATTCCCGAACTTACATTATCTTCATTATTGAAGACGAAATGAAATTAAAGAATATTGTCGATAAAAAAGAAATTGGATGGCTTATTGAAAATATATATACATATATGATAAACTGGTATTGCTTACGGTATACATGAGTACATTGAGATCTCAACGTTCATATGAAAGGACGAACGGACAGACAGACGGACATGGCTATATATCGACATATCGACCTAGATCGTCGCCCTGATCAGGATTATATATACATATATACTTTATGAGGTCGGCACGCCTCCTTGTGTCTGTTACATTTTCACAAAAACATAACATATACCCTGACTTCCCATTTTTATTATCGACAGTAACAAAACGGTTTGACTTAACGAAAAATAATAAATTAATGATATATCTATTCTATCATATAAATTGAATGTCTCTAGCTTTTATAGTATGCGATATTCCTACGTTTATACAATGGATGGACTAATCTTGATCAACTCAGTTTATCATCCTGATATACAAATTATACACACACATATGCATATGTATACATGTACATACATATATGCACATACATACGAATTACTTTCAATGGTATTCCATGTTCAACACACATAAATTTTCTGATAAACATAAAATTCCAAATATTCATGTGGGTCTGTTATGTGGGCTCGTCAACGAATATGTTTTGTATATTTATATGGCAGTGAGTTAAATACACTGAGAGAATGAGCTGGTTAACCAGAGTCCGACGAGCCCCAACCTCACCCCACCTTGAACCAGTTTCAACCATGTGTTACTACTAATAAGGGTGGAAAATGTAAAGAGAGCTTGGAGAATGCTGATTCGTCATCGCTTTCGATGAATCAGTGCGAAACGACACACATTTTTTCTTACTCACAATTTGTTAATAATGCTACTGATAACTGTATTCGGTCCTTTTTTCTATATATTAACATTTAATACTTTTATTTGACTAACATTTAACTAAAAGCAGCCATTAGACTATGTAAAACAATCACTTTATATATTTAAACGCATCTGAGTGGTTATAGAATCACCGTTATACATAATATATATAATGTATAACGGTGATTCTATATATATATATATATATATATATATATATATATATATATATATATATATATATATATATATATTATGTATGTATATGTGTGAATATGTATACATGCTTGTGCCACTTTTATTAAATGCAAGTTCCGAAAACCAGTACATTAATTTAGAACACATTTCTGTAGTATTTTAAGAACCACATATTATACACTCACACTTTATGGAATAACAGTCTTGATTAACGCATAGTTTTAATCTAGTTTATTTTTGATTATCTTAAAATTGCACAGCCCCAACTAAACCACATTCGAAGGGATTAGTTTAGGGTGGTTTTTATCGATGTTGCCAACAGTAATGTTCAAATTATGAAAAATGTTTTCCCCGTTTCATATTAGATTTAAATTTTAAAGAACATTTTTCCCTACGCTATTTCACGAGTTAAAAGTTATTGGCAAGGAATTAAGCAAGTTTTACTAAACATGCTAAAAACTTTTGCGCATTTTCCCGATTGTCTATGGTGAATATTCTTAAGCTTAACTGCCACTATCGACCTATCGATAAATAATTTCCTGATGAAATACATCTGCATTTATTTCAGAGAACAGAATTTAAAAAATGTCAAAAGACACGATTTCGATATAGTTTAAATGTTAAGTATATGTTGTTGCTTTATTTTAAAAAAAGTATTTTTTATTGTGTCCACATAAACGATTTTATCTCAACGATGAGTGCTGACGATTAGTATCGGTAATCAACGTGGTGGCAACGCTACGTGCGTGACCATCTGAAACAGTTCGGCCACACCGTTTCCTACTGATAAAATTTTATAATAAAAGTTTTAAGTTTGCATTGTATTGAATTGTCAAAGAATTATATATATAGTTGAGAAAATTCATGTGTTTGTGACAGATTCACTGTAATATTCGGCGCAAGAGCTTCACTAACATACATTTGTTCTCGCATGTATGCGCTCATGCCACATTAATGTAATCTAGTTTTCGCATTTTATATTTTACGGAAATGTATACACATTTAATTGTGTATTATCGATGTTGATATGTTGATACATCGATACACATATATGCAAACATGAATTAGTATTTTATTGTAGTCAGGATATACATTCGTACGTGTGTACGTACTCCGTATTATTTTTGTCAAATGCCGCTGTGGATAGTTTCAGAAGTACAAAGACGCATAAATACATACTGAAGGTTCTTTTGAAATCGTCAATAATACTCGAGAACAATGCAAATCATCCAATTAATTAAGAATGCTAATCACTATGAATAATAGGCGCTGTAACAGTAGCCGCAGCAGCAGAAAAGTATCACTCAACACGCACAGATTTTTATTGTTGTTGGATGTGGGAGCAAAGTGAGTGTCAAAATAATTTAATTGCAACAAAGAGAAGTCAAAGTCTAGAAGAGTGCTCATTTCTAAGCAAAGACCGGAGCTCGCTTAAAAATGTGTTGAGTTTTAATATTTTAAGCGGTCTTTGCGGACGGCAAATCAATAGGGATACGGACCCTGAAGAGAATAGGAATTATCTGGAAACTCTCCCTGGGTCGTCAAAAAGTAAGGACGTTGCCAACTCATCTAAGAGGTTCCCAACGGATGTGCATTTAAAATACGCACGAAAAGGCCAGTTATTGAGTGAATCGAATATTTCAACTACGTCCAATTATCGCAACTATCACAATCCACGATCTGAATTCGAATCTTTTCATCATTCATGCCAGACACCAACGCTAACCAAATTTTCAATTGATCAAAATTATAAACATTTTAGAATTTACCTCAATAAGGAAGAACAAGGAGAACAATTGGAGAACAGAAGTCATAATTTGACTAACGCATCAAAAAGCGACGATCGGGAATATGCTAACCGACGCCGCAATTCATCTGTAACGCGAACCTCTAAATCGCTAAAAAATCAGAGTCAGATACGAACTAGTTCCATAACGAAGTGCATTTGGCCACGAAACGAACCAAACATAAGTTGGCCATCGCCGTTGGATAACAATTTATTTTGTTTAACAACGCCATCGGTGCTAATTGATGCTGTTGCCCGGCAAAAGTCTTCGTTAGTAACCGAAGCTGCCGGAACACTGGACAAAAGAAATGGAGCTTCGGACCGAAAATATAAAAGGCAAAACCTATTTTCATCAGATACAAAAACTAAATCATATGAATATGAACTGAATCTCGAATCTAGCGAGGATGTAGACCAGAATAGTGAACGCTGCATTAATTTACAGTTAGATAAATCGTGTACAGCTCGCAGGCAACCAAGGCGTCAAGCTTCAATTCAAAGCCAATCATCATCTATTGATGATTCGTCAGCTCATAGCGAAAGATATGGTACGGCATTTGAATCCCTGGAGGACATACCTTGTCATGACATAGAGAATTTTTTAAATCACGGATATCAATCTGCTTCGAATTCGTTGCCAGCGAACTCAGTTCATTTAGTAATGTCATTGTCATCATACAGATCGCACCAAGCGAAGCAACCGTTGAAAAACTTTACTGATTCGCAACAGAATTTTGGACGCCTGTCACAACAAATATCTGCACCGACATCAACAGCAGTACTATGCTCCATGCTGCCACTCGGCTCCACTCTAAATAGTATTGATGTAAATAAAAGCCGACAATATGAACATAATGGCGAAGTAGTTACAGAGAAATCAGCAACAATTGCGACTGCAAATAATAACCAAAGCGTAACAGGGGAAAATTGTGGAAACAATAATAATAATACGCATAATCATTTTAACAGGACGTTAAATCATTTCGATTATAATATACAGCTAAACAATAATATGGTTGGCACACAGCAACAGACTAAAAATAATTCTCAATTGTCGGCAACGAACACTATTCGAGATGCGAGCACTTTTACAAGTGACTTGGAGGCAGCTGCCATTGATATGCAAATCGGAAAAACCGTTTCACCCGCAATGATGACAATGACTATGTCGCAAATTCAGCCAGCTACGGGTGGAGTAGGTGGAAGTGGCAGTATTCAAATGAATCCGAGTAGCTTATCACATCACTCCTGTACGGTAGTTCCATTCAATTCCAATAGTAGTTACGGATCAGCAGTAATATTTGAGGATCATAAACAACAAAAAGCGAAGCAATTGCCGCTTCCACAAGAGCAGCTATGTAATTATATTGACGATAGCTCGAGTCTCGATGCTTGTGGAATTTCAAAATCTATTCAAGGTATGAGTATGGCATTACTTTTTTCAACAATTTTCAAAATCCCATACCATTTCGAAAAGTCCTTTTCGAAGTTTTCGAAATTTTTCTTTACGAAAAAGATGATTATTATAAAATTAGACAAAGATTCCAAATCTGTTCTTAGGGTTTTCCAATTGAACCCCACAATTTAGTGGAGTTGACTCGATATGGCTATCTCCGACTGGTGTTCTAGCACCTACTACTTTTAAATTAATATTTTTAATTAACAGTAGCAAAATTCAATTCTCTTTACATTTGGGTATACATCTTAGCGAGTTCTCTGCCGAGCACAATTGTCACACCGAAAGTAAAAGCATCGCCAATGTCGCCACGGAAAGATTTGTCTTTGGATGCTGTTGATTCGCTAGCTTTGGTATCGCAGCATCAGAAGTCTGTTCTACCATCGGCCAACGAGCATTTCACATTTCATGAACAAATCATAATGTCGGGTCAGCAGAAGAGCGCACTGCAGGACAAGCCAAAAGCTCTGGTTGTATCGCCTCAACAAGTTATGATCCTGTATATGCACAAACTGACGCCATATGAACGCACCGAAATCTTAGCCTATCCGCAGATATATTTTATTGGCGCCAATGCGAAAAAACGCCCGGGTATTTATGGACCAAACAATTCAGATTATGATAATGAACAGGGCGCATATATACATATTCCGCACGATCATGTTGCCTATCGCTATGAAATGCTGAAAATAATCGGCAAAGGTAGCTTTGGTCAAGTAATTAAGGCCTACGATCATAAGACCCATGAACATGTTGCATTGAAGATAGTGCGAAACGAGAAACGTTTTCACCGGCAGGCTCAAGAAGAAATTCGTATATTACATCATTTGAGACGTCACGACAAGTATAACACAATGAATATTATACATATGTATGATTATTTTGCCTTTCGGAATCATACATGCATCACATTCGAGTTGCTAAGCATTAATCTTTATGAATTGATAAAAAAAAACGGCTTTAAGGGTTTCAGTTTGCAATTGGTACGTAAATTTGCTCATTCTCTACTCCAATGTCTGGATGCACTTTACAAGAATGAGATCATTCATTGTGATATGAAGCCGGAGAACGTGCTATTGAAGCAACAAGGACGTTCTGGTATTAAGGTAAAAAGTAAACTATTATTCTATGCCATGCGAGTATATATGTTACATTATTTATAGGTTATCGACTTTGGATCGTCATGCTTTGAAAGTCAACGTGTCTACACATACATACAGTCAAGATTTTATCGTGCACCAGAAGTTATTTTGGGCGCAAAATATGGTAGAGCGATCGATATGTGGTCTCTTGGATGCATTCTTGCGGAGCTACTATCGGGGCATGCACTATTCCCTGGAGAAAATGAAAGCGATCAATTGGCCTGTATTATTGAAGTGCTTGGAATGCCAAGCAAAACGATATTGGCCAACGCAAAACGAGCGAAGACCTTTTTCAGTCCGAAGGGGTATCCACGTTACTGCACTGTCCGCACTATGCCCGATGGCATGGTCGTTTTAGTTGGTGGTCAATCACGACGTGGGAAACCACGTGGTCCACCGTGCTCTAAGAGCCTGTCAAAGGCATTAGACGGTTGCAAGGACCCGCTTTTTCTCAACTTTATTCGTGGCTGTTTGGAATGGGATACAGAAAAGAGATTAACTCCTTCTGAAGCCCTAAAGCATCCTTGGTTGCGTCGTCGTTTGCCCAGACCGCCAAGCAGCACCAGCGGCGGGGCAGGTGATGGCTCCAGTACCGCTGGGGGTGGAAACGTTGGAGGAAGTGGTGGTGGAGGAAGTATTAGTGGTGACCAATCACCAGTGACGGGTAAATTTTGAAAGCAACTGTTACTGTAGTTACTGAATTGCCTTTCTTAAAACCCTGAATGCATTGAGCATTGGCATTATGCCAAGGCAAATTTGTATATAATATTTTGAAGGAGGATTACCTTATAATACATATGTATTCTTGATCATGATTAACTGCCGTCTCCGTTTAGACCAATAAGGATATGTGAGGCCTTAATTGTTAATTGTTTATTTTGTTTTCAGGTATAAAAACGAGTTGTGGCAATGAAGCTGTGTCAACAGAAGGATCAGCCGCCTCCGAAAGAGAGAATAGCAATTGCAGTGGCTGCGTTAATCATGTTGGATTTGGCATTCCTGATTTAAAATATGAAAGCAACCATCTATCTGTTGCAGCGTCATCTCCTGTTAGTAATACGGCATTGCAAGTTGATCTACTGGCAGACATCATAAGCAAAACGAGCTTAAACTGCTCAGAATTACCGTCAGATGATATATTGGATAGGCGTGGATATCCATCTTCGTTATCAAATCATACATCTGCCAACCGACCTGAATGTAATGTAGAATAAATCTTTCAATTACGCCATTAAATAAACCCTTTAATAATGAACTGAATTTTCTTTCGAACAGGCTTATCTACAATCAATTCGTTAAAAGGGGCTACCAAGTCCTTGACGCGCTTGTCAGAAGCAACAGCAATCTCAACACCCAATCCTCTATATGCAAGACATACAACGCCCATCCTTTCAGCTAATACAGCACTTTCCACAATTAATTTCGACATGGATTTCTATAAAGCATATAATGCAAAAACAATTGATAAGCCAACCAATTATAGGCAATCAAATGGCAATTTACTCCCACACGCACAAATAATAAAGGCACCATCAAAGGACATTTAGCATAATATTAAATATGGAATTATTGTCACGCATCTGAAGGCTTAGGGCGGTGTTTGTTTGTTGTTAGTCAATATAAAATTAACAACACACTGCCATTCCAAGTGATAGACTTTAAACATAAACTGTTGTTTGGTTTTCAATTCATATATATATATATATATATATATATATATATATATGTATATATATATATATATATATATATATATATATATATATGCACTCATAAACATGCACAGGAGGCAAGGATCTCAAGCAGGCTAAATTGAAGAAAAACTAGTGGCATTACAAAATATACTAAACCATTACAAATGCAACGCTTGCATTTCATCATTATTCGTACCAGCCATATAAGTATATATATATATATATATATATATATATACTTTCCAACCAGCTTCATTATCTATATGTCAAGATCTTTATTCTCATTGGAAAACGATATTTCTCTACTAAAAGAAAAATAGTAAAAACCTAGTAAATTAAAAATTGAATGAGTGAAGTTTACGTTTATCCTTCAAATATAATTTTTGGTTTGTAATACAAAAAAAAAATAATATTGTCATAAATATTTAAATTTGTATTATAGACATTATTATGGTAAACAACAAAAGGAGCGTTACTGTTTTAAGGAATCAAATATTTTAATTTAGACATTGATTACGTTGTATGTGTTTTATTTTAAATCTTTAAGATTATGTTTAATGTGATTAGGTTCTTTTGTCTCGCATATCTCAGTAAATTTTTGTTTGCTCTTTACTTTGCATTAAGAATATGTTTAACGCGCATAAATAATAAATATTGATAAAGAAAAAAATTAAAATAAATAAAATTAGAATATCTCAACGTTTAAATAAAGTGTTCATATTAACGAAAAAGGAATAATTACAGTGTACCTATAATGTCTCCGTACAGCAGCAACTTTTTTCTTTGGGAACGAACAAAACATATATAGCAAGATTAGATAGTCTTATCATCATATTTATTAACCTTAATTTAAAAGAATTATGTCTATATATTTAAAAAAAAAACACGCTTTTGGTTGTAACAATGTCTTCGTACAGTAAAACTAAATGCATAAAAAATAGTCTTGAAAACTACAAAAATATTAAATAGTAGGGTGCCTTTATTCTTTATAACCGCTTTTAGGCGGTTTGGCATTGATAATACTAATTTTTGTGTTATCATTATCGGTTTTTGCCCACTCTTTTAAAACTTCTATAAGCTTGGATATTGTAATATTTTTTCTTCCTGATATTTTTTCCAACATATGCCAACAATGGTCTATTGGATTTAGATCAGGACTTTGAAGGTGTTTTTTATAGATGTGGCGTATTATATGTCAAGAACATTTTGGTATTAAGTGCCATGTGTTTAGGGTCATTGTCATGTTTGAAAAAATAAGACAGATAATCCTAGCTTCGCAGCACTTGTGATCAATTTTTTTTTTTTAATTTCAATGTATTTAATAATTATCCCCCCATCAATTACTTACACATTTCCGACAACAGCAGCAGCCATACAGTCCTATACCATAACGCGACAATCGCCAAGCATTACTGACTTGAGTATGTGTGTATTTTTTCGATAACTCGTTCCTCTACAAAAAGATTTATTCAACAAATAAATTCTCAAAATAGGGTCCACACGGAAGCCCAAGCGCAGTAACTGGTAACTGTGCAGTTAGTATATGTATGTGCATGAAAGAAGTGTAGAATGATTGGAATATCAGTACTTTGCAGGGATAGGTATCTCCTATCTCAACTAGAGCACTCTTACTTGTTTTCGCTTATTCTCCACTCGTCATATTTGAACGGTCCAATAACGGATTAGATTGCAGAACGACTGCGAGACAATACATATATTGATGACAATATATTGATATGATTTCTGCTGCTTAATTTTTGCATATTTAAAATTAGTTGGTGTTCTTCAACAGTTAAATACTTGCCCGGCATTTTAAATCAATATTTGTCCACTTAGCGATTTAATTTGAAGAAAATTTGTTGCAAAATGTTGCGAAATTATGCTCGAGCATGCAAGTACATACAGTAAGTGTCACTGAAAATCATACACCTACATATGAAATATGCATTCTTTAGAGAATAAAATAATGTTAAACAAATAAGAAAGCTCCAGTCGAGACTGCTCGACCACGAGATCCCCTGAACCCTTCGAGGAACTGATATTTCAATTTAAGTAATACGTCGTTTCTTTTCTGCTTATACAAGAGACAAAACATGCACACACACATACGCACAAGTAATACGTCGTTTCTTTTCTGCTTATACAAGAGACAAAACATGCACACACACATACGCACGCACGTATAAGCAGGCATGGGCTGCAGTGTGGGCTTACTACGGGTACTAAATTCTTAAAAATACATTAAATCCACATTTTAAGTTTGGCTCTAAATATGTAGGAAATATAATTTTGCAACTGATTTTCGATAAGGTTTTTAATCGAAAACAAAAAAACAGGGATAGCTATAAATTTTTGGAATGAAACTACGAAAAACAAGTAAGAGGGCTCTAGTAGAGACTGCTCGACTAGGAGATACCCTGAACCCTGCAAAGTACTGATTCCAACAATTCTACACTTCTTTCATGCACATATACAAAACACATATACACACCCATACGCATGCATCCATACGAACGCATAAACAATTGCTCTGCTAACTGCGCAGTTACTGCGCTTGGGCTGCCATGTGGGTTATATTATGAAAATTTGTTTGTTGAATAAATCTTTTTGTAGTGGGACTTTCTTCATCAAATTTTTAGAACGTGATAATAACATTCAAATGTGTGTATATGCCAAAGCACAAGTCTCTAGTACTTGATATACGTTTTTTTCAAATTTAGGGCGAAGGGGGCGTGGCATCCAAAATCTGTAAATAACAAAATCTTTGTATTCATCACATAAATCTACACAGTAAATCTGAAGTCTCTAGCTCTAACAGTATTCAAACTAGGCTTTAAAAACAAAGTCAGATTTTCGATTGTTATCGATAAAAAAGAAATTGAATGAGTTATCGAAAAAATATGAAAAACTCGTACTGCGTATGGTATACACGAGTATACATGTAAAATTTCAAGTCTCTAGCACTTGTAGTTTAGGAGATCTCAGCGTCCATACGGACGGACAGACGGACAGACGGACGGACGGACAGACGGACAGGGCTAGATCAACTCAGCTCGTCATCCTGATCAAGAATATATATACTTTATGGGGTCTGCCATACCTCCTTCTGCCTGTTACATACATTTTCACAAAAACATTATACCCTGAATTCCCATTTTCAATGGGTTCAGGGTATAAAAATTGCAAGTCTCTAGCTCTTGTAACTTTTGAGATCGACGCGTTCATACATACGGATGGACGGACAGACAGACGGATAGGGCTAAATCGACTCAGCTCGTCGCCTGATCAAGAATATATATACTTTATGTGGTCTGCCAAGCCTCCTTCTGCCTATTAAATACATTTTAACAAAACCAATATACCCTGATTTTCCGTTTTCTATGGGTAGACTCTTGAGCATCGAGAAATGCCTGGACTTGCCATCTGACCTTCTCCCACTCATAGTCATTCTCCATGCGACTTCCATCCTTTTCCCACCAAACAACGCCTTCTGCCTGCAGGTTCAGACCTAGCTAAAACTTTACTTCACCCAGAAATAGAGCTACGGACTGCAGAAGATGTAGTGTATGCAACAATGAGACTGCAAGATGTCATAACCGAGGCAGAGCTTCTAGCCGCACCACCTTTTCGACAAACACAAAGTCCCTCGGTCTACAGCATCCCTCTCACCCCGCTTGTTCAAAGTCTACTTGCGTATAAGCGTTGGACAAGGAGCCGATGGATCCGAACACGTTCTGCCAGCGATAAGAGTCGATACAATGAAGCCACCAGACAACTTAAAGCTGCTCTGGCCCAGCTGCAAAACACACGCATTAAAGAGGCCCTTGCACAGCGGATTCAGCAGGTGCAGAATTTCAGCTCTGGCGATACACGCGCAACATCAAAAGGCAACCACTGCCTCGGCACCGTCTTCTATTGAGAGAAGTTAAAACAAACAAGGCACCGGGGCACGATCGAATAGATGGCAAAGTTCTCAGGGTTCTGCCTGAATCCGCAATCGACTACTTCGTAGTGCTATGCAATGCTATTCTTCGCATTCAGCATTTTCCAACCTGTTGGAAACATGCTGAGATAGTCATGATTCTGAAACCCGGCAAACCAGAAAATGAAATTGCTTCCTACAGACCCATCAGCTTGCTCCCGGTACTCTCCAAAATATTCGAAAGAATATTGCTGCGCAGAGTGCTCATCGAGCTGAGAAACAGGAATTCAATCCCAGACCACCAATTCGGTTTCAGAAGAAAGGATGGCACGCCGAAACAAGTGCATCGAGTTATTAATCATATTCTGGGTGCATTTGAAAACAAAGAATACTGATCTGCAGTTTTTCCTGACGTTAAGCAGGCGTTCGATCGGGTCTGGCATCTGGGCCTCTTATACAAGATAAGGACAGCTCTACCTAGCTCTTTCTTCAAGATCCTGGTCTCCTATATGATAGAAAGAAGCTTCCAGGTCAGAAAAGGACAGGCTACATCGTCAACTCGACCTGTCCGAGCAGGCGTGCCCCAAGGTAGCGTACTTGGCCCTACGCTGTACACGTTACACACTGCTGATATGCCGCTGCCTCCCCCCAATAATTGTATGCTCATAGCGACATACGCTGATGATACAGCTATCCTGAGTCGCCATAAGTCGCCGCAAGAAGCCTCTGCTCAAATGCAAACATACCTGCACGAGTTAAATCGGTGGCTTAAGCGATGGAGCATCGCCATTAACACCCAGAAATCAGCACATATCACGTTTGCAATCAAAAGAGATGACTGCCCTGTAATGACTCTTGGAGCTCCAATACCGCAAGCAAAAAAGGTGAAATACCTAGGAGTCACCTTGGATAGAAGATTGACTTACGGCCCACACATAAGTCAAACAATCAAAAAGTGCAAGCTCAAACTAAAAAAGCTTGACTGGATGCTAAGAAGCGACAGCATACTGTCACTATACAGTAAAAGAAAAATATATAATGCAATAGTGGCACCTGTTTTCACTAAATCACATATTAATAATGTGCAAGTACTCCAAAACAATGCCCTAAGGAAGTGGACCGGAGCTGAACGATACGTCCGAAACGATGTTCTGCACACCGACCTAAATATGCCAACAATTGCCGAGCTCATTGGCAGACACAGCTCAAGGTATGCGGACAGAATGTCCACCCACCCAAACCAGCTTGCATCCGACTTAGTAACCAAAAAAATCAGCAGAAGACTGAAAAGACTGCATCCTTTGGATCTCAGAAACGACCTAAACTAGTATAATAAATATAATGAACGTTTTGTATCAATAAAGGCAATCTGCCCGTCCATAGTTAAGGTATACCTAAAATTGCGCTATAGAGTTAAGGACACTAAGCTGCAACAAAGAAAAAAAAAAAAAAAACTCCTAAACTAAGTAACACATAGACGAAATTCTTTTTGTAATTTAAAGTTAAAAATAAGATAATAAGACTGTATCTTGCTATATATGCTTTATTCGTTCCCAAAGAAAAAAGTTGCTGCTGTACGAAGACATTATTGGTCACTGTATATAATTAAGCTTTTTGTTAACAAACTGTAAAATAAATAAACTGTTTTTTTATTACGTAGAATTTTCAGTCAAAGTTGTTTGTTTCAAAAAATATTAAAAATCTTTTCAAAGTCTAAATTTTACCATGATATATACTTTTTGGGGTCTGCCACGCCTCCTTCTGCCTGTTACATACTTTTAACAAAATCATTATACCCTGATTTCCCATTATATGTACATAAATGGGTTCATGGTATGAAAATGCAACATTTGTATAGTCTAGCCTTAAAGACGTGAAAGCTATAATTAAATAATTAACTTTTTAACAGCGTTTTTATCGATAATACTAAATCGGGAATAGTGTTATATTTTGTTTTTAACAATCTCAATACACGCTTGCTATATAGACCTGCAACCAAATTTCAAGTTTCTAGCTTTTATAAGTACTGAGATCAACGCGTTCATACACATGGACGGACGGACAGAAATATATACTTTATGAGGTCTACTACGTTTCTGCCTTTTATATACTTTTTAAGAAAACCATTATATCCTTATTTCCCATTTTCAGATATACAGATATATGTGTACTTTAACACGTGAGCAAGTATTTAATAATATAATAAGACCCTACAATTTTCCATACTAAAGAAAAACAAAATATTTTGGATTTTCTTTTCACAATTTTTTTGCCGGTATATAAAGGAACACTATTATATAATATACTTATTTATATATATTAAAAGCTCTTCATATATACATATGTATATATGTAGGTGTACATATAAAGAGCAGTAGCAAAGCTTCACACATGCTCTCTTTGAGCATTGAATTCTGTGTTCATTTTTTCTGATCAGTCGTCTGTTTGATTTGCAAGAAGAAAGTTCAAATAAGTAAAATTAAAAAAAAAAAAACAAGAACTTCAATTTGATTGGAGAAAGTATAGTTCAGAAACGTTTGAAGAATACAACTGCAACTAGGGTAAGCCAATTATACATACATATGTGCATATACATTCGAATAAGTGGAATATACATACATAATTTTAAGTAATAAACAAAATGGAATAATAAAACCATACTAGGTTACATACATATTCATATGGGTACAGCCTTGTATAAATAAATATTGGACCTATGATATTTAACTTAACTAAACCAATGCATTTATTTATTTTATATATTTCAACCCGAAAAACGTCTCATTACAAAATTTGTTGTACAAAAGTGGAAAAATCATTTTAAGATTGTATTTTTCTGAAGCATTTGTCCTCCTGCCGCCCAACTCAACCTCCTCAATCACACACTTTCCCCTCTTTTTCTCTCTCTGTCTCTTTTTCTCTCTATCTATCTCTTTATCTCGCTCTATCCTTCTACACTATTACCTACGATATTTGATGATTTACAAGTGTGTGTCATGAATGTAGCCACACATACACGCACACACATTTATATACACACAAATACACATACGCACATGCACACACACAGACACCCACTTCAACGAGTGCGCATCTGTGCGCCCGTGTGTGTACATATTGTTTGTCCGAATTCCGCACGAAAGCGTATTTTTATACAGCCACATATATATACACACACAGACAAATATACACATTTAGAAGTGCATTTAGGTCTCAGGTAAACGTAGATATTCACAAGAATTTATTTGTATGTATATATGCAATGTTCGCTTGTTGAGGTGCACAAATATCTCGTCTCGTCTGAAAAATCACTGAAATATTTATGACTTCAATTTGATACTCGTTTAGAAAATGTACTTAAAAAGTATATAGTTTATTATCTATAGGCCCAAAATTAGACAGTTAACTCCCTCTTCAGACTTCAGACAAAACGTAATTTAAGAATTTGACAACCGTGAATGACTACTAATCAGTCGATGTATCCAATGCACAGAAGAAGACCAAGAGATTGACACTTTAAATTTTAGTATAGTTTAGTACATTATAAATAGGTTTATGTAAATGTATATTGCTGACCAGTACCCTAGGTACTTTAAATTTCATGTATATATTCCTTATATAGCCTGAACCAATTAAAAATGACAAAATAAATGGTAAATATCTCAGACTGATCTTGATCCATAACGGCAGACCCCAAAATAGCATTACAAATATTTCCAGACAATCTGATAGTTTAACCGAAGAGCCGACAAGGCGTACTATGCGGAGCGTGATTGAAAATGGGATATGCTATTATATTATAAAGAATAAAGACAATTATTGTTTTTGGATTTTTGAGTTCAAGATTTGGAGATTTTGATTTTGGTATGCTCTTTGCTCTTTTTTTTGCTCTGCTGCTTTAGCCTGCATGTACTTACTTTTTTTAAGAGAGGAGAGCGGAGAGTGAGCAAATGTTCATATCTATTAATCGAGAGACTTTATATAAGAATCGACCATTTCGGCTGAATGCTCGAAGTGCACTGATTTTGAGAGCGCATATTTTTATTGAGCCTGAAGGTAGGGGACCTGAAACTAGAGGATATGAGCAAAGTGTGTCCGAAGTGTCTCATCTATGGGCGATATTGGCATATCAGCTGTTCGCAGGGCTCAGAGTATATCGTATGTAGTCGGGCAGTGTCTTGATTGTGCCGAGTTTTAATTTATAAATAAATATATATATTCCATTTTTATTAATTTACATGACTGTCATTTTGTATTTAAAGGCTTATTGTGTTTTCGATTTCCTGCCTGGCAAAATGGAATCGAAAAAGGTGAGTTTAAAATATACAATATATAATATATATGTATGTATTTACATATATGTAAATGGTATACGATAGTTTTGTGCACTCTGAAATTACTATGATTCAACGTAGTTTGCATGTTTACTGTAATACTATTGCTATATTGTTTCTAAAATTAAATTTAAGATGAACAAGTAACACGTATCTCTGGAATATTATATATAGATGAAGACCGTTATTAACGCCGAAGAAGAGCATTTGGTATCGAAGTCAATTAAAACAACAAGAAAATCAGTTAAAAAGCCATCGAAGCCTATTTCGGAAATTGAGAAAATTGAGGATGCAAAAATAGTTTTGGAGAGCGTTTCGAAAGGCGGCACAACACTCGAACCGAAATCGCCAATTGATGTTTATAATTTAGCAGTTAATAATGCAGACAATGGTGTTTCGGTTCAAAAAAAAAAGACTAAATCGAAGAAATCCAAGAAATGCGAATACGACAATCAAAATATTTCTGTGGTAAGTTCAAATTGAATAGAAGAGTTAAAGTTAACTAGTAAGAGTGCTCTGGTCGAGACTGCTCGACTAGAAGATCCCCTGAGCCCTTCGAAGAGCCGATATTCCAATTATTCTACGCTTATTTTCTGCATACGATTTCGCTTAATCGGCAAATTCAAGATATGTTATGGAAGAACGTGAAAATAACATTCAAATGTGTGTATTTGCCAAATCACAAGTCTCTAGTATTTGAAATACGGGTTTTGCAAATTTGGAGGGAAGGGGGTAACTTGGGGCTGGTATCCAAAATATATAAAAAAAAACTTAAATTCGATTTTTTTAAACAAATTCGATCAATATACCCAACATACAAAAAAAAATACCCTGATTTCCCATTTTTAATGTATTTTGGGTTTAAAAACAAGTAAGAAAGCTCTAGTAGAGACTGCTCCACTACGAAATCCCCTGATCCATTCGAGAAACTGATATATCAATCGCAAGCAAGTCGGAAATTTTCATGAGGATACTGCAACTATAAGAAAAGTTATTAAACAATTTAGTTCCAATAGTAAGCCCACACTACAGGTCATGCGTGCTTATGCTTGCACGCATAAGCAAAAATAATCGAAAAATTATTGATATATCAGTTTCTCGAAGGGCTCAGGGGATCTCGTACTCGAGCAGTCTCGTCTAGAGCTTTCTTACTTGTCTTTTTTTGTAACATGATATTGCGTGCTCGAAACTTTTTATTAGGCTATCTTCTATTAGGCTATTTTATACAAGCTGTAGAGTATTTTTCAAAATAGGTAGATTGGTCTGGGTTTAGAGTATCTATTAGTAGAACATCACCTTTTGTAGTGATTCTCACTTTAATGACATATATATTTTAATATTACTTTTACATATTTTTATTTATTTTTTATTTTTTAGAAGAGCAGTTTCAACAAATTTGATGCACTTCAGAAGCGAAATTTGATCCATGTACGTTCAAGTGATTCAAGTAAAGCTCAACAAATCTTCAGTGTAAGCAAATCATTAATTAATCCAAACATTTCACTAAGCCATGAGACTACTAATTATTTCTAATCACAGCATTCATATATCTATTTTGGTCGATCTCTTTCTATTCATGATAATATTGTGTAATTTGTAGACTCTGCAAGATGAGCAGCAAACCAATTGCAAACTTTGCTCAAAACCGGTCTATAAAATGGAAGAAGTTATTGTTCAGTTCAAGTCTGACAAAGCTATCTACCATAAATTCTGCTTGCGATGCAAAGACTGCGGAAAACAATTAAAGTACGTACTTAAACTGTCTATCATATTTGGAAAATATTGGACAACATAATACTCTTTAATTATAAAAATCTTCGAGGCAAATCCCATTTATATAAAATTCACTTAGTCATAGTAAGGGAAGGCACAAACTAAGTAAGTGGAGTCTAACGATTTTGTACCTATAAATCAAGATGCGCCTAGAAAATTAAACTCTTCAAGTTTTAGCTTTTGCGGTTATGGCGTTCATACAGATCTTAGTTTGTTGTCTTGATCAAAAATATATACATATACTTGATGGGAATGTCTTGTACTGCTCATTCTACCGGCTACATACATACATTTTCACTAAGCCACAACTTCTCATTTTAATTGGATATAACAAATTTTGTTTAGAACACTTTGGTTAAGAAATATATATATATATATATATATATATATATATATATATATATATATATATATATATATATATATATATATATATATATATATATATATATATAATATATATATATATAGCGATATATCGATTATTATAGATATATCGTTATAATAATATTATTTTTATTGATAAACTTACTTCGTAGGTTTGATAATTATCAGAGTCATGAAGGAGATCTCTACTGCAGTGTACATTTTAAGCTGTAAGTACTTACGCGAAGCTTCTAATATTATAAATACATATAAGTACATACATATATACAAAACTCATACTCATATGATTATGCTGAAACTTCTTAGACTCTTTGCCCCTAAGGTCGTTGAGCAGACCGAAGAGCCGAAGCAACGCAAAACGGAGTTGATTATTCGGGAAAGTCAACCAGTTGAGCTACCTCCGGATGTTGCTCGTGGTAAGTTAAGTTCACAAAGAGGATATTTTTATTGTATACAATGTTATTAGCAATTTATACAATGTTATTATTAAATTAACAAATTTTATAAATTTAATTTAATTTTCAAATATATCCAATATCTGAATTTGAATTTTTCCCTAGTTCAAATACATTCAAAAGAATATGTAGAGCACATGCTGAAAATTTCATTGAAATAAGTTTTTAAACAAAAGGTTTGACAGATTGGCAAAATCCCGTAACAATCAGAGCCATGCAGCGCCAATCGTACTACATACTTTAAAATGCGTGCATTCTTGCCTATTCAAAGAATCGCGATTGCGATTTAATTGTGCTTAAATTATCTGCTGGTATTTCAGTTGAGAAGTACTTAGGGTCAGCGATGCGCGTTTTTGACAAATATGCTTTCTGAATGTGAAAGTGAAAGATACGAAAATTTGAATGTTCTTGTTAGATACACGTTATGGAGTAAATTTGAAAACCTAGATCAATAAATATGAGCGTAATAATTTTGTATTTTTCAAATCTTCCATGATTTGAAAATAAATATTAGAATATCGATATGAAGTTAAAGGCATTCGCAAGCCAGGAGGCTTAACTATGAAAAAATTTAAAAATTTGAAATTGTTGAACTAATAATAGTTATTTATTTATGTATGTAAGCATCGGATAAACCCGACCTAGGGCTTGATGAACTGCATCAATTGAACGTCCGTTCGAGATTTGAACTATTTGAGAATGTGGAACAAAATAAGCTTAGAGATGACGAGCTGCTAGTGCACCAACGTCCTGTGATTAAGCGCAGCAAGTCGGTTCTCTCGAAGTATCGCCCAAATTATGTCGATAACGAAAGCGGACCATTAAACGAGAGCGACGATGAGCTAGCTGAAGAAAATGAGGATGCTGACTTGATACGCTCGAAAGAAAACACGCGAAAAGAACGGCCTATTGGTCTAGGCGATGCCATGAATGACATCAAGACTAGATTCGAAAAGGGTACCACGCAGTCCAAGGAAGAACGTCGCGAAGAACGAAAGCAGGAAATACAAAATATACGCTCTCGGCTCTTCATGGGAAAACAGGCAAAAATCAAGGAAATGTATCAACAGGCAGTCGCCGAATCCGAACAGGCAATCACATCCGTCGGCAAACAACCGGATGTTGAAATAGGCGGAGCGGCTCGTTCCATCAAAGAACGATTCGAAAAAGGGGAAATGTTTCACGACAAGGACAGTGAGTCCAAAACATCCAATTGCACTAATGGTCATGGCTCAGGGCTGTCGGAGGATGCAGATGTCTTTGAATCTGGTAAGAGCAAAATGAAGAAGTAGATAAGGAAAGATCATTGGCCCACTATATCATATATATTTATTGTAAAAATAGCTATCAGTAAAAAGTCGCGTAGTATCTTTATGGAGCTAGACGCGAACATGGTATCGAGTCCGCATGCCAAATGCGATTTTCAAAAAAGTCGATCCATCTCTGTCAAAAAATGCCACAGTCAAAATCAACTACTTGCCGAGGTGAGTTTGAATGAGTTTAATTATGAGTTATATATCGTATATTTTAATATACACAATAGAACTCTGACATGGATGTGGTTAAGTGTGACGCAAAAGCGGAGGATATCAAAGTGACCACAGCAGAGCTGAGCCAGAAGTTTAAATTTTTCGAAACCTATCGTCCTAAAGATGGAGAGAAGCGTCAATTCCGTATGACACCACCTCGCGAAGGTGTTGTTAGAATGCCATCGCTCGATTCCGAATCTGATTCCGAGTCGAGCAAACAGAACTTTCACGATAATGTGCTCCAAAAAACACAAACCACTTCGACAATGTTGAACAAGTTTCGGGAAATGGAGCAAAACAAATCGATTAACTCTAACTGTAGAAGTCCCAGGCCACTAAAATGCTTTACGCCTCCACCAGCGGGAGATATGCGGAACTTTAATGATAAATCCAACAGCGAAGAGGAGGAAGACGAAGATGACGACGATGATGAAAATGAATCCAACGATGAAGACGAAATCGATCAAGAAATTCTAAACTTAGGTTCAACAAATGGAGATGAAGCGCTTAGAGAGGTAAGCAGCTCTTAGGCAAAGTCGCGCGCAATAGCAACCGACTTTAGTAAACGAATACTCATTAACGGTCCAAGAACAGATATATTTAACACAAAATCTATAAGTACGAGCTGTGACGTTCTAATGGACATATCATTCAATTTTAAGGTATATTTGTGGAAGATTTTTAACCTGATCTTTTTAAAAAAGTTCTGACCCTTTCCTAAAAAATAAAATATATTCCTACCCCGAACGGCGAACCCTGCACTAAAAGCACATCTATAAACAATTCTAGATGAATTTATAGATAAAATCAACACCAATCTTTTTTATCCCCTAGACACATTGAAAATGGTAAATCAAGGTATAATCTTTTTGTGAAAATGTGTGCAGCAATCAGAAGGAGGCGTGGTCTTGATTAGGGCGACGAGCTGAGTCGATAGCGCCATTTCCGCCTGTCCGTTTGTCCGTCTATTTTTAAGCGTAAATTATCCCAAAACCACCCTTCCCTACAAATTTACAAAAAGCTTATTTCAAATTCTACAGATTTGTGCTTTAGGAAATGCACACATTTTAATGTTATTTTAAATTTTTATGAGGCAGGCCCATGCCTGCTTATACATGCGGATGTATGTGTGTGCATTTTTTGTTTCTTGTATAAGCTGAAAAGAAGAATCTTCTTTCTTTGATAAATACAAAGATTTAGCAATTTACAGATTTTAAATACCACGCCCCCTTTGCCCCAAATTAGAAAAAAAAAACGTACATATATGTAGTACTAGAAACTTGTGCTTTGGCATATACACACATTTTAATGGTATTATCATGTTCTGAAAGTTTGATGAAGATAGTCCCACTACAAAAAGATTTATTCAACAAATAAATTCTCATAATATGGCCCACACGGCAGCCCAAGCGCAGTCGCTGGTAACTGCGTAGTTAGCAGAACGCGTGTTTATGTGCTCGTTGTATGCATGCGTATGGGTGTGTGCATATGTTTTTGTATATGTGTACTTAAAAGATCAGTACTTTGCAGGGTATTTCCTAGTCGAGCAGTCTCGACTAGAGCACTCTTGTTTTTTCTGAAATCACACAAATTAATCGACTTTTCAGTATATTGGCGTCTTGAAGAAAACAAATTTTAAATATAATAATAGCAGTTCTCAACAAAAACACATTTTATCCTAATAAGTCCAAAAATTAAATTATAAATTTTTTAATATTTGGTGGTTCCGCCTTTGGCCTTAATAACACATTTGACCGTATTGGACATGGAATCATACAAAGCTTTCAGATATTCCGCGGTTATATCGCCGTCAAACCGTACTTTTTCAATTGTTTTAATTATTTCAAGCAATAATTTTGGCTTTCCAATTTTGGCACGCATAAGGGCCAATAGTGAATCTGTTTTGTATCTTGATATGCATCCCCATATCATAACATAAGGCTAATGCTTTACAGTATCAACACAGCAGTTTTCGGAATATCATCCTCCCTTTCTGCCATCGGGTCCAATAAGATTAAATTTGGACTCATTCGAAATTATGATTCGTGACCATTCAGATGAACCCTAATTTTGCTTATTTTTCGCCCAGTTTAAGCGAGCTTTCTTCATTCTATGGTTGAGGAGAGGTTTTTTGTCTGGTATCCTAGCCATTAAGCCCATCTCGTTGAGTTGTTCGAGCCGAAATTTGTTTAGCAAAACGTTGCTGCACTTCAGATGCAATTTCTACAGCATTTTTGAGGCGATCCTCGATCCTTGAGGTTCGTTCTCATAATAACACGATTCTCCCGTTCATTTGTGTAATTTTTCCATCACCTCTCTTCCATCTCAATTTGTCCGTCTCACGATATTTTTTCAAAAAGCGTCGAAACACTAACCATATGGTTAGTGGTCGAATTGAACTTTCATTGAAGTTAGCTTTAACCGCTATTTCACGCATCGACTCATTTTGTTCAGCCAATACAAATGCTTTTTCACCTGCTTTCCTTTAACTATGATTTTTAATGATCACCCAGTTAAAGCTCCGCAAAATAAGATTTTAGCAACTAACACTCCGAAAACTGTACAAAAAGTGAAAAAAAATCGCGGGGACTCCCAAAAAAAAATTAAGCGAATAGAATAAAACTTTAGGAGACTCCGAGCTAGAGAAGGCAAAAGTTGTAATAACCTTAAGGTGCGGCTTAACATTTTTGTCGCTGGATGTATGTAGTACATATATATATACATACTATGTACATACATATATTCAAAGTTATCGAGAGTCCAACATTAATGGACGTCACCTGCTTTAAAATTGTTACATATGTATATACATATACATATATTACTTTTTTGACCCGACAATAATATATAAGAATATATTTGTCAGATCTAAAAATCTCTAGGTTTAATAGTCCCACAAATTCTATAAATATACAGATATTGAAAAGCGCAAGTTTTTATTTTCAATGCCTTCAAACGAGCTATTGTGGGTAAAAATTTTCATTTTATTTAAAATCCGTGAAATTGGTTTTATTCAAAGTTAATACTAAATTTCTATGTATAAAGGCACACAACGCAGCTCGCGCAAAGCAACTGCGCGCCAAATTTGAAAAATGGCAGGCAAACGAGATCAAGCGCGAAATAATGGAAGGCTTTGTGGACATCTACTCAGAACACGTGTCTGATGATTCAACAATAGAAAGTGCCAAAGCGTAAGAGTCACTTATTTTTGACAATTAAATTATTTAAGTTAACATTTCATCAATTACAGAATACGCGAGCGATTTGAAAATATGAAAAATGTTGAGCGCAACTCAACAGTTCGACCCCGGCATCAGGTTAATCGTTTTGTAGTATGTATCTCTCATTATTTTTTGCTTTGGACATTGATAACATTTCAATTTCAATTTTAGTAATCTTAATTTTTTTTGGACACTGGATAAACAAAATAATTTGGAAGCATGGGGTTGTATTTGCCTAATACTTTATTCTATTCATACAATTATAAGAGTAATAGAAGTAAACGTGTCTTATAAAAGCACAATAAAACCTGTTTTTGTAAATTATTTCAGAACATATTCAGAAACCATATATTGGATACGAGAGATTCAAAGAGCACATACTTATAATAGAACAACCCATTTTATATGTATACATGAATTTATTTTTAAGTTATAATGACAAATACAATTCAATATCTTATTCTATAGCTTTATCCATAAATTCCAGGAATCTTTTGGCATATTGTTCAGGATCACAAGTCGATATTCCATCAACATTACTACCATATTTAACTGTTTTTGCCGCTTTCGCAGCCTAAAATAAACAAAATCAATAATTTAACATTATATATATATATAACATTAACATCATTTAAAGTATATATATAAATATACCTGTTTTTTGACTCCATATTGTGTTAAAACGTCGATAATAGCTATAAAATAGATTTCTCGTCTCTCTGAAAATAAATTTATATGCTTTTATTATGCAGTTCAAAGATTTTCAAAAATATTTTTATAGTTAACCTTCAATACTTGGAATGGCGTAGATGTCAACTTCATAAACAACTTCCTTATATTGTGCACCTCTCGGCGAATCGGGTGGTGTATTATACGTCCAGCTTAAAATAGTTTTAAGCCCATTTTTTTAATTTTCTTAAATTTTGTGTTCTTTATGATTTACCGTTCACCACTATCGCATTCTTCGCTCTCACTGTTTTCGCTACGTCCGGTTGCCAACGCACTATCTCCTTGTAGAGCCTCTTCTTCGGCCCGCACACAATCATGAATACCAACCAACAAAGAGTAGTCCATTATATGTAACTTGGTTAACAACTGTTAAGAGTATACGCAAATTACACAGTCGAGTGTAATTAGAACATATTTTATATGTGAAGAAATATTAAAATACAGGATATCCGTTTGTAAAATACAGAGACTGTATAATCAACAAGGAGAAGGTTTAAGGACGTTTAGGACACTTGTTCTTACAATACAGATTTTATTATGAGAGAAGAATTAAACATAATTAAGATAGTAAATTCGAATTCAAAGTTTTGTCCACTTGCTTTGTATGTTAAAATTATATATTTTAAGTTTAAATGGGTCGAGGCAGAAGCTTGTGCTTTTTGCAGATGCAGAAATCTAAACATAACATACAGGAAATCAAAATTATGTTTACATATGCCACTTCCATGGCATTAAAATTAAATCTGTGCACCCTGGGAAATGTGTTTCATCTTGCAAGAATTTAGATTAGTTCTAATCACTTGCAGCTTGGTCAGTATTCCGACCTAAATATACAATATATACAAAGATATATCTTTCATATTTACAAAAGTATGTGAATATGTGATTTCTTACATCAATATCATTGTTTAGAGTATCCAACAATTTTTTCTTAGGTTCCTCTCCAATCTCCAATTTGACTTTTTGCTTTATGAAGTCGTTGTCTTTATATGTAGGTAAAAGCTTTTCAAGCTCTTTTTCTGAAGCCTCGCGATCTACAGTACTGCCTTTTAAATCAAATTTTCTAGGGAATAAAAGTTTTTGGAATAAGAATTAATAATTATTTCTAAATGTTGATATACAGAATAAATTGCGTTCATACTTATGTATGGTCAACTGAGAGCTGAAAACATTTCGCATTACAACGAAATAATACTGAACGCTCTCTACAGTAATCCGGTACATGCCCAAGTATTGTGGCAAAAGTGTTTTTCCATGTCTCTCTACAACATACTAAGAAAATGTTTCGAGGAGGATATGAATTATATGTATCTGATTTGCGCTTAAAAGTATTTGGACTCACTGGATGATAATGTTTGAGAAAGGCATGCATGCGTTCAATTTCCTCAGATGTTAGACTCTTAATTATAAAAAATTTATCGTAGCTCTCATAAAATTGTGCACCTGACTTGCCCGATGAGTCGATGCCCAATGGCTGAGACCTGGTCAAAGATTCGCGATAATCAACGTCGTCAACTCCAAATCGTTCACGTAAATTGCGGAATACAAGGGGACAGTATTCCTTCACCTTAAAATGTGACGGCATATTCTCTCTAAATAAATAAAGAAGAAATTATAAATTTTCAGCTTGCTAATCGAATCTTCGAAAGTGCTTCTTACTTGTTGAATAAATGATTGTCGACTTTTATTTTCGAGTATGCACGAAAATCGTCGGGCAGTAACATTACTGGTATGTTGACATGACTTAGCTCGTTTATCTAGAATTTGTTGGCATTATCAGTCTGCATATGCATAAGGAATAATTGTGACGGAACTTACTGTATGGTTAATGCCCCACATAAAAACGCTAAGAATGGGCTCATTAGCACGAAATAGCTTTACTTTTTGATGTTTTACTCTGAAATGTTTCTTCTTCAAAATACGCGGCTGCGATGTTGATGAGATTTTTTTATCCATTTTTCCCACTGGAGTTCGTTTTGCTGTATTTCCCAAAAATGCATCGTTTATTTAATTAGTGGTAATACTCATCAACAAATACTGTACATGAATTCGCAAGTAAATATTTATATGTATACATATACATATACACATTCAAGTATAACTAAAATGCAATTTATGTACATACATACACACATATAGCTAAAGTCCTATGATCTTTGGTATAGTTTGGGAATGAATGCACAATACATTTAATATAATTTTTAACTGTTCCCCTATGGACCATGCATGTAAATTGAGAAATTATTTTACACACAAAGTTCATTAAAAAGAAATAGTTTTGTTTGTGTTGCAGCGACAAATATAAAGGCAAGCAAATGTATGGATGTGTATGTATTATATGTATGTATGAATGAATGCATGCATATGTATGTAAGTATGTATAGGAGTGTGATTTCTATATGTTTGTATGCATGCATGCATGCATGTACATAATATATAAAAACGTTTGGCTGTATTCAACACGTACGAAAACAAATCAAGTAGCAATTGCACTCCTTTTCGGATTGGATATTGAATTAACGGTTATATCCAACTCACAATTGCATTAAAATTTATTGTAAACTGCACTTTAAACGAAAAAATCTTTATATTATTTAGTTTGTTCTATTGCAGATTTCTATCGGCAGCCACGGTTGTGTTTTGATATACATCCAATCGACAGATTTCACACGATACCTCCAAAGCAAGTCGATATCTGCATTATCGGTTGATATCGATATTCGAAAATGTTTTTTATACTAAAATTTTAAACGTTTAGAAATGGCATCATTATAATATTAACACTAACCATACAACACATAGACCGGACAAGTCATATAAAATTTTTCAACGAAGAAAAAGTATGCATTAGGGCCTAGTACCTCGTGCCTGAGCCGAAGCAGTCTGTTTAGGCTCGAGCAGCGAAAATATAACACGACAAATTCAGTGCGCTGCCAGCGCTCTAACGAAATGGTCTCATTCTCATAAGAAGCACAGCTATGCGCTATTTTTTTCTTACTCTCTCTCTCACTCTCCTCTATGCTCTCTCTCTCTCCATGGCCTCTCAAATAGCAGCAGCGCACAAAAATTGAATTTTGTTCGCGACGATCCTATTTATTTCCTTCTGAGTGAAGAGTATACCGAACTCTTCACAGCGTTTGCCATGCTCGTGCAAAATGTTAGCGTTTTCATGATTATTCCTGCGAAGGGTATGAAAGCGTTGGTGCGCTCAATGAATATGTCTTCGCGATGGGTATGCATGCACACACTTACAGACCATTGCTACATGTATGAGGTTTTTGTTGCCTGTGTGCGAAACTCTACTCTTGCTGCCTGAAGAAATTGTAAAGTCCGCTTGTCGGTCTTGTGAACTGCACATACACATTTGCATGTGTGTGTGTATGGGATGCGATGATCAGAACTGTCTAGTGCCCGCGATTCAGTAGTCTGTCGATTTTGTATGGTTTGAATTGTAGAGTGACAAAGTTTGTCGATCTCGTTGATTTTCATATCCTTTTCACAAATATGTACATACATATGTAAGTATGTATGTACCTATAGGTATTCATAATATACCTACATATGTACGTTTTTGAATGTATCTACTGGTATCGAAAAAAGAGAACTATTAATTATAATTAAAAAAAAGTTATAGAAGTACATTAATTAATAAGTTTATTTAATGCGTCAAACTATTCTCTTTATTGCCAAAATGACTGATACGGTCATAAGGGCTCATTTCATAGTCACTCTACAATTCAAACCATACAAAATCGACAGACTACTGAATCGCGGGCACTAGACAGTTCTGATCATCGCATCCCATACACACACATGCAAATGTGTATGTGCAGTTCACAAGACCGACAAGCGGACTTTACAATTTCTTCAGGCAGCAAGAGTAGAGTTTCGCACACAGGCAACAAAAACCTCATACATGTAGCAATGGTCTGTAAGTGTGTGCATGCATACCCATCGCGAAGACATATTCATTGAGCGCACCAACGCTTTCATACCCTTCGCAGGAATAATCATGAAAACGCTAACATTTTGCACGAGCATGGCAAACGCTGTGAAGAGTTCGGTATACTCTTCACTCAGAAGGAAATAAATAGGATCGTCGCGAACAAAATTCAATTTTTGTGCGCTGCTGCTATTTGAGAGGCCATGGAGAGAGAGAGAGCATAGAGGAGAGTGAGAGAGAGAGTAAGAAAAAAATAGCGCATAGCTGTGCTTCTTATGAGAATGAGACCATTTCGTTAGAGCGCTGGCAGCGCACTGAATTTGTCGTGTTATATTTTCGCTGCTCGAGCCTAAACAGACTGCTTCGGCTCAGGCACGAGGTACTAGGCCCTAATGCATACTTTTTCTTCGTTGAAAAATTTTATATGACTTGTCCAGTCTATGTGTTGTATGGTTAGTGATATTAATAAATTGAATATTCAAATAAATAACATTTCTTAAATTTTTAATAATATATATTAATAGAATGTTGTATTTTTGGAGAAGAGGCTACATATTTTCTTGTGACAGCTCTTAAAAAATAGATGGCAGCTTAAAAATACTATATTTTAGATAATTGTTATCGATGAAACAAAGAATAAATTTTTACATCCCCAACTGATAATCTATGGCAATCAAGCAAGCATTTGCTTATCGATGGTTCACAACTTTTTGTAATCGAACGGCCACATTTAATCGACATTTTTTATACATATTTAGTATTTTACACGTTAATATTAAGTTCCGCCATTATAAATTGAATCTTTGTTAAAATCTATATAAATCGGTCCGATCATTTTTAAATTTAATCATTCATATACGATGATAACTCAAACTGAATACTGTCTCGACTAATTGAAATTCAACCCTGTAATATTTACAGTGCTTTTAAAACAAAAATTAATGCTCCTATTTTCCTTCTCTCTCACACTCACAATAGACGGCGGGCTATAAATTGAGAGTTATGTATAGTATGTCGATCGATTACTGATTGCTCTCTTGGAACTGTATGAAGTCTCTAAAACGCGTGTAAATTTGATCGAAAATGGGAAAAACAATCCAATTAGACTCATGATAACTGATTTTAATTAAACGATCAAAAGTTTATAGAACTCAATTTTGTCACCGATCAGACATTCTGAATCTGTTATCGTTTTATATCCAGACATGGCTGAATCTGGGATTGACTTGGGCTTTGACTTGGAGTACGACTTAAATCTTAGTTTACTCAACGATAACGACTCAAATATGGACTTTTTGCCCAATATGGAAAATGTCGAGTTCTATGAATTGAAGTCTACGCGGTCCCTGCGAACAGACGAAATGTAAGTAACAACACCTAGCCCGACAAGCATATCTAAAGTTAACATTAAAAACTATGAATAAGCACGCAAAATCACCTAAGAAACACATGTATATGAATAAATATGCACATATACAAGGCATACATACTCACATTACATATACATATATATGTATATGAATGTGTTAATTTTGAATTTTTCTACATGATTAGCATTCTTTTTTATTCTTCTTTATCTTATCGGGATTTATACAAACATACATGCATATGTGCGTGAGTCTGTGTGTGTATGTAATCGAAAGTTTTTTTTCCATTAAAAATGCCTATATACATATATATATATATATATATATATATATATATATATATATATATATATATATATATATATATATATATATATATATATATATATATATATATATATATATATATATATATATATATATATATATATATATATATTTGCTACATATACATTTACATATATATTATGATATACAATACATGCATTAATTATTTATGACGAATGTGTGATATTTCGCGATGCCAATTTAAAAGAGTTGAGCCGCTGGTTCTTTGCTCTAAGTTGTACACATAGTTCAAACAAAACTATGTACTGGTATGTAGATATATATTTACATATGTACATACATATGTATGTAAAAGCTGAGCATTATGAAAAATAGATCGGGAAAGAAAACTTGAACTCTAATGATGTAGAATACGTATGTACATAGATTGTAAATACATATCTATTGATATCGTATCCACTCGAATCTTCACAATCAAAAATAAAGTATCTGAAGAAGAAAATTCGTCCCTGCTAGTAATCAAAGCTATATTTCGTCGACCACTCGTACCGCCCCTACATGAAAACGCTTTCGCATATTAGCTATATACATACATACATATGTACATCTGTATGTATGTACATTTGCGGAAAAAGATATAGTATAAACCGAAAAACGGTACTATTCCTGTTAGAAATTGACGAATGCCAATTTTTGGTTTACTATAGAATACAAAACAAATGCAAATAACAAATTCCGTTACTTTCTAAGTTTATGTGTAAGTTTGCGAATTAAAAAAAAAAACATCGAAAATCAGCCGATCATTAAAATAGTAGCGCAACAACAGTAAGAGTATATATTATATACTTATATATATTATATATAAAAGTATTATATTATATTATACTAATTGATATTTAATAGACTTTTTATGATTTTTGTGGGTAGAAGAAAGCATTCTTCGGTAGAAAAGAGAAATTTGCTTGCTAGAACTAAATATCAGGGAAAAATGTATCAAGGAGTTGAAAATATTGTTGGATGCACAGCTCCTATGATATTTAACGCCATTCTTCTCTGCTTATGCAAGAAACAAAACATGCACATACAAAAACACACTGCCGTGTGAGCTTACTATGGGAATTTAATTGCTTTATAACTTTTTTTGTACACAAACAATGTTCATTAAACTTTCAGACCGTGATAATAACATTAAAATGTGTGTATGTGCCAAAGCCCAAGTCTTTATTATTTGAAATACGCTTTTTGCAAATTTTTAGGGAAGGGGGTGGACTTTGGAGGTGGGGACTAAATTTGACGAAACCCGAAATTCTTAAAAATACATTTGAATCTACATTTTACATTTGGAGACTCTAGCTTCAAAGCTGTAGGAAATATAATTGTTTGACTGATTTTCGATAAGGTTTTTTAATCGATAACAAAAAAAAAAACGAGAGAAGTAACAAAAATTTCAATTCTCTAGCCCTTTTATCTTCTAAGATCGACGCGTTCAAACATACGGGCAGACATACAGACGGACAGGGCTAAATTGACTCAGCTCGTCGCCCTGATCAAGAATATATGTACTTTATAGGGTCTACCACGCCTTCTTCTGCCTATTACATACATTTAACAAAACCAGTATACCCCTATTTCGAATTTTCAATGAGTTCAGCGTATACAAATAATGGATTTACAACTAATATATTATATTAAATTAGACTAATGTTGAAAAGTTTATTTTTCTTTTTTTAGTAGCCCCTACTATTTTTATTATCGAATAACTGCAAAAACGGACCTATGAAATAAAATTTCAAGTCTCTAGCTCGTAAATATTCTGAGATCGACGCGTTCATACATACGGACGGACGGACTGACAGACGGACAGGGCTAAATCGATCGTCACCCTGATCAAGTATACATATATATACTTTATGAGGCCTCCATTTTCCTTTTACATACATTTTAACAAAGCCATTATACCTTGATTTCCCATTTTCCATAGGTTCAGGGTATAAAAAGACATTAAACTACTGATTATATGAAAATGTATTAATCGAAAAAACTTAAGTGATGTAGAAGTAACAGTACATATACATTTATAATTTTTTAAACACAATAGTCCTACTGACAATATTCGAAAAACAAAATTTAAAAAATGGCGCTTATTTCATTCTTTTTGTACCGGGTTATTAGAATATAGATAATTTAAGAGCAAATGAGAGGTCATTCTTAATAAGGCGCAAGTCTTTACTGTAGCCAATATAATAGACCAGAGAGAGATTTTTGTCGTGTGTATAAAAATACATATTGTTTTTGTATATATGTGTGCACAAGCACTATTGAATACTGGGTATTTTTATATAAAAACTGACAGAATTGTTTAACGTATATATATATATATACATAAATATATATATATATATATATATACATAAATATATATATATATATATATATATATATATATATATATATATATACAAATACAAATACAAATACATTTTCGCGTTAAACAATTCTCTCAGTTTTCCGCATTAATATTTAAACGTGCAATCGACAAGATCAAGGCCCATTTAGATGTTGAGTAAACAAGAACAGAATATTTAAAATCTTGTCGAAAATGTTTTCCTATTGGGCTAAAAAGACGACGAATAAGAGCTCCAATAAAAATAATAATGGCTCCAGTGGTCAAGTTGATCAATCGCTTAACAATTTCGAGATATGTGATCAAATATTGGACTCTAGGCCAATACGAAGAGATGATGTGAAGGAAACTTTATCAGAAGAACGTTTACAGGAGTTTCAGGAGTTCTTAAAACGTGTGCAAACATTGCAAATGTCGCTGAACGACGAGCCACAACAACAACAACATCAGCAGCAGGAACAACATTTGGTAGCTGATATTGAAGTCGGTGTGGAGCCAACGACTTTAATGGAACTAGATGAGTTAAATGCTGTATCCCCTTGCATTCAAAGTAGGATTGATGACAGATCAACAACGAACATTCGTGTTACTGTTGGCATCGATAAGGATTTGGAAATGATACTTGAAATGGATCCGAGTATCGTGGATTTGGGTGATATTACCCTTAAGGAACCAACAGATACTCGTGTCTTTGGTCTGCCCCCACTAGCGGGTGGGTAGGTATTTATATATAGATTTATATATATATATATATATATATATATATATATATATATATATATATATATATATATAACTAATATGGGTATAACTAAGCTAATTTTTGTATATAATATACTTTGAATGGTATGTATTTTAATATTAAATATTTTCGATTTTTTAGACCAACATTTAAAACTGCGATACCGACGTCTCGCACACAATTGAAACTGCAACTTCAACGAGAGCAGCAGCAGCAGGAACAGCAGCAAATACTAATGCAGCAGCAACAGCAGATGCTACATACGCAGGATCAAACAATGCTTAATGCGTTCGGAATGTCCACTGCCGGCTTTCAATATGACGAAACTAACAGCAGTAATCGAACCAGCGACTGCGGCAGTGGCAGTTCTTGCAGCCTGAATCAACGTCAGCCGCAGAAACAGCAACAGCAGCATCAGAGTCAACAGTCATTAACTCAGCCTGGCCAAAAAGACAGGCTAGCAGCATCTAGTCCTGTTGCGCTTAAGGTCCCTTTGCAGAGTATAGGTGTGGATGTGCCACCTCAAGTGCTACAGGTAAATACTTAGGCTCGAAAACATAAGAAGATACAGCTTTACAGATGCCAAACTAGCAGATACCCTAAACTACGTGTCTAGTTTGTGATTTAGGCAAAGTACATATTTGTTATTTCTTTCGATCTTGAAATAAATATGTTAACATATCCATAAAGTGCAACGCCCTGTACCGTAGAAAAAATCACTGAAATTTTGTGTTCATTTGAATGACAATAGAAATATTTAAAAGTTACTGAACTTTTACGATATAAAGCGTTAATAATAACAAGTCGGAAAGCTCTAGTCGAAACTGCTCGACTACGAGTGACCTTGAACCCTTCGAAGAACTCATATTTCAATAATTCGTCGCTTCTTTAATAATATTAAAATGTGTGTATTTGCCAAAGTACGTCTCTAGTATCTGAAATGCAATTTTTGTAAATTTGGCGGGAAAGGGGCTTATTTTGGCTATAAAGATTTAGGAGATATAATTTTATAACTGACTTTCGATTAGGTTTTTAATCGATAGCAAAAAAAAACGGGATCAGTTTCGAATTTATGAAAACAAATTCGATCTGCGCGTGCAATACACGTACAATTTTAAATTTCAAGTCTCTAGCTCTGATATCTTCTGAGATCGACGCGTTTAAACATACAGGCAGACAGACGGTCAGGACTAAATCGACTTAGTTCGTCGCCCTATATATACTTTATGGGGTCTGCCACGCCTTCTTGTGCCTGTTGCATACTCTTAACAAAACCAATATACCCTGATTGCCCATTTTCAATGCGTTCAAGGTATAAAAATAGTTCATAAATTTTCTTGTCAATAGGTGAGCACCGTGCTAGAAAATCCTACGAGATATCACGTCATTCAGAAGCAAAAGAACCAAGTGAGACAGTATCTCAGTGAATCGCTCAAGCCTTCTGTCTGGGAATGCCAAAATTTCAAGGTGAGTATTATGAAATACATAATTATAAAATATTATTTTATACATCGTACACTATATGAACAGAATAAAGATGCAAATAACTCAGCTTCAACAGGCAATTTACAATGTGCATCTGAGATGAAAAACAGAAATGTTCATAACGAAAGACCAAACAGTTTCGGAGGTGGTGATACTGCTTCGAATATTATTGGTAAAGCCCTAATGCATTCCGAAGACTCGGCGCTCTTGTCGCCGTTCGGTGGCATCAGCTCAAGTTTTTTTGGAAATGATTTGGATAGCCAGAGTATTGGAGATCAGCCAAAGAGTTTTTTGAACAAAACCAATTCACATGTTAACTCATCTATGGCGGGGCGAACTTCGGCAATAATCAACACCATGCGCAACTCAAATTTTTCGAGTACGAGTACGGCGAGCCCTTTGCAATCAGTGTCAGCCCCAATGTCGCCAAGCCTGAGCTCTGTGGCAACAAGTGCATCGGAGGTAAGTTCCATTATTATAACTATTATCATTAGATTATTATAATTATAATGTAATAATAATGTATATGTATTAGTATTATATATTAGCTGTAGCGTAGGAAAGATCTAGAGCATATCTATATATATGCAAATATAATATATACTTTTAACGCTTCATAATCTTCAACATGAGTACTGAATACATTGAGAATAAATTTTTGAAAATATTCCAGGATTTCGCTTGTAAGTTTTGCTTGCTATTTTCAAATTCTGAAAGAAGTCCCACTTAACTTTTGGAAATATTCCACCATATCGCTTAAAAGTTTTTCTTGATACCTTATCCCTTCTGCTCCTTTGTATTCGAGAATATTGTGCGGATAAACTTATTCCATACACCCAGTAGCTTTTGCACGTCCGAAAATATTTTAAAATGGAGCGAGATAAGGGTATGCGATTATGCATTGCGATGAAATTTTGATTGAAATCTGGATATTCACTGAATCTTCAACCTGACACTATATACACTGGTACCATCTCAGTAAAATCAAGTAAGAGGGCTCTAGTCGAGACTAGGAGATAGCCTGAACCCTGCAAAGTACTGATATTTCAATCATTCTACACTTCTTTCATGCACATATACGAGAACACATACACACACCCATACGCATGCATCTATACGAACGCATAAACACGCGCTCTGCTAACTGCGCACTAACTGCGCTTGGGCTGCCGTGTGGGCCATATTATGAGAATTTATTTGTTGAATAAATCTTTTTGTAGTGGGTCATCATGCCAAAGCACAAGTTTCTAGTACTTTATATACGGTTTTTTTTCAAATTGGGGCAAAGGGGGCGTGGTATTTAAAAGCTGCAAATTTCAAAATCTTTGTATTTATCACATTAATCTACACAGTGAATCTGAAGTCTCTAGGTCGAACAGTATTCAAACTAGGCTTGAAAAACAAAGTCAGATATTCGATCATTATCGATAAAAAAGAAATGGGATGAGTTATCGAAAAAATATGATAAACTCGTACTGCGTATTGAATACACGAGTATACATGTAAAATTTCTCTAGCATTTGTAGTTTAGGAGACCTCTGCGTTCATACGGACGAACGGACGGACAGACGGACATGGCTAGATCAACTCAGCTCGTCATCCTGATCAAGGATATATATACTTTATGGGGTCTGCCATGCCTCCTTCTGCCTGTTACCTGTTACATACATTTTCACAAAAACATACCCTGAATTCCCATTTTCAATGGTTTCAGGGTATAAAAATGAAAATTTGCAATCAACAGTGAGCTTTTGTGATGTTTATTATTTCTTCGATCAAGAACAATATTTCTAGGTTGGAACTAATCTCCTACCATGAATATGCAACTTCGCCTATAGTTGTAAAATTTTACCTCATACAGGTTCTCCCCAGGAGCTATTTTTGCGTAAATTACAATCATTTGGGTATCCGATGACATCAAAGGCAATTGTTATATTCATTCACGAAGTGATATGAATATATTGGTTTTGTGCAATGTCCGTCCGTCTGTCCGTATGAATGCAATTTTTGTCGCGGCTATAGAAGCTAGAGACTTGAAACTTGGAACATATACTCATATATGTCTCCGATCTATAAAGTGTAATAATTTTCCATATACACCCACTAGGGGCATGGCAAATCGGAAAATGCATTTTCCTGTATGCCAGAAATCATATTAGTTGAAGAGCTAGAGAGCTGAAATTTGAAATGTAGATTCGCGTTGATCACCCAAGATCAAAAAGATATATCTAGCGGATATATCTACGCTCATTGGGGGCGTGGCAAATCGGGTAAAACTGTATCTTGTAAAGTTGTAAAGCTAGAATGCTAAAATTCGGCACGTAAGTTAATGTTACGATTCTATAAAGACCGAAGAAAAATCTTTATATCCCCGCCACTGGGAGCGTGGTAAATCGGATCTAAATAAATAGTGATTTTCCAAATTCTCCTATATTTTGAGCACTATTGATGCTAGCAACTTGAAATTTGGTATGTATACTCGGGTTGACTACCCAAAATCAATAAGCTACAGCGAATATATCTACGCCCACCGGGGGCGTGTCAAACCGCAAAAGTTTATATCTCCTACACCCTTAGAGCTAGAAGTTTAAAATTTGGATAGTTGAGTAAGTGGCATTCTGTTCTATCAATGACCTACAAATAATTGTTACGCCTCTTTGTGGGCGAGGCATATCAAAAAATACCCTGTAATTTTCACATTTTTTGAGTCTAAGCGTCCAAATTACAGTTACGTAGCCTTCAGCTCATTCTAAGAACTGGCCAAAAATTATGGGTCTACGACCACTGGGGGCGTGGCAAATCGGATTCTAGGCGTCCAATAGCGAAATTCATATGCGTATGCCACCTATATATATAAATATGCTTAATAGCCATTGATAATAAGAAAAGAAACATTTTTAAGAAAATTAAAAAATATAAATTAAATTAAAACGAAAAAGTTTTCCGCGGGGTTCGAGCCTGCACCTCAATCTACGCCCACTGGGGGCGTGCCAAATCGACAATTGTAGCGGTTAAATGCAAAATTCATATGCGTGTGTCACTCACATATATATATATATATATATATATATATATATATATATATATATATATATATATATCAGAGCACGCACAATAACACTTATCGGCTTGCACATGCACGCAATTCGTCGGACTTTAAGTAAAAAAAAAAAAAACCAAAACGACATACTCCGATTTTGTCGTTTTGGTTTTTTTTTTTTCGTTAACGTCCGCGCCTTTGGCCTTGAGTGTGTGGCGTAGACGTCCGAAAATAAGTACTAAAATGTGAGTAGAAAATATAAACGATATTTTTAAACGTCCGCTAATTTATTTCCTGTTTCAAGCCAAATAAATACGATTGAGTCCGGGCTTGACGACTCTCTAGGGACCGACGATTTTACCAAAAGGAACAAATAATAATTAATAATAAAATAAAATAAATAAAAATTTACACAAATTAACTTTTTATTTAAAAAAAAATATAAAAATATATATATATATATATTTTTTAATTTTTATTTATTTTATTGTATATTATTTTATATATGTATATATAATATATATATGCAAAAACATAAAAGAATAATATGTTATTCATTTTATAAATTTAGGAGATAGCATAAAGGAATGCCCAAAAAGTACTGAAAAAGTTACTGAAGTAGGTCACACTTGGGCAAAATGGACAAAAAACCGCGCAAAAAGTACTGAAAAAATGCACTTTTACTCAAAATGGATAAGAAACCTCGCAAAATGCACTAAATTAGATCACATTTACACACCAAATGCACTAAAAAAGGTCAAATTCCTCAACGCAATTCAACGACGCAATTGATCTGCTTAGCGAAAACCACCCCCGTATATGCAAAACGCATGTACATATATCAGTGAAGAGTCTGTGCCAGCCTAGCCTGTTTCAGGCTAGATCTAGCTTATTTGAATATGGAATAGCCTATAAAATTTATAGGAAAAAACCTAAAAAAAAAAAATATATATATATTTTCGTAACATATTCTTTTTTCCTTTTTAATATAGATTGCTTTCCAGCATTTTCCCTTAATTTTTATCAAATTTTTGCAACTTTTATCCATAATCTAGCTTGCTTTTGAGCGCAGCAGCGGCAACACTGCTGTATTGTGCATGCAACGTTATGAGAAACAAAAAAAAAAGTAAACGACAACGTCCAACGTTATTAGAAAAAAAAAATAAATAAATGATAACGTCCAACGTTGTCGTTTACGGAAAAACGTCCGAAAATAGTACTTATTTTCGGACGTTTTACGCAAAACGTCCGAAAATAAGTACTATTTTCGGACGTTTTGAAATACTCAACGGATATGTGGGAGCTCTGATATATATATATATATATATATATATATATATATATATATATATATATATATATATATATATATATATATATATATATATATATATATATATATATATACACGTTGTGGCAGAATCCCGTGGTTCGAAAATCCCGCCGATGTTATTCGTTTATTATTCTTTCATTTTTATACCCTGAACCCATTGAAAATGGGAAATCAGGGTATAATTGTTTTGTTAAAATGTGTGTAACAGGCAGAAGGAGGCGTGGCAGACCCCATAAAGTATATGTATTCTTGATCAGGGCGACGAGCTGAGTCGATTTAGCCCTGTCCGTCTGTCTGTCCGTATGTTTGAACGCGTCGATATCAGAAGATATAAGAGCTAGAGACTTGAAATTTGAAGCTGTAGGTCCGTATATTGCACGCGCAGATCAAGTTTATTTCTAAAAATCGATAACTGCTTATGTTTTTTTTGTTATCGATAAAAACCTTATCGAAAATCAGTTATAAAATTATATCTTCTACACCTTTAAAGATAGAGTTAAAATGTAGAATCATGTGTATTTTTAAGATTTTCGGTTTTTGTCATTTTGCACCCCCCCACCCCTCAAAACACCCCATTCCCTATAAGTTTGCAGAAAGCGTATTTCAAATACTAGAGACTTGTGCTTAAACACATATATACATTTTAATGTTATAATCACGGTCTGAAAGTTTTATCAAAATTGTCCGTCTACAAATAAAGTTATTAAACAATTAAGTGCCCAAAGTAAGCCCACATGGCAGCCCATGCCTGTTTATACGTGCGTGCGTATGTGTGTATGTGTGTGCATGTGTAAGTAGAAAAGAAACTACGAATTATTGAAATATTACTTCCTGGTTTTGAATGGGTTGGCATTTTTTAAAACGTCTCAAATATTTAATAGAATATGTAGATCATACGCTGAAACATTCATTAAATTCTGTTAAGTTAATAGAAGTTAATAAGTAAACAAAATATTTGGCCAATTAACAAATGCTAGTGGCAGCAGCAACAAGAGTTTTCCTATACGTGTAAACACACACACTCAAACCTATTCTTGCGTATTATAAGAATCACATTGCAATTGAATTGTGTAAGAATTCTCAGTTGTTAGTTATGTTTAGATTTGCTAGATGGCGCTCTAGCAGTGAACTTTTTCAGTTTGGTCACCATAGATTCAATTAGAGAGTTTGCTTTGCTATTAGAGGTAAGGAGCGCTGCCAAGGAGTCTTAGGTTCGACACTCAGCCAAGGAAAATTTTTCTTCTTTTTTTTAAAATTTATTTACTTATTATTTTTATACCCTGAACCCATTGAAAATGGGAAATCAGGGTATAATGGTTTTGTTAAAAGTATGTAACAGGCAGAAGGAGGCGTGGCAGACCCCATAAAGTATGTATATTCTTGATCAGCGCGACGAGCTGAGTCGATTTAGCCCTGTCCATCTGTCCGTCTGTCCGTATGTATGAACGCGTCGATCTCAGAAGATATAAAAGCTAGACACTTGAATTTTTTTCCTAGGTCCGTATATAGAGTAAGTAAGTAAGCCCACATGGCAGCCAATGCCTGTGTATACGTGCGGGCGTATGTGTGTATGTGTGTGTGCATGTGTAAGTAGAAGTGGAACGACGAATTATTGAAATATTAGTTCCTGGAAGGGTTCAGGGGATATCGTAGTCGAGCAGTCTCGACTAGAGCTTTCTTACTTGTTTTTTTTTATATTTTTTAAATATTTTATAACAAAAATTAATGTTTCCTAATGTTTCAACTTATAAAAAATGACCTCATTATTTTTTAAAAATATTTTTTAAATATGTTATAACAATTAAATATTAAAAAATGCGCCAAAAAAAGCTCCAGAGCTTATTTCAACCACTTACTTTGAAGCTTAGCAAAGATTCGTTATTATAAAATGGAAAGATAAATTCTTTTTCTATGCTTTAGTTACTGTTTTAGCTGTGTTGTGATATAAATATTTGGTGAATTTTGGTAGACAATCTTGCAGAAAAGTGCATTTAGCGAAATAGGACCGCGCACAATTATAGCGTAGCGGTAACTTGTTCTCAGCCACTTTAAAAATGGCTACTCGTGTAGGGAAATTGGTGAGATTGTTAGAATAAGTGATTCTACAATCCAAACCATTTACCGGTTTGTCCGCGAAAAAAGATCGGAAGATAAAAGCAGAATTGCTCCGAACCAAATTTTCAATGCTGCGGACGAGCGTTGTATTGTTCGGAAAATACGGTATACCCCATGTTATCAGCTCGAAAAGTGGCCAATGATGTAGAGGAAGAGCTGGGCAAGTCATGCCACCAGAAACGATTCGTCTGCTGCTTCGGGAACATGACTTCAATGCTAGAGTACCGCATAAAAAACAAGTAAGAGGACTCTAGTCGAGACTGCTCGACTAGGAGATACCCTGAACCCTGCAAAGTACTGGTTCCAATCATTCTACACTTCTTTCATGCACATATACAAAAACACATACACACACCCGTACGCATGCATCCATACGAACGCATAAACAATTGCTCTGCTAACTGCGCAGTTACTGCGGTTGGGCTGCCGTGTGGGCTATATTACGAAAATTTGTTTGTTGAATAAATTTTTTTGTAGTAGGACTATCTTCATCAAATTTTCAGAACTTAATAATAACATTTAAATGTGTGTATATGCCAAAGCACAAGTTTCTAGTACTTGATATACGTTTTTTTCAAATTTGGGGCGAAGGGGGCGTGGCATCCAAAATCTGTAAACAACAAATTCTTTGTATTCATCACATAAATCTACACAGTAAATCTGGAGTCTCTAGGTCTAACAGTATTCAAACTAGGCTTTAAAAACAAAGTCAGATTTTCGATTGTTATCGATAAAAAAGAAATGGGATGAGTTATCGAAAAAATATGATAAACTCGTACTGCGTATTGAATACACGAGTATACATGTAAAATTTCTCTAGCATTTGTAGTTTAGGAGACCTCTGCGTTCATACGGACGAACGGACGGACAGACGGACATGGCTAGATCAACTCAGCTCGTCATCCTGATCAAGAATATATATACTTTATGGGGTCTGCCACGCCTCCTTCTGCCTGTTACATACATTTTCACAAAAACATTATACCCTGATTTCCCATTTTCAATGGGTTCAGGGTATAAAAATGTATATATGACAAAAATAAGAGGTGCCGCTAAAAGTTTGCCCAGGAGCACACAAACAAGGACATTGGATTCTGGAATACTGTGTTATTATGTGATGAGTCCAAATTTAATTTGTTTGGGTCTGATGGACCTTCATATGTGTGGTGTATGCCAAATAAAGAACTGTAATCAAAAAAACTTGAGCACATCAGTTAAGCATGATGGTGGCAACGTTATGGCTTGGACCTGTATGTCTGCAGCCGGCGTCGGAAATTTGTAATTAATTGTGTCAACAATAGATAAATCTTAATATCTTGACATTTTGAGGACCAACTTGTTAGAAAGTGCAGAGAAACTAGGTAAACGGGACTTGTTTCGTTTCTATCAGGATAATGACCCAAACCATATGGCGGGAATTGTGCAGACCTGGCTCATATGGAACTGTCCGCATGTCCTGAAACCACCAGCTCAATCCTCTGACCTGAGTGTAATGGAAAATGAGTGGTCCATTTTGGACAAAAATATAAAAAACGGAGGATTTCACAAAAATCTGAAAAAAACGGCCTTACTTAAAGAATGGACTAAAATTACACTACAATTGGCCCAAAAGCGTGTGGAATCGATGGCGAAAAGGCTCAAAACGGTGGTTGACCAAAAGGGTGGTCATACCAAATAACATTTTTTGTTAATTTTGTATTAAAAACTAAGTTTTCGTAATTAAAATGTAAGTGGTTGAAATAAGCTCTGGGCTTGTTTGGCTCATTTTTTAATTTTTAATTGTTATAAAATATTTAAAAAATATTTTTTTAAAATAATAAGGTCATTTTTTATAAGTTGAAACATTAGGCTATAAGCTTGCATTAAAATTTTGTTGATATCTCTTTTAGTTTAGATATAGGTGCCCAAAGTTTTTTTTAGGTGGTGGTTGAAATGAGCTCTGAACCACTGTATGTATATTCTTGATCAGGGCGACGAGCTGAGTCGATTTTGCCCTGTCCGTCTTTTCGTATGTATGAAAGCGTCGATTTCCAATAATATAAGGGCTAGAGACTCATATCGACTTATATCGAGTTTGTTTTTAAAAATATCTACTCCCGTGTTTTTTTTTTGTTATCGATTAAAAACCTCATCGATAAATCTGTTAAAAAATGATATCTCCTACATCTATCGCTGTCCCTGCTAACTGCGCAGTTAGTAGAACGCGCTCAAAATGTTTGTAGTCGTTATTTTATACTTTACATATTTTGCCTTTTTGCCTACTGACTCTAGGTTAATCGGGGCTCAGGGTATATACTAGTCGGGCACTCATATAGAGTTTTGATACTTGCTTCTTCATACTTTTATATGTATGTATGTATAAATACAGAAAATATATATGTATGTCGCAATAAACGCGTTAGGTCGCCAGACTAGCCCGCTTGGGAATATTTACTATTAATTATAATTAACGAATATTTGTACAATGCTTATTGACATTATGGTTACTGTTTTATATTATATTTATTTTGTACATTTGCAATATGTATGCATGTAGAAAAGTGGCAGTAAAGAACGTTGCTGTCGGGCGTTACCGACTACATAATACTTATTTACGGCCCATTTTCCGGTTAGCCACGCCCCCAATTGTTGTATATACCACAGGCCTGCATAAGTATACTCGTTGGCGGTAGTCTTCCAAATAACTAAAAATGTTCAGGTATTTTATACCGTAAAAATTGCTGCAAAACAAATGCAGCGAAATGCAAAGTGACAAAGTATTCTGTTTTTCAAAGCTTTTTACGCTTCAAGCTGGAGCAAACGAAATCGCGGAAAAAACAAAACAAACGAAACTAGAAGTGTTTCCAGCAGTTGAGCTTCGTTGTTGAGCTATATGAACTTGACAATATGCTAGAAATCTGTTGCAAATTGCAAATATGCTAGATGCTAGAATTTTATGGGTTAGTGGCTATCATTAACTGGCAACACTGTTTCTAAGTGTTCTCTAGTATGTATGTACATAAATACGAAATTGTGTATGCTTTGACTTTGTTTTCTTTTAATCTCTTTAGGTCAGTTGCAAAGTGTGGATAATTATTTTTGTGCGTGCTAAAATAAGCTGCAAAATTGTATCGTTCTAGCTTGCAGTGCTTCGTCTGAAAGGGCTTTTGTTCAGACCTGGTTATTAAATAAGCATTACTGCTACAAATAGCGCCATGATTAATGAAATTATGAGTTTAAAATTTCAATAAAAAACAAGTAAGAAAGCTCTAGTCGAGACTGCTCGACTACGAGATCCCCTGAACCCTTCCAAGAAATAATATTTCAATAATTCGTCACTTCATTTCTACTTACACATGCACACACACATACACACATACGCACGCACGTTTAAACAGGCATGGGCTAATGTGTAGGCTTACTGTGGGAACTTATTTGTTTAATAACTTTTTTTGTAGACGGACAATTTTAATAAAACTTTAAGACCGTGATAATAACAATAAAATGTGTGTATGTACTAACTTACAAGTCTCTAGTATTTGAAATACGGTTTTTGCAATAAATAAAATATGACAAAAACCGAAATTCTTAAAAATACATATGATTCTACATTTTAAATTTGGAGACTCTATCTTTAAAGGTGTAGAAGATATAATTTTATAACTGATTTTCGATAAGGTTTTTTATAGATAACAAAAAAACATAAGCAGTTATCGATTGTTAGAAATAAACTTGATCTGCGCGTGCAATATACGGACCTACAGCTTCAAATTTCTTTAGCTCCTATATCTTCTGAAATCGACGCGTTCAAACAAACGGACAGACGGACAGGGCTAAATCGACTCAGCTCGTCGCCCTGAACAAGAATATATATACTTTATGGGGTCTGCCACGCCTCCTTCTGCCTGTTACATACTTTTAACAAAACCATTATACCCTGATTTCCCATTTTCAATGGGTTCAGGGTATAACAAGTAAGAAAGCTCTAGTCGAGACTGCTCGACTACGAAATCCTCTGAATGGGAAATCAGGGTATAATGGGTTTGTTAAAATGTATATAACAGGCAGAAGGAGACGTGGCAGACCGCATAAAGTATATATATTCTTGATCTGGGCGACGAGCTAAGTCGATTTAGCCATGTCCGTCTGTTCGTCCATCCGTATGTATGAACGCATCAATCTCATATATAAAAGCTAGAGACTTGAAATTTTATAAGGTATTGAAATTTTATTGTAGGTTCGTGTATTGCACGCGCAGATCAATTTTTAGTTCAAAAATCGATAGCTGCTCCCTTTTTTGTTACCGATTAAAACTATCGAAAATCAGGTATAAAGTTATATCTTCTACATACTTAGGGCTAAAGCTTATAAGTTTTGAAAATAAATTGATATGTATGTTTGAAAATTTCGATTCTTGTTATATTCTTCCCCCACTCCCAAATCCACCCCCTTCCCTCCAAATTTACAAAAAGCGTATTTTAAGTACTGGAAACGTGTGCTTTAACCCACATTTATATAATATTATCGTGGTCTGAAAGTTTTACGAAGATAGTCCATCTACAAGGAAAGTTATTACTCAATTACGTTCCCATAGTAAGCCCACACTGCAGCCCAAGCCCTCTTATGCGTGTGTGTGTATCTGTGTGCATGTGTTGTTTCCTGTGTAAGCAGAAATGGAGCGAAGAGATGAAATGTCAGTTCCTCGAAGGGTCTAGGGGATTTCATAGTCTAGCAGTCTCGACTAGAGCTTTACTAGTTGTTTTGATCTTCGGTTGTTAACGCGAGTATACATTCTAAATTTCAAATTTCTAGCACTTCAGCTTCACGTCCATAGTGGCCGGATCGGGAAAATGTTTACACTTTATAATTCGAGGGTATACATAGATATATGTCAAAATTTCAATGAAAGTTTGATGAAGATACTCCCACTACAAGTGGATTTATTCAACGGGTTTTCATAACAGTTTCATAACATGTCCCATACTGCAGCCCGAGCGCAGTCGGTGCGAACTGCGCACTTAGCAGAGCGTGTGTTTATGCTCTCGTGTGGATGCATGCGTCCATGTATGTATGTGTGCAGAAATAAAGGGTAGAATGATTCTGGGGTTTTAGGGGATTTCGTAGTCGACTAGAGCACTCTTACTTGCTTAAATAAGTGACGATAATTTTCGATTGAGTCGGCTTTTAGTTGACCGGCAAAATGCTAACTCAACTGCATACATATGTATGTAAACTGTATAATATTTACCTGTACGAACACATATACATATATTTACGCTTTAACTCAAATGCATAACATGTGCACATACACATGAATAGTTGGGATGCAGTCGACTAAGAAACACCGTAAAAGATAAAAGATAAAGACAAAGAAAAAATAATAATTTATCTAATATTTATATTAATATTTAATATATAATATAATGTATTTATTCAATGCATGTATACGCTGTCAGATTGACGGATATATCCTCGTTAGTATTCTCTCTCTCATAAATTTAGCTCAAACATGTAAATTTCGTTTCTGGCTTTTACGTGTATATATGTATATACATATAACAATATAAAGTGAGTTCAGAATGCAAATGTGTTCTGTGTGTATGCATCCATTTGTGTTCATATATGTCTTGACAACTTATTTATTTTATTTGCCTGGGCGTAGACAATAAGATATCTGTTGCTTTGATAACGTCAACAATTTAAGTTCTCTTGGTGTACCCTGAACCCATTAAAAATGGGAAATTAAAGTATATTTTTGTGAAAATGTATGTAACAGGCAGAATCAGGGCGGCTCAGCGAGTCGATTTAGCCCTGTTCGTCTGTCCGTATGTATGCACGCGTCGATCTCAGAAGTACAAGCATATCAAGCTTTTTCTAAAAATCGATAACTACTCCCGTTATTTTGTTATCGATTAAAAACCTTATCGAAAACAAGTGAAAAAATTAGATTTCCTACATCTTTAGAGCTATAGTCTCCAAATTTCAAATGTAGATTCATATGCAATTTTAAGAATTTCGGCTTTTGTCATATTTCACCCTCCACCCCCTAAAACACCCCTTTCCTTACAAGTTTGCAAAAACTGTATTTCAAATACTAGAGACTTGTGCGTTGGCACATACCATCTGACTGAAAACGTTTAAATTTTGACTCATGAGACTAAACGCTTCGTTTCCCATCATCGATGCTCCAGTTTTTCGGCAATATTGCTGTCGTGGACCTGGGGAACGTATTTAAAGACACCATGTGAAGTAAACTGTCAAACTTGGCGTTGGCAACATTATGATTTGGTTTGAATAACATGGTGCAACGTTGGTTCTACTATTGAAAAATAGGTATAGTGCGGAGAGAGTATTATTGAAATATTCTCAAACCCTTCTACTCAATTTTATGGAGAAATGAGCTTATTCCGTGCAAGGAATAGTTTTTTAGCAAGATGGTGATCCACAGCGGATGGCTAAAATTGTAATGGAATGGATTGAATAGCAAAATTTTAAGTTATTTGAGTGGCCAGCAAAGAGTTCAGACCCTAATCCGATTGAAAATCTTTGGTCCAGCAAAGAGTTCAGACCCTAATCCGATTGAAAATCTTTGGTCCATAGTGAAAAGACGGCATGGGCAGTATGATGCCGCCCCAACAAACGTGTGCAACCTATGGAATCGCGTAGAAGCGGAACGGAACCGAATTCCAAAAAAAGTTGTACAGCATTTGTTATAATAAATTTAAAAAATTATATTTCCTACATCTTTAGAGCTAGAGTCTCCAAATTTGAAATGTAGATTCATATGTATTTTTAAGAATTTCGGTTTTTTTTATACCCTGAACCCATTGAAAATGGGATTTCAGGGTATAATGTTTTTGTGAAAATGTATGTAACAGGCAGAAGGAGGCGTGGCAGACCCCATAAAGTATATATATTCTTGATCAGGATGACGAGCTGAGTTGATCTAGCCATGTCCGTCTGTCCGTCCGTCCGTCCGTCCGTCCGTACTAACGCAAGGATCTCCTAAACTACAAGTGCTAGAGACTTGAAATTTTACATGTATACTCGTGTATACCATACGCAGTACGAGTTTATCATATTTCGATATCATATTTCGATGTTTCGATAACTCATCCCATTTCTTTTTTATCGATAACAATCGAAAATCTGACTTTGTTTTTAAAGCCTAGTTTGAATACTGTTAGACCTAGAGACTTCAGATTTACTGTGTAGATTTATGTGATGAATACAAAGAATTTGTTGTTTACAGATTTTGGATGCCACGCCCTCTTCGCCCCAAATTTGAAAAAAACGTATATCAAGTACTAGAGACTTGTGCTTTGGCATATACACACATTTAAATGTTATTATTACGTTCTGAAAATTTGATGAAGATAGTCCCACTACAAAAAGATTTATTCAACAAACAAATTTTCGTAATATAGCCCACACGGCAGCCCAAGCGCAGTAACTGCGCAGTTAGCAGAGCAATTGTTTATGCGTTCGTATGGATGCGTGCGTACGGGTGTGTGTATGTGTTTTTGTATATGTGCATGAAAGAAGTGTAGAATGATTGGAACCAGTACTTTGCAGGGTTCAGGGTATCTCCTAGTCGAGCAGTCTCGACTAGAGCCCTCTTACTTGTTCATATTTTACCCGCCACCCCCCAAAACACCCCCTTCTCCACAAGTTCGAAAAAACAGTATTTCAAATACTAAAGGCTTGTGCGTTGGCACATACACATACACATACATTTTTGTTCATCTACAAAAAAATGTATTAAACAATTAAGTTCCCAAAGTAAGCCCACACTGCAGCCCAAGCCTGTTTATACGTGCGTGTGTATGTGTGTGTGCATGTGTAAGTAGAAATGAAGCGCCGAATTATTGAAATATTACTTCCTGGAAGGGTTCAGGGGATCTCATAGTCGAGCAATTTCGACAAGAGCTTTTTTACTTGTTTCTATTTAACACTTTGAATTTACATATGTAATTCGGTCTTGTTGTCTTATAGTTTTTGTTAAGAATAGATCAATAAACAAAACACAACAAAATTCATGATTTGCTTGTTTCATTTTTATGAGTGATGAAAGTCAATGTTGTGAAATATACACTCATTTTTGCTCGGTACTGTATATCTGGCATGAACCACACATCCGGCACCACACACATTATTATACCCTGAACCCATTGAAAATGGAAATTCAGGGTATAATGTGTTTGTGAAAGTGTATGTAACAGGTAGAAGGAGGCGTGGCAGACCCCATAAAGTATATATATTCTTGATCAGGATGACGAGCTGAGTTGATCTAGCCCTCTCCGTCCGTCCGTCCGTCCGTATGAACGCAGAGATCTCCTAAACTACAAGTGCTAGAGCTTACAATATTTTTTCGATAACTTATTCCATTTCTTTTTTATCGATAATAATCGAAAATCGGACTTTGCTTTTTAAGCGTAATTTGAATACTGATAGACGTAGATATTTCAGATTTACTATGTAGACTTATGTGATAAAGACAAAGATTTTGTCATTTACAGATTGTGGATACCACGCCCCCTTCGCTCCAAATTTGAAAAAAAACGTATATCAAGTACTAGAAACTTATGCTTCGGCATATACACACATTTTAATGTTATTATCACGTTCTAAAAGTTTGATGAAAATAGTCCCACTACAAAAAGATTTATTTAACAAATAAATTCTCATAATATGGCCCACACGGAAGCCCAAGCGCAGTAACTGCGCAGTTAGCAGAGCAATTGTGTATGCGTTCGTATGTATGCATGCGTATGGGTGTGTGCATGTATTTTTGTATATGTGCATGAAAGAAGTGTAGAATGATTGGAATATCAGCACGTTGCAGGGTTCAGGGTATCTCCTAGTCGAGCAGTCTCGACTAGAGCACTCTTACTTGTTTTATTATTTTAAAATTTCTATGTTGTCGGTCGATCTTTTGTCGGTTCAAATGTCTTCTGCTTTTTAGGCGTCGATCGATTGAGGCTCCGTCGCTCGGTAATATTTAAAGTTCAATCTAAATAATAAAATTATACATTTTACTGAAATACTTGATTTTATATATATATATATATATATATATATATATATATATATATATATATATATATATATATATATATATATATATATATATATATATATATATATATATATATATATATATATATATATATATATATATATATAAAATCAAGTATTTCAGTATATTTGTATTTTTTCAGCTCCCTTCATTTGACAGCGATGTAAGTAATTTCTAATAATAATTTTGATTAATTACAATTTCCTAATATTTATGTTACTGGCAGTAAAACTAAGTTATTATCTTTAAAACAGGGAGATACAAATTTTACCGATGATCCAGTTTGTATATATACATTGTTACCGGAATGTTCTCGGAAATTGTGTATAATACGCAAATTTTATAATATTCATCAATATTTATTGGATCTCTTTGAAATATGCTTCTGAACGATAAACAAGTAAGAGTGTGCTAGTCGAGATAGCTCGACGAGAAAATCCGCTGAACCCTGGAAAGTTTTTCCTCCAAATATTTTAAATTTTATGCACACATACAAAAACACATGCACACATACATGTGCATGCATCCACACGCACACATAAATACGCGCTCTGCTAAGTGCTCAGTTAGTAGCGACTGCACTTGGGCTGTAATATAGGCTATACTATAGAACTTATTTGTTAAATAAATCCACTAGTAGTGAAATTATCTTCATCAAACTTTCAGAATGTGATAATAACATTTAAATGTGTGTTTTTACAAAAGCACTAGTCTCTAATATTTGAAATATACGTTTTTAAAATTTTTCCTAGGGGTAACAGTAATCAAATTATTTTAAAGCAAGTAAGAGGGCCCTGTACCCTGCAAAGTACTGATATTCCAATCATTCTACACACATACGCATGCATACATACGAACGCATAAACACGCGCAAATTATACTTAAAACACAAAGTCCGATTTTCGATTATTATCGATAAAAAAGAAATGGAATAAGCTATCGAAAAAATATGATAAACTCGTACCGAGTATGGTATAGCACTTGTAGTTTAGGAGATCTCTGCGTTCATACGGACGGACAGACGGACATGGCTAGATCAACTCAGCTCGTCATCCTGATCAAGAATATATATACCTTATAGGGTCTGCCACGCCTTCTTCTGCCTGTTACATACATTTTCACAAATACATTATACCCTGATTTCCATAGGTTCAGGGTATATATGTTCGTCTGTCCGTATGTGTGAACGCTTCGATATCTAGAACTAGAGACCTGGAATTTGTTTCTTTAGGCCCGTATATTGCACGCGTATATCGAGTTTTTTTCCCATATCGATAATCAGTAAAAAAAAGTATTTCTCCTTGATCTTTGGAGCTAGGGCCTCCCAAATTTTTAGGTAGATTCGTATTTATTTTATAAAATTTCGATTTTTGTTATATTCTACCCCCACCCCCAAAATCCAACCCTTTCCATCCAAATTTGCAAAAAGCGTATTTCAAATATAAGGACTTGTGCTTTGAAAAATAAACACACTTTAATGTTATTATCACGGTTATGTGTTGTGAAAATTTTCCGTCCCATGCCTTTTTATACGTGCGTGCGTATATGTGTATGTGTGTGTGCATAAGCAGAAAAGCAACGAAGAATTACTGAAATTTAAATATCAGTGACTCGAAGGATTCAGGGGAGCTCGTAGTCGACTACTTGTGAATGCGAATCGTGCTAATATTTTCCCAGTTGGTTGGTTGATATTGTAGCATGTCCAATGTGTTGAATAAATACTGTAACAATTAATTGCAAGTATTAGCAATATATATCAAAAGCACTCTTCTAGTGCATGTGTAATCTGAGTGTCCTCTTGAATGGGCACACTAACCTTCTATGCGCAGTGGGAAACTCCCAGACACCTCCAGAAACTTAAAGTTAAATCATAAAATATATACTGTTAACTTAAGTCTCAATAATTTCGTATCATTTACAAATGTTGCAACAAATAAAAATATAACATTTTTGATCGATACAGGTGCAGATATTTCAATTTTAAAAGAAAATTCTGATGTTTTTCATGACATCCAAGTCAATAGAATTATTGACATTCAAGGCATAGGAAAAGGAGTAATAAACTCCAAAGGATTAGCCTCTATTGAACTTCAAACAGACAAATACATTATTCCATACAAATTTCATCTACTTCAATCAGATTTCGCAATCCCCTGCGATGGAATAATAGGATTAGATTTCATAAAAAAAAGTTTAATTGCCAATTAGATTATAATAATTCCGAAGATTGGTTTATAATTAGACCTCAAAACCTAACGTATCCTATTTATGTTCCAATAACATTCAGTTCTGGTACAAATTCAACGCTTCTACCAGCAAGATCCCAAGTGATACGCAAAATAGAATTGTCTTCTACAGAAGAAAACATTTTAATTCCCAATCAGGAAATTAAACCGGGTGTTTATGTTGCAAACACGATTGCAACAGCCCAGAATGCTTTTGTCCGATTCTTAAATACAACAGATACATGCCAAATAGTAGGCATTAATAAATTAAAATTTGAATCACTTTCGAACTACGACGTAATTCAACATCTCAATGACAATAGAAAAGAGTCTGTAATTAATAAATTAAAGAAAAATTTTCCAACATTGTTTAAGAAACAACTTGAAGAAATTTGCACCCAGTATAGTGATGCATTGAGTCGTTAACCCTGGATACGTGAAGTACATGTGTGCTACGCGAAAAAAAAAACAAAGTGAATTTATAGAGATCAATAGATATAAACAATTAAACAAAAGCCACAACGGTGGTGTGATACAATTACAGTGTCTCATTCAAGACACGGTGAACGCGAAACACCAAAATTAGATAAAAACTACACTTGCACCAGTGAATTTGCAAAACGGGGCCCCGGCCTTAAACCGGCGGCCACGACTAGATCAGCTGATTAGCTGAACTAATAAATTGTTCATTTAAAGGAAGCTTAATCTGCTCCAGTATTAAAGCATACTTTTAGGGAAAATTCAAATCAAAAATAAATAAATATATAAAACCAACAACTTCCAGTACAATGTCTGGTACTGAGAAAGATATTAGCACCACTGAACCCGTAAGGCCTAAGAAAAAAACAACTCTGCTAGACCAACCGTGCACTAGCAAATACGCAGCTGCTCAAGCAATGCAAAATCGATTTGCGATTCTAGACCAGGAATCCAATGATGACTGTGATATGGCAGCAGCCCCAGCAGTCACAGAGCAACTAGCGGAGAATCTAGCAGAGAAACCAAATCCTCGACCGCCTCCTATTTGGTGTCCAGACATTAAATCTGTGGCACACCTACAACAGGTAATAGATAATGCTATCGATCCAAACTCTTATGTCATTAAGCCAATAAGAAACAAAATCGGAATCCTCACAAAATGTAGCGATGACTACCGCGCAGTTGTAAGACACCTCATAAGCGTAGGTCTTAAATTCCACTGCTACCAGCTGAAGGAAGACAAGCCATATAGAGTCTGTATTAAAGGGCTCCATTCAAGCACAGACGTCGAGCAGATCAAAGCAGAATTAACTGTAAAGGGGCATGAGGTCAAGAATATTTTTAACCCACGCAGCCGCATCGACAAAGAGCCGCTAAACATCTTCTTTGTTGATGTGAAACAGGCCACAAACAACAAACAAATACATGACCTGAGGATCATTGCCCGTCAACGATGCACGGTAGAGCTACCAAGAATATTCAATGACTTAACCCAGTGCCATAAATGCCAGGAATTCGGGCACACTCAGCGTTACTGTCACAAGAATCCTAGATGCGTAAGATGTGCCGGGGATCACCCCTCTAAAGAATGTCCGCGAGCAAAGGATCAGCCTCCAATTTGTGTCCACTGTGATGCACAACACCCGGCTAACTACAAAGGCTGCAACGTATACAAGCGACTGGTAAAGCTTCAAGCTCCAGCGCATAAACGTAATCCGGCAATTCGTAGCACTGCACCGCGCTGCCCCGATGGAGCATCCGCAAATATCATCACCACATCCCCTACCAATGGTGTATCATATGCCCAAGCCTTAAGAGGAGAGAAATCCCACCCAGCACTAAATATCAATAACTCAGGCATTATTGAAATCTTGCAACAACAACAGCGCCAATTTGATCTCATCAATGCAGAACTAAGAGCAATGCGTGAGCTCCAAGCCCAGCAAGCAAACGTTATGACCAGCCTAATGGCTCTCATCACGAAGCTCAACTCAAAATAATGGCCTTACGTGTGGGCATATGGAACGCCAACGGACTGAGCAACAAAGCCCAGGAATTGGCAGTCTTCCTGTCGAGAAAGAGCGTTGATATAATGCTTATTGCAGAATCTCGCGAATGCCCCACGCTAAGAATTTTCGGATATATACACTATCAGGCCCACGGTGGCGGTGCTAACACATTTGGTGGATCCTCACTCCTGGTCCGATCAACTCTGGCACACACTCCATTAGTTCAGATCTCCAATGCAATGGTGCAATACTCAGCCATCAGCCTCTCTACAACAATTGGTGAAATAGAAGTTGCGTCCATCTATTGCCCTCCAAATACGCACCTCTCTGGACAAGACGTTAGAAATATTCTTATCCAAAGGAAGAATAAAACAATAATCGGGGGCGACTGGAACGGTTGGCATCCTTTCTGGGGCAGTACTAGACCGAACCAACGCGGAGAATTAATATTTGATGCTATTCAAAGCCAAAGCTACTCCATCTTAGCTACCGGCGCTCCTACGCGCTACCTAACAAACGGACATCAGCCAATCGCAATCGACTTTGCGATCTACAAAGGTGTCAGCGACAGACTCCTGAGCATCGAGGAATGCTTGGACTTGTCATCTGACCACCTTCCACTCATAGTCACTCTCCATGCGACTCCCCATCCTTTTCCCACCAAGCAACGCCTTCTGCCAGCAGGTTCAGATCTAGCTACATTCAAGCGCACTCTAGACACCTTACTTCACCCAGAAATAGAGATACGGACTGCAGAAGATGTTGATTACGCAACAACCAGACTGCAAGATGTCATAACAGAGGCGGCGCTCTTAGCCGCACCACCTTCTCAACAAACACATAGTCCCTCGCACTACAGCATTCCTCTTACCCCTCTTACCCAAAGTCTACTTGCGTATAAGCGTTGGACAAGGAGCCGATGGATCCGAACACGTTCAGCCAGCGATAAGAGTCGATACAATGAAGCCACCAGACAACTTAAAGCTGCTCTGGCCCAGCTCCAAAACATGCGCATCAAAGAGGCCCTTGCACGAGCTGATTCTCCAGCTGGTGCAGAATTTCAGCTCTGGCGATACACGCGTAATATCAAAAGACAACCTCTGCGTCGGCACCCTCTTCTGAGCGATTCTGGAGCATGGCTAATGGGAGATGAAGCACAAGCTGAGGCATTCGCGGGTCACCTTCAAGAGCAATTCTCCCCTCTGCTGACAACCGAGCCGACTGACATAGAAAATATAAGAGGAGCAGTCAACTCGCCTATCACTGCGTCCATCCCCATCGAAGCATGCACAAAGGCAGAAGTTGTAAAGTTATTGAAAGAAGTTAAAACAAAAAAGGCTCCGGGGCACGACCGAATAGATGGCAAAGTCCTCAGGGCTCTGCCTGAATCCGCAATCGACTACTTCGTAGTGCTATGCAATGCTATTCTTCGCATTCAGCATTTTCCAACCTGTTGGAAACATGCTGAGATAGTCATGATTCTGAAACCCGGCAAACCAGAAAAGGAAATTGCTTCCTATAGACCCATCAGCTTGCTCCCGGCACTCTCCAAAATATTCGAAAGAATATTGCTGCGCAGAGTGCTAAACGAGCTGAGAAGCAGGAACTCAATCCCTGACCACCAATTCGGTTTCAGGAGGAAGCATGGTACGCCGGAGCAAGTGCACCGAGTCATCACCCATATTCTGGGTGCGTTTGAATGCAAAGAATATTGCTCTGCAGTCTTTCTTGACGTTAAACAGGCGTTCGATCGGGTCTGGCATCTGGGTCTTTTACACAAAATAAGGACAGCCCTACCTAGCTCTTTCTTCAAGATCCTGGTCTCCTACATTACCGAAAGAAGCTTCCATGTCAGAAAAGGACAGGCTACATCCTCAACTCGACCTGTCCGAGCAGGCGTGCCCCAAGGTTGCGTTCTTGGCTCTACGCTGTACACATTACACACTGCAGATATGCCGCTGCCTCCCCACAATAATGGCATGCTCATAGCAACATACGCAGACGATACTGCCATCCTGAGTCGCAATAAGTCGCCGCAAGAAGCCTCTGCTCAGATGCAAACATACTTGCACGAGTTAAATCGGTGGCTTAAGCGATGGAGTATCGTTATTAACACGCAAAAATCAGTGCATGTCACGTTTAGCATCAGGAGAGATGACTGCCCTGATGTGAGTCTTGGAGCTACAATACCAACAGCAAAAAAGACGAAATATCTAGGAGTCACCTTGGACAGAAGATTGACTTACGGTCCACACATAAGTCAAACAATTAAGAAATGCAATCTCAAACTAAAAAAACTCGACTGGATGCTAAGAAGTGATAGCACATTGTCAATATACAGCAAGAGAAAAATATATAATGCAATAGTTGCACCAGTCTTCACATATGCAATGCCACTATGGGGATCTGCTGCAATTTCACACATTGAGAATGTTCAAATACTCCAAAACAAGGCCCTAAGGAGGTGGACCGGAGCTGAACGATACGTCAAGGGCGACGTTCGGCACACCAACCTTAATATGCCAACAATTGCCGAGCTCATTGGCAGACACAGCACTAGATATGCGGATAGAATGTCCACTCACCCAAATCAGCTTGCATCTGACCTAGTAACCAAAAAAATCAACAGAATGAGCAGAAGACTAAAAAGACTGCATCCATTGGATCTCAGAGACGACATAAACTAGTTTAATAAATGTACCAAAATTAGTAACAATAAAGGCACTCTGCCTGTCCACTGTTAAGGTATACTTAAAACTGCGCTATAGAGTTAAAGACAATAAGCTGCAATAAAAAAATAAATATTAAAAAAAAAAAAAAAAAAATAGTGATGTGTTCGGACTTGAAACCGAGCCGATCACAACAAACAATTTTTACAAACAAAAATTGAGACTTAAGGATGATGAACCAGTATATGTAAAGAATTATCGATGTCCGCATGGCCAAATAGAAGAAATCAATCGTCAAGTTAAAAAGTTAGTCGAACATAATATTGTCTGTTTCACCCTATAACAGCCCACTTTTATTAGTCCCAAAGAAAGCCCTTCCAGGCTCTAACGAAAAAAAATAGCGATTAGTAATCGACTATCGCCAAATAAATAAGAAATTGCTGTCCGACAAATTTCCACTCCCCAGAATTGACGACATTCTTGATCAATTGGGTAGAGCTAAATATTTTTCATGCCTTGATTTAATGTCAGGCTTCCACCAAATTGAACTTGAGAAAAACTCAAGAGACATAACGTCTTTTTCAACAAACAATGGTTCATATCGCTTCACGCGATTACCATTTGGTTTAAAAATAGCGCCTAATTCGTTTCAAAGAATGATGACAATAGCATTCTCAGGCCTAGAGCCTACACAGGCATTCTTTTACATGGATGACTTAATCGTTATTGGTTGTTCCGAACAACATATGATTAAAAATTTAACAGATGTTTTCAAACTTTGTAGAAAACAAAATCTGAAACTACATCCAGAAAAATGTTCATTTTTCATGCATGAGGTGACGTTCTTAGGTCATAGATGCACAGATAAAGGAATCTTACCAGATGACAAAAAATTTGACGTCATCAATAATTATCCAGTCCCTACGGACGCAGACAGCGCTAGAAGATTCGTTGCATTTTGCAATTATTATAGACGTTTTATAAAAAACTTCGCCGAATATTCACGGCATATAACAAGATTATGTAAAAAGAATGTCCCATTTGAATGGACAACAGAGTGTGAAAAAGCATTTCAGTACCTAAAAAATGAACTTGTTCAACCAAACTTATTACAATACCCAGATTTTAGCAAAGAATTTTGCATAATCACAGATGCAAGCAAGCAAGCATGTGGAGCAGTTTTAACTCAAAACCATAATGGACTCCAACTCCCAGTTGCATATGCATCAAGAGCATTCACTAAAAGTGAAAGCAATAAAAGTACAACAGAACAAGAACTAGCAGCAATACATTGGGCAATAACACATTTTCGACCATATATATATGGCAAACATTTTACAGTTAAAACGGATCACAGACCTTTAACATATTTATTTTCTATGGTAAACCCAAGTTCGAAATTAACACGCATGCGACTCGAATTAGAAGAATATGATTTTACAGTAGAGTATCTGAGAGGGAAAGACAATTTTGTGGCAGACGCTTTGTCACGAATAACTATATCTGAATTAAAAGAATTATACAACAAAGTCCTGAAAGTCACTACCAGGCAACAAAGTAGACAAAAAAAACTCTGCGCACAGAACAACAATGAACTTTTGCTAAGGCAAACGTTTACCAAGTCATCAAAAATGACGAAGTACGAAAAGTAGTGGCCTTGCATATAAGAGATATGATATGTTTTTTTAAACATGGAAATAAAATTATTGCAAGATATGACATTGGAGACCTGTACACTAATGGAACTCTTGACTTAGGTCAGTTTTTCCAAAGGCTTGAAATGCAGGCCGGTATACGCAAGGTCAACAAAGTTAAACTGGCACCGTGGGAAATTATCTTCGAATCTGTTTCAATAGATATTTTCAAAAATATGGGCAATAAAATATTGAGTACATTAAGAGTAGCGCTACTCAACCCGGTGACCATAATAAGTAATGAAAAAGATAAAGAAGCAATAATGTCTACATATCACGATGACCCAATACAGGGAGGTCACACTGGCATAAATAGAACAATAAGCAAAATAAAAAGACACTACTATTGGAAAAAAATGACATGTCAAATAAGAGAGTACGTACGTAGATGTCCAAAATGCCAAAAATCTAAAACAATGATTAAAACAAGAATGCCTTTAGAACTAACGGAAACACCAATGCGTGCGTTCGACAGGGTGATAGTGGACACTATAGGTCCACTACCTAAAAGTGAAACTGGTAATGAATACGCTGTCACGTTGATATGCGATCTAACCAAGTACTTGGTAGCTATTCCAGTACCAAATAAACAGGCCAATACTATTGCAAAAGCAATATTTGAATCTTTTATACTAAAGTTCGGTCCGATGAAGACGTTCATTACGGACATGGGAACTGAATATAAAAATTCAATTATAAGTGACCTATGCAATTATTTACACATTGAAAACATAACATCAACTGCACACCACCACCAGACAGTTGGGACATTAGAAAGAAGTCATAGAACTTTTAATGAATATATTCGATCATACATTTCAGTTGATAAAACCGATTGGGATTCAATATTTCGTTTATTGTTTCAATACGACTCCCTCTATGGCACATAGCTATTGTCCATATGAGTTAGTTTACGGTAAACAAAGTAATTTACCAAAATTTTTTAATAGTATAGACAATATTAAACCATTATATAATATAGATGACTATGCAAAAGAATCCAAATTTAGGTTAGAACAAGCTTATAAGCGAGCTAGGATTATGTTGGAACAGCATAAGGCTAGAAATAAGGAATATTATGATAAAACAAGAAATAGTTTTGAAATAAAAGTAGGAGATAAAGTTTTATTATCCAACGACACAGGTCATAAGCTAGAATCAGTATATTTAGGACCATACACAGTAGAAAATATAGCGGATAGAAGTAATATAGTAATAGTAGATGGGAAGAAAAAACAGAAAGTACATAGAAATAGGTTAAAAATATCATACCTAAAAGTGATGGCCTGATCAACCACACAATTATAAATAAAAAAATACAATTTTGCATATTTATATTCAAGACTTTTGATATAAGACGAATTTGCAAATATGTATTTTTGGAATATCCACAAAAAAAATATATATATATATTAAAAAAAAAAAAAAAACAAGTAAGAGGGCTCTAGTCGAGACTGCTCGACTAGGAGATACCCTGAACCCTGCAAAGTACTGGTTCCAATCATTCTACACATCTTTCATGCACATATACAAAAACACATACACACACCCGTACGCATGCATCCATACGAACGCATAAACAATTGCTCTGCTAACTGCGCACTTACTGCGCTTGGGCTGCCGTGTGGGCTATATTACGAAAATTTGTTTGTTGAATAAATCTTTTTGTAGTGGGACTATCTTCATCAAATTTTTAGAACGTAATAATAACATTCAAATGTGTGTATAAGCCAAAGCACAAGTCTCTAGTACTTGGTATACGTTTTTTTCAAATTTGGGGCGAAGGGGGCGTGGCATCCAAAATCTGTAAATGACAAAATCTTTGTATTCATCACATTAATCTACACAGTAAATCTGAAGTCTCTAGGTCTAACAGTATTCAAACTAGGCTTTAAAAACAAAGTCAGATTTTCGATTGTTATCGATAAAAAAGAAATGGGATGAGTTATCGAAAAAATATGATAAACTCGTACTGCGTATGGTATACACGAGTATACATGTAAAATTTCAAGTCTCTAGCACTTGTAATTTAGGAGATCTCTGCGTTAGTACGGACGGACGGACGGACGGACAGACGGACATGGCTAGATCAACTCAGCTCGTCATCCTGATCAAGAATATATATACTTTATGGGGTCTGCCACGCCTCCTTCTGCCTGTTACATACATTTTCACAAAAACATTATACCCTGAAATCCCATTTTCAATGGGTTCAGGGTATAAAAAACTAAATAAATAAAATAAATAAAGTAAAAATTTATAGGTATTATATATTTTGAAATACCGCAAATCATAGTAAATAACTACATTAACAAATTACGTTATTCTTTTAAAATGGGAGGTGTAGCATGTCCAATGTGTTGAATAAATACTGTAACAATTAATTGCAAGTATTAGCAATATATATCAAAAGCACTCTTCTAGTGCATGTGTAATCTGAGTGTCCTCTTGAATGGGCACACTAACCTTCTATGCGCAGTGTCAGCATGGTCTGACCCAACAGCGCATATGACCCACATTAGATATGCAACTCATTCTCCACTTACTTGTAATAAGATATAGTAAATATATGGGGCAGCCGCTCCGCTGTCGGCGTCACCGTCAGCGCAAGAGCGCGGCTTAAGCTTAAGCAAATATTGTTAAAGTTTAAGACATTATTCCAAATAAAGATTCATTCAATAAACTGATTGCAAACCAGACAGACCTTTTTATTACAATATGCCAGTTGATCGGTTGTGGATGCAGCATTCTATTAACATTGCAGAAAAGTTGAACAGAACCTTAGCAAAAAATATACTAAATTGAGTACCGATATTTGGTTAAGAACAGTGCCAAAATAAGTATAACAGTGATAATTTGAATTGTGTAGGTGCTGTGTATGTAATATTGATATCATTTGTAATCTGAAGTTCAATGTGAAAAGAGTGATAAAGTGACCAAGGAGATTTATAAGCAAAAATTTCGGGATTGCTGGCTACAGCAGCCAGATTTCAAGTCGTGGATAGCCCGGGGTGAAGACGACACCAATAATGCGTACTGCAGATACTAAAAATGCACTATAAAGTGCAAAATCGACCAAAAAAGTTTTTGTCTGGTTTTCTGTCCTTTTTTTTAGATTTTCATCTTTTTTTCCGAATTTTGTGGACATTTTCGTCTTTTTTTTCCAAAAAAATTGGAATCACTGATGTACATATACATATATTTGCACTAACCATACAACATATAGACTAGACAGCTAGAACAAATTTTTTCCACATAAAAAAAATTGGTCCACTTAACCGAAGTTAAGCACGAAGCTTGCTCGGCTCTGTATACTTCGGCTCGAGCAGCGAAAACATAACACGACCGCTGCGAGCGATCTAACGAAATGTTCATATTCACATATGAAGCACAGCTATGCGCTATTTTTTTCTTACTCTCTCTCACTCTCCTCTATGCTCTCTCTCTCTCTCTATAGCCTCTCAAATAGCAGCAGCGCACAAAAACTAAATTTTGTTCGCGACGATCCTATTTATTTTCTTCTGAGTGAAGAGGCGTGGCAGACCCCATAAAGTATATATATTCTTGATCAAGGCGACGAGCTAAGTCGATTTAGCCCTGTCCGCCTGTCTGTCCGTCTGTCCGTATGTTTGAACACGTCTATTTCAGAAGATATAAGAGCTAGAGACTTGAAATTTGAAGCTGTAGGTCCGTATATTGCACGCGCAGATCAAGTTTATTTCTAAAAATCGATAACTGCTTCTGTTTTTTTGTTATCAATAAAAAACCTTATCGAAAATCAGTTATAAAATTATATCTTCTATATCTTTGAAGATAGAGTCTCCAAATTTAAAATGTAGAATCATGTGTATTTTTAAGATTTTCGGTTTTTGTCATATTTCACCCCCCAAAACACCCCCTTCCCTACAAGTTTGCAGAAAGCGTATTTCATATACTAGAGACTTGTGCTTTGGCACATATACATATTTTAATGTTATAATCACGGCCTGAAAGTTTTATGAAGATTGTTTGTCTACAAAAAAAGTTATCAAACAGTTAAGTTCCCATAGTCTGTCCATACTGCAGCCCATGCCCGCTTATACGTGCGTGCGTATGTGTGTATGTGTGTGTGCATGCTTTGTTTCTTGTATAAGCAGAAAAGCGAAGAATTACTGAAGCTATAATATTAATTCCTGGAAGGGTTCAGGGGATCTCGTAGTCGAGCACTCTCGACTAGAGTTTTCTTACTTGTTATGTAATCTGTGAAGGGTATGAAAGCGTTGGTGCTCTCAATGAATATGTCTTCGCGACGGGCATGCATGCACCAACTTACAGACCATTGCTACATGTGTGAGCTTTTTGGTGCCTGTGTGCAAAAGTCTACTCTGGCTGCCTGAAGAAATTGTAAAGTCCGCTTGTTGGCCGTGTGAACTGCACATACACATTTGCATGTGTGTGTATGGGATGCGATGATCAAAACTGTCGAGTGCCCGCGATTCAGTAGCTTGCCGATTTTTTATGGTTAGAATTGTAGAGTGACTATGAAATGAGCCCTTATGACCGCATCAGTCATTTTGGCAATAAAGAGAATAGTTTGACGCATTAAATAAACTTATTATATATTTGAAAATGTGTATAAAGCATAGCTTGCAAATAACTGTCGACCGTTTTTCATCTTGCGCTCTCGTTGCGAACAAAACCGAAAAAGTTCGTACTCTACCGCTCCCGCTCTGAGCAAGGGACTCTTGCTGTCTCATTTATGTTTTCTGTTGAGCTCGTTTCGTTGAGCAAACCGCTGTCGGGTTTTCGACGAGCAGTGCGTAAAGAACAGAACGAGAAACGCTCGCACAATTGGGGACAGCAAAAGAACATTTGACCGAAAAACTCAACGCAAAGGGTCTTCACATTTATTTTGTTATATAGAATTGGTGCACTTTTTTATTCGTCTCTTCCCATATTGCACAACAAATATTTTACAGCTTCACAATTTCAATTCATGACCGCAATTAATATATTTGGTCTGAAAAACAGACGCTTTACGATGAACTTGCCTATGCGTGTGAATGTATACCAATCCATACGCAAAAGACCGTTTGCTTTATTTAACACGACGAAATGTTCTTGGAACAACCAGAGCAAAACAGAATGGAAAAAACGGTTTCGCTCCGAGCGCGAGCGAGCTTATTTAAGAACCGGTAAATTGGTTGCTCGCTGAAATTTTTCGTGAAGGGTCAAGAAAAGACACATATTTGCAGACAACCAGAAACGGTCGACAGTGATTTTTAAGCTATGGTATAATTAAAATAATTAATTAAAAGTTCTCTTTTTTCGATACCAGTAGATACATTTAAAAACGTATGTACACATGTAGGTATATTATGAATGCCTATAGGTAGATACATATGTATGTGTGAAAAGGATATGAAAATCCACGAGATGGACAAACTTTGTTACTCTACAATTCAAACCATACAAAATCGACAAGCTACTGAATTTGGTTGCATTCGACAGTTTTGATCATCGCATTCCATACACACACATGCAAATGTGTGTGTGCACTTCACAAGACCGACAAGCGGACTTTACAATTTCTTCAGGCAGCAATAGTGGACTTTCGCACACAGGCAACAAAAAGCTCATACATGTAGCAATGGTCTATAAGTGTGTGCATGCATGCCCGTCGCGAAGACATATTCATTGAGCGCACCAACGCTTTCATACCCTTCGCAGAAATAATCATAAAAACGCAAACATTCTGCACGAGCATGGCAAACGCTTTGAAGAGTTCAGCATACTCTTCACTCAGAAGGAAATAAATAGGATCGTCGCGAAAAAAATTTAATTTTTGTCCGCTGCTGCTATTTGAGAGGCCATAGAGAGAGAGAGCATAGAGGAGAGTGAGAGAGACTACGAAAAAAATAGCGCATAGCTGTGCTTCATATGAGAATGAGACCATTTCCTTGGAGCGCTGGCAGCGCACTGAATTTGTCGTGTTATATTTTCGCTGCTCGAGCCTAAACAGACTGCCTCGGCTCAGGCACGAGGTTACTAGGCCCTCATGCATACTTTTTCTTCCTTAAAAAACTTTGTACGTCTTGTCCGGTCTATGTGTTGTATGATCAGTGGTTGTATGGTTAGTGATATTTGCAAATTGTAGACATCGACAAACTGAATAGAACAATTGTTTTTAATCGATATACATGCATATGCATAGATACATTTGTGTACTAACTCAGATATTATCGTATTCATATTCGCAGGCAGAAGATCTCTTTGATGACATACTTCAAAATGATTCCTTTAATTTCGATAAAAACTTTAGTTCAGAGCTTTCTATTAAGCAGGAACCACAAAATTTGACTGATGCAGAAATAAAGGATCGACAGAAGAAGGATAATCATAATATGAGTAAGTTTTTCGTTCATACAATCAATATTATTATATAAAATATGTTGTTTGCACGTTCTACAATAGTTGAGCGTCGGCGGCGATTTAACATAAATGACCGAATTAAGGAACTTGGCACTTTACTGCCAAAAGGAAGTGAGGCGTTCTATGAGGTTGTACGCGATATACGCCCAAATAAGGGGACAATCCTAAAATCTTCGGTTGATTACATCAAATGCCTAAAGCATGAAGTCTCGCGCTTAAGGCAAAACGAAAGCCGTCAACGCCAAATGGAGCTACAGAACAGAAAACTCATTTCTCGCATACGGGTAAAACAATTTTCATCGATATCTATATATCTATATTGCTGTTGACATTTGAAACTGTTTCTCTTTTTTAACAGGAATTAGAATTGCAGGCAAAATCGCATGGTATTTCTCCTTCTGATTACAATCTGACATCAGTATCAGCGCCAACGCCCGCCATCTCGTACCTTAAGTGCTCCAGCCCATCACCAACTACTATGTCTGTTGGACACAGCTGCCAAGCTGCGACGTCCCTAATGGAGGATGTTATAGAGTCCAAGGTATATATAAATAGCATTCAGTTATGCGTAATACAAAACTAAACTCAAGCTGGACTTTGTACAGCTTCCGCTTATCAACAGTGATCCTCCCAGTATGGGCCTAAATCAAATTGATGAACTCATGGAAGATTGTAAGCATCCGGTCCAGGGAGGTGATCCGATGTTATCCTCACACAGCCGCCATTCGCCAGTTGTCACGCAACTTCCGTGCAATAGAGAAGCTGCCATTTATAGTACGACAACAGCAGGTGCTCACATGGGTACTGCAGACCTGAAGCACAGCAGCAGCAGCCGTGGTGATAACGACAGCAACTGTTCCACCCAGTCGGAGCACTTGCATTCGCACTCGCACCGAAGACAGGGGCATCAGCATTTGCATTCACATCCACATAAAGGTCATATTGAGCAAAATTCGTCATTTGGCATGCTAAACAACGATTGCGATGGCTCTGGGCACGATCCACTACTGTCTTCATCACAGCAATCGCATGGTATTGTTGATGTTGATGATCACCACTCGGTGGATCTCTCTGCAGTGATGATAAATGATCATTCACTTTCTTCTTTAGTGGATGAGTCCCATGGCGAACCCATGCTATTGGCACCCGATTCATTAGATATTGACCTTTGAGATAGCTATCGTAATGAAATCAATTGCCAAGCATATCAAACGCATCAGCATAGTTCAAAAATTTCGAGTAGCTTAGTATTATTACTTGCATTGTAAAATGCTTGATTATATTTTGTAATAAGAAGTATTAATGAAAAATTTGTTACAGTAATGCAATTGTTATATATGTTTTCGGGTCACAAAGCAATCAAACATAAATATGTGTGGGCAATGTGTATATATATGAATATTTTGCGCAGCATATTTTTAAATTAGATTCGAGTATTTAGCTACATTTGTATTCGTGTATTTGTCTCCAGCGTATATGTACATATATACATCCATACAAATGCATTCCAATGTCCCGGTTACCTCATGTAATCATTTTTAATTTTTCTTGTACTTATTCTCGCTTACATTCAATATATATATACATATATATATATATATATATATATATATGCGTATATTATGGTAATATATTTTTAATTTTTTGTAACGTCACCCAAATAACCTTCGTTCCCGCATAGTTTCTGTTTTCTGATATACACATTTACATGTGTTATTTCTCACATACACACACGCACACACTGTACATATATTTTAAATTTTGATTGCTGAGTCTTACTGTTTTTTTTGTTTGTATGCGTAATCTAAAATTGTTGAATAAAAAATGTTATATACATATAAAAAAAAAAGAATGAATCCTATATTTTAATTCGCTGGAAATACGGTTAAAAGTCGAGAAAAATTGGGCTTATACACATACATACATTTATTTTTAAAGAATCTATTCAATAGTTTTTGTTTTTTTTATGGTTAAAGAGAAAAGACAATCTAAGCGCATGATTGGAAAATATTGCACTTTTACTCAATAATCATTTTTTGGCCAACTCGGCTGACAGCCAATCTAGGCCCTCGTATAAGCCGTGTCCTTGGGTAGCGCACGTGGACTGAATAAACCACTAGAATATATACAGAAGAAAAAGTCAGAAAATGCAGAAGGGGTCAGCTGATTAAATATGACATACATGACGGTTTCTCAATTGATTCAAATGCAACTTGTCAGTCAGTTCGGCAGCACTCATCGCATTGGGCAGGTCCTGTTTATTTGCAAATACCAACAGAACAGCATCCCTAAGCTCATCCTCTTGAAGCTTAAATATGAATACAAAATTTGACATTTCAACATTTGTATAGGCAATACACTATCTAATTAAATGTACCATATTTTGAAGTTCCTTTTCAGCCTCGGTTATCCGATCGCGATCGTTCGAGTCGACAACAAAAATTAGGCCTTGTGTATTTTGAAAATAATGACGCCATAGTGGACGAATTTTGTCCTGGCCACCGACGTCCCAAACAGTAAAGCATATATTTTTGTATTCCACCGTTTCCACATTGAATCCGATGGTAGGAATGGTCGTTACAATTTCACCTAATTTCAATTTGTACAATATCGTTGTCTTTCCGGCAGCGTCCAGGCCAACTAAGCATTTAAGAACACAAAGAGGTTAAAATAAACGTAAGTATGTATGTACACATGTGCATATTTATATGCGTGTCTGTGAATACATATGCATGTATATGTTTGCTTATACATATATATTGATGCGGTCGGGAAACTCTCAATCCTTGCATGAAATCAACTTAGAATGCTGCATTTTGGCTGCGTGGCTAGAACTTTACCGTCTATTTAAGGTGTAATGTCATTACGTATTGGCGCGGCTAGTCGCTTTGCGTTGCCATCGATGTCTGATATTACTTGTCATATATGCGTCCAACACCTACCCATTAAAATTCGCATTTGTTTTTTGCCAAATAGTCGCGTTAATAAACTGGATATTGTCAATCCCATTTTGTTGCCTGTTTCTGCTCAAGTAAATATAATCTAGATTTTCACACAAATTTTTGTGACTAAAAATTGACGTGTAACGATTAGAGATAATTTGTTATCGATAGTTTTATTCTGAGCTTCCAATATATTATTGATTTGATTATCGGTTGATTTTATATTATTTTTTGTGTGTATATATAGAATATGTATATGTCATAGTTTTTTTTATTGACACCATTGATTTCAATTTAATTTTAAGTATATAAAATTTAGTTAGGACTTTTTTATTTGACACTAAAATTGACCGAATAGAATCTGCCAACATACATTTTCATCGTTCATTTAAACCACTAACCTTACAATTTATGGTTAGAAATAAACTTATATATATATATATATATATATATATATTCATTGTCATTTACTAATAAAAGAGAAACTAAATTTGGAAACCTTTCCATGAATTTGTCTTTATTTTTTGGCGTTGGAAAACTTAGCTACAGCTATTTTAAATTCTATTGTAAATTAAAGTGGTGGCAAAACTTAAAAAAACATTTTTTTTCAACGATTTGGTGTTTCGATTATTCAAAATCGAAATCATAAAAATCCCAACCTATTTATCGAAAAGCCCACCTAAAGGGAAATTGTTTGACTTTGTTCTGTTTCAAATATATTTACCTAACGGCATATACAATACCAGTTTTTATACAATCTGGTCGCTTAAACAAAAATTGTTTTTACAAAATTAATTTACATTTACATGCACACATGTATTGTTTATACTGTTTTTTCGTTGATTGATTTAAAAAATGTAATATCGTGGTACTCGAGTTTGTAGCTGTGTTACGTTTGTAACATACTATAACTGAAATATGTGAAGGTACCAAATTCGGTGGTATGACTGCAGGACCGGCTTAACTAATGCTCTTTCCACATCTGTGCACATAAATTTGTCTATATGTAAATATGTATGTGTGCAAGCTTTTAAGAAAAAAAAACTTTCATAAGCTGCATTATATGGTTATACGTATATGCGTATATATGTACATATGTATATACATATATACAGTGGCTCAAAAAATATTTGACCCCCTATCACATTTGGTTTTTAGTATTTATTTAAATATAAAAACAATTTTTTTATTAATTCTTTTATCAAAACAATAACAAAACAAGTAAGAAAGCTCTAGTCGAGACTGCTCGACTACGAGATCCCCTAAACCCTTTCAGGAACTAACATTTCAATAATTCGGCGCTTCATTTCTACTTACATATGCACACACATATGTACGCACGCACGTATAAACAGGCGTGGGCTGCCATGTGGGCTTACTTTGGGAAGTTAATTGTTTAATAACTTTTTTGTAGACGGACAATCTTGATAAAACTTTCAGACGGTGATTATAACATTAAAATGTGTGTATGTGCCAACTGAAAAGTCTCTAGTATTTGAAATACGGTTTTTGCAAACTTGTAGCGAAGGGGGTGTTTTGAAGGGTGGGGGGTAAAATATGACAAAACCCGAAATTCTTAAAAATACAATTTAAATTTGGAATCTACAATTAAATCTACAATTTAAATTTGGAGACTCTAGCTCTAAAGGTGTAGGAAACAAAATTTTTTTAACTGGTTTTCGATAAGGTTTTTAATCGATAGCAAAATAACAGGAGCAGTTATCGATTTTTGAAAAAATCCTTGATATGCGCGCTCTATATACGGACCTACGAAAAAAAATTTTAAGTCTCTAGCTCTTATATCTTCTGAGATCGACGCGTTCATATATACGGACAGACGGACAGAGCTATATCGACTCAGCTCGTCTCTCTGATCAAGAATATATATACTTTATGGGGTCTGCCACGCCTCCTTCTGCCTGTTACATACTTTTAACAAAACCATTATACCCTGATTTCATATTTTCAATGTGTTCAGGGTATAAAACTATAAACTTTGTCGTTTTGAATAAAACAAAAATATGTTTAAGTAGAATATAGTTCACTTACTATATTGTAAAAATAAGAATCATTCCCATAACTGAATTTTAGTAAATACTATAGATAACTGAACACAAACTAATTTTTGTCGTGGTGTACGCAGAGTTATGCTGGCAAGTGTAGGTGTTGGACATCGATATGAGCAGAATGCCATGCACACACACATATATATATATATATATATATGTGTGTGTGTGTGTGTGTGTGTGTGTGTGTGTGTGTGTGTGTGTGTGTGTGTGTGTGTGTGTGTGTGTGTGTGTGTGTGTGTGTGTGTGTGTGTGTGTGTGTGTGTGTGTGTGTGTGTGTGTGTGTGTGTGTGCATATATGCAAACCTCCGCTTTGTCAGTTACCGACGAGTCGTGTCTACATCAACATCAACAACCACAACTAAAGAAACTTGAAAATCCACAAGCACGATTTCGCCTATAAATAGTTGTGATACTGGTCGGTTAGTTTCAATTCGGTGTTTACTTTCGCTTAGACCGGACTCGATTCGGAATTGGTCGGCGTTCGGAATCGTCGATCTGAACTGAATTTCGTATTCATTGTTGTTCGTCTTGTTGTTTGCCGTTAACGAAGAGAGGAAAAAAACAGAACGAAAAATGAATAAGTTAATAACAGTTTTAGCTGGTTTCACCATGGCCTTTCTACTGGTCCCTTCCATTGCCTTGGCGGATACCGAAAAAGTCGCCTCGAATGATGAGCAAAAAGATGCTGAAATAAAAATTTATAAACGCCTGATTCCGGCCGATGTGCTTAGGGGTGAGTCATACATTTTTATCGATATAATCTAAAAAGCTTCATATACATATGAATGTATAAGTATTTATGTATGTATCTATTGTATAAAAACTTGATTGAACAAATGATGGACAATTTATGTAGTCTTAGGAAAATCTTAGAATTCACCTTCCAGTTGCTTAAGTGCCAATTAATCGAAGCGTATCGGTTCGCAATGTTAATCGCTTTTTGTGGGTTATAGGTTAAAAGCAAATTAAATATACATACATACAAATATATATATATATATATATATATATATATATATATTTAAGCCTAAAATAATTTAAATGTATGTATGTTATTATAGACATTAATATAGATTCAACAAGTAAGAACGTTGCAGTCGGACGTTACCGACTGCAGAATACTCATTCACGGCCTAAAGTGTGCCAGGTCCATTTTCAGATGTGACACGCTCCCAATTGGTTTATATATAGCTTTTGTGCAAATCAATAGAGGATGCCTACAGGAATTTATTTGTTAACTTTTGAGATTCTAACTCGAAAACTGCAGAAAATACAGTTTTTCCCGATTTGCCGCACCCCCAATGAGCGAAGACATGTAAAATTTGGTCAATTCTTAAAAGGCATCTAAGGTAACGTGATTAATTTTTATGTTTCCAGCTCTCATACTTTAAGAGATATAAACTTTTGCGGTTTGCTACGCCGCCAATGGGTCATATCTTTTTGGTATTGGGTTGTCAACCCGAGTATACATATATTCAAAATTTCAAGCTTCTAGCAGCAGTAATGCTTAAGATATATAAGGATATGTATGTATATGTACTATATAGTCAATTCCGTTTCGCACAATTTCATGAGTATAATGATTCACTTCATGAATAAGTATAATAAGGGTTGAAAATATATAAAATACAGTAGAATGCGGTTATAACGACTCCGCTTATAGCATTCAACAGGTTATCTCGACGAAAATTCGATATCTCCGATGTCCGTTCCCGCTTTTAATGACAGACCGCTTATACCGACGATATTTTGAACATTTCAACCGGCTGCATAGTTACGTATGTAAATAATGACAAAACATTTTAGCATCAATCAATGCTATTAGAAATGTATACATACATATATGTATGTATTTATCGGTGATCAGTACCTGTGCTCATGTGCGTAGCAGCGACACAAATACTGCTGGGAGAAAGAGATATAGTGCATTGTTTCTATTCCATGTGATGTCCCGTTATATCTCTACATTTTAATTTTTTTTATTTTTATTAACAAATTAGTTTGTTTTGGTTTTAAAACCTATTACGAACATGACAACCATAAAAAACAAAAAAAGTTTTTTTTTGCTTCCTTTCGTTATAGCATCCTCCGGATATAACGACGTAAAATAGTCGGTCCCTTGAGCGTCATTATAACTAGATTCTACTAAATGTAAAATTTAATATTAAAATATTTGGGTTAGGCAACATGTTTGAATTTAAGTTTTATTAAAAAAATGACATAATAAGTTAATTCTAAAACAAAGATTTAATAAGTAAGTTATGAAAAAGTATAGTAAGATTTTTTTAAATATCAGTATGAAAATAATAATTTATAAATAATATATATATTACTTTTATTTAAATACTTTTTTTTTTTTTGGTTTAAGATAATAAATTTTTCGAAAATTCCTTAAATTGAAAAACTGTATAGTTCCAATGGATTTTAAAAATTAAAATGAATATAAAAATAATGTTATATTTATTTGTTGTCATGGAAAGTACCATATCTATATATCTACGTATGTCTACATCTATTCAGATTTTTAAAATAGGCACTGCAATCGTTGTTTAAAGAAGTTTAATTAACTTATATATATCTATTATATTTGTATATTGTTAGATTTTCCTGGAATGTGCTTTGCATCGACTCGTTGTGCCACTGTTGAACCCGGAAAGACATGGGAATTGACGCCATTCTGCGGTCGTTCTACGTGCGTGCAGAATGAAGAGGATTCATCAAAGTAAGAACTCTTAATGATATATAGGACTATTGGAGTATAAAACAAACAACAATATTTACAGATTATTGGAGCTTGTAGAAGATTGTGGTCCTTTGCCTCTATCGCTAGCAAATAATAAGTGTAAGCTGGACACCGAGAAGACCAACAAGACAGCATCATTTCCCTATTGCTGTCCTATCTTTACATGTGAGCCAGGCGTTAAGCTAGAATATCCTGAAGTTGAAAAGGATGAGGAGAAGAAGAACTAATCTCCCGATGGCGGTCGTTTTTCTATTATTATAATTTTTTAATATTTGTTATGTCTGATTTCTATATGATTATATATAAATTACAGTTCATCTATCTGGTGGAAAATTAATAAACTTATCCATATTTTGAATTCAAATCATTTGTTTGTCGATCACTTTCAAAAGAATTTTTGCAATTTTAATGTTTGAATTTGGCGCGCAAGCTAATGTAGTCTGGCAACATAAGCAACACGCATTGTGACTACTTTGCGTTGGCACTGAAAAATTATTGACACAGTGCTGCCGTACCGTTCAAACGTGACTCAGTACCGCGATTTGTTATCGAAACCATAAAAATCGTTCAAAAATTTCATGATTGGTCAACGACAACTGTGAATTTCAAATTTATACCCGAGTTACTTGTATGACAAAATCAGTGGAAATCAGAGTCTAAAAATATACTTATATAAAAGAGTATAACATTTCCATTAAACTCTTTGACGTAGGCTTGTATCCGAAATGTGAAAGTTATAAAATCTTTTTATTCAAAGTTTGGGCCTACACAATAAATTCTAAATCATTTCTTATGGTGTAAAAGTCACGCCTAAAAACGAAGTTATCGAAAAAAATGATAAGTTAATTCTTCATATGTTATACACAAGTACAAATTTAAAATTTCATATCTCTAGCTTTTGTGGTTTGCGAGATTGCTGCATTCATACGGAAGGACGGACGAACAGAGAAACATGATTAGCTCAACTCAGCCCGTCGCCCTGATCAACAATATACATATGTATATATGTACATACTTTATGTGGCTGACGACGCCTATTATGGGGTCTACCATTTTCTCATTTTCAATATGCTCACAGTATAAAAATAACTATGAAGTTAGCTGTTAATATTATTTTTAGCAGATCAATTATATATATTGCAAATATTTATAACCATAAGTAATTTATTAATTTGTTGAATGTACATACATACATATATAGAGATACAGTACATAGGTGGAAAAATGCTTGATATCTTGTGTTGTTTCATGCTCTTACCAAACGTTCTTTCGTGGAAGACTTAATTCTACATCGAAACTTTTGAGCAGTGAATTAATCCATAGTCTTTTTAAATGAAGGTTTTGAATACATACATACATATGTATGTATTAAATATAGAATTTAACCTTAATCGCAAACTTTATTGATAAACTAAAATACTCGTTGTGTGAGTGATGCGATTTTCATGTTCGCCATTTTGTTTGTATCACGAAACTCCTCCTATGCAACCTGTTTTACTTTTTGTCTGCTTTATAAATAAGTAGACTGACTTCACAGATGTATTGAACGCATCTACAAACACATAAAGGCCCAAGAGAGTGTTGCACACGCAAACACACACAAACCTTCATATTTTGTAGCTTAGCGGCTTTTTCGATGGGTTTTGTTTACCTTCGTAAGACTAATTTTAACTCTTTTCTTGTATATACATATGTATGTACGTACATATGTATTCTTTTATTTATCATGAGTTTAATTTAATTTTTAAGAAACAAGCATTATTTTCTAAACTTACATCTTACACACAAACGGACACACACAAACACAAGCCGAGAAGTGGGCAGACACACACAAGCTGAAGTTTAGGCATGTACATTCACATACATATGTATGTACATACATATGTACGTTCATTCATTTATATAGATATACATATGTATGTACATATATGCGAATATAAATATACATACATACATAATATACCGTCGCGTCTAAAAAAAAACATTGAAAGGACCGGTTTTTAGGTTTTTACATCTTTTTATAGTTGAATACTTCATCGAGCATAAGCCATCAGAATGGAATGTCTTCATTAGTCGGGAACATTGCTGATCGAATTTTGGTTAAGGCTCGTCTCTTAATACCCTAACCGAATACATAACGATGTTACCTACATGAATATGTATGTAGGTATTTTTGGTTGAATATTACAAGTATAGAATTGTTATCAGCCCGAACGAGTCTTAAGGCATGGAGTAACCATACATACATATTTATGTATGTATGTACATTCAGCTGTATCCGCGCCTAATATAAATTTCTACGATTTTGAGCACCTTTTATACCCTGAACCCATTGAAAATGGGAAATCAGGGTATAATGGTTTTGTGAAAATGTATGTAGCAGAAAGAGAGGTGGTAGACACCATAAAGTATATATATTCTTGATCAGGGCGACGAGCGGAGTCGATTAGCCTTGTCTGTCTGTTTGCCTTTCTGTCCGTCTGTCCGTATGTTTGTAGGGCCGTGTATTGCACGCGCAATCGACCTTTTTTCCAAAAATCGATAACTGCTTCCGTTTTTTTGTTATCGATTAAAACCCTTTTCGAAAATCAGTTATAAAATGATATCTCCTACATCTTTAAAGCGTCTCCAAATTAAATTGTTTAAACTTTATTTGAAAGATTACAGAGTCAATTTGTATTTGTAAATCTGTGGACTTACATGATGTGCACAATTTAATTACAACACATTTCATTTTTCGATGCTAAGACTCATATTTCTCGCATTTACCTCAACTAAACGATCTCTTTAAACTGGCAACCATGCGGTTACTCCCGTTTTTATACATTGAACCCATTGAAAATGGGAAACAGGGTATAATGGTTTTGTGAAAATGTATGTAACAGGCCAAAGAAGGTGTGGCAGACCCCATAAAGTATATATATTCTTGCTCAGGATAACGAGCTGAGTTGATCTAGCCGTCTGTCTATACGTCTGTCCGTCCGTCCGTCCGTCCGTCTGTCTGTCTGTCCGTATGAACGCAGAGATCTCCTAAACTACAAGTGCTAGAGACTTGAAATCTTACATGTATACTCGTGTATACCATACGCAGTACGAGTTTATCATATTTTTTCGATAACTCATTCCATTTCTTTTTTATCGATAATAATCGAAAATCTGACTTTGTTTTTAAAGCCTAGTTTGAATACTGTTAGACCTAGAGACTTCATATTTACTTTGTAGATTTATGTGATCAGGACAAAGATATTGTAATTTACAGATTTTGGATACCCCAAATTTGAAAAATAAGTATATCAAATACTAGAGACTGGTGCTTTGGCATATACACACATTTGAATGTTATTATCACGTTCTAAAACAAATAATTTTTCAACAAATAAATTCTCATAATATAGCCCACACGGCAGCCCAAGCGCAGTAACTGGTAACTGCGCAGTTAGCAGAGCGCGTGTTTATGCGCTCGTATAGATGCATGCGTATTGGTGTAGAATGATTAGAATAGTACTTTGCAGGGTTCAGGGTATCTCCTAGTCGAGCAGTCTCGACTAGAGCCCTCTTACTTGTTTTAGGTTGTAACTTTTAAGCTAAGCAACATATACACAAAAAAAATGTTAGAATAAAGTTAAATAATCAGATAATAAGACTGTTTTTAAGTTTTGATTAGTTTCTTGCTATAAACATACATACATATGTATATGTTTTATTCTTTCCAAAAAAAAAAAGCCCCTGCTGTAAGAAGACATTATTGGTACACTGTATATGTGTATATAACAATGGGGAGTTGATGAAGATGATGATACGATCACAGAACTGTGTTTTGCTCAAAGGCACACGCACAGACCCTAAACCACACACATGCATACACAAACACACACACAAAGCCATAGACCGATGGACGGCCACGCAACATTCGCTGCGGTTGGCCTTATAAATAATAATGTCTTCATCAGCAAGAGAAGCGGCAGCAGCATGATGCGAGATGCGAGAGATGGAGCCGTTGGATCTCGAATTATGGAATAGGGCGAGATGAAGTAGAGAGGAAGAAAGGTCGCGATACATGCGATTGCATCGGATGGGCTTAACTGGAGCTCACGGCGTTACTCTCCAAGTTCACTGCCATGGGTTGTTCGAGCTGTTTCTCTTTTCATATTAAAATTGATTATTTTGGGCTTTGTAATATGAAAATAGGTTTATTCGAAAAATTCTTTGTCAACTATATCGAAAAATAGTTGGCAATGATCTTATGAAAGTAAAGCAATATGTACATATGTATGTATGTAAATATTTGCACATGGATATGTTTATTTTAGCTACTTACCGAGCAGCCCACGAAAAAACCCGACGAAAGCAACAATATACTTGATATTTTTGTTGTAGATGCGCTTGTCAACTTTTTATACCCTGAACCCATTGAAGATGTTAAATCAGGGTATAATGGTTTTGTTAAATGTATGTAACAGGCAGAAGGAGGTATGGCAGACATAAAGTATATATATAAAGTATATATATTCTTGATCAAGGCGACGAGTCAATTTAGCCCTGTGCGTCTGTCTGTCCATCCATCAGTCCGGCCGCCTGTCCGTAAGTATGAACGCGTCGATCTCAAAAGATTTAAGACCTAGAGACCCACATGTGTTTTTCGTAGGTCCGTGTATTGCACACGCAGATCGTGTTTGTTTCCAAAAATCGATAACTACTCCTAAATTTTTTGTTATCGATTAAAAACTTTATCAAAAATCAGTTTAAAAAATTATATCTCCTACATTTTTAGAGCTTGACTCTATAGTATCCATAGTAAGCCCACACTGCAGCCCATGCCTGATTATACGTGTGTGCGTATGTGTGTGTGCAGAAAAGAAGCGACGAATTACTTTAGTTGAAATATCAGTTCCTCAAAGGGTTGAGGGGATCTCGTAGTCGAGCAGTCTCGACTGGAGCTTTCTTACTTGTTTAAACTCTTTTGCCTTTGAAAGCATCCACATAGGTACACACACACACACACACACATATACATACATACATATATATATACATATATATATATATATATATGTATGTATGTATATACATATGCAGGCAAGCAAACATACAACATAATTGTTGATCTCATCCAGTGTATGATAACTTCTTTTCAGGCGGCTTTGGTGCTGAATGCGATACACTATATGTACATACATATGTATGTAAACACACACACACATCTGTGTATATATATTTATTTTCATATTTATGCATGGGTATGTAGAAACACGTGGAAGTGCAGTGTGTTTGTATGTACATACATATGTATGTATGTATGTATGTATGTATATAAAAACAAAACTGGATTTGAGAGCGAGAGTTAATATCCCCACGCCGTTGACTCTTGGCTTGGGATTTCGATTTGCTGACTAATTAAGCCCTTAAAATCGAAGACAGGCACGGCCAAAGTCACATTGAAAATAAAGTCATTCAGACGCGGTCGGTTGTCAGTCTTTAAAAGAGCGCAAAAGATATAAAACAAGTAAGATAGCTCTAGTCGAGACTGCTCGACCACGAGATCCCCTGAACCCTTCGAGGAACTGATATTTCAATTTAAGTAATACGTCGTTTCTTTTCTGCTTATGCAAAAAAACAAAACATGCACACACACATACATACATACATACGCACACACGTATAAGCAGGCATGGGCTGTAGTGTAGGATTACTATGGGAACTTAATTGTTTCATATATTTTTTTTCAGATGGACAATCTTCATAAAAATTGTAGACTGTGATAATAACATTAAAATGTGTGTTTGTGCCAAAGCCCACGTCTTGAGTATGTGAAATACGCTTTCTGCAAATATATAATGTAATATAATATAATATAATATATATATAAAGGAGGTGGATTCGGGAGAGAGGGGTGAAATATAACAAAAACGTAAGTTTTATAAAATACATAAGAATCTATATAAAATTTTTGGAGACTCTTGCTCAAAAGATTTCGGAAATATAATTTTATAACTTGTTTTCGAGAAGGCTTTTAATCGATAACAAAGTCGATCTGCGCGTGCAATGCACGCACCTACCATTTCAAATTTCAGGTTTATAGTTCTTATATCAGACTGACGGACAGGGCTCAGCACGTCGCTCTGATCAAGAATATATTCGTATACTCTATGGGGTCAGCCACGCCTCCTTCTTCATGATACATGCATTTTACAAAACCATAATACCCTGGTCTCCCATTTTACTTTTATTAAACTGAACTATTTAAGCGAACACTGAACGATGCAGTACAATTGGTTATAAGCAATCTGCACTCTTGGTTTGTTCGGTCAGGATGAATGTATTCTTTTCAGTTGCTTAACAGTCAGTATTCAAAAGTCAATTAGGAATCAACTAGACTTCTGCAATTAGACAGTTTTAATCAAATGTATATATGTACATATGTACATATATATGTATGTACATATGTACATACATACATATGTAAATGTATATACAGTTCTGATTACGCAATTTTCCACTTTAAATTGGAATAAATACATACATATTTACATACAATGTACATACACACATACTTGATGTTCATAAATACATATATACATACATACATATTGTGTGTGTGAAGTGGCAAAATTAAAATTTCTTATGCTTATGTATGTATGTATGTACATATATGTGTAAACTGAATATCACTCTTATACATACATACATGTACATATGCTTACATATGTACATACATACATGTACATAAAAATATGTAGCCACAGGAGCCGCAGTAGTTGTCGTAGCTCTAAATATCGCGACATTTTCATTTATGTATGTATGTATGTATGTTGTATCTTGCAATCGGCGACTGCAGATGGGAGATGCTGTGAGGGGACTTAAATGCTGATGCAAAACCTAAAAGCGTACATATGTACATATGTATGTATGTACATACACTCCTACATTAGGCCATAAACACACATACATACATACATACATATATACATATATATATATATATATATATATATATATATATATATATATATATATATATATATATATATATATATATATATATATATATATATATATAAATGTGTATAAATGCATGCATATCTGGTTTTATGTCTTTTCCGAGAACCGATGAAGTTCCCTCGTTAAATAAGACGAATATGTGCAAGTGTGTGAGTGTGAACGTGATTGTGAATGTTTTGTATTCTCAACAGTGCTGCCAAGCAGTCAGCGGAAAAATTGACAGGACGGGAAATAAATTTTTCATTATACACATTTTTCTTATACGTAAACAAAGTTTGCAGATATAAAAAATACTTGATCTAAACAGGAAAACAATATTTGCATACGGCATGCTCGTCAAGTATTGTAACTTTTTAGCTAGCTTCGGTAGTTAGAATGGATAAAAAAAGAATATGATAATCTCGAAAAAGGCTACATTCTTGCAGATTCACAGCCACAGGTTATGCTATCGAAAAAATGCTAAGCGTGCAACACTGACTTACAATCACATGCAGAGGCAGTCAAGCAGGCAAGCATGTTGGCATTGGCAGACACAGGCAGGCAGGCTCAACTTAGCTCGTAGCTGCACTCGCATCTCTCCTGTTCTTCATAGAAAAAAGATCTTGGAATGACTTGAATAAGACGTTAAATTACAAAAGGAAAACATATAATGAGAACGTAGAAGAACGCTGAGCGCACAGCAAGCGCATTTTTAAATTTTATTCCAGTCCCGCTGTTTTGTCCGCCTTTCCTCGCTCTGTTTCCTCTTTTCATCAGAAATTTGGGTCCGGAGCCTTTAAGACTCTCGTTGTTTGCAACTTTAAAAAATTTAAAAAAAAATCGTGTGCTGCGCCGCAGGTTCCTGAAGGTTGGAAAGGTTTGCCAACTCCTCTCTAGCTACCTATACTTTGACAAATGTCTGTAGCTCTCTTCAGGTAAACTGACCGCATCTAATTCTCTCCTAACTAAAGCAAATATGTACTGTTCATTTTCTAACATTTCTAGTTATATATTTCCTAATTTCTAAATTACGGTCAACATATTTACTTACATATATGTACATAAATACGTATGTATATTTATATATATACATACATATTTACATACATATGTATGTATGTACATATGTCTGTCTGACGCGTTTGCAGTGATTTTCAAGTTAAAAATTCAGAGTTTGAGATCTACCCGATATATGTACATACATACATATGTATACATATTTTTTTTGTTTTTAGTATGTTTGGCGGTATATTATAATTGGGCTGATACCAAATCTAAAATATGCTAAATATATGTACATATATATGTACATACTAAAAAAATTTTTTATTTGAAATATGTATAAAAAATATTTAAAAATTTAGATAAGCCACATATCATATAACATACTGTACTATTGTAGAACAGTAATACGTTCTCCCGATCTTATAAATTTTTCAATAACATAAAAAAAATTTTTTGCTTTTAATTTATTGAATGATAACAAGTAAGAAGCCTTAGTCGAGACTGCTTGACTACGAGATCCCCTGAACCGTTCGAGGAACTAATATTTCAATTTTATTTATTCTTTACATCTTTTCTGCTTATACAAGAAACAAAACATGTACACACACATACACACACACTCACGCACGTATAATCAGACAGTGTGGGCTAACTATGGGAACTTAATTGTTTAATAACTATTTTTTAGATGGACAATCTTTATAAAGCTTTGAGACCGTGAGAATAATATTAAAATATGGGTATTTGCTAAAGCACAAGTCTCTACTATATGAAATACGCTTTTTGTAAACTTGGTGGAAAGGGGTAGGATTTTGGGAGAGGGGGTAGCGTCTAACAAAAATCGAATCGATTTTTGGACACAAACTCGATCTGCGCGTGCAATACGCGGACCTACTATTTCAAATTTCAAGTCTACAGCTCTTATATCTTTTGAGATCGCCGCGTTCAAACATACGGACAGACAGATAGACAGACAGACGGACAGGGCTAAATCGACTCAGCTCGTCGCCCTGATCAAGAATATTGTAGGGTCTGCCACGCCTCCTTCTGCCTGCTACATACATTTAACAAAAACATAATCTTTCAATCTTCGCCCCAAATTTGAAAAAAAGTAAATACATCAAGTACTAGAGATTTGATGATCTAAGATGAAAATAGTCCCACTACAAAAAGATTTATTCGACAAAAAAGTTCTCAAAATATGGCTCACACGGGAGCCCAAGCGCAGTCGCTGTTAACTGCGCAGTTAGCAGAGCGCCTATTTATGCGTGCGTGTGGATGCATGTGCATGTTTTTGTATGTGTGCATAAAATAAGCGTAGAATTATTGTAGCATTAGCTGTTTGCAGGGTTCAGGGGATCTCTTAGTCGAGCAGTCTCGACTAAAACTATACTTACAATAGCATCAATAGGCGATGTTCTTTAGTATATCGCTAATTTTTGTGTAATATCGATTTGGTATGGGATGATTCATTGTTATTTCTAGCTACCTACATATGTATGTATGTATGTACATATAAACACGGTAAGCTACATAGGGATATTTTTGTCTATTTCTATATGTTAATATATGTACATATGTATGTATGTATGTATTGAACTGAAATCAACTAAAGATTAAACAAACGAGTGTAAGCCCTAAGCAAGCATCATTGGTCATTTGCTCAAATGGCGTAAACTGAGCATTCAAGCCCCGGATACAGGCGGTTATTTCTTTATAAAAAGAGCATTTTGTTGCATTAATTGAGCATATATACACACACATTCATACATTTATGCATGCACACAAATACTGTCAACACTACTTCAGTACGATCAGGAATGAAGGAGTAAATGAGATGACCGATTTTTGAGTGAGTGTGAGAGCAAGATGCAAGTAACGAAAGAGCTAAAAAGAGATAGCGATATAGGGGAGAGAAGCCAGCATTGAAGAGAGCGCAGAGCAGACACAATGTGGGTGCGCCTAAAAGATGGTTTGTGCACGTCTACTGCATAACAAGTAGCAAGTTGTTAAGTCGGGAGCGGCGAGGCCGGGATATAGACATCTAGGTATGAGTGTGTATGGTCTTGTATACATACATATGTGTGAGTGTTGATATTGTACCTGCTATAGTAAGCCTTGGAACTCAAGAAAGGGAGACAACAGCTTAATTTTTGTCAGTGATGGCAGCGTTTAGTAAAGAAAAGATTTTCGAGAAACTAAAAATATTATTAAATAATTTCCATAAAGTTAAAAAACACTTTTAGTTTTAAAATATTTTAATTAGCAGGATATTACAAATATTTTCACTAAAATCTAATTATTTTGATTATTATATTGCATGTACTGTCGAAATGAAATGTTTCTATCTTTTGGGATCAATCATAATTATACTTGACAAATTAAATGGCTACCAAATTCAATCGTAAGCCAGCTTGCTCATTATACATACATACATATATCATTATACATACATAGTACGTAAATAGCTATGAATAATTATTATTGTTTAGTTATCTAGCTTTCTAGTTAGCCATGATCGGCAGTTGAACATATCGCCTATTGTTCAAGAAACCGTGAGCAAAGTGCACCGAACAAATAACTACGAGAAAAAATGAAGTGTTCTTCTAAAGGCGTTCGTTCACAGATTTTAATGGTCGGCTCTAAGAAATATATGCCAACACTGACATAGCGAGATTCCATCCAGCACAAGAGAGAGTGCAGAATTCGACATGGCCATCTTCAAACTGCCCGCCTTCTCTCAACTTAGGGCTGTGAGCAAACAGAGGCAGACGTAGAGCAGATCGTGACCTGTGGCTGTGTACACTTGTGTCTCTATAGCGTCGTCGTCGTCATCTCTCTCTCTCTCTCTCTCTCTCTATCTCTCTCTCTCTCTCTCTCTCTCTCTCTCTCCCTCTATATCTGTCTGTGTGCGTTTGTCAGCGTTGATGTGACTGTGTGTTTGTATCAGTGTCTCGATCTGTAGCAGTAAGTAAGTATTTTGCTTTTAACGTGTAAGTGTGCGTGAGCAGCGTGCGTTGCTCCAGCTAAAGCAAGCGAGGCATTGCAAGAGCTGTAACCGCTCAGTCCGCTCGGAATAAACACGGCAGTAAGACGCCGAGCCGTGAACACGCCTGTTATTGACTTTGTCACACTTAATTTATTTTTGCTGCCTGGAAAGTTAGTACAAATTAAGTGGTTCATTTATGCCCGTGAGCAATACTTAGTGCGTGCGGTAGTGTGTGTGTGCACATGTGTGCTCTATACAAAAGAAAATAAAAATAGTTATTATAAATACCCACTAAGAGCTAGTGAGCATCATATATTCATATAAATTTGTATATCAATACATACATATACATACATACATACACATATACAAATGTATCTTCTCGGATATGTCATCATATGAGGCACATCCTCGCTCGAAGCAACGAAAACGTAGACAAGAGCAACAAAAATGCTAAAAATAATGAAATTCTAATGAAGTTGCTGCCAGTTTGTTGTCAATTGTACTTTCTATACTCATTCATCTCGCTATCTGTGTGTGCATGTTAAAATTCAGTTTTAGTGTACACATGTGCACCTATGTATGTACATACATATAACTATACATTATATATGTATATGTATAACTATGTGCCGCATGTCTACGTGTGTATGTGTGTGTATATTATGCATCCCTCCATATTTACATACATACATACGTAGCTCGCAGTTGATCAATTCATTTAAAAAAATTTTTGGTGTAGTGCCGACGGCACTGTGAACAACATCTATAAGAAAAAATGCCGTAAATAAGAAGACCTATAAGTATTTCACAGATCTAATCTCAAGTCACAATCGCCCATTAAATTCGTTAAAAATGGATGCGTATGCCTTACCAACATATTTTCCCCTGGCGTAAGTATTTCAATTTGAAAACTATTTGTTTAAATATATTTCCTATATGATATTAACGTTTACATAGTTTATTTATAATTGGATAATTAAAATTGTACAATTTTACACTTAATCATTTTGTTTTCAAATAATTATCTATAAAAAGTAATATAGAAAAACATTATATTCTTAAATATCTTATTATTATCTTAAATATCTTAAATATATTGAAAGTTGTTTCAATTGCTTTCTATCGCGTATAATCGACATTCGGATAGTTAAATTTCGAATACAAAATAGTATATATACAAATAAAAATTACATACATAATCATGCTCGTAATCAATATACATATATGTATACAGAGAGCAGAGAGCATAAATCACTGGACTAGAAAACGATCTAAATTCAAAGGTTGTCTTAAACAGTCACACACTCAGAAAGAAGCTTCCCTTTTTCCCACATGCACATACAGTGGACCAATAATGTCTTTGTACAGCAGGGGCTTTTATTTTTGGTAACCAATCAGTAGTTGGACGTTTCAGATTCGAAGGGCGAGTAGTAAAAAGCGAAAATCAGGAAAGCCGGACGTATTAACAAACACAGATCGGTGTCCTTGGATCCACTTGTTAGCGCGAATTTTACAGTCCAAAAATAAAGACGTGCACCCAGAAACAGTAAGCAAAACTTTATTAACCAATGGGTACAAGTCGCGCACATCAAGGCCAATCCAAATGTGGTGGTGATGTTATGGTATCGGGCTGAATGCTGGAGTCGGAAATTTGCAAATAATTGATGTAACGATGGACTATCTTAAATACATTGAAATAAAAACAAGTAAGAAAGCTCTAGTCAAGACTGCTCGACTATGATATCCCCTGAACCCTTAGAGGAACTGGTATTTAATTTTAAGTGATCCGAATTTCAAGTCTGTATAATAAATGTGTGCATTTGTCGAAGCAAATTTTTGGCGAAGGGTGCGAGGTATATAAATTATAAAATCTTTGTATTTATCACATAAATCTACACAGTAAATCTAAAGTCTCTAACAACAATCGAAATTATATAAAATACAATATATATGAATAAATAATAAAATAATAAAATTGTCAAATACACACATTTTAATGTTATTATCCCGGTTTGAAAGTTTCATGAAGATAATAAAAAGTTATTAAATAATTAATTCCCATAGTAAGCCCCCATGCCTGCTTATACGAGCGTTCGTATTTGTGTATGTGTGTGTGCATGTTTTGTTTCTTGCATAAGCAGAAAAGAAAATTAAAATATCACTTACTCGAAGTTTTCAAGGTATCTTGTAGAGCAGTCTCGACTGTCTTACTTGTTGGTCTTGGGTAATCAACCCGAGTATGTATTCCCAATTTCAAGACTGTAGCATCAATAATTCTTATAAGATATAAGGATTTTATAAACATATATATAATATATATATATATACCCGATTTTCCACTGCCCCTATGGGCGATGATTTATCCGCCATATCTTTAGTCAACGAGACTATACATTCCAAATCTCAACTCTCAGCTATGATATCTGGCATATAATTGCATTATAATTCGAGGATATATACGAATATATGTTCCAAGTTTCAAGTCACTAGCTTCAATAACATCGAAATAGTTTGCGTTCGGACGAACAGCAAGGCAGACAACCATATACTAATTCACTTTCGTGAATAAGAATAACAAACTGTGTTGCCAATTAACCTATTTCAGGCTAGATCTAGCCTATTTGAAAGTGGTCTAACCTATAAAACTTGTAAATAGCCTATAGCCAGAAATTTAGCATATTTGGAATTCTATCTAGCATATTTCTAGCCTATTTTCAGGTGTAATAATTATAACAAGTAGGAGGGCTCTAGTCGAGACTGCTCGACTAGGAGATACCCTGAACTATGCAAAGTACTGATTCCAACAATTCTACACTTCTTTCATGTACATATACAAAAACACATACACACACCCGTACGCATGCATCCATACGAACGCATAAACAATTGCTCTGCTAACTGCGCAGTTACTGCGCTTGGGCTGCCGTGTGGGCTATATTATGAAAATTTGTTTGGTGAATAAATCTTTTTTTAGTAGAACTATCTTCATCAAATTTTTAGAATGTGATAAAAACATTCAAATGTGTGTATATGCCAAAGCACAAGTCTCTAGTACTTGATATACGTTTTTTTCAAATTTGGGGCGAAGGGGGCGTGGCATCCAAAATCTGTAAATAACAAAATCTTTGTATTCATCACATAAATCTGAAGTCTCTAGGTCTAACCGTATTCAAACTAGACTTTAAAAACTAAGTCAGATTTTCGATTGTTATCGATAAAAAAGAAATGGGATGAGTTATCGAAAAAAATATGATAAACTCGTACTGCGTATGGTATACGCGAGTATACATGTAAAATTTCAAGTCTCTAGCATTTGTAGCTTAGGAGATCTCTGCGTTCCTACGGACGGACGGACGGACAGACGGACATGGTTAGATCAACTCAGCTCGTCATCCTGATCAAGAATATATATACTTTATGGGGTCTGCCACGCCTCCTTCTGCCTGTTACATACATTTTCACAAAAACATTATACCCTGAAATCCCATTTTCAATGGGTTCAGGGTATAAAAATATATAACATAATAGAAGAATAACCTTTTGATTTTTCCTTTGCTTCAAATCATTTCTCTTAAAAAAATTAGTAAGTAAATCCAAGTAAATTGCAAAGTGAATCAATCAAAGTAATTAGACATATTTGCAATCCTATCTAACCTAACAGGCAGACAGACAGACAAGGTTAAATCTGCCACGCCTCCTTCTGCCTGTTACATACATTTAACAAAACCATTTCCCATTTTAAATGGGTTCAGGGTATAAAATGGTCAGCAAATCACATTATTATATGTCATATATTTATCTCAGTATCTCATTTTGGGCTATTTTCCTCCTTTTTAATCTGCCTGCGATTTCCTCATTTATTTCAAATTTTGTATACCCTGAACCCATTGAAAATGGAAAATCAGGGTATAATATTTTTGTGAAAATGTATGTAACAGGCAGAAGGATGCGCGGCAGACCGCATAAAGTATATATATTCTTGATCAGGATGAGGAGCTGAGTTGATTTAGCTCTGTCCGTCAGTCTGTCCGTTCGTCCGTCCGTCTGTCCGTATGTTTAAACGCGTAGATCAAGTTTGTCTCCTAAAATTGATAACTACTCCCGTTTTTATACCCTGAACCCATTGAAAATGGGAAATCAGGGTATAATGTTTTTGTGAAAATGTATGTAACAGGCAGAAGGAGGCGTGACAGACCCCATAAAGTATATATATTCTTGATCAGGATGACGAGCTGAGTTGATCTAGCCATGCCCGTCTGTCCGTTTGTCCGTCCGTCCGTATGAACGCAGAGATCTCCTAAACGACAAGTGCTAGAGACTTGATTTTTTTCATGTACACGTGTGTATACCATTCGCAGTACGAGTTTATCATATTTTTTCATACGGACGGACAGACAGACAGACGGACAGGGCTAAATCGACTCAGCTCGTCGCCCTGATCAAGAATATATATACTTTATGGGGTCTGCCACGCCTCCTTCTGCCTGTTACATACTTTTAACAAAACCATTATACCCTGATTTCCCATTTTCAATGGGTTCAGGGTATAAAAAGACGAGACCGAATATTGTCTCAAAGTGTGAGTGAAAGACACTCATTTGCGGACTTTGAGAAACACTTGACGAATTTGTCTCGCACAAAGTCTTTAGCTTTAATAACGGCGAAATAGATTGCATTCATACGGACAGACGGACGGACATTGCAGAAAACCAATAACTCATTTCACCTTTGTGAATGAGCATAAAAACATGTACATACATAGGTCTCTCGTCCACTGTCAATTTACGCTGCTGTTTGATTTGAATTCATAAGCGATTTCCTCGAATAATTGACTAAAATTTTGTATTTTTTTCAATCGTTTGCCCAAGCCAGTTAGCGTATAAATCGATAATCGCTAGAGCAAAAATGATGCCATATATATTCTGAACCATTGCCGAATCTTATATTTCTTTTAGATAGCTTACTACATCTAAGGAAAATTGTATATTAGATTTCATGGTATAATAGATCACGTATGCTGTATGGTAAACCCAATTATACATTTCAAATTGCTCTAGGTGCGTAGATCGGTAGGTAAATATGGACGAAAATATCGACTCGTCCTCCTGATCAACAATATATATAATTTGTAGTCTGTCACGTCTTTTTCTGCCTATTGCATACCATTTCAAACCATGTACGAAAGCTTTAGTCAAGAATGCTCGACTACGAGATCGAACCAAATTTTGTTCCAAACAAATACCAAAATATTTTATATTGACAAATAGTGAATCTTAACAAAAAACAAGTAAGAAAGCTCTAGTCGAGACTGCTCGACTACGAGATCCCCTGAACCCTTCCAGGAAGTAATATTTCAATAATTCGTCACTTCATTTCTACTCACACATGTACACACACATACACACATACGCATGCACGTATAAGCACGCATGGGCTGCAGTGAGGTCTTACTATGGAGAAGTCAATTGTTTGACAACTTTTTCTGTAGACGGACAACCTTCATAAAACTTTAAAACCGTAATAATAACATTAAAGTGTGTATATGTGTCAACGCACAAGTCTCTATTACTTAAAATACGCTTTTTGCGTATTTGGAGGAACGGGGGTTGATTTTTGGGGTGGGGGTAAAATATTTAAAAAAATCGAAATTCTATAAAATGCATATGAATCTACATTTTAAATTTGGAGACTCTAGCTTTAAAGATGTAGAAAATATAATTTTCGATAAGGTTTTTTCGATAAGGTTTTTAATCGATAACAAAAAAGCGGGAATAGTTATCGATTTTTGGAAACAAACTCGATATGCGCGCTCTATATACGGACCTACGAAAAAAAATTTCAAGTGTCTAGCTCTCATATCTTCTGATATCGACGCGTTCATACATACGGACAGACGGACGGACAGACAGACGGACAGGGCTAAATTAACTCAGCTCGTCGCCCTGATCAAGAATATATATACTTTATGGGGTCTGCCACGCCTCCTTCTGCCTGTTACATACATTTTCACTAAAACATTATACCCTGATTTCCCATTTTCAATGGGTTCAGGGTATAATAACAAGTAAGAGTGCTCTAGTCGAGACTGCTCGACTAGAAGATCCCCCGAACCCTGCAAATAGCTGATTATCCAATTATTCTACGCTAATTTTATGCACACATACAAAAACACATACAAAAACACATGCATACATACATATGTATATGCGCATTTAACAGCGACTGCGATTACGCTGCCGTGTGGGCTATATTACGAGAACTTATTGAATAAATCTTTTTTTAGTGGGACTATCTTCATCAAACTTTCAGAACGTGCGAATAACATCGAAACTAGGCTTAAAAAACAAAGTCAATTTTTCGATATGTTCATTTTCACAAAAATATTATACACATTAAAACATGGAGACTTTAGATTTAACAAGTAAGAAAGCTCTAGTCGAGACTGGTCGAGATCCCCTGAACCCTTCCAGGAACTAAGATTTCAATAATTCGTCGCTTCATTTCTACTCACACATGCACACACTCACGATAACAAAAAACGGAAGTAGTTAACGATTTAACCTACGAAAAAAATTTCAAGTCTCTAGCTCTATATCTTCTGAGATCGACGCGTTCATACATACGGACAGACGGACGGACGGATAGACGGACAGACAGACAGACAGACGGACAGGGCTATATCGACTCAGCTCGTCGCCCTGATCAAGAATATATATATACTTTATGGGGTCTACCACGCCTCCTTCTGCCTGTTACATACTTTTAACAAAACCATTATACCTGGTTTCCTATTTTCAATGGGTTCAGGGTATAAAAAGACTATTCTGATTTGTACCCTGAATGGGTATTATGCAGTCTAAAGCGCCCGATTGGAGCGTTTTTTATACCCTGAAACCATTGAAAATGGGATTTCAGGGTATAATGTTTTTGTGAAAATGTATGTAACAGGCAGAAGGAGGCGTGGCAGACCCCATAAAGTATATATATTCTTGATCAGGATGACGAGTTGAGTTGATCTAACTATGTCCGTCTGTCCGTCCGTAGGAACGCAGACATCTCCTCAACTACAAATGCTAGAGACTTGAAATTTTACATGTATACTCGCGTATACCATACGCAGTACGAGTTTATCATATTTTTTCGATAACTCATCCCATTTCTTTTTTATCGATAACAATAAAAAATCTGACTTAGTTTTTAAAGCCTAGTTTGAATACTGTTAGACCTAGAGACTTCAGATTTACTGATGAATACAAAGATTTTGTTATTTACAGATTTTGGATGCCACGCCCCCTTCGCCCCAAATTTAAAAAAAAAACGTATATCAAGTACTAGAGACTTGTGCTTTGGCATATACACACATTTAAATGTTTTTATTACGTTCTGAAAATTTGATGAAGATAGTTCCACTACAAAAAGATTTATTCAACAAACAAATTTTCATAATATAGCCCACACGGCAGCCCAAGCGCAGTAACTGCGCAGTTAGCAGAGCAATTGTTTATGCGTTCGTATGGATGCATGCGTACGGGTGTGTGTATGTGTTTTTGTATATGTGCATGAAAGAAGTGTAGAATTGTTGGAATCAGTACTTTGGTTCAGGGTATCTAATAGTCGAGCAGTCTCGACTAGAGCCCTCCTACTTGTGCTTGTTTTGATTATCTTTTGCAAGTTTTAAACTTTTAATAATTACAGTTTGAATTGTAACAGTAATACTCTATATTGATTTATTTACTATTTAACATTACAGATACACAGAACTACAGTTCTTAGCATCGAGACGGGCAGCTGCTGCAGCTGCGGCAGCTTCTGTACTACCGAGTAGCTCACCTGGAAGCAACCACAGTAACCAGGTGCCCACAACTGATGTGAGCAGCAGTTCACTGCCAGTTGCTGTGTCTCCCGGGATACCTTCGATGCTGGCAGATTCCAGTTTGGCCTCCACTTTATCCCCGACTGCAAACGGGCAAATTCTCGGTGGCGGTGCCAACGGCGGGCATCATCATCATCATCATCATGTTCAGGGTCACACTGTGGGTCAGCAACATGATTTTCATCCCGCCTATAGAATCCCTAGCTACATGGAACAGTTCTATTCGCTACAAAGAAGCAGCCCTACCACCTCCTATCATGGTAAGTAATTGGGCCTGTGGATAAGTGTCTGAAGCGAATGCAGTTAATTATTTTTTATTTTATTTTAATAGATCCATACGGAAACTGCCCGCCAGCGTTTCACTTGGCTGGATTGGGCTTGGGCTCCGGCGAGTATTTAAGTCCGCGAGGAATGGGTTCCTTAAGTGACTTGCATCATGCGGCTGTCGCAGCAGCAGCGGCAGCTGCGGCTGCTGGTTCTTTGGCCAGCACCGATTTTCATTTCAGCTTGGATGGCAATGGTCGTTTGAGTAGTCCGCGTCCGCCAGGTGGTGGCAGTATGCGTGCCAGCATTAGCCGTAAGCGTGCGCTTTCCTCATCGCCATACTCGGATTCATTCGATATCAATTCAATGATACGCTTCTCGCCCAACTCTTTGGCCACGATGGTCATGAATGGATCACGAGCGAGCAGCGCTGCGAGTGGCTCTTATGGCCATCTATCTGCCAGTGCCATCAGCCCCATAACACATGCACCTCATCTACAACAGCTGCAGGCCCATCTCCTACGAGCTAGTGCCGGACTTCTCCATCCAATGACTCCCCAACAGGCAGCGGCAGCTGCAGCTGCGAGCTATTCCATGAGCCATGTCGCGGCACTCGGCTTGACCGAGGTCTGCATGAAATCCAAGGATCTGGCCAGTCAGCCAACAATGCCAACCTCGATTCTGATTAGTGCAGATGAATCCGCGATCAAGCCAATCACTTCGATTAAGGTACGCAAGAATTTTTGGGTTACTCAAATGCTTGCTAATTTAAAATAGTTATACATTTAATTACTAATTGACAATGGAACGCAAGTTAAATGGAAGAAGGAGTGGAAAACGCCGTAAAAGCCGTTGATCATGACGACGAGCACAGTTGATCTGGTCTTAAGAACTGTCATCTGTCCGTCCGTATAAGCATAGCGATTACACAATTACAATTTAACAAAATTTAAAATACATCAATACATAAATCTACATATAAATTACTATGATGATAATCAACATGCCTAATTTTGGCTTTCATTATACAAGTCCGTCAGTCCGTATGTATGCACGCGTCGATCTAAAAAGCTATAAGAGCTAGAGACTTTCAATTGTTATACCCTGAATCCATTGAAAATGGGAAATCTGGGAATAATATTTTTTTAAATGTATGTAACAGGATAGAAGGAGCCGTGGCAGACCCCATAAAGTATATATATTCTGTGTCAGGGCGACGTCCGCCTGTGCGTATGAACGCCGAGGTCTCAGAAGATATAAGAGCTAGCTAGCTATATGGAGTACGAGTTTGTAATTTTGTTTTGATAACTCAACTCATTTCTTTCTCATCGACAATAATCGATAATTTGATTTCGTTTTTTAAGCCTAATTTGAATGCGTTAGAGACTTTGGCTTTTACAATTTTTTACAAGTATGAGTGCATACACACGCACTCATCCACACGTACTCATAAGTGGGATCAGTGTGGGCTATATTATGAGAACTTATTTGATGAGTAAATTCTCTTGTAGTGGGACTATCTATTTCAAACTATTAGAGCAAGATAATAACAAAATTTATGTATTTTTTACATAAATATACAAAGGTAACCTTAAATTTCTATTTCTAATAATATTCAAATCACGCTCACAAAGCCAAGTCAAATTTACGATTATCATCGATCAATGTGAAATGGGATGCGTTATCGAAAAAACATGATAAACTTGTACACGGACATACGGACAAACCGGTATAAAATTAAGCAAGTAAGAGGGCTCTAGTCGAGACTGCTCGACTAGGAGATACCCTAAAAGTACTTATATTTCAATCATTCTACACCCATACGCATGCATCCATACGAACGCATGAACACGCGCTCTGGGCTGCCGTGTGGGCTATATTATGAGAATTTATTTCTTTAATAAATCCTTTTGTAGTGGGACTATCTTCATCAAACTTTCAGAGCGTGATAATAACATTCAAATGTGTGTATATGCCGAAGCTTAAGTCTCTAGTACTTGATATACGTTTTTTCAAATTTGGGGCGAAGGGGGCATGCTATCAAAAATCTGTAATTTAAACAAGTAAGAAAGCTCTAGTCGAGACTGCTCGACTACGAGATCCCCTGAACCCTTCTAGGAACTAATATTTCAATAATTCGTCGTTCCACTTCTACTTACACATGCACACACACATACAGACATTCGCACGCACGTATAAACAGGCAGAGGCTGCTGTGTGGGCTTACTTTGGGAAATTAATTGTTCAATAACTTTTTTTGTGGACGGACAATCTTGATAAAACTTTTAGACCGTGATAATAACATTAATATGTGTGTATGTGCCAACCCACAAGTCTCTAGTATTTGAAATACGGTTTTTGCCAACTTGTAGGGAAGGGGGTGTTTTGAGGGGTGGGGGTAAAACAGGACAAAAACCGAAAATCTTAAAAATACACATGATTCTACATTTTAAATTTGGTGACCTATCTTTAAAAGATATAATTTTATAACTGATTTTTGATAAGGTTTTTTATCGATAACAAAAAAACAGAAGCAGTTATCGATTTTCAAAAATAAACTTGATCTGCGCGTGCAATATACGGACCTACAGCTTCAAATTTTAAGTCTCTAGCTCTTATATCTTCTGAAATCAACGCGTTCAAACATACGGACAGACGGACAGACAGACAGACAGACAGACAGACGGACAGCTAAATCGACTCAGCTCTTCGCCCTGATCAAGAATATATATACTTTATGGGGTCTGCCACGCCTCCTTCTGCCTGTTACATACTTTTAACAAAACCATTATACCCTGATTTCCCATTTTCAATGGGTTCAGGGTATAAAAATCTTCGTATTCATCACATAAATCTACACAGTAAATCTGAAGCTTAAAAAACAAAGTCAGATTTTCGATTATTATCGATAAAAAAGAAATGAGTTATCGAAAAAATATGATAAACTCGTACTGCGTATGGTATACACGAGTATACATGTAAAATTTCAAGTCTCTAGCACTTGTAGTTTTGGACGAACGGACGGACAGACGGACATAGCTAGATCAACTCAGCGAGTCATACTGATCAAGAATATTATGGGGATTATGAGGCCTGCCACGCCTCCTTCTGCCTGTTACATACATTTTCACAAAAACATTATACTCTGATTTCCCATTTTCAATGGGTTCAGGGTATAAAAAAAGTAGTCAGCTATAATTAATTAATTTATAATAAGAAAATGTGTTGGGTAATCGAAAAATAATTGAACGCACTGAGTATGACGTATTCATTCTCTAGATCTTATAACTCAAGAGATCTTAAGAGAGACCGTTTTTACCGACGATATTTCTCACATTTCAACCGGATATTACGACGTACCGAAACAAAAATATAACGAAATAATGAGAAATTATTTAAGCATCAAACGACACTGTTAGAATTCTATATATGTATGTATATATTTATCAGTGATCAGTACCCTTTCTTGTGTGCGTAGCAGCGACGCATATTCTGCTGAGAGAGAAAGGGAGACAAAGTGCTTTGCCGACGTCACAAAAATATTTCTAATGGGATGATTACTCAAATTAATAAAGATTTAATTACCTAACCTTATTAAAGAATTTTGACGAAGACAGCATGGATCGCAATAAAAACAACAACAGTAGCAAAAAGCTTCCTGAACAACCATCATCGACGTCGGATAGTGTTGCTCAGGTTGAGGCAGATAGCGCGTCTGCTAATTTTTTGGAGCGACGCCAACGTAGCAAGATATTATGCGGAGATCATCGGACGCTTAGCCACGATGAAAATCCAGATCATCAATTTAACGAATACGATTGCGCTACGGCGGATACAACGGACATTAAGGATGAACCGGGCGATTTCATTGAGACGAATTGTCATTGGCGTAACTGCAGCGTTGAGTTCATCACCCAGGACGAACTTGTTAAGCACATTAACAATGATCACATTCAGAGCAACAAGAAAGCATTCATCTGTCGCTGGGTAGATTGCTCGCGTGGTGAAAAGCCATTCAAGGCCCAATACATGCTTGTTGTCCACATGCGACGTCATACAGGGGAAAAACCTCACAAATGCACGGTAAGTGGCAAGTAGCTTAGCATATAAGGAATTTAAATAGCAACGAAGTAGTTGTCGAGTTTCTTATTTATTATACTCATTCACGAAGTGAATTATTATACTCATTCACGAAAGTGAATTAGTATATTGGTTTTGTGCAATGTACCATGGGAACATTATTGTATAATTTTTTTTGTAGACGGACAATCTTCATAAAACTTTAAAATTAAGTCAATATCATTAAATTGTGTGTATTTGCCAAAGCACAAGTCTCTAGTATTTGAAATACGCTTTTTGCAAATTTATAGGGGGTGTAATTTGGGGATGGGGATAAAATATAACGAAATTTTAAGACTCTAGCTCTAAAGATGTAGGATATATAATTTTTATACACTGAACCCATTGAAAATGTGAAATCAAGGTATAATGGTTCTGTTAAATGTATGTAACAGGCAGAAGTAGACGTGGCAGACCCCATAAAGATTTTATATATACTTTTACTTTTAACAGAACCATTATACCCCGAATACCCATTTTCAATGGGATCAGGGTATCCAAGCCCACTATGGGAGTGGCAAATCGGATCTGACTATATAGTGATTTATACAAAAGTATTAGTGCTAGAAACTTCAAAATAGGACAGTTAAGTTACTGGAGACTTCCTCTATCGATGACCCAAAAATACTTTTTACGCCTCTTTGGGGGCGTGGCATACTAAGAAATACCCTGTAATTTAAAAATCTTTTGAGCGTAAGCTTCCAAAGTTAGCAATTATATTATCTAAGATGCCCTCCAAATACGCACTCTGGGGGCGTGGCAAATTCGATCTTAATATAAAGTTACTCACAAAGTCAACAATATTTTGAGCATTATTAATGCGAGAGAGTTGAAATTTGAAACAAATACTCGAATTGACAGTTAAAAATTAATTAGATATAGATCTGGCAGCGTTTGGGCTGTAAATTAGTATTCTGCAGTCGGTAACGTCCGTTCTTACTTTTTTTTTCAATTTAATTTTGTTTAAAGATAATAACAAAACTTGAGTCAACTTAAATTTAAACTCTTAAAACTCTAAACTCTAAAAGAACAACACTTATTAATAATACCACAAATCCGGTGGGGGTATTTTATTTCGCAGTCCAGCCTGCTGTGCCCCAATTAACATCCATGTGTGGTCAGTTAGATATCAATCAATTTTACATGGTTACACATATATGTATATTGATATATGCATATTCATTTCCTTAATATACATAAATAAAGACAGAAGTGCTTATTTAGGTACATCACATTGGCTACAAATACAAATACTTAACTCGTTGGATCCTTAACAAGTGTCCGTCAATAGTTTCGTAGCTTACATATAGTCAAACCCTTTAAGCTTTTTTGTTGCATATGTAATATTTTTGAATTTCTGTCATAGTTTGAGGGATGCTATAAGGCGTACTCTCGTTTGGAGAATTTGAAAACCCACCTACGCTCCCATACAGGTGAGAAGCCATATACCTGCGAGTATCCGGGCTGCAGCAAGGCCTTTAGCAATGCGAGCGATCGTGCAAAGCATCAGAATCGCACTCACAGCAACGAGGTAATAAACTTTTTCAAAAGCTCAACCATTTTTATCATAGTTATATAAAATATATATATTTGATCAATCAAATATAACATATAAATATGTATAAATTTATATATTTATAGAAACCGTATATATGTAAGGCACCCGGCTGCACAAAGCGTTATACAGATCCCAGCTCTCTGCGTAAGCATGTGAAGACCGTGCATGGAGCCGAGTTCTATGCAAATAAGAAGCATAAGGGCTTGCCTCTCCATGATGCTAACTCTGAACTGGATAGGGAGAAGCACAGAGATGGCAGAGATGGTAATCAGCAGGCTCAGCAACTTCAGCAACACCAGCAACTCCAAGAGCAACATATCGACTCCAGTCCATGCAGCGATGATCTGCATGGTGGAAAGCCTGTCAGTATGTCCAGCCCGAGCATAAAGTCCGAGTCCGATCCAAATTCACCTGGCCAGTTGGCTGCGCAGACGGGATCATCTACAACTTCGGTTTCCGATTGCCTCATGCATATGTATAGGCAGGATGATTTAAGCAGTCCTTCGTTGCCAACCCTTGATGAGTGTTGGCCCTATGATGATGATGTAGATGCAGTTGATCTTCCAATCGTGTTGCGTGCTATGGTTAATATGGGCAATGGAAATGCGACACCATATGCCAATCTGGCACGCCAACGTTTTCGTAGTCGTCTTCAAAACAAGGTCATCAACTCGAGCAACTCAATGCTGTCCAACATACCGGAGAGTAATCATCATCATCGGGCCATTGGTATAAAAGAACTAAATCAGCGCATCACCGATCTAAAAATGGAACCGGGCACAACACTTACCCACCAGCCAATACAATCACCCACGGGCAATTCTAAAGGACTGCAACTAACGGAACTGCACAGTCAACCAACACAAGGTCATAGTCGAGTAACGGGACAGGTCATCGGTCAGCTTGTTCAGCAGGGCTACACTCAATCGGCAGCCGCGCTGCGTCGAGATAGCCAAAATTCAAATGCTAGCACATATTACTGCAGCATGCAGAGTCGGCGGAGCAGCCAATCCTCCCAGCTGTCATCGATGTCAACAATGAGGGCCTGTCCAGTATATAATGCGGCATCAGGCACGCCCTCCTTATATGATCCCATATCGCCGGGCTGCTCTCGTCGCTCCAGTCAAATGTCAAATGTGGTAACAGCGCAGCATTCTCAAATGACAGTCGGCCTTTTGAATGATAACTCACCATCCGTTCATGCAGCACCGATTAATGCAGGTCAGCAGTATATTGCTGCAAATGGATCTCGAAACAGCAACAGCCTGCCCCCTCCGCCATCTTCTCATCTGATAGCAACACATTTGCAGCGCTTGCAATCGAACGATACGAATAGCTATTTTCATAATCACAATGCAAATCTAATTCAAAACCAATTACCATTTGGTCAAAGTGGCGGACGTTTTTCTATACCAAACGTTTTACAGTCGCCACCGCTTAATTCAAAGTATCTTACTGACGAGATAAATGGTGTTCATCATCATAGACGTCAGTCGGAGCCAATAATGACCCAGCTGAGCATAGAGCGAGTGATAAGCTCACCTGCTTTCAATCATCAAACCATCCATAGCAATACAAATCGTACTTCTTCCTGCGTCGCTACTAATACTGACAATAATGATTGCGAGATAAGGACAAAACCGAACGCTGTGGGCGATTCCCGAGATCATCATCCCAATGAAACAGTCAATTTGGATGAGGTCGATGACCTAATATTGCCCGATGAGATGCTTCAGTATCTTAATTTGGTGAAGGATACGGAGAAACCTAACGAGAAACCAATAACAGACGTTAATGACAAATCTGTATTCACTAACGAATATCTCCCTTTGGCTGCGAATGGTGGCAATTCGCCTACACATGTGGCCAATTGTCCATCGCCAGTTATGCAACAGGTGATGTCGCCCCAATCAGGACATACGATGTCAGCGCTTGGCAGTCCATACTCTCAGCGAAACTACGAACTAGAGGGCGGCAACAGCAATGCGTATCGTCAGCATATAGTTTACTGTACACAACGATCAAACAATGATTCGGGCTCACAGTATCCATATGTACCAGTACCAGCTCCAGCTCCAGTCTTAGTCTCCAGTCTTTCAGCTCCAGCCCCGACTCAGATTCAAACTTATGAGCAATCACAACTGGCATCTCATAAAAATCCGATAATCGATTCATCGATGACCAGTCTGCCGGAACTAACAAATGTTGTTTCTGTTATTCCAGTCGAGCAGAAAGTTAACAATGCCAATGAGATACAATGTGGGGTGGTCAGTCAATCGCAGTTGTCACCAACAGTCAGATTTCAGAATCAGAATTTAGGTGGAGCAAAGTCCATTAACGCAGAAGCCCAACAAAAAATCTTAACGGGCCAGCAGACAAGCACAATGGCATCGATGCACTCCGACACTTACCAGCGTACCCTGGAATATGTACAAAGCTGTCAAAACTGGATGGAGACGAATAGTGGTATCTCGATGGCCAACGTTTCACTGAATACGGCAGCCGCGCTCAACAACAACAATCAACCCATTTGGCCCGACGTTAGCAGCTCTACGCACCCGCATCCCAGTACAAATATGATTATCAACGATATGACTACATCTTTGAGCTCTCTACTGGAAGAAAATCGATACCTGCAGATGATGCAGTAGCATTTATTATAATATACATACATACATACAATAGACGTGTTATCGATTATAGCTGCCATGCTGCATGGTCATTAAATTCAAGTGGAATTTATGGCTGCCTGTGAAGATTATCGGTCACCTCTAAAAAGACCTAAGTTCGCTATTTCTTATATATTTTTTTAAATTACTCTACCCTGGATATTGAATTTATTAATAACATGACCAAATCTGCGAAATACATATACATACATATTATCATCCATAACGCACGTACACGCACACAGATACATATGCATGTACATATGTACATATGTTCCTCAGTTAACTGATATCTTCGAGTATTGTGTCTTATTAAGAATTATTTATAGTTTCATTTGAAAATTCAATTGAAATGCGGAAAACTAAATCATTTCTATAAAAGTCTTTAAGCCATTCAAGGATACGAATTTCTTTTTAAGGTACATACATACATACATAGCTATAATCAAATAAAACAACCAATATTTGTCTTCCCAATTTTAAATATTTTTTAGTATCTGTACAATACAAAATAAATATTTACCTAATGTATACTATACATATGTATGAATAAAATATCAATTTTTCCAATTATGTACTTTTTTTTTACGATCATTGCAATATTTATTGCTACATGGCGACATTTGTGTATTTATACCCTGAACCCATTGAAAATGGAAAATAAGGGTATAATGGTTTCGTTAAAATTATGTAACAGGCAGAAGGATGCGTGGCAGAGACCATAAAGTATATACATATAATATATCCCATAAAGTATATATATAGCCCTGTCCATTTGTCAGCCTGTCTGTCTATTCGTCCGTCTGTCCGTATGTATGAGCACGTCAATCTCAAAAGATATTAAAGCTAGAGACTTGAAACTTTTGTCAAAAATCGATCTACCTTTCCACTTCCTTCTCTACAAATTTGCACAAAGCGCATTTCAAGTACTAGAGACTTTGGCAAATACACACATTTTAATGTTATTATCTTGGTGTGAAAGTTTTATGAAGATTGTTCGTCTACAAAAAACAATAAAGTTTTCTTCCATGTTTTGGAATAAAGGCGATTTTTCGATATCAATTAAAGGGCTGCATTACTTCACTCACAACATAGAAAAATAGAGTGAGTTGGAGTTCGCGTATATTCAATGTCTCATAACTTTTTGCCTTCAGTTCAATGAGTGAGATTAAAAAAGGCCTAAAACGGAACACAAAATTTAGTCGCATGCATACATATATGTATCTTCGTATCATCACTTCGTATTTGCTCGGCTCGATCGCTTGAAGCCAGAGCTCGCACAATAACATTTATCGGCTTGCACATGCACGCAATTCGTCGGACTTTAAGTGAAAAAAAAAAAAAAAAACGTAAACGACAAACTACGATTTTGTCGTTTTGGTTTTTTTTTTTCGTTAACGTCCGCGCCTTTGGCCTTGAGTGTGTTGCGTAGACGTCCGAAAATAAGTACTAAAATGTGAGTAGAAAATATAAACGATATTTTTAAACGTCCGGTAATTTATTTCCTGTTTCAAGCCAAATAAATACGGTCCGGGCAACGACGACTCTAGGGACCGACGATTTTACCAAAAGGAACAAATAATAATCAATAATAAAATAAAATAAATAAAAATTTTTTATTATTTTTTTTTTTTTTAAATAAATATATTTTTTTTAATTTTTATTTTTTTTATTGTATATTATTTTATATATGTATATATAATATATATATGCAAAAACATAAAAGAAAAATGTGTTATTCATTTTATAAATTTAGGAGATAGCATAAAGGAATGCCCAAAAAGTAAAATACTGAAGTAGGTCACACTTGGACAAAATGGACAAAAAAACCGCGCAAAAAGTACTGAAAAAATGCACTTTTACTCAAAATTGACAAAAAACCGCGCAAAAATGCACTAAAGTAGGTCACATTACGCACCAAATGCACTAAAAAATGTCAAATTCCTCAACGCAATTCAACGACGCAATTGATCTGCTTAGCGAAAACAACCCCGGCATATGCAAAACGCATGTACATATACCAGTGAAGAGTCTGTGCCAGCTTAGCCTGTTTCAGGCTAGATCTAGCTTATTTGAATATGGAATAGCCCATAAAATTTATAGGAAAAAACCTAAAGAAAAAAAATAAAAAAATTTTTCATAACATATTCTTCTTTCCTTTTTAAAATAGATTGCTTTCCAGCATTTTCCCTTAGATTTTATCAAATTTTTGCAACTTTTATCCATAATCTAGCTTGCTTTTGAGCGCAGCAGCGGCAACACTGCCGCATTGTGCATGCAAAGTTATGAGAAACAAAAAAAAAGTAAACGACAACGTCCAACGTTATTAGAAAAAAAAAATAAATAAACGATAACGTCCAACGTTGTCGTTTACGAAAAACGTCCAAAAATAGTACTTATTTTCGGACGTTTTGAAATACTCAACGGATATGTGGGAGCTCTGCTTGAAGCTCAAGCAGTGAAAAAATCTCACTCCAAAATCAGTGCGCTGCGAGCGCTTAAGCGAAATGTACTCATTATGCTACGATATGAGGCCTAGCTATGCGCCTTTTTCCCTTGCTTTCCCTCTCTCTCTCTTCCTTTATGTATGCACTGCGTAGTACCACTGACCATACAACACATAGATAGGCCAACTAGAACAAATTTTTTCAACGCCGAAAAAGGCAGTCGAAATATTAGCGACCAGTCGTATTTGCTCGGCTCGGTCTCTTGGGGTTCGGGCATTGAAAATATGTATATCTCTTTATGCTCTCTCTCTCTCTCTCTATGGTCTCTCAAATAGCAGCAGCGCACAAAAATTGAAATTTGTCCGCGACGATCCCATGTCTTTCCTTCCGCGGAAAGAGTATACCGAATTCTTAAAACGGTTTGCCATGCTCATACAAAATATTAGCGTTTTCATGATTATTTCTAGGAAGGGTATGAAAGCGTTGATGCTCATAAAGAATATGGTTTCGCGACGAGCATGCACACACACACTCACAGTGGCTTGCTGCATGTATGAGCATTTGTGTGCCTGTGTGCGAAACTGTATTCTTGCTGTCGATGGAATATCGAACTTTTGAAAGCGTTTGTCATTCTCATGCAAAATGTTAGCGTTTTTATGATTATATGTGGGAAGGGTATGAAAGCTATGGTGCGAATATAAATATCATTTCGTCAATCGTCCGTTAAAGTCCCGTGCTACATGTATGAGCATATGCATATGTGTGTGCCTGTCCTTACGTTAAATTCGCCGCTCAACCACACGTCGCGAAATTTTTGTGTATACGTTTTTGGCATGTTTGATATAACTTTTAATTACAATGACAAAACAGTATATAGTCAATTCAAAGCTTGTCGCACAAATGTTAATCGATCTCGATCACTTTCGATATAGTTGTGAACTATTGTTCACAACTATTGAGCTATTGTTCACAACTATTGAACTATTGTTCACAACTATTGAACTATTGTTCACAACTATTGAACTATTGTTCACAACTTTTGAACTATTGTTCACAAACTCATGCGATTAATTGATGATGTTATGATTTTAAAGAAGTTGATCACTTTTTATTATGATGTTATTATGATAACATCATAATAAAAACTGCTCAACTTCTTATCACAAAAATTGCTAGAATTTGCAAAAAATTTTTGGAAATTGCCATATTTGTGGCTAATAGCAATTGAAAAAAAAATAGCAAACTCAAATTAAAAATTGCTAGATCTAGCAATTTAATTGCTAAAATGGCAGCACTGATTTTGACTACTCGAGCCTTAAGCGACCGAGCCGAGCAAATACGAATCAACACAAAAATACGAGCGGTCGGTAATCTCCAGATTTCTTTTGTGTACAAAATTTGCTCTAGTTGGCCTATCTATGTGTTGTATGGTCAGTGTTAGTACGCACAAGCAGTAGCGCGACGTTTCTTTCTTTCTTCCTTCTATGTGAAGAGTATACCGAACTCTTGAAAGGGTTTGCCATGCTCATGCAAAGCGCTTTCATGACATTATTTGTGGAAGTGTATAAAAACGATGATGCGCCCAAAGAATATGTTGTCACTATGAAATTGTAACGGTAAATTTGCCGTTAGTCGATCGTGTGGCCTGTACACACACACATTAACATAGCTCTTCGTGTTTTCCTTATTATACCCTGAACCCATTGAAAATGGGAATTCAGGGTATAATGTTTTTGTGAAGATGTATGTAACAGGCAGAAGGAGGCATGGCAGACCCCATAAAGTATATATATTCTTGATCAGAATGACGAGCAGAGTTGATCTAGCCATGTCCGTCTGTCCGTCCGTCCGTCCGTCTGTATGAATGCAAAAATCTCCTAAACTACAAATGCTAGAGACTTGAAAGGGTACACGTATACTCGTGTATACAATACGCAGTACGAGTTTATCATACTTTTTCGATAACTCACCCCATTTCTATTTTATCGATAATAATCGAAAATCTAACTTTGTTTTTCAAGCCTAGTTTGAATACTGTTAGACCTAAAGACTTCAGATTTACTGTGTGGATATATGTGATGAATACAAAGATATTGTAATTTACAGCTTTTTGATATTACGTCCCTTTCGCCCCAAATTTGAAAAAAAAACGTATATCAAGTACTAGAGACTTATGGTTTGGCATATACACACATTTGAATGTTATTATCACGTTTTGAAAGTTTGATGAAGATAGTCCCACTACAAAAAGATTTATTCAACAAATAACTTCTCATAATATAGCCCACACGGCAGCCACATGCATCCATACGAACGCATAAACACGCGCTCTGCTAACTGCGCAGTTACCAGTTACTGCGCAGTTAGCAGAGCGCGTGTTTATGCGTTCGTATGGATGCATGCGTATGGGTGTAGAATGATTTGAATATAAGTACTTTCAGAGTATCTCCTAGTCGAGCAGTCTCGACTAGAGCCTTCTTATTTGTTTACAATAAAAGGTACACATTTGAAGAGGAAAAATTTTCGATGGAACTATCGGTATAATCGATTATTTTTTCATCGATGGGAAAACCATCGATAGATGGCTCCATGGATGGTTGCCCAGCTCTAACATGAAGGTATATTATGAATGCGTATAGGTACATACATATGTATATACATATGCGTGAAAATAATATGAAACTCAAGAAGATCGACAAGCTTTGACAGTAGAGCTGGAAAATCATCGATGTCTCCGATGTTTTTTAAAGAAAAATTATTTAAAATTATTGTTTTGTGTCAAATTGTTGATATTCTTTCAGGATACAGGGCTTAACAAAATTAATAAAAACCATTTTAGTAACAGCTTTTTATTTCTAATTTATTTATAAACTTCAATTATATAGTCTAATTATTAACAAAAACAGTACTTTAATTTCGTTTAAAGCTTTTAGGATAAGGATTAAATCTATTCGAGATCAAGTAGTTTCATGTTTATATAAAGGAATAATAGTTTATTTACTAAATTTGGCTTCAAAGAACAGCGGCGATCTGATATAATTTGCCCAGCTTTACTAAAAGTCCGTTCGGACTCGCACGAGGACGCCGGAACACAGAAAAACTTCTTAGCCATGTTTTTCAAGGCGTTTGAATCGGTGGGACAACCTTAAAAATTATTTTTAAAAATTTTAATTTTCAGTAGTTAATGAACAAATTTCATCTTACCTTCCAATATTCCAGAGGAAATGCTGCCGCAATATGATTATGGCACTGTTCTTTGAGGTCGACACTTTGCTTTGTAGTTTGTCCTTCATAAAAGAAAACCGTATCGGCTCTGGTGTTGGTGGAGTTGGTTGAGAAATTCGCGTTGCTTTGGACATTTCCTGAGACAGTTCATCTTTTAAGGCTTTTGAAGCCTGTTCAGCATTTGAGACTGACATAAAACCATCCTTTTAACAAGTAAGAGGGCTCTAATCGAAACTGCTCGATTAGGAGATACCCTGAACCCTGCAAAGTACTGATTCTAATCATTCTACACTTCTTTCATGCACATATACAAATACACATACAAACACCCGTACGCATGAACCCATACGAACGCATAAACAATTGCTCTGCTAACTGCGCAGTTATTGCGCTTGGGCTGCCGTGTGGGCTATATTATGAAAATTTGTTTGTTGAATAAATCTTTTTGTAGTAGGACTATCTTCATCAAATTTTCAGAACTTAATAATAACATTTAAATGTGTGTATATGCCAAAGCACAAGTCTCAAGTACTTGATATACGTTTTTTTCAAATTTAGGGCGAAGGGGGCGTGGCATCCAAAATCTGTAAATAACAAAATCTTTGTATTCATCACATAAATCTACACAGTAAATCTGAAGTCTCTAGCTTTAACAGTATTCAAACTAGGCTTTAAAAACAAAGTCAGATTTTCGATTGTTATCGATAAAAAAGAAATGGGATGAGTTATCGAAAAAATATGATAAACTCGTACTGCGTATGGTATACACGAGTATACATGTAAAATTTCAAGTCTCTAGCACTTGTAGTTTAGGAGATCTCTGCGTTAGTACGGACGGACGGACGGACGGACAGACGGACATGGCTAGATCAACTCAGCTCGTCATCCTGATCAAGAATATATATACTTTATGGGGTCTGCCACGCCTCCTTCTGCCTGTTACATACATTTTCACAAAAACATTATACCCTGATTTCCCATTTTCAATGGGTTCAGGGTATAAAAATTGACAAACTACCGAATCGCGGGCAGTCGACAGTTTTGATCATCGCCTCCCATACACACACATATGCAAATGTGTATGTGCACTTCACAAGACCGACAAGCGGACTTTACAATTTCTTCAGGCAGCAAGAGTAGAGTTTCGCACACAGGCAAATAAATGTTCATACATGTAGCAATGGTCTGTAAGTGTGTGTATGTGCTCTTCACTCAGAAGGAAATAAATGGGATCGTCGCGAACAAAATTCAATTTTTGTGCGCTGCTGATGTTGAGAGACCATAGAGAGACATAGCATAGAGAGAGAGTGAGAGAGAATAAGGAAAACAAGTAAGAGGGCTCTAGTCGAGACTGCTCGACTAGGAGATACCCTGAACCCTGCAAAGTACTGGTTCCAATCATTCTACACATCTTTCATGCACATATACAAAAACACATACACACACCCGTACGCATGCATCCATACGAACGCATAAACAATTGCTCTGCTAACTGCGCACTTACTGCGCTTGGGCTGCCGTGTGGGCTATATTACGAAAATTTGTTTGTTGAATAAATCTTTTTGTAGTGGGACTATCTTCATCAAATTTTCAGAACGTAATAATAACATTCATGTGTGTATATGCCAAAGCACAAGTCTCTAGTACTTGATATACGTTTTTTTCAAATTTGTGGCGAAGGGGGCGTGGCATCCAAACTCTGTAAATGACAAAATCTTTGTATTCATCATATTAATCTACACAGTAAATCTGAAGTCTCTAGGTCTAACAGTATTCAAACTAGGCTTTAAAAACAAAGTCAGATTTTCGATTGTTATCGATAAAAAAGAAATGGGATGAGTTATCGAAAAAATATGATAAACTCGTACTGCGTATGGTATACACGAGTATACATGTAAAATTTCAAGTCTCTAGCACTTGTAGTTTAGGAGATCTCTGCGTTAGTACGGACGGACGGACGGACAGACGGACATGGCTAGATCAACTCAGCTCGTCATCCTGATCAAGAATATATATACTTTATGGGGTCTGCCACGCCTCCTTCTGCCTGTTACATACATTTTCACAAAAACATTATACCCTGAAATCCCATTTTCAATGGGTTCAGGGTATAAAAAGCGCATAGCCATGCTCCAATGAAAATGTGTTCGTTTCGCTAGCAGCGCTAGCAGCGAACTGATTTTGTCGTGCCATGTTCTCACTGTTCGCCCCTAAAACGACCGAGCCGCGAAGGCACGACGGCACTGGTAGCTCATAGACAGATTTTCGCCGTTGAAAAAGTTTGTTCTACTTGTCTCGTCTATGTGTTGTATGGTTAGTGGTTGCATCCACAACCGATCAACTGGAAAAGCAACCAACCAACTGGGAAAATGTTAACACGATTCGCATTCGCAAAAAAGGACAGATTTCCGGGTAGGGGATGTTTGATAAATTTTCCGGACAAAGCCCTAAAAAACAGGATAGATCTGTCCGGAAAAAGGACAAATTGACATTATTGTTTTCTGTTTTCTGTCCTTTTTTTCCTCCTCTTTTCCTCTCTTCCGGATTTTACGGACATTTTTGCCTTTTTTTCCAAAACAAAATTGGCATCACTGGTGTGTATGCGTGCCCGTCGCAAAATCATAAATCTTTATGCGCAACAACACTTTCATACCCTTTCCATAAATAATCATAAAAACGCTAACATTTTGCATGAGCATGTCAAACGCTTTGATGAGTTTGGTATACTCTTCACTCAGAAGGGAATAAATGGGATCGTCGCGAACAAAATTAAATTTTTGTGCCTTGACTATTGAGAGAGAGCATAGAGAGGAAGAGAGAGAGAGTATGGAAAGAAAAAGACAGTAGTTCTTCGTATGAGAATGTGACCATTTCCTTAGAGTAGAGCAGGAAAAATATCGATGGCACTATCGAGGTATCGAATTTTTTTTGTGGCAATATCGATAGTTTTCCCTGTCTTTCGATAGTTATGGTCATTTTGAATAACTGGCAACATTCACCAATATCAAGAACACTTGAAAACGAACTCGCTTCCCTTGAGTATTCTCATGATTCAGATAAACCAGAGCTACTACCGCCCACCGAAAAATCCACGAAGACTAGCCAAACTCTCTTTGAATTTGTGCAAAATAACATTCAAGACGTGCCACGGATCAAAAAGCCAAACGACATATTGGAACTTCGTCGATACCTTTTAAAGATGAGTTCAGATGAAGATGTGAAACCTTTAAATTATTTCAAGGTAATTGTCATAATTTTTTGACGCATTTTAAAATTAAAATTTAGAAGTTCTAGTTGAAAAATTTGTATGTGTACCAGCTACTCAGAGAGGATTTTCAGTAAGGCTGGGCTTGTTATAAGCAACGACTGGCTCCCCTAAAGGCAAACCACGTTGACATGCTTCTATTTTTACAAAAAAAAGGACTGGATTGATTAAGATGAATAAGGTTTTTTTCTTATTGGTTTGAAAAAGTTTCTAGCTTATAAGATTATTAAATCAAAATATTATTTATGTATTATATTTCTGTTTATTTACTTTGTTATAAAAATTCAACGAATGAATAAAATGTTGATTAATTATAATTTTTTTATAACCTATAGTTGATTTGCTTTGAGCTAAAAACGTGTTAAAATATTTGAAATATTTAAAATATATTCCATCAACATTTTTTTAGCGATGGTATGGATATTATCGAATTTTCCCAGCTCTACCTTAGAGCGCTGGTCGCGCACTGAATTGGTCGTGTTATATTTTCACTGCCCGACAGTGCTGCCAGAATCTCCTAAGCAAAACTTGCTAGATTTGGGAAAAAAAGTGGCTAAAAATGGCTAAAAATTTTGTGTAAATTGCCAAAAAAAAATTGCTAACCCATTAAAATTTTGATTTTCAACAAATATACATATGTATTTTAAGAAAAATAAAAATAAAACTTAAAAACACTTACATTAAAATAGAACATGACCTTAATCTATTAAATTTACATTAAACTACATAATATTTAAAATACTATCCAGATTCTCAGCTTCACCTTCAGTAGCGTACTTCTCACTTCCAGTAATTTTAGTCAAGTACTCATATGGCAAATCGTAGTTATGGCCACATTTTTCATGTCGTTGTAGTCCATACCTGTTAAAATATTTGCGAATAAAGGGCAACTTATTCTTTTGTGTACTTGCGGCCATCACAGTAACATGTTTTTTTGAGGCACCGTGGTGGCCGATGTCAAAAAGCTTAGCGTTAATCTATGATTTGCAATACGCACAATAAGCACGCGTTGGATCAGTGCAATCCTTACGAATCCATAGTTTGAACTCGTCATCTTGCAGCCAGGCATCACGAAAACTTTGTTTATAAACTTTCGGCATCTTGTTCCGCTAAGAATCACCAAACACATTTAAAGAGTTATCAAACACTATAAAGTAGTTCATATAATCGAGCCACTGAGTTAAATACAAGTTCCGATATCTTAATAGTAATTTGTGGAGACGATGACAAAATAGTATAAAAAATGCAGTAACACTGAAGAAAAATTTAAGAATTGCTAGTCTTATAATAAAGTTGCTGAAATTGCTAAAAAAAATTTAAAATTGCTAGATTTGTGGCTAATAGCATTTCAAAAATAAAAGTTGCAAATTTTTTTAAAAGTTGCCAGATCTAGCCACTAAATTGCCAAACTGGCAGCACTGCTGCCCGACCCCACTGTTAAAAGACTCAGTAGGATGCGCAAAGAGCAGTTCCGTTAAATTTTATGTTAATTAACAGCTCTATTGTGACGTAACATTTTTAGATTGTGCTGTTATCCCAGCTGTAGCTTGGCGGCCACTAGTGCTGCAAAAAATCGATATTTGGCAGTATCGATAGTTGCGATATTTTCAGAAAATATCGATAATACCGATATATCGACAACTTTTTTTTAAATATTTATTTTCTTGTAAATGATCTATTTTAATGCTTATATTAGTTATAACTTCTTAATGGATAAAAAGGCAACCATTTCAATATTAAAATAAAAGCAACAGCTCAAACAAAAACAAATTTATTAAACCAAACAAGCCAAAAACTATAGTCGTATAACTGGATTTTTTTTTCATTAATCTAAATCCAACAAATAAAAATAATTCATTTAAACTAAAAATTCAAATCCATTATGCGTTCCTTAAAATTAAATAATAATAATAACAAAAACCAGTGCCTCCTTACATATACATATATATGTATATACTACTACTATACTATATACTATACATATACTATACATTATTATAAAAGCTAAGAGAAACCTATATTATTAAATCCTGATGCTTGAAATTAATTAATAATTAATAATTAATAATTAATAATTAATAATTAATAATTAATAATTAATAATTAATAATTAATAATTAATAATTAATAATTAATAATTAATAATTAATAATTAATAATTAATAATTAATAATTAATAATTAATAATTAATAATTAATACTTAATAATTAATAATTAATAATTAATAATTAATAATTAATAATTAATAATTAATAATTAATAATAACAAAATCAATTGCCTCCTTGGCGATTTTAGCGAGATCTTTCGCTGTATTTAGAAAACTAAGACAAAACCCTTCGGTTCTTATTCAGAAAAGATTGCTTTTTAACTGTAACTGGTTTTAACGATGCTCGTCTAGAATTAGCAATTATTCCAGCTTTACTGAACATTCGCTCACTTTCGGCGGATGTTGCCGGAATGCATAAATATTTTTTTTTGCCAGCGTTTGAAGAGCTACGTCGTTGTTGGCGTTCTGAAAAATTATATATTCATGAATATAGCAATATTAATTTGTGCATTAGTGCAATAATTACCTTCCAATACATTAAAGGATCCTGATTTTCATCCAGATTTTTCTTTTTTAAAGCAATAAAATTAAAACAATCCAGTTTTTATTGAAAAATTTAGCATAATTTGATAAACGTGCTACATACCCATTCAAAACAAACGCAAAGATTGAAAATATTTTCGATACATCGATACTAAGAAAACCATATCGATGTTTTCCAAAATTCGAAAATATCGATTATATCGATACTGATGCGATATTTTTGCAGCACTAGCGGCCACTCCAGCGGACATCCACCAAGTGATTCAAAACAACCAAATTTCTATAGAAAGCACCTTTTAAATGGTCAATCACTAGATTACCTTACAATACAAAAACCATGTAGATAGTTGAATTAACTGGATGGCTTTCGACAGCAGCAACGATATGGCCAAAATGGTCAATACGTCAGATGGAATGGTTGATGGACACAGTTAACTGACTATTCGCCATCAGTAACGTTTATTTGTGCCATCCACCTACCACGTATTCAAATATAGTACACCTGCTGCCATGTCAGAAACATCTGGTAGAGTGAAAAAAATTAATGTATTAATTAAAAAATTGAAAAGTATGAGTATTAAGGCCCAAGGAAACAGATAACCTGCCTTAACCAGCTGCAGAAGCCTAGGCAGAGGATAAGAATGCTACACCCAATCAACCAATCACCCAACCTTTGGCCATCAGATTGTTAATATATTGAATGAAAGCGGTGGATATAATGATGTGGATTGATGGGAAACGTATAATACTTATTAATACTATTTGTTTTTACAAATAAAGTTAAAGCCATTCTTCACGAAAGTAAAAGTGGTCAAGGGATTGCGTCATCAAAAACTGGCTAGAAAACGGCTAAGAATATACAATTCGTGAATCTATATACTACTTGGAACTAGAATCCTAGCTCATTTTATTTTGTCTACTGGTGTTAAGACAGTTAACAGTGTCAAAATTGCTTAGTTTTCATACAAATTAAGGCGAGCGCGCACCATTTCTGAAATTGTGACGTTTCATTGTTAAAGTAACGGACTAGTGCTGCAAAAATATCGCATCAGTATCGATATAATCGATATTTTCGAAATTTGGAAAAACATCGATATGGTTTTCTTAGTATCGATGTATCGAAAAAAATTTCAATCTTTGCGTTTGTTTTGAATGGGTATGTAGCACGTTTATCAAATTATGCTAAATTTTTCAATAAAAATTGGATTGTTTTAATTTTATTGCTTTAAAAAAGAAAAATCTGGATGAGAATCAGGATCCTTTAATGTATTGGAAGGTAATTATTACACTAATGCACAAATTAATATTGCTATATTCATGAATATATAATTTTTCAGAACGCCAACAACGACGTAGCTCTTCAAACGCTGGCAAAAAAAAAATATTTATGCATTCCGGCAACATCTGCCGAAAGTGAGCGAATGTTCAGTAAAGCTGGAATAATTGCTAATTCTAGACGAGCATCGTTAAAACCAGTTACAGTTAAAAAGCTATCTTTTCTGAATAAGAACCGAAGGGTTTTGTCTTAGTTTTCTAAATACAGCGAAAGATCTCGCTAAAATCGCCAAGGAGGCAACTGATTTTGTTATTATTAATTATTAATTAATTTTGTTAATGCCAGATTGCATTAACAGGAATTGCTCCTCCCGCACGTAGCCATGCTATGCTATTAACAGCATTATGTTAATAGCATAACTCCAACACCAGTTCTCCTACTGGTTCTTGGTACTAGCATCCCGCTGAGTGCTGGTATATATACATCAGTGATGCCAATTTTTTTTTTGAAAAAAAGGCAAAACTGTCCGTAAAATACGGAAAAAAGGCAGAAAATCTAAAAAAAAAGGACAGAAAACAGGACAAAAACATTTTTTTCTAAATTTGTATTTTTTTCTTTTTTTATAACAATTTCAAGGCATTGTCAATTATGTTATCATTTTCCTCTTCCCTGGCCTCGTATGTCGCCATGGATCCAACACGCGCCAAGCAATCCTCTGGCAACTTATAGCTAATACAACACAAGTTGTGCCGACGCAATCCGAATCTGAAGATTTGAAATTCATGTATATAATTGCAATAATGTATAATGTATATATATTTACCTGACGGTCAAAATAGCATTTAATGTTTCTGTCTCAAGACGGTTCCGTAATTTCGTTTTCACCAAATTTACCTGGCTAAAAACCCTTTCGACCTCCGCGTTCGACCATGGCAACGAAAGCATTGTCAGCGCGAATGCTACCAGCTCCGAAAACGGGTTATTGCCTGCCGAGTCCCGATATTGCTTCACTTCTGTCCAAAATTTCGAACTATTGTCAACATTCTGCCATTTTACAAGCTGTATGTTGCCATACTGCGAAACTATTTTAGCTTTAGTTTCATCACCGAGCTTGAAGAGTCCCAAAATGGGCAAAATGGGACCTTTTTTCGTACGCAGAGCACGATCGACAGAGAACAGGTCAACTTGTTTGAGAAGTCCATAGTTGTCCGGCAATCTAAAGTCCAAGAATATTTGAAGCACATATTCTGATTGATCAACTCGATCACAATCGGTGCAGGTTAACCGGATTGTCTGCTCTGTCGCGTCATCGATTTTTGTTTTAAACGTTTTTAAAGTTGATTCAAATTCGTATCCTAAATACAAGTCACGTTTTACATGTTTTGCGAAATCTTCCTCAAAAACATCCACTTCAATGCCTGTTGGAATTATTTTGGATTTCAGACATTCTATACTTAAAATCAAATCCCCCAGTAGTTTAGTTGGGTCAGCGTCCTGGCTTTGAAAATTTTTGTTAATGCGCTGCATATCATCGAGAATTGGCTTCAAGAATAGCAAGTATAAATAATTGACGTCATTGTACAAATTCATCAAAATTTGCGCTTTATGGCATTTTTCTGTCAAGGATGCAGTTTGGAAATGCAATTTCAACTCAATCCATTGCTTCAAAATACGTTTTACTGCATTTTCGATGGACAACCATCGCGTATCAGCAACTCTGGTAATTTTTAGTGGAGCCTTGGGTTATATTAAATTAAATGGTTTGTATTAAAATAAATATTTTGAAAAGTACATACGTTGTTATTACATATAAAGGTGTTGTAATATATTTACTACAAAGTGGTGGGACAAGCACGAACGTCAATTAGAAAAATGTTAGTCGAATTAATATTAAAACAAACACTCATCTATAGAAAAACATTAAAAATATTAAAAACACATAAACGTATATGATTGATTGAACGTTCACTCTACCTCATCACTATTGATACACTTATATAGATCTCTATAGATAATTTGCCTACTTGAACTCTTACAGAACCAAGCGTACGTCTCACTTATAATAAACTCGAGTGCTTCGGGCAACACCTGCTTGCAAGCAGCATTCACCGCCAGTTGCACTGAGTGGCAAACACATTTAACCAGTACTAATGTTGGCACTGACTTCTTTAATTGTGTATAAACGCTGTTTTTTCTACCCACCATAACATTAGCATTGTCCGTACCAATACCTATTAAGTTTGACAAAGGTATTTTATGATGGGAAAGTTCCTTTAGCAGGGAATTTACGATCGTTTCAGCGTCTCCACTTTCGATTCGGATAAGTGACAGGAACGTCGATATAACTTCCATTCGTTGCGCGCTGTAATATATCAGAGCAACTCCTAGAAATCACACAACGTTTAAAATATATATTGCACCATTAGCCACGTTTACTTACCCAAAATCTTAGTTATACTTATATCAGTACTTTCGTCGATTAAGAGACTAAACTTTTCATTTGCCAGGTCGTTTCTTAAATCGTCCATAAAGTGCACAGCCAGTACATTTTTAATAAGACTGGTGCATTTTGTTCTGTGCAATTTTAAACCGTGAGCTTGAAAATGAACTTTGCACAATTCCGTGAGGTGATCCACAGGCTCAATCGCACAATGCTGCGCTATGAACATAGCTAATGCGGCTTCCTGGCGACAAGTTTGGGGACATACCGGAGGCTTAAAGCATATTTTATTTTTTTGGGCAAAACACGATGCGTTTTGCATATGTTTTTTTGTCGCCATATGTGCGCGAATTTGGTCAATTTTGCAATTTATACTGCATTTGCAGTATTTGCAGTACGCCTTATTATTGTCGTCTTCATCCCGGGCTATCCACGACTTGAAATCTGGCTGCTGTAGCCAGCAATCCCGAAATTTTTGTTTATAGATCTCCTTGGGCATTTTATCACTCTTTTCAAATTCAATTTTAGATAAGAAACGATATCGATAATACATATAAACCTCCTACACTATCAATTTATCACTGTTATACTCATTTTGGCGCTGTTTTTAACCAAATATCGATACACAATTTAGTATATTTTATGCTAAAGTTCTGTTAAACTGTTCTGCAATGTTATTTAATAGAAATCTGTTGCATCAAAAACCGATCAACTGGGAAAACAACCAACCAACTGGGAAAATACGAATACGATTCGCATTCACAAAAAAAGGACAGATTTCCGGATAGGGGATGTTTGATATTTTTTCCGGACAAAGCGCTTAAAAACAGGACAGATCTGTCCGGAAAAAGGACAAATTGGCATCACTGATATACATACACACGAGTACACACTTACTTACTTTCTGACACTTCTACACATATAAGAACGCAATAAAGACGAGGAAATTACAAGCCGGTCTTTTGTATTTATTTTTGACGCCAACCCTACACATTTTGGTCCTTCGAGCCGGAGATCATCCACCCACCCACAACGGAATCACATCAGCGTTCCACAGGCCGTCGAGATAAGTACCCCATATGTGCACAAATTAGTACATATTTACATATACTGGCACTTCTGATCCGCCATATTTCATTGTGTTAAAATATGTACTAATTTTTCAATATATTACTACGTGCCTATATGTATATATCCTTATATATATAGATACATATATATAAAGCTGTGTTAAAATCCGTACACAAGCATGTTCATTTCCCATTTCCCGCTATTGCATAGGTGCATTTATGTTGGCTACTGTCCACAGCTGATCCACTTGAGCAGTCATCAGGTATCGACATTCATATGTTTGGACATATATTCTTACATATATGCACCTGATATAATATATCATTTATATCACTCCATCTCGCGATCCGATTGTGAAACTAATTTGCAATTTCCATATGTACATACATGTACTATTTGCCGGCGGCATTGCGACAAATCTATGTACATATGTATGTACGCATATATCTAAATACTCCACACTCGAATATTCATCTATTAAAAACACCAATATCCTTTGTTGTTCTTTGTTAAATTTATTTTTCAACTTATAATTATTTATCACAACCACTAAGTGTAATACTTTTTAATTGTTTTTACTTATTTATGTGCCAATTGTGTCGCCGCTTGCCTCTGTTCGCGCGAACATACGCTCATTCGTATGCCTACATACATGTATCCACATGAATGCACATACGGCGCAGCAACGCAATTAACATATAAACTTACAGTAAGATATTATATTATATTAATATAAATATATATAAACATATGCTACACAGCACTTATAAAATAATAAGATTGTTGAAGTAGTTGTGTTGAGTCCGATCAGCTGCTATTCCACTAGTGATGAACACAGCATTTTCGATATCTTACCGACCGCCACAATTTTGTACCGATAGTTCATGATCGTAATTCATTGCACGAATATTCGGTGACTTGTTTTTCTTAAATTCCACTTATTCCAAGTAAACGAATTTTTAATTCAACTTAATTTATTCTAATTAAGTTAATTAAATATTTTCGTTTCTTTGTTTGTTTACTTTTTTAATTAAATAAACTAACATAATAAAAAATCAATTTATCCTAATTGAACTATTTAAATTTCTTCCATTTGTTGTTTATTTATTCAAAACAAAAAAATTTTCGGCAAACTTAATTTATCCTAATTAAGTTAATTTGAACTTAATTTATTCTAATTAAGTCAACTTAATTCAAACTTAATTTATCCTAATTAAGTTTTTTTTTCTGTCCGTTTGTTTTTTCAATCGTTATTTTTTCGGCAAACTTAATTTATTCTAATTAAGTTAATTAAATCTTCCGCCTCCGTTAGACTTCCGTCAACTAACATCTAATTAACCCCATGTCCGATCGTTCTAGCCGAGCGCAACTAAGTGTGCCCGCTTCGCGTTTGGTCAAGCGCAGTGCTTCTGCATCGCCAATTCCGGCCGTGAAACCGCATCTCACAAGCACATTCAAGCGCAGTCCGGTCGTAACCCGTTCCAGCCCAAAACCCGCAAGTCCAAGAAAAATGGCACTCGCCGAATTCATCTCGGCCGCGATAGGCTCATTAAATTTGAGGCCCGCATTGACGGCCCCGGAGACTCCAACGCCACTCAGGCGGCTCAGCTCCGGGCCTTCGAGATCCGCCGAGATCGAGTCAAGACATTGTGGGATGATGCGGAGCAGCAATACAAGGTCTGTGACAGAGCGTTGAGCCAGGGAGCAAGCAGTGGCGAAGTGGAATCCATGGAGACCAAGTTCGACCACTGCTATACAATTTACGAGCGGTGTACGACCCAGTTGGGGATACAGATCGACGCTCTTTCGGCATCGAGTGCACCGCCCGCTCCCATGTCCGCTCCTTTCGCCTCTTCTGGAGGCTGTCGCCTTCCGCCTGTTGACACAGAAGTGTTCCACGGTGACTATTTGCGCTGGCCAACATTCCGAGACCTTTTTACGGCCATCTACATCCAAAATCCCCGCTTGACTCCAGTGGAAAAGTTATTCCACCTTAATGCCAAAACAGCAGGCGATGCAAACGCGTTAGTCGCAGAGTTTCCTCTAACAAACGACGGCTTTGCATCGGCTTGGGGCTCCTTGTGTGATCGTTTCGAGAATAAGCGGCTGTTAGTCAACAGCCAGCTTAAGATCCTGCTCAACCTCTCCAAAGTCACCAAGGAATCAGGCTCGGCTCTCAGAGAGTTGCATGGCACCATTCATAGGTGTCTCACAGCAATCGAGCATTCTCAAACCTCTACGGAGAATTGGGACTGTATCCTTGTGTTCGTGTGCACATCCAAATTTCCGCAACACACTCGATCTCTCTGGGAGCACTCACTGACTCGAAAAACCGAAATCCCAGCCTGGCAGGACGTTAGTCACTTCCTTAGTGAGCGTGCTCTTGCTCTCGAGGCTATGGAAAGTGATCGTTTTGTTCCAACAGTTCCAATCTCAGTTCCGAGATCAGCGAACACTGCTCCTCCCAAACGAGTCAACTCCTTCACAACGCAAGTGGCTACGAAGAGTACCATGTGCGATCTATGTTTAAAAGAGAACCATCCAATCCGATGTTGCTATATATCCATGAACGAGAGGTATACATAAAATCCAAGAAGCTTTGCCTAAACTGCTTCGCTAAGGGTCACCAGTTACGAGAGTGCACCAGTACTCACAACTGCTATAAGTGCAATGGTCGACATAACACCCTACTCCATAGCGACAATAGTGCTCAGATCGCTGCTGCATCCGCAACAGCTATAGTTCCGACTCCGACTCAAGTTATGTCCAACGTCCAAACGTACCTGGCAGCCAATACGCGAGGTGTCCTCCTCGGCACGGCGGCGATCAATATATGCCATTTCGGAGCAATCTATCCCGCCCGTGCTTTAGTCGACTCAGGGTCCGAAGCAACCTTCATTTTTGAGCGACTATTCCGCAAACTCAAGTTGCCCTTCACATCCGTGCGTACTCAAATTTCCAGCTTGAATCAAGCAGTTACAGCTCATGCACAAAAGCTATGCAACTTTGACATTGGTTCTCCTGTGAAACCAAGACTACGCATCGAAACTTCTGCTCTCGTCCTTCCAAATCTCGCCGGTAAACTCCCTTCGTCTCCAATTCCGCAGCTCTTAAAGAAAAAGCTTCCGAACTTTCAGCTAGCTGATCCCGAGTTCTACAAGAGTTCGGAAATTGATGTCGTTATAGGCGCGGATATCCTTCCGACAATTATTCAGGGAGGTTACCACCCTAACATTTGTGGATCTCTTCTAGGTCTAGAGACTGTTTTCGGTTGGGTACTGACAGGCCCACTGTCACGAACATCACCGGAAATGGTCTCCTCCTTCAATACTCAAGTTTCCGTTCCGGATGAGGCGAGACTTGAGTTTCCGACAACCTTGTCATCTACCAAAACTCTTCCATCCCGAGATCCCGACAGCACCACTACGAAAGTGAAGGTCGGTTTCAATGCGCTCTGTCCAGCATTTAATAATAACAGCCTGAATGATGTCCTTCATTCAGGCCCAACGCTCCAACCAGACCCCCGTGCTCTGTGTGCTGTCCAACTAACTTCCGTATTGTGTTCTGACGAGCAAGCAATTCACCCTCTCACTCATTCGTTCTTCCAGGTTAAGACGCCGTCATCAGAAAGCAGCAAGCCACGCGGTACCAATTCCTTCCAGTGCCGCGTGTGCAGAGGAGCCCACGGTCTCCGAAAATGCCGGCGCTTTCTGGGCCTTCCAAAGGAGAAACGGATGCGTGCGGTACTTATACATAAGTACTGCACGAACTGCTTGGCTCACGAGCACTCCGGGCAATCCTGCCGCAGCAAGGGACGATGCAAAACGTGTGGTCATGATCAAGCATCAAGTCATGATCATGATCAAGCATCAAGCATCAGGATTTGATAATATAGTTTTCTCTTAGCTTTAATAGTAATGTATAGTATATGTATAGTATATAGTATAGTAGTAGTATATATATATATATGTATAATGTATAGTATATGATCTCGCTCAAATTGCCATGGAGGCACTGGTTTTTGTTATTATTATAATTTAATTTTAAGGAACGCATAATGGATTTGAATTTTTAGTTTAAATGAATTATTTTTATTTTTTGGATTTAGGTTAATGAAAAAAAAAATCCAGTTATACGACTATAAAGTTTTTGGCTTGTTTGGTTTAATTAATTTGTTTTTGTTTGAGCTGTTGCTTTTATTTTAATATTGAAATGGTTGCCTTTTTATCCATTAAGAATTTATAACTAATATAAGCATTAAAATAGATCATTTACAAGCAGAGATCCCACATATCCGTTGAGTATTTCAAAACGTCCGAAAATAAGTACTATTTTTGGACGTTTTTCGTAAACGACAACGTTGGACGTTATCGTTTATTTTTTTTTTCTAATAACGTTGGACGTTGTCGTTTACTTTTTTTTTGTTTCTCATAACTTTGCATGCACAATGCAGCTGTGTTGCTGCTGCTGCGCTCAAAAGCAAGCTAGATTATGGATAAAAGTTGGAAAAATTTGATAAAATTTAAGGGAAAATGCTGGAAAGCAATCTATATTAAAAAGGAAAGAAGAATATGTTACGAAAATATTTTTTTTTTTTAGGTTTTTTCCTATAAATTTTATAGGCTATTCCATATTCAAATAAGCTAGATCTAGCCTGAAACAGGCTAAGCTGGCAACAGACTCTTCACTGATATATGTACATGCGTTTTGCATATGCGGGGGTTGTTTTCGCTAAGCAGATCAATTGCGTCGTTGAATTGCGTTGAGGAATTTGACACTTTTTAGTGCATTTGGTGCGTAATGTGACCTACTTTAGTGCATTTGTCGCGGTTTCTTGTCCACTTTGAGTAAAAGTGCATTTTTTCAGTACTTTTTGCGCGATTTTTTGTCCATTTTGTCCAAGTGTGACCTACTTCAGTATTTTACTTTTTGGGCATTCCTTTAGCTATCTCCTAAATTTATAAAATGAATAACACATTTTTCTTTTATGTTTTTGCATATATATATATTATATATACATATTATTTTTAAATAAGAAGTAAATTTGTTTAAATTTTTATTTATTTTATTTTATTATTAATTATTATTTATTCCTTTTGGTAAAATCGTCGGTCCCTAGAGAGTCGTCAAGCCCGGACTCAACCGTATTTATTTGGCTTGAAACAGGAAATAAATTAGCGGACGTTTAAAAAAACCGTTTAAATTTTCTACTCACATTTTAGTACTTATTTTCGGACATCTACGCAACACACTCAAGGCCAAAGGCGCGGACGTTAACGAAAAAAAAAAAACCAAAACGACAAAATCGGACTTTGTCGTGTACGTTTTTTTTTTTCACTTAAAGTCCGACGAATTGCGTGCATGTGCAAGCCGATAAGTGTTATTGTGCGAGCTCTGTTTACAAGAAAATAAATATTTAAAAAAAAGTGGTCGATTTATCTATATTATCGATATTTTTCTCTGAAAATATCGTAAGTATCGATACTGCCAAATATCGATTTTTTTGCAGTACTATAACGGACCGCTTTGCATATCCTATTATCACTCAATCGTGGCCCGAATCTAAAAAGACTGAGCCGAGCATGCACGAAGTCTACTAGTCCCTAATTCAGACTTCTTCTTCGTTGAAAAATGTTGTACTAGTTGTCCAATCTATGTGTTGTATGGCTAGTGATGGTATTAAATAATTTCGATTGAGTGATGTTAGTGAACACTTAAAAAAGTGTGGCCTTGACGAGGTTGCCAGATGGTTGAGATTTGGCTAATCGAAAGTTCTGGTGCAAAGTTAAAAAACGAAAAGAAGAACGGCAGCTAGTGAAAGGATAATCTGTAAAAATAATTGACACATATAAAAATTTTAATATAAATATTTAGACTAAACTAAACTAAAACTAAAACTAAAACTAAACTAAATTGGCAAAAACACATTAAAAACATTATAGGTATTATTAACACGAAAATTAGATAGAGTTTCATTCCAAAGTCACACTTCACAAATCAGTTCAGTCTATATGGGGGTACGGGTGCTCCATTTGGGGAACAGCTGTCCCTTACCTTATAAAAATACTCCAATCAACTGAACGCCGCATTATAAGACGTTTCATTGGTTTTCCATTTGCCGGGAATGATGACGTCATGAAAGACTTAAAACTCAAATATGTACGTCATCAACATAATTCAAGACTCTTCTATCAAACAAAACTTCTTCCCTTGCGAAATTCTCGTTTTCGGTTATAAATCATAGTTCCATTCCTTTATCTAGCTCACATCGGTCTTAACTCACATCTTTTATAACATTGTTCACACTAACTTACTAAAACTTTGTCTATCATTGTCAATTTCTAAAAGGTTTTAAAGAGTCTTGTTGAAATGTTGAACCCAAATTTTAAGTTAAAAGTCTTTTTATTATGAGCTCGATTTGTATTGGCGGCGTTTTTATCAATAAACATATATCGAGTATATATTTCTCTTATTTTCGCTAATTGAAATCTAGTTCTTCTGCAAATATACATGAACTTATTTAAAGCTTAGATTATATCGCGAATTATTATTATTATTGTTAATTATTATTTACAGGGACTACCCAATATTTCTATCGATAATTAACATTTTAAATATTTAATTATCGTATCGAATCAAGAATGTCATCGATAGTTTGACAGCTTTATTATGAAAGTATACACTTTTTTCCACAATATGTATGTGTTTCTTGTTTGAAAGAGTATATTTGAGAGTGTTTGTTGTTGCTGAAAAATATTGTGTTTTTTTTAACAAAATGTAAATCAGAACTAAGTGCAACAAATAGTGTACTTCATAATGTGATAAAAAGCATTGGTTAGGCTGTATCATCGTTCAAATTGCACAGCGCTCTTGCTTCGCCACCCTACTCCCTATGAAAAAACACCATTTTGAATTTACCATATTTAAAATTAATGGTCAAAGGATTACCCATTGATAGAATGTTGCGGCAACTCTTCCGTCTGCTTGGCGTCATATATATGTTGAATGCATTTCTCTTGCTAACTTTGCAAATGCGTTGTGCAGTGCATTGCATTAAAGTTGATCATGGACACACGCCAACACGTTCGCATCTAGATTTAAGCAAAACTGAATCGCCGTCATCAAAGCCGTTCTCTTCAACTGACATTGTCGCTCAGTTTGTTCTGCCACCCTTTAACAATGGAGGCGTAGCTGGTGGTCAATTCGACGGTGGTAGCTCCACATCCACATCGACGGAGGCTAACTTTGGCAATCGCACTAATGTTGCCAATGGTTTGAATATTGGTAGTTTAAATGGCCAATCGAAAAACTATTTCACTCATCTTACCTTCGATTACACTCACGACGTTCTTTATGCGGGGGCCACAAACAAAATACTAAAGTTAAATGAAAATCTACGAGTTCTCTCGGAGGCTGTCACCGGGCCCAAGCTCGATGCACCGCAGTGCCATGCCGGTGGCTGTCCAGAGGATGTGGAAACGTCGCTGGTTAATAACTATAATAAGATATTGGTAGTTAGCTACGCCCACAACGACGGCATCCTCATCTCATGTGGTAGTATACGGCAAGGTATGACAAAAAGAACATAAATTGCCTTGGGTTACTCTTATATACTTTATTTTTCATAAATTGATTTATGTATTATAATTATTTTGTATTTATAACTGAAATCTAATTTGGTTGTATTCATATTTTTTATATCCTGAACCCATTGAAAATGAAAAACCTGGGAAGGGGGCGTGGCAGACCCCATGAGGTGTATATATTCTTGATCAGGGCGACGAGCTGAGTCGATTTAGCCCTGTCCGTCTGTCCGTATGTATGAGCGCGTCACTTTCAGAAACTAAGAGCTAGAGGCTTGATATTTTTTATGTAGGTCCGTGCACTGCGTGCGCAGATCGAGTTTGTATCCAAAAATCGATAACTGCTCCCGTTTTTTGTTATCGATAAAACCCTTATCGAAAATCAGTTAAAAAATTGTATTTTCTACAGCTTTAGAGCTAGAGTCTCTAAATTTAAAATGTAGATTCATATGTATTAAGAATTTCGTTTTTGTCATATATTCCTACCACCTCGAAAATCCACCCCTTCCCAAGAAGTTCGCAACAAGCGTATTTAAAATACTAGAGACCTGTGCTTTGGCAAATCACACTTATCACGGTCTAAAAGTTTTATGAAGATTGTCCGTCTACAAAAAAGTTATTAAGCAATTAAGCTTAAATAGTAAGCCCACACGGCAGCCCATGCCTGCTTATGCATTCGCCTTTAATTAGAAAAAAAGAAAAATATTTTAAGTTCTATAGACATGTGCTTTTGGGGAATACACAAATTTTAACGTTATTATAGATAGTCTTTCTACAGAGGATTTATTCAACAAATTAACTCTCATAATATACCCCACACTGCAGCCCAAATTCTGTCGCTGCTAACTGCCCAGTTAGCAGAGTTCATACTTTTACGTGCGCTTGGCTGCATGCCTATGTTGCTGTACATGTATAGAATTATTGAAATATCAGCTCTTTGCAGGGCTTAAGCGATTTTCTAGTCCAGCAGTCCCGACAGAGCACGCTTACTTATTTTTTCATGTTCAGGGGATCACGTTGTCGAGCAGCCTCGACTAGAGCTTTCTTACTTTTTTAATGTGTTTTGGCGTTTTCTCTTCGCAGGAGCCTGTGAGATTTACAATCTTTTGCGATTTCCATCTGCTCCTCAATTTGTGGCAGTGCCATTGGCTGCTAACGATGAATATGCATCGACTTACGCATTTGTCGGTCCGTCTCGTTATTCATGGAAAGAGGAGGATATACTCTATGTGGGCACGACATTCACTAACGTCGGCGACTATCGGCATGATGTGCCAGCGATATCATCTCGACGCTTGGACGATTTAAATTATGCCGAATTTTCCATACAACAGTCAATTATTAATATCGATGTGAAATATCGTGATCACTTTCTAGTTGATTATGTTTACGGCTTCAATTCATCAGAGTATGCATACTTTGTGATTGTCCAAAAGAAGTCACATTTGGCTGAAGAGGCCGGTTATGTGACTCGTTTGGCACGTATCTGCATTACAGATCCGAATTATGACAGCTACACAGAGATAACCATTCAGTGCACTGCTACGGATGAGCAAATCGATTATAATATATTGCGAGATGCGAAGATAACGCATGCCAGCCAAAAGTTGGCCCATCAAATGGGCATCAAACGAGATGATCATGTGCTGGTGACTGTTTTCTCGCCATCAAAAGAGATAAGCGATCAGCCAGAAAACAAGTCCGCCATGTGCATTTATAGTTTGAAGGATATTGAGGAAGTTTTTATTGAGAATATACATATGTGCTTTAATGGCACTAATAAGGATCGAAATTTAGGCTATATATCTGGCACGATCAATGATGGAAAATGCCCAAATGCTGGCTCTTTGGGTAACATTTACAATTTTTGCAGTGTGGGACTTAAAATTAGTGGCGTCGCACCAATATCGGCACATGCGTTATTCCATTTTGATAATGTTTCGGTTACCTCGGTGACAGCAACAACAACCACCGATCAACAGCATTCACTTGCGTTTCTAGGCACCGAAGCCGGCACTATTAAAAAAGTATTGTTGTCCGGTCAGAAGCCCGGTGAATATGAAGAAATTGTAGTGGATGCCGGCAATCGTATACTACCCAATACCATGATGTCACCGAAAAAGGATTTTCTTTACGTCCTGTCATTGCGTAAAATAACAAAACTGCGTATTGAACATTGTTCCGTATATTCAAATTGTTCAACTTGTCTGGAGTCAAGGGATCCATTCTGTGGCTGGTGTTCCTTAGAAAAGCGCTGCACAGTGCGTTCGACGTGTCAAAGGGATACATCAGCTTCGCGCTGGCTCTCACTGGGTAGCGGTCAACAGTGCATCGATTTCGAATCGATTGTGCCAGACAAAATTCCCATTACGGAATTAACGCGCGTGCAGCTTGTTATACGTACATTGCCGGAACCATTTAATGCCAAATATCGATGTGTATTTGGAAATTCTACGCCAATTGATGCCGAGATACTGGAGCATGGTCTGGCCTGCGATACGCCTCCAATTGATCAAAGGCCAATTATTGCTGCTAATATGGATCATGTGCTGGTACCACTGTCTGTGCGAAGCTCCGAGACTAATAAGGATTTCGTGTCGCGCTCTTTTGCATTTTTTGATTGCTCTCATCACAGCAATTGTCAGTCATGTGTTCGAAGTTCGTGGGGCTGCAATTGGTGCATTTTTGATAATAAGTGTGTACACAAATCGGAACAGTGTCGTAACATGGAAAATGCAATCAGTGGAGAGAGTCAGTGTCCGCACTTACAGCGAAACCAACAACCAATTTTGCTACCAGTGCGTGTGCCAAAAGAGATAAGGTTAGAGATCGAGAATTTGCCAAAGCCAAAAAGTGCGCATGCTGGGTATTTGTGTACGATACAAATTGAGGCAGCACAAATGCTTTTACCGGCTCACATTGAGTCCAACAAGATTGTTGTGTGCGAAAAGACTCCGTACTTTTATGAGACGAATACACACGAATACGAGGCAAAGGTTGAGATAACATGGAATCGCCAACATTATGTAGACACCGCTACGGTCATATTGTATAAGTGCGACGTGCTTGGTTCTCATCGAGAGCACGCTGATTGCAGTTTGTGTGTCACACGTGATCCCAAATACCAATGCGCCTGGTGTGGTAGTTCTTGTGTGTACAATGAGACTTGTGGATCATCAACAACAATTCATGGTCATGGCCATGGCTATGATGTGAGCTCTGTTTCAAAAAATGTTCTCCTTCAAAATGAATGTCCACGACCCCGAATCGATATCATAAAACCATTGTCGGGTCCTGTGGAAGGCGGAACTTTGGTTACAATCGAGGGCAGCAATTTAGGTATTCGCGAAGAAGATGTTAGAGGCAAAATATCGATTGGAACAGTACCATGTATCTTGGTGAATTATCAAATCTCTGTTAAGATTGAATGCCGTACGGGAGCAGCATTGCATGAGATGTCGGCGCCCATTAAGGTGGCCAATGATGCTGGTTTTACGGAGTCGAGTGTTCAGTTTCATTTTAAAAATGTTCAGCTAACCGGTTTATATCCCAGTGTTGGACCCAAATCGGGTGGTACACAATTGTCCCTATTGGGAAAGTATCTAAATATTGGCTCAAGCATTCGGGCATTTCTCGATGAATATGAATGTCATATAAATGTAACTCAAGCCTCATCATCCCGCCTATCGTGCGTAACATCGGAAGCAACTCAACCCGAGCCAATTCGCTCTCTACGCTTGGTTGTAGACGGAGCTAATCGAACATTTACTTGCAAAAATTCAGATCCGGGAGAACAACTTATAAGTACATCTCTTAGCTATTATGGAGCATATCATTACAATATGCCGCCTCCGCCGTGCTCAATATTCAATTATACACAGGATCCGCGCATAATGCAAATAAAGCCGTTGCGCAGCTTTGCCAGTGGTGGTCGCATCCTAACCGTACATGGCATGTATTTGGACTCAATACAAAATCCTGAGCTTGAGGTTTTTCTGGATAATGAACGTGTAAACAAAACTTCTTGCACTGTCATCAATTCTAGCCAAATGGAGTGCCCATCTCCTCCAGTAAATCAAAAATTTGAATCATTGAAAAATGCTATTGAAATGAAATCGGATCAGAAATTCGATCGCAAACGAAAGCGCAATACACTATTCAATGATAGTTTAAATATTTACGCAACAGGCTCAACAGTATCTAGCTACTTTGCTAGCAATAGCATGGATGTAGCGGCCTTTGTGAAGGTACATGAGACTCAATTAAATTTGCAACTTAGTTTTGTCATGGATAATGTGCAGTTGGTCCGAGACTTGAATAAATATTTTCACGAAATTCGCAGCACAATTGTATACCTAAGCGATCCGAAATATTTGCCATTCCCAAATGATGGCATCAAACTTTATAAAGGTGACAGCCTAGTCATCGAGGGTGAACTGCTTAATTTGGCGGCCGATGAGTATGATGTAAATGTAACCATTGGCACTGTTCAGTGCAATATAACGAGTCTTGCTCTCACACAACTATTGTGTATACCGCCCGAGCAGCAGCCGGCCTCGACCGATGAAACTGGTATTGATCAGTCAACGGATCTGCCGCTGGTTGTCGTTAAAGTTGGTCGCAACTTGCGCTTTGTAATTGGTTATCTAAAATATGATTTGAACAAACCGTATTCGGTCTCACATGCCGTGCTAGGTATCATATTGACTGTGTCCGCATTGATCATTATCCTTGTAATTGTATTAATTATATTTAGGCGAAAGTCAACGCAAGCGGAGCGTGAATATAAACGTATACAAATCCAAATGATTACTTTGGAGAGTAATGTGCGATCCGAATGCAAACAGGCATTTGCTGAACTACAAACTGATATGACAGATCTAACGGCGGACCTTGAGAGCAGTGGCATACCAACGCTCGATCATGTCAACTATATTATGAAAGTATTCTTTCCAGGCGTATCGGATCACCCAATATTAAATTCGCAAAAAATGCGAGGCAATAGCCAGCACACAAATTATGATACTGCTATGATGCAATTCGATCAGTTGGTAAGCAACAAATATTTCCTTTTAACGTTCATTGAAACTTTGGAGACGCAACGATCATCATTTTCTATACGCGATCGTGTAAATGTTGCCTCACTCCTAATGATCGTTCTTATGAACAAAATGGAATATGCCACGGAGATTTTGAAATCGCTTTTGTTGCGTCTCATCGACAAATCACTGGCCAGTAAACATCCGCAGTTGATGCTGCGCCGAACAGAGAGTGTCGTAGAGAAGATGTTAACAAACTATTTAGCAATTTGTATGTACGACTATCTGAAAGAATATGCCGGTTCAAGTTTATTCTTGTTGTTCAAGGCAATTAAGCATCAAGTAGAGAAAGGTCTTGTCGATGCTATAACGCACGATGCACGATATTCGCTGTCCGAGGAACGTTTATTGCATGAACAAGTCACACATTCCGTTGTTATATTGCATATTCTACAGGACGATCTGGACGAGAAGGTTCAGTGTCGCGTCAATGACTGGGATACAATATCTCAAGTCAAGTTAAAGATTCTCGATGCCATATTCAAAAATACACCATTTTCAATGCGTCCATCAGTGCACGAAGTGGACCTTGAGTGGCGTCACGGTCGCGGTGGTCATTTAACCCTCCAGGATGAGGACCTTACCACAAAGACGATTAACGGCTGGAAGCGCTTGAATACATTATTCCATTACGGTGTTAAAGAATCCGCCGTTATGTCTCTTATTGCCAGACAAAATGAGAGCTACAATATGTCTTACACTAAGCACCAGGCTCCCTATCACAATTGTAAGTTTTATTTATGTAACTTAGAGAACTTGTAATTTGCTTATTAGATAACTGTTGAGATAACTGTTGTTATACATAATAATAATTATTATTTTCTGTTGCAGTTTATTATATTAATAATTCGCAGAGTCATATAATAATCAACGATATTGAATCGGGTCTCCAGCAACCCAGGCTTTATCACCTAGTAAAGCCAATAATACCCGATCACTATATGAACATAAAAAACTCGGCGATATCTGGAGGATTGGCACCAGCGCATGGTGGTACCCACTACATTGGAAATGGGAGCGAGCGAATTAACAAAACTATACCAGAAGTGTACTTAACCCGCTTGCTTGCAACGAAAGGTACTATACAGAAATTTGTTGATGATTTCTTTTCCATCATATTGACTGTAAACGAAGAGCTGCCGCCGGCTGTTAAATGGCTGTTTGATCTCCTCGATGAGGCGGCTAGACGTCATGATATTGCCGACACCGATATTTTACACGCATGGAAATCGAATAGTTTGCCACTAAGGTTTTGGGTTAACTTTATTAAGAATCCAGACTTTATATTTGATGTAAACAAAACATACTCTGTAGACTCCTGCTTGAGTGTCATCGCACAGACTTTTATGGACGCATGCTCAACAACGGAACACAGATTGGGCAAAGACTCACCATCCAATAAACTTCTATTTGCAAAGGTAATTACGCTGAGTTAATACCAATTTAAGAGTTGCACTATATGTTTGTACCTTTTCTAATACAAACCCTTCAAAAAATAAAAGCCATTGTAGTTTATAACTACAAATACATAAAATATGTGTTATCTGAAAAGATCGCGTTCTTTATCTATAATTTATATTATTTTAAATAGGATATTCCAAACTATAGAAGGATGGTTAAGGATTTCTATCGAGACGTGGCCAGGCTTCCCCAAATTAGTGATCAAGAAATGAGCACTGCAATGCAACAATTGTCAGTTCAGCAGAATGCAGAATTTGACACAATTTCTGCTTTGAAAGAACTGTATATTTATATAACTAAGTACAGAGAACAGGTGTGTAAAGAAATTGATAAAATTTCATAAGAAATGTTATTTAATTTTAAAGATTTTTCGTAGATCATGGATGCTCTGGAGTCCGATCCCAATTGTAAAAAAATGAATTTGTCTAGTAAACTTGAAAGTGTTGCCTGTACACTAGATGGCGACGATACATCAAACTGCTGACAAGAATGTTTGTCTTATTATGTGATTTACGACCTGATCTTTATTATTTCGAGCATCCCAATTTTAATTTAAATGATCAATGAATTGGGCCAGACAAAATCTACGTCCATATAAATATATTCTATCAAGTGCCAACTAGATCAACAAACTACGACACAATATAATTTAAAAGTAGTTTTCATTTATGTACATACATTTGTGACAGGAAGACATTGGGTAACAAATAGTTTGCACCATACGCGATAATAGTTAATGCTTACATTTGATGTGTTTAATACTTAAATTACGAGCAAAAATATGAAAATGAAAAGTATACTAATTTATAACATTTGAATGAAATTTATTCGTTTCTTGAACAATTAATTCACACACAAAATAATCTTTTTTAATTCCGCAAAACCGTTTATTATTTGTACCGTTTTATGGTTCTATTAGGTTGATTTGACCTACACAGATTGAAAAACGACCATTTGTCTCATACTAAGTTAAATAAGTAAAAGCACGCACGTAGATATAAAATAAATGTAGCTTTTTAAGATATTTCCAGGATTCTCATGGAGTTATTAGTAAAACGACGTAGTACACTCGTATATAACACATACACTTACAAAATTAATTTTACTCCTCGTGTTGATAATTTGGATTTGTATAAGTTATAACTTACAATAGTATCCATTTCATCGACATATGCTTTGACTGAATTGTAAAAAAAAATATTAAAAAATTGAAAGTCTGCTACTTATTGAGCGAAAATTTATTATGAGAGAAATTAATTGTATTCGAACTATATTTTATAGTACGGTAATATTAGGATCTATATGTATTTAAATTGAATATTTTTAGTAATAACAAATAGCTTACAACTTAATATTATTTGGAATTTGGAATGACAATTACCGTATTCTTCAAGGGAGCTTCATGAAAATTAATATTTACTAAATGTTAAGATCAAGACAACAGCACCATATTTTGACACGCTAATAGTTTTTTATTCTTATATAGCTCGTCTTCATGGATTTTAATTTTAGGATATTCGTACTTCAATATATTTTGCAAATGAAATCAAAAATTATGCTGTATTTTTCATTCAGTTCAATAAAGAGCCTAGAACTTTGGAACATGTGATATATAGTGAATTAGTACAGTTTAATAAGCGACGATACATATGGAATGTCTAATGTCTACTTCGAATGCCTACCCATCAAATTGTAGTCAAATAGCAAACAGCTTCAAACTATATAATTTCTACTATATACATAAATGTAATCTTGGAATTTCAATGCTTATCTTTGAAAATATATGTTCAATTAAATGTCTATGAAATAGTTTCAGTTATTCAATATATTTATATATTGCACATGTATAGTTCTGACTAGAAATATCTAATTTTACTTCAACCATCGCAATTTATAATAGAAATTACCACAAAATATTCAATTTAACATATGCCATGATGCATAATTACTTCAATTGAACTTAAATTTATAAAACTATTTTTTATTAAGCTAACATTAAATATTTAGTTTTTAAATTTTGTACTTGTTTTATTATTTCTTATATCACTTATATATGTCATATGTATTTTGTACCTTTACTTCGCTACTGTATATATAAGGAAATATATGAATACATATACATAAATGATAAGCTATATTTAGACACAAAAGTACATACAATATGTATATACCATTCGTACATTATGATAATTAATTTTTAGATCAATGTAATTATGAATGAATATTTTACTATACTAATTTGAATAAGCTTCATTATTTTAAGATAACAATATTATATATGTAACATTAAAGGATTTCAAGTGAATTTATTTATTTATTAGTTATACCTTGAACCCATTGAAAATGAGAAATCAGGGTATATTATTTTTGTGAAAATGTATGTATGTAACAGGCAGAAGGAGGCGTGGCAGACCCCATAAAGTATATATGTATGTACATTCTTGATCAGGATGACGAGCTGAGTTGATCTAGCCTTGTCCGTCTGTCCGTCCGTTCATATGAACGCAGAGATCTCCTAAACTACAAATGCTAGAGACTCTTATGTACATACATATGTACAAAAACACATGCACACACCCCTACGCATGCATCCACATGAACGCATAAACACGCGCTCTGAACTACGCCGTTACCAGAAACTGCGCTAAGGTTGTAGTGTGGACTATGTTATGAGAACCTATTTGTTGAATAAATCTTTTTGCAATGGGACTATCTTCATCAACCTTTCAGAACGTGATAATAACATTAAATTGTGTGTATACGTTTTTTTTTTGATTTGGGGCGAAGGACAATGGGAAATCAGGGTATAATGGTATGTAACAGGCAGAAGGAGGCGTGGCAGACCACATAAAGTATATATATTCTTGATCAGGGCGACGAGCTGAGTCAATTTGTCCGTCCGTCCGTCTGTCCGTATGTATGAACGCGTCGATCTCAGAAGAGACTTGACTTTTTTTTCGTAGGTCGGTATATTGAACGCGCATATCAAGTTTGCTTTCAAAAATCGATAACTCCTACCTTTATTTTGTTATCGATTAAAAACCTTATCGAAAACCAGTTAAAAAATTATATTTCCTACATCTTTAAAGCTTGAGTCTCCAAATTTTAATTGTAGATTCATATGTATTTTTAAGAATTTCGATTTTTGTCATATTTCACCCTCCGCTCCTCAAAACACCCCCTTTTCTTCAAGTTTACAAAACCCGTATTTCAAATACTAGAGACTTGTGCGTTGGCACATACACACATTTTAATTTTATAATCACGGTCTGGAAGTTTTATCAAGATTGTCAGTCTACAAAAAAAGTAATTAAACAATTAAGTTTATACTTGCGTGCGTATGTGTGTGTGCATGTGTAAGTAGAAATGAAGCGACAAATTATTGAAATATTAGTTCCTGGAAGGGTTCAGGGGATCTCGTAGTCGAGTTATCTCGACTAGAGCTTTCTTACTTGTCTGTTTTATAAAAACATTGGGCCGGGTCGGGCTGGATTTCGACTAATGCCCACCTCTACCCTGAACCCATATAATGAATTTGTTAAAATGTATCTAACATGCAGTTCACCTAAAGTATATGCATATATTCTTAATCAGGGTGATCATCTGAGTTGAACTAGCCATGTCCGCCTGTCTGCGCCTTCGTATGACGGCGTTCATATAAACTTCAAGTGATTGAGACTTTAACAAGTAAGAGGATTCTAGTCGAAACTGCTCGACTAGGAGATACCCTGAACCCTGCAAAGTACTGATATTTCAATCATTCTACACCCATACGCATGCATCCATACGAACGCATAAACACGCGCTCTGCTAACTGCGCAGTTACCAGTTACTGCGCTTGGTCTGCCGTGTGGGCTATATTATGAGAATTTATTTGTTGAATAAATCCTTTTGTCGAGGGACTGTTTTTATCAAATTTTCAGAACGTGATAATAACATTCAAATGTGTATATATGCCAAAGCACAAGTTTCTAGTACTTAATATACGTTTTTTTAAATTTGGGGCGAAGGGGGCGTGTTATCCAAAATCTGTAAATAAAATCTTTGTCTTTATCACATAAATCTACACAGTAAATCTGAAATCTAGGCCTAGCAGTATTCAAGGCTTAAAAAACAAAGTCCGATTTTCGATTATTATCGATAAAAAAGGAATGGAATGAGTTATCGAAAAAATATGATAAGCTCGTACTGCGTATGGTATACACGAGTATACATGTAAAATCATGTAATCTCTAGCATTTGTAGTTAAGGAGATCTCTGCGTTCATCCGTTCATCCGGACGTACGGACAGACGGACATGGCTAGATCAGCTCAGCTCGTCATCCTGATGATGAATATATATACTTTATGGGGTCTGCCACGCCTTCTTCTGCCTGTTACATACATTTTCACAAAATCATTATACCCTAAATTTTAATTTTCAATGGGTTCAGGGTATAAAAAACCTATGTACATATTTCAAATACGACTGGTTTGTGCTTTGGCAAATACATACTATGTATGTATGTACATAAATTTGAATATTTTAAAAGTTTGCTCACAATAAATGAAGATTTATTAAACAAGAAGGTTCTATTTATATAGTCCACACTGCAGTCCAACCACAGTCGCTGCTAACTGCGTAGTTAGTATGTCGAGCAGTCTCGACTAGAGCACTCTTACTTGTCATAATTATCTATGCCCTACGCAACGACTACGACTTGTCTGCAGTATAAGGATTTTATTGTTGAATAACTTTTGCGCTAGATGGAGTGGAGATCTGTGTATTTATCAATGAAATACTTAATTCGAGGTCGGGACTATACAAACTTTATGTATCCATAAGAGAAACTTCCACTTAAAATTTAAATTTTCCATCTTTTGTGTCAATTAAAGTTTATGGGCTGATACGTTCAGACGGAGGTACGGACAGGCTTTTATCTACTTATCGAATCCTGGTAATAATTATAGATTATGGAGTCTTCCATGCGACCTGTCTGTTATATACATACATGTACATACATACATATGTAAGTGCATTGTATGAAAATTTTCACAAATCACATTTTTCTCAGTTACATACATACATATGTATGTACATAGGCATAGTGCATTTTTTCCCAGAGCTTACTGTGCATTTCATTATGCTGCTGCCACTACATTAGTTGTTCTAATAATTTTGTATACCCTGTAGTTCAGGGCCTAAACCCATTGAAAATCAGGGTATAAGGAGACGTTACAGACCCCATAAAGTATATATGTACATACATACATATGTATATATTATTATCATATTATTTTCACGTTCTGAGAATTTGATGATGATAGTCCCACTACAAAAGTATTTATTCAACAAATAAATTTTCATAATATGGCCCATACTGCAGCCCAAAGCCAGTCGCTGCTAACTACGAAGTTAGCAGAGCGCGTACTTATTCATGCGTGTATGTGTGCATGTGTTTTTGCATGTGTGCATAAAAGGAGCGTGGAATGATTGGAGTAATAGCTCTTTGTAGGGTTAAGGGATCTCCTAGTCGTGCGGTCCCGACTAGAAAGCTCTTGGTTATATATGATCAATATCATCAAATATCTACATATGCAGCTCTTAGTTCTAACTCTGTTAATAGCAGTAGAGATAGCGTGTGCCTGATTTTTGTGTATGTATGTACATATATATGTATATATATTTATGTATGTACATACATACATACGTACGTATAAATGCATGTATTTCTAGTAATGCTTAAAACAGCTACATATGTATGTATGTATGTATGTATGTGTGTACATACATATGTACACCACACGTTGTTTACTTTAACATGCTCATATTTCTTAGTTGATAGAAGCTGTGAGTCATCTCATGAGCAGACATACACACACATGCATACATCGCATGTAAATGTGTATGTGTATTTACATAGGCACAGTTTTTGAAAGAGCACACAAACATACATATGTACATATATACATATTATGTCCATATGTGCATGTATGCATACATATGTATGTATGTTTGTATGCAACTAATTATCTCTCACAAAGAATGTTTACTGTTCTCTCTACTTTCACAGATGAGTGGCTTTTAATACCCTGAACCCATTGAAAATGGGAATTCAGGGTATAATGTTTTTGTTAAAATGTATGTAACAGGCAGAAGTAGGCGTGGCAGAGTTGATCTAGCCATGTCCGTCTTTCCGTCCGCCCGTCTGTCCATCCGCTCGTCTGTGCGTTTGTCCGTCCATATGAACGCAGAGATCTTCGAAACTACAAATGCTAGAGATTACATGATTTTACATGTATACTCGTGTATACCAATACGCAGTACGAGTTATTTATACTTTTTCAATAACTCATCCCATTTCCTTTTTATCGATAATAATCGAAAATCTGACTGAGAATAACTTGATAAATATAAAAATTTTGTAATTTATAGATTTTGGATACCACGCCCCCTTCGCCCCCTATGTCAAGTACTATAGACTTGTGCTCTGTACACACATTTTAATATTATTATCACGTTCTGAAAGTTTGATGAAGATAGTCCCACTGAAAAAAGATTTATTCAACAAATAATTTCTCAAATTATAGCCCACACGGCAGCCCAAGAGCAGTTGTTGGTAACTGCGTAATTAACAGAGCGCGTTTTTATTCGCTCGTGTGGATGCATACGTATGGGTGTGTGCATGTGTTTTTGAATATGAGCATAAAAGCGTAGAATGATCGGAATATCAGTACTTTGCAGAGTTCAGAGTATCTCCTAGTCGAGCAGTCTCGAGTGGATTTAGCCCTGTCCGTCCGTCCGTCCGTCCGTATGTATGAACGCGTCGATCTCAGAAGATATAAGAGCTAGAGATTTGAAAATTCTTTTCGTAGGTTCGTATAGGGAGCGCGCATATCAAGTTTATTTTTTAAAATCGATAAGTGCTCTCGTTATTTTGTAATCGATTAAAATCCTTATCGAAAACCAGTTAAAAAATTATATTTCCTTCATATTTAGAGTTAGAGTCTCCAAATTTGAAATGTAGATTCATATGTATTTTTAAGAATTTCGGTTTTTGTCATATTTTACCCGCCACCCCCAAAAACACCCCCTTTCCCACAAGTTTGCAAAAGCTGTATTTCAAATACTAAAGAAATACTAAATACTAAAAACACATTTAAATGTTATAATCACGGTCTGAAAGTTTTATTGAGATTGTCAGTCTACAAAAAAAGTTATTAAACAAATAAGTTAACATAGTAAGCCCACACTGCAGCCCATGCCTGCTTATACGTGCGTGTGTATGTGTGTGTGGATGTGTAAGTAGAAATGAAGCGCCGAATTATTGAAATATTAGTTCCTGGAAGGGTGCTTTGGCATATACATATACACATTTGAATGTTATTATCACGTTCTGAAAATTTGATGAAAACAGTCCCACGACAAAAAGATTTGTATATGTGCATGAAAGAATTGTAGAATGATTGGAATCAGTACTTTGGAGGGTTCAGGGTATCTACTAGTCGCTTGCTTAAAGCTAACGGATATATTCATATTTTTTGGGGTTACCCCACTTAATACATTGTATGATTGCCCAAAAACATGGAATTCTAAATTAGAATTATGTGTAACAAAGTGCTGTTACTTGAATAATAATCAATTTCATTTTCCTCAACCTTCTTAATATATCAAACAATGTTCAATGTAAATTCTATGTAAACATGATATCTCAGCTGCACAGACATAAAATAAGTCTAAACTCTATATAAAGAAACAAGTAGGAGGGCTCTAGTCGAGACTGCTCGACTAGGAGATACCCTGAACCCTGCAAAGTACTGATTCCAACAATTATACACTTCTTTCATGCACATATACAAAAACACATACACACACCCGTACGCATGCATCCATACGAACGCATAAACAATTGCTCTGCTAACTGCGCAGTTACTGCGCTTGGGCTGCCGTGTGGGCTACATTATGAAAATTTGTTTTTGAATAAATCTTTTTGTAGTGGGACTATCTTCATCAAATTTTTAGAACGTGATAACAACATTCAAATGTGTGTATATGCCAAAGCACAAGTCTCTAGTACTTGATATACGTTTTTTTCAAATTTGGGGCCAAGGGGGCGCGGCATCGAAAATCTGTAAATAACAAAATCTTTGTATTCATCACATAAATCTACACAGTAAATCTGAAGTCTCTAGGTCTAACAGTATTCAAACTAGGCTTTAAAAACAAAGTCAGATTTTCGATAGTTATCGATAAAAAATAAATGAGATGAGTTATCGAAAAAATATGATAAACTCGTACTGCGTATGGTATACACGAGTATACATGTAAAATTTCAAGTCTCTAGCACTTGTACTTTAGGAGATCTCTGCGTTCCTACGGACGGACAGACGGACAGACAGAGAAGATACATACATATGTATGTAGTATACGTATATGAATGTATTCCTAAGAACTTGTATTTTACCTGTTGTTGTCGTGATCGAGTAAAAAAATAAGTAAGAGTGCTCTAGTCGAGACTGCTTGACTAGGAGATACCCTGAACCCTGCAAACTGCTGATATTCCAATCATTCTACACTTCTTTTATGCACATATACAAAATAATATGCACACACCCATAGTATGCATCCATACGAACGCATAAGCACGCGCTCTGCTAACTGCGCAGTTACCAGTTACTGCGCTTGGGCTGCCATGTGGGCTTTATTATGAGAATTTATTTGTTGAATAAAAAGATTTTGTAGTGAGAATATCTTCATCAAACTTTTAGAACGTGATAATAACATTCAAATGTGTGTATATGCCAAAGCACAAGTTTCTAGTACTTGATATACGTTTTTTTTTCAAATTTGGGGCGAAGGGGGCGTGGTATCAAAATCTGTAAATGACAAAATCTTTGTCTATATCACATAAATCTACACAGTAAATCTGAAATCTCTAGGTCTAACAGTATTGAAATTAGGCTTAAAAACGAAACAAAATCATCGATTATTGTCGATAAAAAAGAAATTGAATGAGTTATCGAAAAAAAATATGAAAAAAATATGATAAACTCGTACTGCGTACGGTATACACGAATATACATGTAAAATTTCAAGTCTCTAGCATTTGTAGTTAAGGAGATTTCTGCGTTCATACGGACGGACGGACGGACAGACGGACATGGCTAGATCAACTCAGCTCGTCATCCTGATCAAGAATATATATACTTTATAGGGTCTGCACGCCTCCTTCTGCCTGTTACATACATTTTCATTAAAACATTATACCCTGAATTTCCATTTTCAATGGGTTCAGGGTATAATAAAAACACATGTTGTGTAGGAAAACACACACGTACATATGTACATACATATGTACATACATATTACAATCAAATGTATTTGCCCAATGGATGCGTGGGGGGAGGACAATGTTGGCCACACATTCATATGGAGAAGCCTCAGATATTAGGACTTGTGCAGCACTAACAGAGTTCCTAATCATATGACGCGCACTGTTCACATATCGGTTAAGTGGGTGTGCGTGTGTGTATGTGGGTACAAGCAAGAGATTGTTTGTATTGTGGTTGGCTGCTGAGTAAGCATTTATTTTGTGGTATTTCGTATTTCAGTCGCATATGAAGTGCTAAACGAACAGGTTTTCGTCGCTGCTCGTTGTAAATTAAATCTATGGATACAGCCCGGTTGCTGATCACGAACGCCAAATAATAATAAATATATAATAAACACTCTGAAATTATACTGTGATCCTTAACTATACTCGATAACTTATAACTAAAAACTAAGAAGTACTTTGTGCTGATTTAATTTAATCTCAGCACACAAGCCATAGACCTACCTACATATATGTATATGTATATGTTTCTCAATACATCTCCATACACACATATGTGTGTATGTATTAAGATGGATAGCTTGATGTGTTGGAAATGAGTATGCAAATGAGAGTGTGAGAATCGAAAGACCGACAGATCGAAAAATCAAGCAACAACACACTCTGATAGTTAATTCAAGTAATTTCTGTGTCATCTTGCGATCTATAGAGGCCATGTGGTATAAAAATGAAAATACGTATCGAATCTGAATTCTTTTCAGCAGCATTCCAAAGTATTTTCGATTGGATGGACTTTCAAATAACAACGCAAAGGGCCAACATACCAGAAAACAGTTTATTCGAATACAACGGGAACAGAAAGAACTTACGTTACAGTTTAAGGCAAAGTATTTTGGATGTAAAATACATTTACAGTGCATTGCACTTTTGCGATATTTATTGTTGCTATCACAATGATGCAGAGCGGATTCGAACGGAATCGAACCGATCCCCGAATCGTCGGATCTTCTCCTCAATATTGTCGAAATTAACGCAATTATGTTTCGTGCTTATTTTATTGTTGCCATTTTTATTTACCTGCTCTTCATTGATACAGGAAGCCAATGGAAAGGATGTTGAGGCGATTCCAACTATATCATCAAGCCTAAAAAAATTGTGGCTCAGCTCCATATATACGCACCCTGTACAGCAAGGGCTAAAAGCAAGAGACTCATGCCAAAATAAATGGAATTTCAAACTAAAGTTTAGCAACTACACAAATAATATATATAATTTAAATGAAAATGATAATCAAAATATCGCCATGAATAGCCATAGCCATAGCTATAGCCATAGAATAATAAATGGCACATATCCATCTAATCACAGTTTAAATGAATATAGTCTGATATTTCTAAGTCAATTTGGCAGTAAACAAAACAAAACAAAGCAAAATATTGTAGCACATACCACAAAGTCAAGTTCCGGTTCCAACTCAATTTCCGGTTTCAATAGTAAACTCACTAAAAGAAGTATTAATACTACTCAAGAAATTTCGCGTCCGCGTAAAACTAACGGCAAACATAAAGGTGGCAACAAAATATTGGAAGACGAATTAAGAAAACGCAAAAAATATCACCAGACACACAAAAATTTTATTAATAAACAGAAGTTAACGGAATTAGTTATGAACGGACTTGGATTAAAGAAATTGCCTGATATGAAGAAGGTAAAATTAATAATTAATAATTAGGTGTGTGAAATTGATCTCTTCTCTTCTCTTCTCTTCTCTTCTCTTCTCTTCTCTTCTCTTCTCTTCTCTTCTCTTCTCTTCTCTTCTCTTCTCTTCTCTTCTCTTCTCTTCTCTTCTCTTCTCTTCTCTTCTCTTCTCTTCTCTTCTCTTCTCTTCTCTTCTCTTCTCTTCTCTTCTCTTCTCTTCTCTTCTCTTCTCTTCTCTTCTCTTCTCTTCTCTTCTCTTCTCTTCTCTTCTCTTCTCTTCTCTTCTCTTCTCTTCTCTTCTCTTCTCTTCTCTTCTCTTCTCTTCTCTTCTCTTCTCTTCTCTTCTCTTCTCTTCTCTTCTCTTCTCTTCTCTTCTCTTCTCTTCTCTTCTCTTCTCTTCTCTTCTCTTCTCTTCTCTTCTCTTCTCTTCTCTTCTCTTCTCTTCTCTTCTCTTCTCTTCTCTTCTCTTCTCTTCTCTTCTCTTCTCTTCTCTTCTCTTCTCTTCTCTTCTCTTCTCTTCTCTTCTCTTCTCTTCTCTTCTCTTCTCTTCTCTTCTCTTCTCTTCTCTTCTCTTCTCTTCTCTTCTCTTCTCTTCTCTTCTCTTCTCTTCTCTTCTCTTCTCTTCTCTTCTCTTCTCTTCTCTTCTCTTCTCTTCTCTTCTCTTCTCTTCTCTTCTCTTCTCTTCTCTTCTCTTCTCTTCTCTTCTCTTCTCTTCTCTTCTCTTCTCTTCTCTTCTCTTCTCTTCTCTTCTCTTCTCTTCTCTTCTCTTCTCTTCTCTTCTCTTCTCTTCTCTTCTCTTCTCTTCTCTTCTCTTCTCTTCTCTTCTCTTCTCTTCTCTTCTTCTTCTCTTCTCTTCTCTTCTCTTCTCTTCTCTTCTCTTCTCTTCTCTTCTCTTCTCTTCTCTTCTTCTTCTCTTCTCTTCTCTTCTCTTCTCTTCTCTTCTCTTCTCTTCTCTTCTCTTCTCTTCTCTTCTCTTCTCTTCTCTTCTCTTCTCTTCTCTTCTCTTCTCTTCTCTTCTCTTCTTCTTCTCTTCTCTTCTCTTCTCTTCTCTTCTCTTCTCTTCTCTTCTCTTCTCTTCTCTTCTCTTCTCTTCTCTTCTCTTCTCTTCTCTTCTCTTCTCTTCTCTTCTCTTCTCTTCTCTTCTCTTCTCTTCTCTTCTCTTCTCTTCTCTTCTCTTCTCTTCTCTTCTCTTCTCTTCTCTTCTCTTCTCTTCTCTTCTCTTCTCTTCTCTTCTCTTCTCTTCTCTTCTCTTCTCTTCTTTTCTCTTCTCTCATACATTTATATATGACATACCATTTAATGTTATTTTTTATATTCTATCTCCTTCCAATCACAGGCAAACATTAGCCAATTAGAATACTCAAGCAAATACCTACAGTATTTAGAGCGTATCAGAAAAAATCAGGGAGTTGCAGACGGTAAGGACGGCAACCTTTATTCTTCAGGAGGAGATCCACCCTCAACAACACTTCGTATTTTAACCATTGTAACAAATAGTTTTAACGATATAACCGACAAACGATCCCGACGTCAACGTAAACGTCGTGCTCCTAGAGGAATAAGAAAAGGTAATCTGGAGTCGAGGAGGGAATCGTTTAGCGAGAAGACAAATATCATCTTACATTTTCCATTAGCCATTAACGATGCTGATGAATTTCACTACAAGAAACTAGATGAGGCGAACGTAAGGCTAATGATGTTATACAATCCAGCATTGGCAGCACAATCACATCACCATAGATCAAGTATAGAACAAGGAGTTAAAAAGAAATATAACAATTCCATGAATCACAAAGCGAACTGCAATACAGATAGCACGATTCCCGCAAATAATCAACAAAATCGTAGACCCAAAGCCCGCAGTCACATTTTAAAACTAACCGTTTATCAACTGCTGCCAATGCACAAGCGCAAGCAGGTTGATTCCCGTAAAATAGAGTTTGAGAATGCGATGGATGTGGACGAAACGCGCAGCCAGTGGCTAGAATTTGATGTCACCGAGGCGGTGCGTGGGTGGTTAAACAAGAGCTGCGAGAACCTGGGCATAGAGATTCAATGTGATAAATGTCGACGCATTGGGGCTCGCATACTCAGCGATGTTTTCAGATCCGATCATCTGGATCAGAAAAATTATGAGGATGATGACGATCGATTTCATCTGTCGCCAGTTTTGAATATTATTGGACACATTGGTCGCACTCATCGTGAAAAAGGTATACAATCGTTTCATCATAGCAACTACTCTCATCATCGCAATCCAAATAAAGCTAAAATGTGGCCTAATAGTTGCTACAAACCTCATCAACGTTGCTGCCGACATCAATTAAATGTTGCTTTTAAAGAAATCAAAGGATTCGAGTTCATCATACAGCCAAAGATTTTCGACGCCGGCTATTGCCTTGGGCGTTGTCCTCCTAGGCACAATCCTGCCCATCACCACGCTCTACTCCAGAGCCTAATATGGCAACAAGACCATAACCGTGTACCTCGACCCTGCTGTGCCCCATCGAAGCTCACGGAGCTAGAAATATTGCACGTGGATGAGGACCATAGTGATAAGCTTAAGATATCAACATGGAGCAATATGCAAGTTTCCGAATGCGGATGTTCATAAATAAATTGTAAACCATTTTCTGCTGCCTTCAGTATTTAGATGGCTTATACTTAAATATACAGTGGAATCCCGATATTTGATGGGTTTGATAGTTTTACAATTTGTCGTGACTTTCATTTAACGAGACACAAAAATAGTGCAAATTAACGGGTATTTTATATTTTTCACTTGTTTCTGACATCTCGTATAGGTTCTGTTGTAAAATTATATCATCTACATCTTCATAAGAAGAACATTCTTCAAGATTTGCATTTAGATGCTTTAGAAATTTCATACTCATTCACGAAAGTGAAATGAATATATTGGTTTTGTCTCTCCGTATGAATGCAATCTATGTCGACGCTAGTAAAGCTACATACTTGGAATCAGGAACGTATACTCGGGTTGACAACCCAAGATCAAAACAAGTAAGAAAACTCTAGTCGAGACTGCTCGACTACGAGATCCCCTGAACCCTTCCAGGAACTAATATTACAATAACTCATCGCTTCATTTCTACTTACACATGCACACACATATAAACACATACACACATACGCACTCACGTATAAACAGGCAAGGGCTGCTGTGTGGGCTCACTGTGGGAACTTATTTGTTTACAAATTTTTTTTGTAGACGAACAATCTTGAACAAACTTTCATTAATATTAAAATGAATGTGTGTGCCAACGCACAAGTGTCGAGTACCTAAAATACGGCTTTAGCAAACTTGGAAACTCTAGCTCTAACGATGTAGGAAATATAATTCTTTAACTGGTTTTCGATAAGGTTTTGAATCGATAGCAAAATAACGAGAGTAGTTATCGATTTTTGAAAACAAACTGATATGCGCGCTCACTATACGGACCTATGAAAAAAAAATTCAAATCTCTAGCTCTTATATCTTCTGAGATCGACGCGTTCATACATACGGACAGACGGACGAACGGACGAATGGACGGACGGACGGACAGACAGACGGACAGGGCTAGATCAACTCGGCTCGTCGCCCTGATCAAGAATTTATATACTTTATGGGGTCTGCCACGTCTCCTTCTGCCTGTTACATACATTTTAACAAAAACATTATACCCTGAAATCCCATTTTCAATGGGCTCAGGGTATAACAAGTAAGAAAGCTCTAGTCGAGACTGCTCGACTACGAGATCCCCTGAAACCTTCCAGGAACTAATATTTCAATAATTCGGCGCTTCATTTCTACTTACACATCCACACACACATACACACGCACGTATAAACAGGCATGGGCTGTATTGTGGACTTACTATGTTAACTTATTTGTTTAATAACTTTTTTTGTAGACGGACAATCTTAATAAAACTTTCAGACCGTGATTATAACATTTAAATGTGTGTATTTAGTGTTTAGTATTTGAAATACAGCTTTTGCAAACTTGTGGGAAAGGGGGTGTTTTGGGGGGTGGCGGGTAAAATATGACAAAAACCGAACTTCTTAAAAATACATATGAATCTACATTTCAAATTTGGAGACTCTAGCTCTAAAGATGTAGGAAATATAATTTTTTAAATGGTTTTAGATAAGGTTTTTAATTGATAACAAAAAAACGGGAGCAATTATCGATTTTAAAAAATAAACTTGATATGCGCGGACCTACAGCTTAAAATTTCAAGTCTCTAGCTCTTATATCTTCTGAAATCGACGCGTTCAAACATACGGACAGACGCACAGACAGACAGACAGACGGACAGGGCTAAATCGACTAAGCTCGTCGCCCTGATCAAGAATATATATATACTTTATGGGGTCTGCCACGCGTCCTTCTGCCTGTTACATACTTTTAACAAAACCATTATACCCTGATTTCCCAATGGGTTCAGGGTATAAGAAGTAAGAAAGCTCTAGTCGAGACTGCTCGACTACGAGATCCCCTGAACCCTTCCAGGAACTCATATTTCAGTAATGCGTTGCTTCATTTCTACTTACACATGCATACATACGCTCGCACGTATAAACAGGCATGGGCTGCTGTCTGGGCTTACTATTTGAACTTATTTGTTTAACAAATTTTTTTGTAGCCAAACAATCTTCATATAACTTTTAGACCGTGATAATAACATTAAAATGTGTATGTACCAAAGCACAAGTCTCTAGTATTTCAAATACGCTTTTTGCAAACTTGTGGGGAAGGGGGTGATTTGGGCTGGGGGTAAAATATAACAAAAATCGAAATTTTATAAAATACAAATGAATCTACGTTAAAAATTTGAAGGCTCTAGCTTAAAAGATGTGGGAGATATAATTTTATAACTGATTTTTGATAAGGGTTTTTATCGATAACAAAATAAAAGGATGCAGTTATCGATTTTTGGAAATATACTTGATCTGCGCGTGATATACACGGACGTACAGTTTCATGTCTCTAGCTCTTATATCTTCTGAGATCGACGCGTTCAAACATACGGACAGACAGATAGACAGACAGACGGACAGGGCTAAAACGACTTAAATCTTATATCTTCTGAGATCGACGCGTTCAAACATACGGACAGACAGATAGACAGACAGACGGACAAGGCTAAATCGACTTAAATCGTCGCCCTGATCAAGAATATATATACTTTATGGGGTCTGCCACGCCTCCTTCTGCCTGTTACATACTTTTAATAAAAACCATTATACCCTGATTTCCCATTTTCAATGGGTTTATGGTATAAAAATTAAAAAGATATTCTCGCGGGATTCGAAGTTGCACCACAATCAACTAGCAAAATAGCAATTCAAAGAGAATTCAATCGCAATTGAGATTCTTAGAATTGCATGAATACGCAATTGAATGTACATACATACATACATACACATTTTCAGCGCGTAAAAATCGCTGGCATGTTGAAAATATGTGTGCAGATGTATGTACATATATATGTATATATAAGTATTTTTGGGTTATTTAAACACAAACAAAATTTAAGTTATAATAAATAACTCATAACAATAAATATTATGTAAGTTAAGGATCGTGGCGCCATACGACTCTAGTGGCGGTCACATCCAAGGGTATTCTTACAGTAATTCCGTTTTCATGATTAAGATAACTCAAGAGAATAAACTACGACCAAGATATTCGTATTTCGATCGTTATAATTTTATTCTCATTTGTTAGTACTTAAGAGTAGCTTATGATTTGGTTCAGCTGCAAGTGCGAACTGACTAGCCCTTGATCAGGCGGCGGCCTCTTCACTTGGCGTCGCGGTTGCGACGTTGACATCGTAGCGGCCGAGCAGCAGCGGCGGCGGCTGTCGCGTATCTTAAATTGAAATATCAGTTCCTAGAAGGGTTCAGGGGATCTCGTAGTCGAGCAGTCTCGACTAGAGCTTTCTTACTTTATTTATTTATTTATTTATTTAAAAAGATTGACAAAACTAGAGTCAACTTAACAAAAAATTGTAAAGTATATTAAATAGCCTAAAACAAGTAAGAGGGCTCTAGTCGAGACTGCTCGACTAGGAGATACCCTGAACCCTGCAAAGTGCTGATATTCCAATCATTGTACACTTCTTTCATGCACTTACGAACGCATAAACATGCGCTCTGCAAACTGCGCAGTTACCAGTTATTGCGCTTGGGCTGCCATGTGGGCTATATTATGAGAATTTATTTGTTGAATAAATCTTTTTGTAGTGGAACTATCTTCATCAAACTTTTAGAACGTGATAATAACATTCAAATGTGTGTATATGCTAAAGCACAAGTCTCTAGTACTTGATATACGTTTTTTTTTCAAATTTGGGGCGAAGGGGGCGTGTTATCCAAAATCTGTAAATTACAAAATCTTTGTATTTATCACATAAATCAGCACTGTAAATATGGTCTAACAGTCTTTAAATTAAACTTAGATCAGATTTTCGATAATTATCGATAAAAAATAAATGGATTGAGTTATCGAAAAAATATGATAAACTCGTACTGCGTATGGTATACACGAGTATCCATGTAAAATTTCAAGTCTCTAGCACTTGTAGTTTAGGAGATCTCTGCGTTCATACGGACGGACGGACGGACGGACAGACGGACGGACGAACAGACGGACATGGCTAGATCAATTCAGCTCGTCATCCTGATCAAGAATATATATACTTTATGGGGTCTGCCATGCCTCCTTCTGCATGTTACATACATTTTCGCAAAAACATTATACCTTGATTTCACAGCTATATATTAGTGATATTATTGAACTAAGAAAGATAGAGATTATTAATGGAAACTTACAAAATACTTATTAAAGAACGTTAAAAGTAAATATGGTAAATAGGAATTGGAAATCACTACACAATGTGGATGCTCTGCCGGAACATCTATATGTATCAGCTCACGCGTGGGCAGTGTGTGTGATTTCCCTAAAATTACCTGCAAGCAAAGATTTAATTAACGGGAGAGAGAGAGCAAGAGAGAACACATGATAATATTTATTGTAATTATGCCATAAAACGTGAAACGCGCTATGCAAAGAATAATCTGATGTGCACAAAGGTAAATATAACGGACGAAAGTGTCTGGTTGTTCTAGAAGGAACAGAGAAATTAAGTTGCTTTAAGAAATAGGGCGTATCTATATTACCAATAATCAAGTTATGTAAGAAAACAATCCCTAGAATTGTCCTACGATTGATTAAAGATGGAAGATTTATAAGAAGAAGCCTACTATGGTATGACGGTAAACGAAGATTAGGATCCCAGTTTAGATCACGCAACGCGAAAAGAAGAAACTGTTTCTGAACCGATTCAATACGATCCTGGTACAATTTATGATTATCCACACCCTTTGAGTCCTACATTTTAAATAGGATGAAATCCAAGACATAAGTTTGGGGTGAAATCCTAAGCGATCCAGCTTGTGAATTACGATGTCAGGATTAACAGAATCACATGCTTTACTGAAAATAAAGAACATTAGTTTGCATTTTATTTAAAAAGCTATCATAGATTAGACAATTAAATTTAAGTAGGTTAGTTGAGGTTGATCGATTTTGAAAGAAGCCATGTTGGAATGGAGAAACAATCGATTTACAAAAATGGTGCAGGGTTGATTTTTTCAAATAATTTCGGGATTGCAGATAGCTTTGCAATACCTCTATAATTTGAAATATCAGACCTCCCTCCTTTTTTATGTAGAGGAATGATGAAGGACTCTTTCCAAATAGAAGGAAAAACAGAAGTCTCCAAGGACAAGTTAAACAGTTTTAATAAAGGTAACTGTAAAGAACCACTGCATTTTTTTATAACACAACTTGGAATGTTATCAGCGCCAGGAGAAGATGATTTCAATGGCTGAAGCTAGAGAATCAGGGGAAACATTAGGAACATTAATAATATTAGTTGAAGGAATAAAACTTGAGTAAGAAATGGCATGGGGATCCACAGAAAAATAAGTGGATTGAAAAAAATTTGCAAAAGGGAGGAGGAGGAGTCATGGTTATTACAAGTTTTTTCTTCTCCAAGGAAAAATTTGAATGGTAAATTAGAAGATTTACGCTTCGTGTTCACAAAAGAGTAAAATTGCTTTGGATTACGAACAAATTGCCTTTTGCAAATTCCCTGTTACGGCTAAGACAACAAGCCAGTAAGTGCTGGTTTGGAGCCACCAAGATCGAAATCCAGGAAATCTGCATCGCTGATAAAACAATTGATGCTTGGGCTAAGAAAAAGAGGCTATTGGAATCGGAGCTCAAGCTGAAGGAGATAATAATTATGTGCACAGTTGAAGAACAAGTGAACCAGCAGTCAGAGGCAATGTTGATACCGCCGGATGCCGACATTGTAAAGAAAATCGCGGCTCAGACAAAAAGAGGAAAACGGCAAGGCGCTAAGAGCAGTTCTGAAAGTCTTTGATAACAACAACGTGGTGCTGAATAAGCAGAAATGTATGTATATATTAAACAAATAAACTTAAATTTCTAGGTTACATTCTGTCGGACCATGGTATCGAAGTGGATCCAAAGAAGGTCAAAGTGATTACAGACTTCCGTGCTCTTAAAACTAAGGAGGACACAAGAAGCTTTCTAGGCCTCGTAACATAAGTAGGGAAATTTATACCGGATACCAACACGACTGAGCCACTGATAAAATTGATAAAGGCAAACACCAAATTTGAATGGAAAGACAAGGAACAGTGAGCTTTCGATACCTTGAAAACACAAGTCGTCGATGTAACAAATATGTCATATTTTAATAAAATTTTTCGTACGTGTCTCATAACCGATGCTAGCCCAGTGGCATTGGGAGCTGTCCTAGTACAGATTGATGACCACGACGTGCATCATATCGTATCGTTCGCCATTAAAAGTCTAACTGATGTGGAAAAAAGATATTCGCAAACGGAGAAAAAAGCTTGGCTCTAGTGTGGGCAGTGGAGAAATTCTACTACTACCTAGCAGGACTCGAATTTGATCTGATAACGGACCATAAGTCTTTGGAAGCCATCTTCTAACCAACTTCGAAGCCACCGGCACGTATTAAACTGTGGTTGCTTGGATGAGCAAAGTCGCTAACCATATCAGAAATCATGCAATCAATAATCAATAAATCATCAGAAAAGTTGCAGGACGAGGAAATAATCGATGCAATGACCTAGCTTTGCACTAACTCATGGGAGTTGAACTCATCTAGCCCATATTATCCATTCCGATGGGAGTTATCGTCAGTTGGCAATGCACTTTTACGTGGAACCAAAATAGTCATACCAACAGTACTACGATCCCAAGTGCTTGAGCTAGCCCACGAGGGCCACGAGGGCTACGATCAAAGGTGTGGTGGCCAAGGATCGACCGAGAAGCATAAAATTTTGTTAAGGTCTGTAGAGACTGCATCTCCGAATCTTTAGCAAATAAACCGGTGATGGATCGGCATGCATTCAAAGCAGGCTCTTGGCAATGTGTCGCATCCGATCTACTTGGACCTTTGCCAAGCAATGGCCATGTATGTACTGATGTTAATCGACTACTTTTCCAGATACATGAAATTTAAATTTATTAAAACCATCTCGTCGAAGGTGCTGATCGAGCATGTTTCTCGTTTGGGTATACCACAAACGCTAAGAACTGATAACGGTCAGCAATTCGTAAGTCTCGAATTTAAAAATTTTTGTCGGGTCAACGGTATTACCGAAATATCGACACCACCCTATTGGCCACAGGCGAATGGCGAAGTTGAAAATATGAACAGGTCATTGGCAAAACGCATTAAAATCGCGTGGTCGAAAGGGAAAGATTATAAAAAAGAGATCCAAAACATCGTCATGATATACAACGCAACACCACATGGAACCACAGGAGCAGCTTCTTCAGAATAAATGTTTAACAGAATCATTAGAGACAAGATACCAGACATTTAAGACTTCGTAGGTGATATTGGTGAATCCTCGGAAAGAACTCGGATTGCTTGAACAAACAGAAGGGAAAAGAGAAAGCAGTCAAAGAAAGAGGCGCCAAAGCATCGGATATCCAACCCGGAGACAAAATCGTGCTGAAGAATGTTTTGTGCCCACATAAGCTGACATTCACGTTTGATACAACAGAGTACGCGGTAGTCAACAGAAAGAGGAATATAGTTCAAGTGGAAGAAGGAGGAAAAACACTAAGAAGAGATGAGAGTCATTTAAAAGAGATTCCAGTTACAGGTACCCATGGAGATGCAGCGACAAGTTCTGATCATCGCATCCTATACACACACATGCAAATGTGTGTGTGCACTTCACAAGACCGACAAGCGGACTTTACATTTTCTTCAGGCAGCAAGAGTAGAGTTTCGCACACAGGCAACAAAAAGCTCATACATGTAGCAACGGTCTGTAAGTGTGTGTATGCATGCCCGTCGCGAAGACATATTCATTGAGCGCACCAGCGCTTTCATACCCTTCGCACAAATAATCATAAAAACGCTAACATTTTGCATGAGCATGACAAACGCTTTGAAGGGTTCGGTATGCTCTTCACTCAGAAGGAAATTGGATCGTCGCGAACAAAATTCAATTTTTGTGCGCTGCTGATGTTTGAGAGACCATAGAGAGAGATAGTATAGAGAGAGAGAGTGAGAGAGAGTAAGGAAAAAAGCGCATAGCCATGCTTTATATGAAAATGTGTTCATTTCGCTAGCAGCGCCCCAGAAACGACGAGCCGAGCAGGCACGAAGTTATGACTGGGATGTCATCTACAGATTTTCGCCGTTGATAAGCTTTGTTCACTTGTCCTGTTTATGTGTTGTATGGTTAGTGCTGCTAGCCTGCTGCTTGCAGGTGCGCTTGCTAATTATTCAGTTTATTAAATATAGACTTAACGGAATTTAATGAAACTTTTAAAATATGATCTACACTTCAATTGAATTTTTGTCATTTCATAAAGAATACGTTGGTATATAGATGCATGGGTATTTTACATAACTTTGATTTTTATACCCTGAACCCATTGAAAATGGGAAATCAGGGTATAATGTTTTTGTGAAAATGTATGTAACAAGCAGAAAGAGGCGTGGCAGACCCCATAAAGTATATATATTCTTGATCAGGATGACGAGCTGAGTTGATCTAAAAAATCAAAAAATTTGGAGAGTCTAGCTCTAAAGATGTACGAGATATAAACGGGATAAGTTTTATATGATTCACCACTTTTAATGGGCTCAGGCCCAGCTATATGTTGAGAACTATTACCGCTAGAGACTTGAAATCGAAAATATACTCGGGTTGACAACCCAAAATCAATTAGATGTGTACGTATGTATTGTAGCGATGGGGCTATGAATGAGTATTGCGAAGTCGGTAACCTTCTTACTTGTTATTTATTAATTTTATGCCGAGTCCGATAATTTTCGTACAGCGATACAGAGTTTAAAGAATATAAGTTCCAAGTAGAAGCAAGTAAATACGAGCCCCAACCACTATTAATTCGAACAGCATATTTTTTTGCAGTGTGCAATGTTCACCGCACTATATTATCAATACTATAGATAACGCATGCCAATGTATTTTGTCTGAAAGAGAATTTTATTCTCTTAACGATGAAAAAAAAGTTTTGTTCTACTTCCAACAAAAACAACAATATTAGTAATTTATTCAAACGGAAGACTTAAGAGATAAGAAAAAAATGACAACTATTAATTCGAATGATGCGTAATATGAATAGCTATCATACTTAAAACAATAATTTAGTTAACATTAGAATTGTGTAACGTGGTCTTTGGCGTGTTTTACGCATTTAGCCCGTTTTGGCATTTTTTTAAACATATTTTTGCAGTACTCTTGAAAAATTGAGTCCCACATCCTTTGCAACTTGATTTTCAAGTCATAAATGTTCCTTTATGGCTAATTTCAAAGCTTACCTTTCATTAGCCACCAAATATTTTCAATTGGGACTAAATCTGGGCTATTTGATGGCCAATCTAAAATCTCCATTTGATTATATTCCAGCCAATTTTTGGTTCGTTTGGTTGTTTTTGATGATGCTCCGTCCTGCTGAATAGTGATTTCAACGCAATCTGCCAGTTTCGGTATTGATGGCAGCAAACTATCTTCTAAAATATTAATGTTAGCTGTCCCTTCAATGAAATGCAGTTTTCCTAATCCTTTGACCGACATACGTTCCCATACCATAGTGCTTGCTGTTCTTTTAAGGCAGTCTTTATGGTCTGTTTCTGCCCTTTTACGGATGACGCGTTTTTTCGTATCGCCGACACTAACTTCAGATTTAGCTTTATCGCTAAATATGATAGTATCCCTTTGCCTTTGAGGCCAAGACATCCTTTCCCGAGCCCATTGCAAACGCTTCTTTTTTTGACGAAGGTTAACCAAGGGTTTTTCCTTGGCCTACAAGAATGATAAGTTATTGGGTACGATACATAGGTAATAACAATTCATACTTTATAAAAATCATATCCAATATTTAAATGCAGTCGCATCCATTCTCACTTGACAGTTTTTCCAATTTTCTGCGACCACTCAGAAGCCAAATTTCTTAGAGATTGGCGACAATCAGCCTTAATAATTTTGGCCAGTTGTCTTTTGTCACGGGGTGTTATTGCTGATGTTCGGCCTCTATTTGCAATATTATTTTCAATATTACCATTTTGTTCGAAAATTTTTATTAGCCCATGCACAGACGATTTAGACAAATTTAATTGCTTGCTGATCTCCGTAAGTGTCTTCCCAGATTTAAAATAATCTCTAATCAATACTCTGATTTCGTTGCGAATAGGCTTGCCACGTACCATCGTTGCAAAATTTTCACTGATCTGCAGCAATTTTAAAATTTTTTGATAGTGATTTAGATAGTGATTCTGTTACATTGGTTGCTTTTGTTTTGCTATTCTTTTGAGTTAAAGGTAAGCTTCGCTTAAGCGAACGCTGCGTTCGAATTAATAGTGGTCATTGTTTTCTTATCTCTTAAGTCTACCGTTTGAATAAATTACTCATATTGTTGTTGTTGTTGGAAGTAGAGCAAAACTTTTTATTTTCATCGTTAAGAGAATAAAATTCTCTTTCAGACAAAATGCATTGGTATGCGTTATCTTTAGTAGTATTGATAATATAGTGCATACTGCAGAAATAATATGCTGTTCGAATTAATAGTGGTCTGGGCTCGTAGAAGCCGAAATGTACATATGTGTGTGTGTTACTTATGTGCGTAACCAAGAAGAGATGAACTTAAAAGATCTAAATTTAAGAGCAATAATTAGATGCTGCGCCGAATATCTTGCCCCCCGTTGAAAACCCAAGTCTTTTAACAGCATCATCAAAAGGAAAGACGCCCAGCTTATTGACAGGTTGACGTGTAGTTCCAGTCGATGTACGCAGAACAGCAGCTGTCGACAAATCCTTTTCAAACCATACAGCCTTAGTTGCAAAGCAAACGAACATGCTGATGTAGCATTTAACTGATGCTCTGTTTTGTCCATCGGGCTTGTAGTAAAAAGGACTACAATCATCCACTCCAGTTACTGTACACTGTGCACGATCCATAGGCAAGTCAGCCCTCGATCAGCTCGATCTGCAGGAAACTATACATTTTTGCAATGCTCGGTCAACTGTTTTCATGTCGCCTATGGGCCAAAACTGCAGTCGAATGGCTCGAATGTGAATGTAACCAAAAATGCGCTGCATTATTTCGCATGAATTTATGTGCTTGAATGACAAAGAGATATCTACAACTCTTTAGCGCATTTCAGGAAGACATGCTTCAAGCGAGCAGTGCAAAAGCTCTAACGGTGCTGCTCCTTTGGATAACATATCCGCAGGATTAATCTCAGTTGACACGTAATGCCACTCCATTCCGATCGTGAGCTGCTGTATGGCACAAATATTGTTATCGACAAACACATTACAGACAAGACCACGGCTGAATCTGACCAACAGTGCATCTCACATTCGAACAAGTTCATTTTGTTTATTTCGCTTACCAACTTCGCAAGCAGAAATGCAGCGCATAACACAAGCTTAGGCACCGTGAGGGTCTTTAGTGGGGCGACTCTAGCCTTCGAATAGAGTAACTGAACTTGAGCAGCATTATTCTGCGATGTGCGAACATAAGCACATGAGCCATAGGCCTGAAGACTAGCATCGCAGGAGGCATGTAGTTCGACTCTTGATTTAAGTTGGAGTTGTATTGTATCCCATTGAAGCTTGTCTCTCCACATGCATTGCAAGATAATTTTTGCCCTAGTTAAAGTTGGTCCGATCAAACCTAACATCGCGCAATGTTTTTTTAGGGCTCGAAAGTGAACACGAAGCTGTCCTTTTGATGCTCCCAGATGAGTCCGAGTGTTTTTGTCACATCGCTGCCTCGTTTGAAAAAATTTTCCTGGAACTCCCCGAAGTGTGTCGGTTGAGTTTGAGCACCATTTTCTCAATTTGAATTTTCCTCGATCAAGAAGATTTGGGTATTTTTGCATTATGTCGCGAACTTCTTCAACTGGATTGCCTCCTGAGATCAGATCGTCAACGTAGAAATCTCGCAAGACAGTATTAGATCCTAAAGTCAGCTCTCAGCTTTGTTGTCGAACTCTCTTCTTTATATACGCAATGATGAGGTGAGAAAATTCATTTATTGATCTCTGTGCTGGGCCCTAGTGACATTAGGTTGAGGTAAATATATTTCTTATAAATACTGAATATATCTTCTTGAGAATTTAATTTCGAGCGAATTTACGCTCCAAATTCACGACGACGCTTGTCCTGCAAAAAGGAGTCGCCCAAAGACACGATGCCTTGCTTCTTTGGAAAGCAGACTGTATATTCCTCTGAAGACAATCGACGATGATTTCTGATGAAATGCTGCTGATAATGGAGCTTCTCTGTTGTTACCTTGGCGATAGGCTCGACGACGTGCTACACTTCCCAAAATTGACACACCAAATCATCAAGCGCTGTGATTGGTGTCATCCAAAGCTCTTTAGTTGCGGTGAACGACGAGAGTTTGGGACCGATTGCCCGCCACCTGGCATGATTGTATGTAATCGTCTGAGTAACGATTGTATTGATGATAGTAGAATAATTTGAAATCCGCAATTTCAGAACGAGATCGACTGAATATTTCTCAGTTGAGAAGCTGGCATCTCCAATGCCAGAAACTGCAGTTAGCGATTTGCTTTTTCGAAGCTGAAGCTAATTTGCGAAGCGACTGGTGACGAGCTGAAGTTGAGATCTGAGTTCAAGAGTACACGACACGGAACGAATGTTCCAGTTCGGTTTTTTACGAGGATTATAGCAATGGCTAAAAGCACAACATCAATCGATATGTGGTGTGATATGTGGGCTTGAGGCACAGAATGTGATATTCCAAGCATGTAGCAGTGGGATGTATTGCATTTGATTGTTGACCAAGAATTTATTTAGCGTTGGGGGCGGCTATTGAAGACTGATTGTAATGCAATAGAGTATGGTGCTTTGATTGACAAGTACGACAGGAGCTAGATTTGCAATCTTTTAACTGATGCCCTTTTCTCAGACAATTGAGGAAAAGTGCAAGTCTCTTGGCCTCGTTATGTCTTGCAATTGGCAACAATTGCTCAAAGCATATATCATGACATTTGGATCTTCGCAAAAGACATAACGACTATGAGTCTTGGAACAAATGATTTTCTTAAATGTGTACTCACGATCTTCCCTGACTTGCCAACCTGACCATTTTGCAATACTTGATCCTCATTTTCAAGAATTCGACACCGTCCTTGCAAGATTGCTGACAATTTGGACCACGAATGCAACACATTAGCAAATGAGCTTTGGCCTGAGTAGATGCATGATGATGCAATCAGCAAGTTCTTCCCTCGATGCTAGAGAATCCATGGCACGAATGTGAGATGTAGCTTTATCCACCAACTGCCTTCTCAAATCCAAATATCGCTATGATATGAGCCAGTAAAATCATCATCATCACGTAGACCCTGAACCCATTGAAAATGGGAAATCAGGGTATAATGTTTTTGTGAAAATGTATGTAACAGGCAGAAGGAGGCATGGCAGACCCCATAAAGTATATATATTCTTGATCAGGATGACGAGCTGAGTTGATCTAGCCATGTCCGTCTGTCCGTCCGTCCGTCCGTCCGTATGAACGCAGAGATCTCCTAAACTACAAGTGCTAGAGACTTGAAATTTTACATGTATACTCGTATATACCATACGGAGTACGAGTTTATCATATTTTTTCGATAACTCATCCCATTTATTTTTTATCGACAATAATTGATAATTTTATTTCGTTTTTTTAAGCCTATATATGTATGAGAGAGTTCTCAGTTGAAAATTGTCAGACGTGTTTTATTTTTGTGCTCCGCAAATTTTGCCTACATTTGTATTAAAACTCGTATTAAATTGTCACACAGTTGCGGTCGGTTTATTTAATCAAACATCTTTGTTTTGTTTTGCAAAGCTTAATCCGTGGTTCACTGTGTCTCCTTATTTTTTTTGCTGCTTATATTAAAGTTTTGGTTTCAGCGTCGGTTTTCTATTTACACTATTTGCATTTATTCTTTAGTGTTTCTATTCTTTGGCGCTCTTCCCCGATCACTCTTTTTCGTGTGTTAGTGTAAGTGTGTTCATAATTGCTCTCACTTATTCTTGCGTTGTATTTGCTGCTCTCGAATTTAATTTCGTTTGTGCAAGTAAATTCTCTCGCTGTGTTTGTTTTCGTTCTGCTTTTTATCTGTTGTTTGTTATTGGACTCGCTCTCTCAACATCATAAATATTCTCTCCTTATTTACTTCACTTCATTTGAATTGTTTTTGATCCCAATTGCCAATATGAGTTGCTGCAAAAAATCTTGCACTTTCAGCCAGGTAGTGGATTCAGCACAAGCACAATTTGTAAATTGCTGGCTATGTGAAAATTTAATGCACACTAAAAATGCAGGTCTTACCGGGCGTGACTACGATAAGATTATGTCCACAGCCAAAATTGGTAGTGGTGGCTTACGCTGGTCTTGTCCGATTTGCTTGGAAAAACAAATTCAGTTTTCCAAAATGTATAACGCTGTTAGAGTTTAATTTTCGAAACTGGTGAATATTTCTAAGCAGTTATCTAGTGACTTGGCTGCTGCTGATGAAATATTAAATAAGTATAACTTTGAAGATACTCATCTTCAAGGGGAGCCTCCTTCGTTGTTGGTACCTCCTTCTGTACTGGCATCGTCTCCCATTTCGCATGCTTCCCCCTCACCCTGCTGTTCTGTACTGTCATCGTCTCCTACTTCACTTGTTTCTCCATTACCTTGTCCTGAATCCATAAATGCTCCGGTCGATGCTGTTATTGAGTCTCAAGTCCCTGTGATAAAATTGGATCCAATTGTTGTTCAAACTAAGAATAACAGTACGTCGGTCACTCCCAGCATTAACCTATCTCCTACTCCTCGAAAGCAAGTTTTCCTATCTAGGCTTTCATCGGATACGACATGTGAAGCAGTATCTGCCTTTATTGCAAGTAAGATTTCTGCTAATGTTTTTATATCGAAGTTTAGTTTTGCGACTCCCCGTGAAATCGCTTCTTTTAAAATCAATGTACCGGTTGAATATTTCACAACTATATGTGATCCTAAATTTTGGCCACCTCATATAATTGTGCATGAATTCAAACCTAAAACAAGTAAGAACGTTGCAGTCGGGCGTTACCGACTGCGGAATATTCATTCACAGTCCCAACGCTGCCATACATATCTAATTGATTTGGTGTTGTCAACCCATGTCATGTCTCTAGCGCTAATAGTAATCAATATAAAGCAGGGACTGAACCCATTAAAATTGGGGAATCATAGAGAGCTATTCCCGTTTATATCTCGTACATCTTTAGAGCTAGACTCTCCAAATTTTGCATATAGATGCATGGGTATTTTATATAATTTTGATTTTTGTTATATTTTAAATATCGGCTCAAAAATTTACCGAATTCTCCTTTTAATTTTAGTTGCAAATGTAGCAATGTGAATGAGCAGGTATTTCTTAAGAAATGACCAAAATTCAATAGAAATGTAGATCATATTTAATAAACAAAATATTTGGCCAATTAGCAAACGCACCTGCAAGCAGCAAGCTGGCAGCGGAGCAGAGCGTTTTTCCTATACGTATGCACACATTGATCGGTTATTCTATGCATACAGTCATATGCATATGTATGTATGTATATACATACATCTAAAAACGTGTCTTCTAGCATATTCTAAGAATTGATTCATGAAATTCCAGCCGTTACTTTAGCTTACTTTTGTCAGATGACGCTCTCGAAGTGAAGCTACATATTTCGTTTTAGCTACCGCCTGATCGTATATTGCAGTGGCGTTGATGGTAAATGCTATGCAAGTTGCGCTGAATTAGCGCGGTTTCTAATCTCGCTAAAGCCAAGTTTTTTAAATGTCTTTTTATAAATTAGTTATTTTATTGGAAAAATGCTAGCTTATATGACAAACACATAACATTTTTGTTATTAGTAAAATATTTTTATAAGTTTTTATAAGTTAAATTTTATTTTTGCTAAAATAACCCACAAATGCTTATACGTACATACTTACATACATATTTACAAATGTATGTATTCGTCTGCACACACAATTTCAGTATGCCAGCGTTTTTTACGCGTGTGCAAATGTGTATGTATGTATGTATATTCATGCTGTAGCTGTAAAGTTTTGTGTTAGTTATATTGCGCAAGATCGGTGCAGTGGCGCTGTTAGCAGAGACTCTGCGCGTTGTGTCAGAAGTCCGCGGTTCGGATCTCTTCTTTTATTTTTTTTTGACAAAGAATTTTTTTTAAATCGAAATTTATATTGTTATAATATATTTTATATTTTTTAAATTTCTTAAAAATGTTTCGTTTTGTCTTATTAATGCCTATTAAGCTTATATACATATATATGTGAGTGACACGCATATGAATTTTGCATTTGGCCGCTGCAAATGTCGATTTGGCACGCCCCTAGTGGGCGTAGATTGAGGTGCAGGTTCGAACCCCGCGGAAAACTTTTTCGTTTTAATTGAATTAATATTTTTTAATTTTCTTAAAAATGTATCTTTCCTTATTATCAATACCTATTAAGCATATTTATATATATAGGTGGCATACGCATATGAATTTCGCTATTGGGCGTCTAAAATCCGTTTTGCCACGCCCCCAGTGGTCGTAGACCCATAATTTTTGGCCAGTTCTTAGAATGAGCTGAAGGCTACGTAACTGTAAATTTGGACGCTTAGACTCAAAAAATGTGAAAATTACAGGGTATTTTTTGATATGGCACGCCCCCAAAGAGGCGTAACAATTATTTTAAGCTTCTAGCTCTAAAGCTGTAGGAGATATAAACTTTTGCGGTTTGCCACGCCCCATATGGGCGTAGATATATCCGCCATAGCTTATTGATCTTGGGTCGTCAACCCGAGTATACATACCAAATTTCAAGTCGCTAACATCAATAGTGCTCAAAATATAGAAGAATTTGGAAAATCAATATATATTTAGATCCGATTTGCCACGCCCCAGTGGGCGGGGATATATAGTTTTTTCTTTGGTCTTTATAGAATCGTAACATTAACTTACGTGCCGAATTTCAGCATTCTAGCTTTACAACTTTAGAAGATACTGTTTTACTCGATTTGCCACGCCCCCAATGGGCGTAGATATATCCGCCATATCTTTTTGATCTTGGGTGATCAACACAAATCTACATTTTAAATTTCAGCTCTCTAGCTCTTCAACTAATATGATTTCTGGCATACAGGAAAATGCATTTTCCGATTTGCCACGCCCCTAAAATTTTTACACTTTATAAATCGGAGACATATACGAGTATATGTTCCAAGTTTCAAGTCTCTAGCTTCAATAGCCGCGAAAAATATTGCATTCATACGGACAGACGGACAGACGGACGGACAGCAAGACGGACATTGCACAAAACCAATATATTCATATCACTTCGTGAATGAATATAAATAGGAATAGATCGGCTCCTATTACATTAAATCTACCTTCGGTGCAATCTTCATTAAAAATTGCACCAAAAAACTAAATAGCATCCAATCTTCTTCACAGCTGTCCCTCATTTATCAAAATGTTCGAGGCTTAAATTCTAAACTTAAAAGTTTATTCTTAACTAGTTTCAGTGTTCAATTTGATATTATTGCCTTCACTGAAATCATAATTTTCATAATAGTCAGATTCTCTCAAGTAACTTCACTATATATAGACTTGATCGTTCGATACGTAGAGGGGGTGGAGTCTTAATAGCTGTTAAGTCCAGTATCCTCTCGGAAGTGTTTACCTTCTTGTCCCTTCACGACGTGGAGATTATAGGGGTTAAACTAACTCTCCCATCGTGCTCATTATTTATCACATGTTCATATATTCCCCCTTCTTCTGATGTACAAGTTTATGCTCATCATATAACTTGTATTAAAGAAATTTATGAACATGTTAATGATAGAGACTTGCTTCTTGTGTTAGGTGATTTTAATGTTCCTAACAATTCTTGGTCATCAACCTGTAATTCAAATTACCTTATTCCGACAATTGATCACTATCTTTTTGATGAATTGTTTAGCCTGTCTATGTTTCAGATGAATTCAATTTGTAATCATCTGAATCGCTCACTTGATCTTGTGTTCATAAATGATGATTCAATCATTAATATCTTGAGATCAACCCCTTTATGTGTACCAGAAGATATACATCACCCCACTTTAGAGGTTTTATTATCTGTTAATAATCCTCCAATTTATTCTCCTGTACCTTTAAAACGTAGTCGATGTTATCGTAAATGCAATTTTGTTTTGCTAAATGAACTAATTAATTCAACTGACTGTTCTCTTTTATAAGAGTCGGTTGATATTAATTTGGCAGCATCGCTTTTCTATACTACTTTAAATTCTATTCTGGATGTGTGTACTCCTCTCTATAGTATTTCGCCCGTTTCTAATAAGCCGCCCTGGTTTACTAAGACTCTTTCGAATTTAAGAAATATTAAATCCAAATATTTTAAAAATTATAAAAAGTCTGGTTCAACTGTTGACTGGTCCAAATATTCCATAGCCGAGTCAAATTTCAATCTTTTAAATTCTCGTTGTTATGAGAATTATCTTATACGTTGCAAACGTCAGTTTGCTCGTGATCCGAAACAATTTTATTCATTTGTAAACTTGAAGCGTAAATCTTCTGGTTTGCCGTCCTCATTCTTCCTTGGTTTAGAAAAAACTTGTAATGATTAGGATTTCTCTGATCTATTTGCAGATTTTTTCCAATCAACTTATTCTTCTGTTGAACCACTCAGCAGCTCATACTCATATTTACTTTCCGAATCTGAGTCTATCAATGCTCCTAAGGTTTCCGCGACCTCTCTGCTTGAAGCCATTAGGACATTGAAATCATCTTTCTCTCCTGGTGCTGATAATATTCCAAGTTGTGTGATTAAAGAGTGCAGTATTTCTCTTCAGTCACCATTATTAAAATTGTTTAATTTGTCTTTGGAAACTTCGTTTTCTCTTCAATTTGGAAAGAATCTTTCATCATTCCGCTATACAAAAAAGGCGAAAGATCTGATATTTCCAATTATAGAGGTATTGGAAAACTATCTGCTATTTGCTACTATTTTTGCAAATCGATTATTCAACCATCTCAACATGGTTTTGTTCAGAATCGATCAACCTCCTCTAATTTATTAGAATTCACTTCGCTTGTCAATGACAGTTTTTCAAATAAAATGCAAACTGACGTTATTTATACTGACTTCAGTAAAGCATTTAATTCAGTTCACCACCAAATTTTAATTCTAAAGCTCGATCGTTTAGGATTTTCCCTTGTGTCCTAGATTTCATCCTATTTAAAGGGCAGAACCCAAAGAGTTCCGTTGAGAACAGCTACTTCGAAACTAATTTTCGTTTCGTCGGGTGTACCTCAGGGTAGTCATTTGGGACCATTCCTAGCAGTATTTCGTATTCAACGATATTTATGTATGCAGATGACGTTAAACTCTGCCTGTCATACTCTAGTGCAAATGAGCATCTGCACCTTCAAGATGACCTCAATGCATTTCAGCTCTGGTGTGTGGCTAATCAGTTGCATTTAAATTGCTCTAAGTGTATGACAATGACCTTCAGTCGTACCATTCCTCATATTGTTGATTATAAAATAAAAAACATTTCCTTACAACGCATTTTTACGGTCAAAGATCTTGGTGTTCTCTTTGACTCTAAACTAAACTTTAATCTTCATATTTCTACCATCATTAATGAAGCCAAAAGTGTACTTGGCTTTATTAAACGTTGGTCAAAGGAATTTAAAGATCCCTTTATTACCAAGCTGTTATTTATTTCACTTGTTCGCCCTATCTTAGAGTATTGTTCAGTTATATGGTCTCCGCAACATAAACTATATCAGGATCGTATCGAATCGGTCCAGAAACAGTTTCTTCTCTTTGCCTTAAGGGATATAAACTGGGATACTAACTTGTGCTTACCGTCTTATCATAGTAGGCTTATGCTTATTGATCTTCCATCGTTAATCAATCGTAGAACAATTCTAGGCATTGCTTTTCTACATAACTTGATTATCGGTAATATTGATTCATCCTGTCTCTTAATGCGGCTAAATTTTTCTGTTCCTTCCCGAACAACCAGACACTATCGTCCTTTACATTTACCAGTGTGCACTACGGATTATTTTTTTCATAGTGCGTTTCACGTGTTATGTGTCAATTATAATAAATTTTATCACGTATTTTCCTTGGACCTCTCTTCCGCTAATTAAATCCTTGCTTTCAGCTCATCTTAGGGAAACTAATCGCAATGCCCAGGCTTGAGCACAGCTCTTCTTTTTTTTCCCTCTTCTCATTCTCTTTATATCTTATTATGTTTTAATACTTCCCTTTTCCTTACTAATCCTTACCTTAAGAAATATTTTAATTGTATAATAATTATACTTAAGATCCTATAACATTTATTTTTAAGGTTTCAGTTAACACTCTCTATCTTTCATAGTTTCAATAGTATCACTAACCATATTTGGCTGTGAATCGGGGCATAGCTGGCCGGTCAGGCAAATAAAATAGCCCCATCGGGTTAGTGATACTATTGTAATAATTTTCTGTACTTATTTAGGCTATACAATTATATTTTTTACCTAAGTTTGACTCTAGTTTTGTCAAATCATCTTTTTTAATAAATAAATAAATAAATATTTATCTGGGATCTGCCACGCGTCCTGCTGCCTGTTACATACATTTTCACAAAAACATTATACCTTGATTGCCCATTTTTAATGGGTATTATAATAGTTATTTATTAAGTAAAATGAAATCAGTGGATCGCTGTATTATATTATGTTAAAATTTTTATTTGGCGATATTTTTCATTTAATAATCTCTAACACAGACGTCCAGAAGGTTATCTAAAATATCTTCATTGCGATTTAACTCATTGCAGTGTAAGTAATTATATGACTCATCAATGCAGTCAATGTATGGTCGAAAATTGGAGCAGTCATAATTAATGGTAACGCTGCTCGGGATCTCAGAATTGGAGCCGATTGGTGTTATCAATGCTATATTAGATTCTTTATTGGAATTGATTTTATTTGACGATATGATAACATTCTCACTTGCTGTTGGAATCTTATCCTCAGTATAGATCTAAACATAGATAAAAGTTATAATGAAATTAGCAATATTATATTATTAATAATATCGTTAAATTTGTCAAACAAAGTTTTAATCTCACCATACTAGAACAGCCGAACTTATTACTGATTATACTATTTAGGCACGAAGGGTCATCGATAATACCCGTGGTGCTAATTATAATGGTGCCCAGCTCATATTGCTGTTGTAGATGAAATGCTTCATTGTTTGCAGAAGAAGTAAATGAAGTTTCTGGGTATAGAAAATTTCCGTCACGATCGTGTGGTCCGTTTGATAATGTCAGCCCACCACCTAGGCCCACCTCTGCTTCAGTTAAGTTCAGGGAATCCAGTTGTACATAATTCTCAGCAATCTTATTGCCAGGATGATGTAGGTGTAACTTCTCATTCAGCAGTGTGCTTCCGTCATTTGTCGAATTGGCTAACTGGCATTTAGTTGATAGACTTTGATGATTTTTAGTCTCTGGCGAAGTATGATTTGATTTTGAGTTGCTTGATTTGCGATTGCGTATCCGTTTTCTATCACATTTTTTTGGATCCACTCCTAGTTCCCAATATCCTCCTTTGCCCTTTTCCTCACGTTTACGATTGCGAAAACAATGATGCAACGAGAGATTGTGTCTAATCGAATTCTAAAATAAATAAATATGCATCCAAAATGTTTTCAATTATATATAAAACCATTTCGGCCAGGCGAACATATTAGAATGCGTAATAAACGCCATTTTGAAGTAAAGCGAATGGTACTAACTAAGTTTTAAAGTTCATAGCTCTAAAATTTTATGAGATTAGATTTTTCCGCTTTGAAACGTCCCCTTGAAAAAATTCGTTACTTTGTAGAAATTCCATAAATTTTGGTCCCCTTAATTTGTAGTCTTTTTCACAATTCATAGATATTAAACCTCTTAAAAATTGAAATTGTGTTTTTGTAACCTCTTATAATTCGTATTGCAATTTGAAACTTTTTGTCGTTATATTACCATTGCATTTTGCAAAAAGCTATGGCACTAATGTCGCTGTGCATGTTGAATTTTGAGGTTCTCCCAATGTTTTCGTTTGTTTTGTCGAGTTTTATTCTAAGCGTGTCATCATGTCTTAGAAATGGCAAATAAACGTACGCATAAGACCTTATCACTCACGCAAAAGCAAGAAATTGTTTCAATTTTATGTTTAGTTTTATGTTATTAAAAAATGATGTATTTTGTTATTATAATTTTATTTACTGTTCAATTATAATTTAATATGAGAAACGTACAATTGAATGTACTTAAATATTTAAAACAAGTAAGAACGTTGCAGTCGGGCGTTACCGACTGCGGAATATTCATTCACAGTCCCAACGCTGCCATACATATCTAATTGATTTGGTGTTGTCAACCCATGTCATGTCTCTAGCGCTAATAGTAATCAATATAAAGCAGGGACTGAACCCATTAAAATTGGGGAATCATAGAGAGCTATTCCCGTTTATATCTCGTACATCTTTAGAGCTAGACTCTCCAAATTTTGCATATAGATGCATGGGTATTTTATATAATTTTGATTTTTGTTATATTTTAAATATCGGCTCAAAAATTTACCGAATTCTCCTTTTAATTTTAGTTGCAAATGTAGCAATGTGAATGAGCTGGTATTTCTTAAGAAATGACCAAAATTCAATAGAAATGTAGATCATATTTAATAAACAAAATATTTGGCCAATTAGCAAACGCACCTGCAAGCAGCAAGCTGGCAGCGGAGCACAGCGTTTTTCCTATACGTATGCACACATTGATCGGTTATTCTATGCATACAGTCATATGCATATGTATGTATGTATATACATACATCTAAAAACGTGTCTTCTAGCATATTCTAAGAATTGATTCATGAAATTCCAGCCGTTACTTTAGCTTACTTTTGTCAGATGACGCTCTCGAAGTGAAGCTACATATTTCGTTTTAGCTACCGCCTGATCGTATATTGCAGTGGCGTTGATGGTAAATGCTATGCAAGTTGCGCTGAATTAGCGCGGTTTCTAATCTCGCTAAAGCCAAGTTTTTTAAATGTCTTTTTATAAATTAGTTATTTTATTGGAAAAATGCTAGCTTATATGACAAACACATAACATTTTTGTTATTAGTAAAATATTTTTATAAGTTTTTATAAGTTAAATTTTATTTTTGCTAAAATAACCCACAAATGCTTATACGTACATACTTACATACATATTTACAAATGTATGTATTCGTCTGCACACACAATTTCAGTATGCCAGCGTTTTTTACGCGTGTGCAAATGTGTATGTATGTATGTATATTCATGCTGTAGCTGTAAAGTTTTGTGTTAGTTATATTGCGCAAGATCGGTGCAGTGGCGCTGTTAGCAGAGACTCTGCGCGTTGTGTCAGAAGTCCGCGGTTCGGATCTCTTCTTTTATTTTTTTGACAAAGAATTTTTTTTAAATCGAAATTTATATTGTTATAATATATTTTATATTTTTTAAATTTCTTAAAAATGTTTCGTTTTGTCTTATTAATGCCTATTAAGCTTATATACATATATATGTGAGTGACACACGCATATGAATTTTGCATTTGGCCGCTGCAAATATCGATTTGGCACGCCCCTAGTGGGCGTAGATTGAGGTGCAGGTTCGAACCCCGCGGAAAACTTTTTCGTTTTAATTGAATTAATATTTTTTAATTTACTTAAAAATGTATCTTTCCTTATTATCAATACCTATTAAGCATATTTATATATATAGGTGGCATACGCATATGAATTTCGCTATTGGGCGTCTAAAATCCGTTTTGCCACGCCCCCAGTGGTCGTAGACCCATAATTTTTTGCCAGTTCTTAGAATGAGCTGAAGGTTACGTAACTGTAAATTTGGACGCTTAGACTCAAAAAATGTGAAAATTACAGGGTATTTTTTGATATGCCACGCCCCCAAAGAGGCGTAACAATTATTTTTGGGTCATCGATAGAGGAGATTATCAGTAACTCAACTATCCAAATTTTAAGCTTCTAGCTCTAAAACTGTAGGAGATATAAACTTTTGCGGTTTGCCACGCCCCATATGGGCGTAGATATATCCGCCATAGCTTATTGATCTTGGGTCGTCAACCCGAGTATACATACCAAATTTCAAGTCGCTAACATCAATAGTGCTCAAAATATAGAAGAATTTGGAAAATCAATATATATTTAGATCCGATTTGCCACGCCCCAGTGGGCGGGGATATATAGTTTTTTCTTTGGTCTTTATAGAATCGTAACATTAACTTACGTGCCGAATTTCAGCATTCTAGCTTTACAACTTTAGAAGATACTGTTTTACTCGATTTGCCACGCCCCCAATGGGCGTAGATATATCCGCCATATCTTTTTGATCTTGGGTGATCAACACAAATCTACATTTTAAATTTCAGCTCTCTAGCTCTTCAACTAATATGATTTCTGGCATACAGGAAAATGCATTTTCCGATTTGCCACGCCCCTAAAATTTTTACACTTTATAAATCGGAGACATATACGAGTATATGTTCCAAGTTTCAAGTCTCTAGCTTCAATAGCCGCGAAAAATATTGCATTCATACGGACAGACGGACGGACATTGCACAAAACCAATATATTCATATCACTTCGTGAATGAATATAAAAATTACATTTATTAAGTATACATAATGAAATATAAAAGCCTCATTGTTTTGAATTTTTCTTTTTATACCCTGAACCCATTGAAAATGGGAAATCAGGGTATAATGGTTTTGTTAAAAGTATGTAACAGGCAGAAGGAGGCGTGGAAGACCCCATAAAGTATATATATTCTTGATCAGGGCGACGAGCTGAGTCGATTTAGCCCTGTCCGTCTGTCTGTCTGTCTGTCCGTCTGTCCGTATATTTGAACGCGTCGATCTCAGAAGATATAAGCGCTAGAGACTTGAAATTTTTTTTCATAGGTTCGTATATAGAGCGCGCATGTCAAGTTTTTCTTCAAAACGATTAAAAACCTTATCGAAAACCAGTTAAAAAATTATATATCCTACATCTTTAAAGCTAAATTCTCCAAATTTGAAATGTAGATTTATATGTATTTTTAAGAATTTCAGTTTTTGTCATATTTTACCTCCCACCCTTCAAAACACCCCCTTACCTACAGGTTTGCTAAAACCGTATTTCAAATACTAGAAACTTGTGCGTTGGCACATACACACATTTCAATGTTATAATCACGGTCTGAAAGTTTTATCAATTGTTTGTCCGTCTACAAAAAAAGTTATTAAACAATTAAGTTCCCAAAGTAAGCCCACATGGCAGCCCATGCCTGTTTATACGTGCGTGCGTATGTGTGTATGTGTGTGTGCATATGTAAGTAGAAGTGGAACGCAAAATTATTGAAATATTGGTTCCTGGAAGAGGGTTCAGGGGATCTCTCTTCTTGTTCGTTAATTAATGAGTAAAAAAATTAATTGTATTTTGAATAGATTTGGTTTGAGTTAATTTCAGACTCACATTCCATTTTTTACGAACTCGGAAAAATGCGAATTTAGACTCAATCCATGCACAAATTTGTTGTAGTGTAACCCGTCCATTTTCAAGCATAGCCATCCCAATAATATGAGAGTAGTTAAACGGCGGCTTGTGTGTTATATCTGTTTTATATTTATAAGCCGACTTCTCATACTCTACCAAATCGCTGTAATGATAATTTTTGGATTATTTCAAATATGCATGTAAATGTTTATGTATAGCTCCTTACCGTTTAATTTTGTTGATAAAAATATCATATCTCTCTGCTGGTGTAGGACGTTTTAACAGGGCTGTTGTTGAGTTTTGCTTTTTTGAGTCGGGGCAGTTGATTAGGTTTCGGATAAGAGATTTATTTGCTATATTTTTCGAAGAACCTTGTTCTAGCGACTTAAATTTCTTTTGAGCATTGATACGTTCGACCTCAGTGGTCAGTGGTCGCCGATTGACATTTTGAATATTGATATCATCCTCAGAGTTGGCATCAATTGTTTTAGACCACGTCAGATTTTGATTACGTAATAACCAATTTAAATTTGTCAGCTCACGCTCCTCGTCAGAATCATCAATTTCTGGAGATTTCACGATACCCAAGTATTCAGAGATATGCTCATTGTTTCCTCCAATATTTGTTTTTGAGCTAATCATGTTTCCTTGTCTCTCTGTTGAAAAATCTAGATTGTCAACGTATTCAATTTTATTCTAATAAAAACTCAAAAAACTTTCTTTTCTGAATGATTCTTTGTTGATTACCTATTAATGTTTAAATTACGTTTCAAATCTATTAAAAGTGCTCAAGTCGATACTGCTCGACTTGATTATAACCTGAATCCTGCTGGAAGCCAATGCTCAAATCATTTTGCGATTCTTTTATAGAAAAAAACAATACATACATACATACACAAACACGCACGCATAAGCTAACACTCTGCTAACTGCGCAGATTGTATAGCGGCTACACTTGACTTGCAGTGTATGACCATTATACAGGGTATAAAAAACTTTACTTCATGATTTGATTTAATTGTAAAGGAGCAAATCTTTAAGTATTCTTTGTTAATTTTTGTCAACGAATGGATATTTGTTTCATTGATTTTCGAAGTCTACAAATTAATATTTTTAATAAAAAACAAGTAAGAAAGCTCTAGTCGAGACTGCTTGACTACGAGATCCTCTGAACCCTTCCAGGAACTAATATTTCAATAATTCGTCGTTTCACTTCTACTAGCACACGCACGCACACATACGCACGCACGTATAAACAGGCATGGGCTGCCATGTGGGCTTACATTGGGAACTTAATTGTTTAATATCTTTTTTTGTAGACGAACAATCTTAATAAAACTTTCAGACCGTGATTAAAACATTAAAATGTGCGTGTGTGTGTCAACGCTCAAGTCTCTAGTATTTGAAATACGGGTTTTGCAAACTTGTAGGGAAGGGGGTGTTTCGAGGGGTGGGGGGTAAAATATGACAAAAACCGAAAATTTTAAAAATACACGTGATTCTACATTTTAAATTTCGAGACTCTATCTTCAAAGGTGTAGAAGATAAATTTTAAAACTGATTTTCGATAAGGTTTTTTATCGATAACAAAAAAACAGAAGCAGTTATCGATTTAAAAAAATAAACTTGATCTGCGCGTGCAATATACGGACCTACAGTTTCAAATTTCAAGTCTCTAGCTCCTATATCTTCTGAAATCGACGCATTCAAACATACGGACAGACAGACAGACGGACAGGGCTATATCGACTCAGCTCGTCGCCCTGATCAAGAATATATATACTTTATGGGGTCTGCCACGCCTCCTTCTGCCTGTTACATACTTTTAACAAAACCATTATACCCTGATTTCCCATTTTCAGTGGGTTCAGGGTATCACAAATGAAAAGTTCTTATTGTTGTTCTCTTCCTCTCAGAGTATACTCCTGAGGGATGAACCGAACGGCACACAGTGAGCGCAGCTTATGCGTGTGTGTGCTATAATAACGAAGATAAGCTTCGTTTTGTTAGTCGGCTTTTGACTTATAGCCTATTGGCTCTCTTTTTGAGGTCAGAGAACAGGGAAAGCCGATGACGTGATTGGCTGCACGGCTCATCATTTGGCCACCAAAAGGGTAGCATAGTATTTGCGACTGATTGGACACAAAAATATGTATGGACGCCATTTTGAATTATGACTATGGGGAACTCTTACTATACGTATATATAAATGTATGTAATGTGGTCATTTGTAGAAAAAGAAAAAAATTAAATTAATAAAATAATATTTCATTAGATTAGTTTGTGCTGAAATATAAATTAATGATAATTTCATAATATTTATACATAATCAAATATGTAGAAGCGAATAGCCAAAAGATTAAGGCACATATCTATATCGACAAATGAGAGTGCTCTTAGCAGCATTAGCGAAAGTCTGAAAATATTTTTTTTTATACCCTGAACCCATTGAAAATGGGAAATCAGGGTATAATGGTTTTGTTAAAAGTATGTAACAGGCAGAAGGAGGCGTGGCAGATCCCATAAAGTATATATATTCTTGATCAGGGCGACGAGCTGAGTCGATATAGCCCTGTCCGTCTGTCTGTCCGTATGTTTGAACGCGCCGATTTCAGAAGATATAAGAGCTAGAGACTTGAAACTTGAAGCTGTGGGTCCGTATATTGCACGCGCAGATCAAGTTTATTTTTTAAAATCGATAACTGCTTCTGTTTTTTTATTGTCGATTAAAAACCTTATCGAAAATCAGGTATAAAACTATATCTTCTACACCTTTGAAGATAGAGTCTCCAAATTTAAAATGTAGAATCATTGTATTTTTAATATTTTCGGTTTTTGTCATATTTTACCGCCCACCCCCCAAAACACCCCCTTCCTTACAAGTTTGTAAAAACCGTATTTCAAATACTAGAGACTTGTAAGTTGGCACATACACACATTTTATTGATAGTTTTACGGTCTAAAAGTTTTATCAAAATTGTCTGTCTACAAAAAAAGTTATTAAACAATTAAGTTACCAAAGTAAGCTCACATGGCAGCCCATGCCTGTTTATACATGCGTGCGTATGTGTGTATGTGTGTGTGTGTAAGTAGAAATGAAGCGACGAAATATTGAAATATTACTTCCTGGAAGGGTTCAGGGGATCTCGTAGTCAAAGCAGTCTCGACTAGACCTTTCTTACTTGTTTATATCTGTATTGCATTTAATTCAGTATCATGCAGCAGCCGCAAAGAATTTCACTATATAAATAATTTGAATATATTCAATTCGAAGCCCTGAAACCTACACTTATATACATAGCATGTGAACCTCAAAATGTTTATAATTTTTTTTCCAATAATATTGCTGGCACAGAGTTTTTGTTATATCCGACTCTTCCGAAATTTTTTAGGCAGCGTTCTCAGTACTATGATTTTATTTTTAATATTGATAAAAAAAATATATTCAGTAATGGGTTGATTTAAATACATATTTGTCCTTGGCTTTAAGTATTTCTCTTCTTAAGTTTTTTAAAAGCTCCGTAATAGCCCACACTTAGGAAAAAACTGTTGTGAGTCATTCAGATTCGCCTGGGGTCATTTATATAATTCAACAATAAAGTAAATGAGTTTATGAAAGAAACAACAGCTATGTTATTAGCTCGGAAACAAATACTTTGTAACTTTTCCGACACAATATATAATAATATAATATTTAGATAATATTTACACAGTATCATTTACTTGTATGAATTTGTATTACACATATCACGAATTTAATACATAGTATTTCGTGTAAGAAATTTAACCTATTTGAATTAGTATCACTTATTTCAATTTGGGGATGATCAATATAAATATTTAAAATTTTAATACTTGTTTTAGTTTAGGTTAACAAAATAAATATTATAGGATTTCGACCGTATTGTTACAGACGAGCAGCCTGAATTACACTGCATTTGTACCAGTTCGACTACACCTGTGTTCCCTTCTGCGTCTCTGGTCAGCGGGTTATTGCTACCCCTATATTCATTCATACACAAATATATATATATATATATATTGAGTAAAATTCCTAACCGGGAAAATTGGTCATATATGAGAGCTAAATGTATTGTGTGTACGGACGGTCAGTAAAAACTTGGTTACAAGTAAGTGGTCAGAAAAGTTCAGTGACCTAGCCAATTTGTTCCCGAACGGGTAACTAACGTATAATACATATTGTACCCCAAATAGTGACGCCACTGCGTTACTGGTTAAGAGGCGTTTTCCGAACCGCAACTATATGCATATATGTATGTACCTGTTCGCGGACGGAGCCGACAAGCAACGAGCTGACATCGACCACCGTCCATTTCCGAAGGGACAAAAGCGTCGCCCACAATACTATATCAACCCCTATTCGTATACACTGCATCGAATGGGTAATTTGTCATTGTAAGATATATATATCTTTTTACCTAATATAAACTTTCTGTTGCCTACAAAATATCTGAATTTAATAATAATTTTTATAGACTGAGTTCATTTAAGATAATTCACTCCAATCTATCTATGTATGTTTTAGATAGACAGATCAAATTGTTTCTCATTTAGAGCTAGCATTTACGGGGCACCTGATATTCAAGTAAGTGGTCAGAAAAGTTCAGTGACCTAGCCAATTTGTTCCCGAACGGGTAACTAACGTATAATACATATTGTACCCCAAATAGTGACGCCACTGCGTTACTGGTTAAGAGGCGTTTTCCGAACCGCAACTATATGCATATATGTATGTACCTGTTCGCGGACGGAGCCGACAAGCAACGAGCTGACATCGACCACCGTCCATTTCCGAAGGGACAAAAGCGTCGCCCACAATACTATATCAACCCCTATTCGTATACACTGCATCGAATGGGTAATTTGTCATTGTAAGATATATATATCTTTTTACCTAATATAAACTTTCTGTTGCCTACAAAATATCTGAATTTAATAATAATTTTTATAGACTGAGTCCATTTAAGATAATTCACTCCAATCTATCTATGTATGTTTTAGATAGACAGATCAAATTGTTTCTCATTTAGAGCTAGCATTTACGGGGCACCTGATATTCATAGCTTATTTAGAGCTCGCTCAAACTTTTATGTAGCTTGCACCCCTATTAATATATACATATGCACATTTTTTTATTCGAAAGGCACTTGAAAGTAGAGTGCAGGTACAGTTTTCTTAGGGCGTTCGTTTTTATACCCTGAACCCATTGAAACTGGGAATTCAGGGTATAATGTTTTTGTGAAAATGTATGTAACAGGCAGAAGGAGGCGTGGCAGACCCCATAAAGTATATATATTCTTGATCAGGATGACGAGTTGAGTTGAGCTAGCCATGTCCATCTGTCCGTCTTAGAGACTTGAAATTTTACATGTATACTCGTGTATACAATACACAGTACAAACTTATCATACTTTATCGATAACTCATCGCAGTTCTTTTTATCAATAATGATCGAAAATCTGACTTTGTTTTTTAAGCCTAATTTTAATTCTGTTAGACCTAGAGACTTCCGATTTACAGTGTAGATTTATTTGACAAATATAAAGATTTTGTAATATATAGATTTTTGATACCCCCTTCGCCACAAATTTAGCGTAGATATATTCGACAGAGTTTATTGATCTTGGGTAGTCAACCAGAGTATACATACCAAATTTCAAGTCGCTAGCATCAATAGTGCTCAAAATATAGCAGAATGTGGAAAATCACTATATATTTATATCCGATTTGCCACGCTCCCAGTGGGCGGGGATATATAGTTTTTTAATCGATCTTTATAGAATCGAAACATTACGTTTAGAAGATCTTACGTTTAGAAGATACAGTTTTACTCGTTTAGGGTAGTTTTACTCCCATTAGGGGCGTAGATATATCCGCCATATCTTTATATTCATTCACGAAGTGCAATGATTATATTCATTCACGAAGTGCAATGAATATATTGGTTTTGTGCAATGTCCGTCTTGCTGTCCGTCCGTCTGTCCGTATGAATGCAATTTTTTTCGCGGCTATTGAAGCTAGAGACTTGCAACTTGGAACATATACTCGTATATGTCTCCGATTAATAAAGTGTAAAAATTTTCTATATACGCCCAATAGGGGCGTGGCAATCGGAAAATGCATTTTCCTGTATGCCAGAAATCATATTAGTTGAAGAGCTAGAGAGATGAAATTTGGAACGTAGATTCGTGTTGATCACCCAAGATCAAAAAATATGGCGGATATATCTACGCCTATTGAAGGCGTGGCAAATCGGGTAAAACTGTATCTTCTAAAGTTGTTAAGCTAGAGTGCTGAAACTTGGCACATAAGTTAATGTTACGATTCTATAAGGACCGAAAAAAACTATATATCCCCGCCTACTGGGGGCGTGGCAAATCGGATATAAATATATAGTGATTTTCTAAATTCTCCGATATTTTGAGCACTACTGATGCTAGAGGCTTGAAATTTGGTATGTATACTCGGGTTGACTACCCAAGATCAATAAGCTCTGGCTACTGATAATCTCCTCTATCGATGACCCAAAACTAATTGTTACGCCTCTATAGGGGCGTGGCATATAAAAATACACTGTAATTTTCACATTTTTTGAGTCTAAGCGTCCTTACAGTTACGTAGCCTTCAGCTCATTCTAAGAACTGGCCAAAAATTATGGTTCTACGACCACTGGGGGCGTGGCAAAACGGATTTTAGGCGCCCAATAGCGAAATTCATATGCGTATGCCACCTATTTATGTAAATATGCTTTATAGGCATTGATAATACGGAAAGAAAGATTTTTAAGAAAATTAAAAATTTCCTCGGGGTTCGAACCTGCACCTCAATCTACGCCCTCTAGGGGCGTGCCAAATCGACATTTGCAGCGGCCAAATGCAAAATTCATATGCGTGTGTCACTCACATATATATGTATATAAGCTTAATAGGCATTAATAAGACAAAACGAAACATTTTTAAGAAATTTAAAAAATATAAAATATATTATAACAATATAAATTTCGATTTTAAAAAAAATTCCCGCGGGGTTTGAACTTGCACCACAATCAAACAGTTTGTCAAAAAAAATAAAAGAAGAGATTCCAACCGCGACTTCTGGCACAACGCGCAGAGTTTCTGCTAACAGCGCCACTGCACTGATCTCAAATGATATAACTAACATAAAACTTTACAGCTACAGCACCCATAGTAAACAAAAAGCAAAGAAGCGGCTGAAAATTTAAAAGCAATTCAAAGACAATTTAATCACAATTGAGATTCTTAGAATTACTCGAATACACATTTGAATATACATACATACATACACATTTGCACACGCGTAAAAAACGCTGGCATACTGAAATTGTGTGTGCAGACGAATACATACAAATGTATGTACATTTGTATGTATGTATGTACGTATGTATAAGCATTTGTGGGTTATTTTAGCAAAAATAAAATTTAACTTATAAAAATGTTTGACTAATAACAAAAATGTTATGTGTTTGTCATTCAAGCTAGCAATTTCCCAATAAAATAACTAATTTATAGAAAGACATTTAAAAAACTTGACATTAGAGAGATTAGAACCCGCGCTATTCCATCGCAGCTTGCATAGCATTTACCGTCGACGCCACTGAATATACAATCAGACGGTAGCTAAAACGAAATAGCTTCACTTCGAGAGCGTCATCTGACAAAAGTAAGCTAAAGTAACGGCTGAAAATTTCATGAATCAATTCTTAGAATATGCTAGAAGACACGCTTTTATATGTATGGATATACATACACACATATGAATATAACTGTATGCATAGAATAAACGATTAATGTGTGCATACGTATGGGAAAAACGCTCTGTTCCGCTGCTAGCTTGCTGCTTGCTGGTGCGTTTGCTAATTGGCCAAATATTTTGTTATATTAAATACATATTCTACAGTTCTATTGAATATTTGTAATTTCTTAAGAAATACCAGCTCATTCACATTGCTATGTACATTTGCAACTAAAACAAGTAAGAAAGCTCTAGTCGAGACTGCTCGACTACGAGATCCCCTCAACCCTTCCAGGAACTAATATTTCAATAATTCGTCGTTTCACTTCTACTAACACATGCACACACACATTCAAACATACGCATGCACGTATAAACAGGCATGGGCTGCCATGTGGGCTTACATTGGGAACTTTATTGTTTAATATCCTTTTTTGTAGACGGACAATCTTGATAAAACTTTCAGACCGTGATTATAACATTGTGATTATAACAAAATGTGTGTGTGTGCCAACTCTCAAGTCTCTAGTTTTTGTAATACGGGTTTTGCAAACTTGTAGGGAAGGAGGTGTTTCGAGGGGTGGGGGTGACAAAAACCGAAACTCTTAAAAATACATATGAATACACATTTAAAATTTGGGAACTCTAGCTCTAAAGGTGTATTAAATATAATTTATTTACTGGTTTTCGATAAGGTTTTTAATCGATAACAAAATATTGGGAGCAGTTATCGATTTTTGAGAACAAACTTGATATGCGCGCTATATATACGAACCGGACTTATGAAAAAATTTCAAGTCTCTAGCTCTTATATCTTCTGAGATCGACGCGTTCATACATACGGACAGACGGACAGACAGACAGACGGACAGGGCTAAATCAACTTAGCTCGTCGCCCTGATTAAGAATATATATACTTTATGAGGTCTGCCACGCCTCCTTCTGCCTGTTACATACTGTTAAAAAAACCCTGATTTGCCATTTTCAATGGGTTCAGGGTATAATTAAAAGGGGAATTCGGTAACTTTTTGAGCCGCTATCCATAATATAACAAAAATCAAAATTATATAAATGTACGAGATATAAACGGGAATAGTTCTCTATGATTCAGACCCTCCTTACTTGAAATTTAAAATATACTCGGGTTGACAACCCAAAATTAATTAGATACATATGTATGGCAGCGTTAGGACTGTGAATGAATATTCCGCAGTCGGTAACGCACGACTGCAACGTTCTTACTTGTTTTGATTTTGGTTGATCAACGCGAATCTACATTCCAAATTTCAGTCCTCTAGCTCTTCAACTATTATGATTTCTGGCATACAGGAAAATTCATTTTCCGATTTGCCACGCCCCTAGTGGGCGGATCTGGAAAATTTTTACACTTTATAAATCAGGGGCATATACGAGTATATGTTCCACGTTTCAAGTCTCTAACTTTAATAGCCGCGAAAGAAATTGCATTCATACGGACAGACGGACGGACAGCAAGTCAGACATTGCGCAAAACCAATATATTCATTTCACTTTCGTGAATGAATATAAACAAGTAAGAGTGCTCTAGTCGAGACTGCTCGACTAGGAGATACCCTGAACCCTGCAAAGTACTGATATTCCAATCATTCTGCTCCCATCCGCATGCATCCATACGAACGCATAAGCACGCGCTCTGCTAACTGCGCAGTTACCAGTTACTGCGCTTGGGCTGCCGTGTGGGCTATATTATAAGAATTTATTTGTTGAATAAATCTTTTTGTAGTGAGACTATCTTCATCAAACTTTCAGAACGTGATAATAACATTCAAATGTGTGTGTATGCCAAGGCAAAGTCTCTAGAAGAAGGCAACAACGACGCGAGCAACACCGGGCAACACCAAGCGAGCAACACCATCACGAGCGGCCAAGCGCGTCAAACTAACATCATTACCATCTGATGAAGAAACAGATTTTTGCATCATTTATCTAAAGCGGTTGTCGCAGAAATTGACTGCTGCCAACTCGATCAATTGCAATGTATGCAAGCGTCCAGTTCATTTAAAGTGCGCAAACATGCAGGCAAGTTATTTCACTTGCAAGAATTGCGAAAGTGACGTGGACGACAACGAGGAATATTTCGATGACGATGATGAATAACAAGTAAGAGGGCTCTAGTCGAGACTGCTCGACTAGGAGATACCCTGAACCCTGCAAAGTACTGATTCCAACAATTCTACACTTCTTTCATGCACATATACAAAAACATATACACACCCGTACGCATGCATCCATACGAACGCAAAAACAATTGCTCTGCTAACTGCGCAGTTACTGCGCTTGGGCTGCCGTGTGGGCTATATTATGAAAATTTGTTTGTTGAATAAATCTTTTTGTAGTGGGACTATCTTCATCAAATTAATAACATTCAAATGTGTGTATATGCCAAAGCACAAGTCTCTAGTACTTGATATACGTTTTTTTCAAATTTAGGGCGAAGGGGGCGTGGCATTCAAAATCTGTAAATAACAAAATCTTTGTATTCATCACATAAATCTACACAGTAAATCTGAAGTCTCTAGCTCTAACAGTCTTCAAACTAGGCTTTAAAAACACGAGTATACATGTAAAATTTCAAGTCTCTATCACTTGTAGTTTAGGAGATCTCTGCGTTCCTACGGACGGACAGACGGACGGACAGACAGGCGGACAGGGCTAGATCAACTCAGCTCGTCATCCTGATCAAGAATATATATACTTTATGGGGTCTGCCATGCCTCCTTCTGCCTGTTACATACATTTTCACAAAAACATTATACCCTAAATTCCCATTTTCAATGGGTTCAGGGTATAAAAAGCGTTGTCACTTATGGCCATTGAAGGTAATTTTCTCGTATCGTATTTTGCATTATTTTTGCCATTGAAGGCTTTCATAATAAATAAATCATTAAATCACAATAATTGGTGTCATTCCTTTAATTTTTTTCGGTCTAAACAGTTACCCTGAATAAATTTGTTCCAAAGTTACCCTGAATAAATTTGTTCCAAAATTTTTTGAGTAACTCAAATAAACATTCTTTCTTTGAAAAAAAGTTGCGTTTGGTTTATATTTAAATGTTAAACTTCTTAATTTTTCATTTTCCGGAACTGAGGAAAAAATTTTAATGACAACTGGGCCCCCTCCCCTATGTATGTGTGTGTGCATGTTTTGTTTCTTGCATAAGCAAAGAAGAGCGAAGAATTTCTTAAATTGAAATATCAGTTTTTCGAAGGGTTCGGCGGATCTTGTAGTGGATCAGTCTCGAATAGTTATGTCTTACTTGTTATATTATAATATTTGCGCTGTTCTGCCATAAGCCAATCACTAGATATCTGTGCCAGATTAACTCGTTTTTCAGAAATTTTACAAGTATCGATCAATATCTGGAAATGAAGTCAACATAAGCCATTTTTTACCCTCTCTATACTGTAAATCAAATTAGAACGTCTGTAAATAGGCCCATCATCTCAGTTCCGTGGGAGATAGGTCATGACAACCGCAAGAGTCTCCAATTCATAAAAATGGTATCTTGACTCAGCAAGTGAAGCCGCCTTACTAAAAACCACCTAATCAAAGCACCTAAAACTGGCTTTTGTGTAAGGAGAGAAGTAACTTTTTGTCATGTTCTGGCTTCCAGACAACCTCGCTCTTTTCTGATGTCAAAAAATATAATGGCTTCATGAAACAAGAAAATCCTTGTATAATTTGCTGAAAACAAGACGCCAATCAAATAATTTGTCTTAAAGCAGAGATCGACTGAGGAGGAAGTAGGGCGGCAGCGTCAAGCTGAAACTTAAAGAGAATTTGGACGGATTTGACCTGCGCTCACTTAATATCCCAAGTATTAAACTGTCGACTTCAAAAAATTACACTTTCTTTTAGTGAGAAGTCTAGAGTAATCTGTAGCCTTTCCTCATATCATCCATGTACACATCCACAAATGTATTTGCAAGTTTGCCAAGTGCATTCAATACTGTACGCTGAAATACTGAAGGCGCATTTTTAAGACCCAACCCACCAAATACTCGTGCTGGCCATCAAGTGACAAAGGCCGTATACTCTATCGAATCTTCATGCGTGGGGTTTTGATAATATCCACTTGCCATATCTAAGCATGTGAAATATTGCGCTCTATAAAGGGTAGCTATTTGAAGGCAAAGGGTATCTATCTGAAAATGTATTAAGATTTAATTCCCGGTAATCGACGCACAGACGGTAGGAACCATTCTTTTTGTTTACTAACATCATAGGACTTGTATAGGGTGAGCAGATTGGCCTTATAACTTTACATTCCACAAGTTCTTTAATCTTGTCTCGTACCAGATCTCTTTCATTCGGGCTAAGTCTATACGGTGTTCTCTGAACAATTTTTCTGGGGTCTACTAATCTAATTTTCATTTCACCTGTACTGACTCTAGAGGAAGGAATCCCCTTAATAAAAGATTTTAACATTCCATCATCATTTGGACAATAGTTTACTGATTTTTATCTTCAAATTAAAATTTTTTCAGGTGACATAATGACATGAACACAATGGGACAATATTTCTCGACTGATCACAATTTTGTTCTTCAGATATTCATCGCCCAAAACATGGAATACAATGTAATACAAATGCTGACCTTCACTACATTATTAATTCTCTTTCCAACTAACTTAACGCTTATCTTCTGTTTGATTAATAAACATTTCGCTTCAGAGTCGAACGTTGTTGTGAAGGTTTCGCCTTAATATTTTCTTTGGGCTCGACAACCTCGCAAAGCTGTACTCTTTTCACATTACGCCCTTTTCCATTTTGGGTTTTCTGCAATGGGTTGAAATGTGGCCAACCTCACCACTACTGAAGCAGTTACAGTCCTTTACTGATGATGAGCAAATGCGCTTTTCCCGATATGCTCTGCAACACGGGGAGGAAGATTTGAGCTATTTCCTATTGTAAGGCTTTCTTTTGTTTGTTGAATGTAAAAGCTCTTAGCTCGGTTTGTAGCTCATTCCTGGGGCGCATGCTTAAAGTAAAAGTTAGTCGCTGCAATCTGGTATCAACATGAGCCAACTGAGCAAGCCAACTGGAGTTGCAATCTCCTCAATGTCAATCTCACGGAGATCCTCTGAACCCTGCCCAATTATTCCACGCTTCTTTTATGCACATACAAAAACACATGCACACATACATACACGCGCATGTATCCACATGCACGCATAAATACGCGCTGTACTAACTGCGCAGTTACCTGAGTTATCAAAAAAGTATGATTAGCTTGTACTGCGTATTGTATACACGAGTATACATGTTAAATTTCAAGTCTCTAGCATTTGGAGTTTGGGAGATCTCGGCGTTCATACGGACGGACGGACGGACAGACCGACATGGCTAGATTAACTCCCCTCGTCGCCCTGATCAAGAATATATATACTTTATATACTTTTAACAAATCCATTATACCTTGATTTCCCATTTTCAATGGGTTCAGGGTATAAAAATAACACAATCTTTACATGAACCTCCACAGTAAGTCTGAAATCTCCAGCTCTAACAATATTAAAATTAAAATTAAAACAAATTCAAACTATCGATTATAATCCATAATAAGGAAATGAGATGAGTTGGAGTATACATATACAATTGCAAATCTCTAGCGTTTGTAGTTTATAGTATCTCGGCGTTCATACGGACGGACAGACGGACATTGCATAAAAGCAATATACTCTTTTCACTTTGGTGAATGAGTATAAAAAGTTCCCATATTGCAGCCAATACTGCTCAAGATGCATGTATAAAACGTAAAATCAATTCGAGCGAGTATTATCAATTTGAGCACTCGTGATTGTTAACTCTTATTTTATTTTTTAAAACATACTTTACAAAACGTTTTTTTTATATAATTTAATAAACTTTATTAGAATTTACAGCTGGCACACAATTTACAGCTTACATATATTTTATATAATATTCCAAAGTTATTAAATGCAAACAGATTAAAATCAATTAAATTTGATATCCAACTTCTTATATTTACATTATATATAAGAATGTAAATGCAATTTAAGAATACTTTTTATAACAGTAGCCAGTATAATTAATAAAACAAATTGGATGGCTCTACTCGACAGTGTACGACTAGTAGAAATACCTCGAAGTCATTCAAACTGCTTTAACATGAACTCGTAGCTGCTTTCCTTCAATATGAAAACAAGCCATTAGAAGACGGTGTTTCCTCTGATAGACTTTTAGAACATATAGATAGATAGGATACCAAACACTACACTAACACACATCAATATAAAACTGTACTGAAAAAATATTTTTTAGTAATAATCTTAAATTAACGTTGGATTGATGTATCATATACATTTATAAGGAGTCAAAGCCAGATAGGTCACTCTCGAGCTATAACGAATAAACTATTTTCAATTGTATACGAATTTAATTTTTATTGAAAATATCAAACCTTCTCTGGCTTGTAAAGATGTGTATGCGGGAGTAAAAATGTAGAGCCAAGGTCTCTCTCCGCCATTGTGTTCGCCTCCTACACACAAATAATTAATTACTATTTTTATTATTTAATATAAGCCGACTAGACCATCCCACCACCCACATTACCTCAATTGTATTGGTAGGCGTACACTTTTCAAAACATAAATGAAGAGATTTGGTAACAGCCTGAACTGTAGTTTCGTCGAATGAGCGTATATCAGCTGATCTGCAAATAAATACCCATTGAAAATGGATAATCAACTTATATATATATATATATATATATATATTTTTTTTTTTTTAATGAACAGGCAAAATGAGTCATGACATTTTTTATTTTATTGTGTAATGACGAGATATATGCGAATAAATTTGTATAATTCAGCGTTCAGAAAATCTCCTTGTTATAACTATAGTCTGACTATAGTCTGAAATCGTTTTGTTGTCACTTACATTTCAGTGCTAGGAATATTTCTCATCCAAGAATGCATTCTATGAAAATTCCTGAAATTAAACAAATAATTTGGGACTAGTTGTTAGTGTTTGTATTATGAACTTACTCGTTTGAATTCAAAAGGGCCTTTAAGCTTTTTCTAGATATTTGTTGTCCTTCGGATGATTCGCAATTAGTTGCAGTTGCTTTTTCTTTGCAGTCGACTGCAGTCGACTGCAATTGAACAGGTCGATTGCTGACAATTGCAGAGACCTCAAAGCCGGCAGAGACCAGTGAGCCACATTCTTTACTGGAGGACTTTGCCGGTAGGCCAGCAGCGTTAATTTCAACTTTGCTATCGTTTTGAGGTGCTTTGAATAAAGGAGTTATATCGACCTCGTTTAACGACAGTTCGTGTCGTTTTAATTGCTGTGTGTGAGGTAAGACCGATGGATGGTAGTATTTAGCTCGTGGAATCATTACAGTAAGTGATCGATCCGATTGAACAGGTTCCAACGTGTTTGCTGACTCCTATCAGATGACAAAACTACTCGTAAGTTAATAACTAATAAATGTTCTAAATTTTACCTTGAATGTTGCATACTGTTCAGTATTGTGACTCGATTCGCTATTTGAATCATTCAGTATGTTACGCTTGCCCATGCTGGATTTGTGTATAAGAACTGCAGAGGATAATCCCGACTTGTTGCTAGATGATGTCAACATACTTGAATGATAATTAGATGCGTTTATAAATATAGGCCTTGCCGTAGTTCCACCATAAGTTTTACGCCTTGTATAGATCAGCAGTATGCAGACTAGCAGCAAGATAAAAACTGTGCCAATTGCAATCAGACTAATCAACAATATCTTCAAATTCAGTTGACACGTTGCGCCCGCATGCCAAGCAAAGCATTCACATACTGAAGTTCCATTTAAGATTTTATTCGACGTCACACAGTGGCCATGGTAGTTGCATTTATCGCATCCCATTACATCATCTGAGCAATGGCGACCAGGATAAATGGGATTATCGGATGTGTCCACATAACCATCTGGACAGCCACAGGTGTAACTACCTATCAAATTGAAACAGTGGGCGTGGACGAAGCAATCGTTGAAGTCATCGTGAGCACATTCATCAAAATCTAAACATGTAAGATTATTATATAGTATTATTAGAATTGATAATGTCGCATTAACTTTTTGGCTACGTATGTTCAGTTTCATTAGAGCGGGGTAGCACCAAGTTGACGACGATTGGGGTGTGGTAGTATGTACATCGAAACTAGTTGCGCTTTATAAAACTACACAAAAAAGAAAATACACAGACTTAAGACATCAGAAGCGGGATCTGGCTCGCTACCAGCCACATCAGAAAGGCCATGTAGTATGATGATAGAAAAACAAAATACAATTTGGATTAAACTGATGAGAGCTTTACAGTTAAAGGCAACCGAAACAGGATATCAAATAAAACAAGTAAGAAAGCTCTAGTCGAGACTGCTCGACTACGATATAGATTGAACCCTTCGAGGAACTGATATTTCAATTTAAGTGATTCGTTGATTCTATTCTGCTTATGCAAAAAACAAAACATGCACACACATACGCATGCACGTATAAGTAGGCATGGGCTGCAAGGAGGGTTTACTATGGGAACTTAATTGTTTAATAACTTTTTTTTGTTGACAGACAATCCTCTCAAAACTTTCAGACCCTAATAATAACATCTAAATGTATGTGTCTGCAAAGAGCACAAGTCTCTAGTATTAGGAAAGAGGGTAGAGTTAGGAGTTGACGGTAAAATATAACCAAAATCAAAATTTAAAAAAAAAATACGTATGAATCTATATTTAAAATTTGGAGACTAGCTCCAAAGATGTAGAAATATAATTTTTTAATTGATTTTCGATATGGTTTTTTATCGATAACAAAAAACGGGACTAGTTATCGACTTTTAGAAACAATCTTGATATGCGCGTGCAATATACGGACCTACGGAAAAAATTCAAGTCTTTAGCTCATGTATCTTCTGAGGTCGACGCGTTCATACATATGGACAGACGGACAGGGCTAAATCAACTCAGCTCGTCGCACAGATCAAGAAAATACATATATACACCTTATGGGTTCTTCCACTCCTTCAGCCTGTTACATATGTACATTTAACTAAACCATTATACCCTGATTTTCCAATGGGCTTAGGGTATAATCACTAGTTTTCCTTTATATTCGAGGATGTTGTATGGATAAACTTATTCGATATACCTTGGAGCTTTTGCACGTCCGAAAATATCTATATATATCTTATAGTGGAAATCTGGACATTCGCTGAATCTTCAACATGAAACTATATACACTGGTACCATCTCAGTAAAAGAATTGAAATTTGCAGTCAACAGTGAGCTTTTGCGATGTTTATTATTTCTTCGATTAAGAACAATATTTCTAGGTTGGAACTAATCTCCAACCATGAATATGCAACTCCGTCTATAGTTGTAAAATTATACCTCGGACAGGTTCTCCATCAGAAGCTATTTTTGCGTAAATTACAATCATTTGGGTAACCGAAGGCATCTAATTGTTAGTGGTATGAAAAAGCTCCTGTAGTTATCAAATTATAAATCGTAGTATATGTATTATATATATATATATATGTATATAAAATCTTGAGGTGCTAAAAATGCAATCAGAGATTTGTGACAACATCCAGCAGGCCATCCCGAAAAAGGATGTGCCAAAATTTAGCTGGGAAATGCAACCGGAAACATCCAGAAAAAAACATACTTAACAAGAAGTATTGTTCTCACGCAAAGACGCGAGCCCAATGGATGTGTTGGTAGAACTTGTGGATAGAAGAGCGCTAGCATTAAAGCTGCACATTGAAGAGGTGTATGCCAACTTAGAGCTCAGCAACCAGGAGGAAACTCTAGACCATAAAGATATGCTAGAGTTTCTATGGAATAAGGTCCAGTCAGTGCTCAGTGATCTCGAGGTGAAGTACAATAAACCATCCTACGAAATCAAAGGCATAGACGCATTGGAATGCAGAGTCTACAGACTGACAAAAAAAATCAACAGAAAGTTAGATGACTTTCACAACAAAAAAGAAGACGTGCCAAAGCGACCAAGACCTACGCTTCCCTATTTCGATGGAAGTCCTGAGGCGTGGCCAACGTTCTTCGAACAGTTCACTAATATAATTCACAACAGAAAGGATATCAGGGACAAGACTAAGCTGATGTACCTGAAATTCTACCTCAGAGGAGACGGCCATAGGGTCATCAGTCATTTCAAATATGAATCGGCTAACTACAATCCAGCGTGGGACTATTTATGCAAACGCTACAAACGCTATATCGTTAGCAAGCCAGTGGACACGGAACTGCTGAAAAACAATGATGAAGGCAGTATCCGCATGTTCGTGAGCACCTCCGTTGACAGCGACAACGCCACCGCTGATCAGCAGTTAATATATCAGGCCGCTTTGGACAAAATAGTGTTCAAAAACTGGGAATCCCTCCCGCCGGCAAGCCCCCACATGGGAGGAAAGATAACTAAAGCTACAGAAGAACAAGATAATAAAGTTCGAGTAGTAACAACAAAAACAAAGCAAAAGATCCAAGACAAAAGGTCAAGAAACAAGATCTGTTTGCTACCAACTCCGACAAAGGATCAACCAGAAAAGTCGGAGGATATAGAAGATAGGGACGAGAAAGCAATTGCTGCCACATCTTCGACATCGACAGCAACGTTGAGTGCTGCTGATGATATTAACACTGTTAGCAGCGCGATCGATGACCAAACTTCTGCGACGACTGCAACGGCGACTGCATGTGCAGCTGGAGATCAAAACTCTTCAGTTATGACCACAGCAGCGGAGTTCAATCTGGAAACTACTTCAGTGACTAATGATGTAATTACAATTACATCGGACGAGGACTTAACTAGAAATGGCAACATATTGAAGGAAAGATCCACTACAAGCGAATTAACAGCTGCCCTAAGACAGCGTTATCATCAAAATGTGGACGGCTCTCATCTGGAGACAGCAATGAAGCGAGTGGACACCGCCTCAGCAGATTCAATGAGCGATGCCGATTATAAAATTGAACACAACTATAAGCGGCGTAAGTTCTTTAAAGAGCCTCGACTTTACTTGGCATGGGAACCGCCACCTGCGCAAAAGATCAACGGAACAGCGCAATATATCTGGCTACCATATATCTGGCTACCATATTTTCTGGACACCGCAGAATGTTCAGGTACGAACATACAAAACGTACAAGGACTGCAGGCATGGATACAATTCGACAAGTGTAATCTTATATAATTATAATATTTCTATTTGTCCTGCATAAGATTAAGAAAAGAAACCACAGACAGCAGTTGCTAGATATTCATGAACATACACATGTACAGGGATCGTGTACATGCCTTCTACGCACTCTACGGCTAGCAGATGGTGAACGCTGAGCCTTACAACCTCAGCGATAAGAATATGTAATAGAGGAGCGCTGAGCCTTACAAACTCAGCGATAGGATAAGAATAGCTAATAGACCAATGCTGAGCCTTACACACTTAGCAATAGACGCACTAGATTTAAGGGTTAAAAATATGCATGAGTCTGGGTATATAAACCCGGGCTCAGCTTAATAAAAATCAATACTAAACTAAACACCAACGTAGTTTCTTGTCTTCTGGTCTTACAAACCATAGTCAAGTGTATTCGTTCAATGTTTGACCGAATCTATTACTACTATCTAGAAACTAAAGCATGAAGAGTTTTTTAATAGTTGTGTACCATGATTTTAAGATTTTAAATGACTTCGGCAGTACAATTTTCACCTGAATGAGTGTGAAAAGTAATCTGTAATCAACAGCTGCAAGATTAATATATTGCAGGCTGAGATCTGCTATTATTTGAGTACGTGATTGAGCTACTCTTACCGTCTAGCCATAATTTCATCGAAGGCGATCTAATCGATTCTTTCTGAAAGCGTCTGTCCTGCATTCTTAACCCTGACAGATCGTCTTCAAAAGGTTCCATATTCACATCTTAGCACACACACATCATTCCTCTCTCATACTGATGTCTGCCTTCAGGAAAGCTATCTGCTCGATCCTTCACAGTGGCGAGTGCGGCGATCTGTTCACTATTTTGTACATTATGAATCTAAATCCCTAAAAAATCGTGACAATCAGATTTACTGATGAGGACGCAGTGGTAAAGAACTGGGTTTTATACCCTGAACCCATTGAAAATGGGAAATCAGGGTATACTGGTTTTGTTAAAAGTATGTAACAGGCAGAAGGAGGCGTGGAAGACCCCATAAAGCATATATATTCTTGATCAGGGCGAAGACTTAAGTCGATTTAGCCCTGTCCGTCTGTCTGTCTCTCTGTCTGTCCATATGCTTGAACGCGTCGATCTCAGAAGATATAAGAGGTAGCGACTTGAGGCCCGTGTATTGCACGCGCAGATCAAGTTTGTTTCCAAAAATCGATAACTGCTCCCATTTTTTTATCGATTAAACGTTATCAAAAATCAGTTCTAAATTATATCTCCCACATCTTTAGAGCTAATCCCCTAAAACACGTCTTTCCCTCCAAGTTTGTAAAAAGCGTATTTTAAATACTAGAGACTTGTGCTTTGGCACATACACACATTTTAATGTTATTATCACTGTCCGTCCGTCCATCCGTCTGTTCGTCCGAATGAACGGAGAGATCTAGAGACTTGAAATTTTGCATGTACACTCGTGTATACCATATGCAGTACGAGCTTATCATATTTTTCGATAACTCTTCCCACTTATTTTTTATCGACAATAATCGATACTTTTATTTCATTTTAAATACTATGAAACCTAGAGATTTAAGATGTTGTGTAGATCTATGTGACGAATACAAATTCGCCATAAATACATTTACACACATTTGAGTGTTATTATCATATTCTGAAAGTTAAATGAAGATAGTCTTGCTATATGAGGATACCTTCAACAAATAAGTTCTCATAGTATAGCCCATATTGCAGGCCAAGCACAGTCGCTGGTAACTGCGCCGTTAGCAGAGCGCGTGCCTATATGAGAATGCATTTCCGATTTGCCATAGTGGGTGGATCGGGAAGATCTTGACATTTTATAATTCGAGGCTACACACGAGTATATGTTAAAAATTTCAATAGCGGCGAATAAAATTGCATTCATACGGACAGACGAACAGCAATAAGGACATTGCAAATAACATTATAGTAATTCACTTTCGTGAATAAGTATGAAAAAGTTAAAGCGCCAAATTTCATTTCATTAAGACGTGAAAAGTTGAAAATTTTTTAATAGAATCTGAATTTATTCTAACTGTATTCAACTTACCTTTAACTGTCAACGAATTTATATCCTCCTTAGATGTATACAACTCGGTTCCTCCAACACTATAGTTACTTTGCCGCAAATATTTCTTAAAAACTGATTCTAAGCGTTTCACGTCACTATTTTCGGACAACTGAAATTTTCAGTAAACAATTATAAAATTAAAATATAAAATAATTTTAATTAAGTTAATAAAGCTATTTAATAATTAATTATAGTTAAGGTTAATTAGTTTTAGCGACTTTACCTGTAGCAAGAAGTTTCCCAATACAGCAGCGTCCTTTCGTGAGTTGAATTCCTTTGACTGAACTCCATAGTATATATCGCGAAAGTCGGATTGCATAACCATTCGATCAATGGCATCAATGAAAATTGATTTTAGGTATCCATTTTTATTTGATGAATCGCCTAAAAACTCATCGTTAAACCTCATCAAATAGCTTCCGACTCTAACAATTGGTAAATGCAACTCGAACGTATATGTAGCTGTGGATGTGTATTATAGGGATGTAGGGCAAATTCAATATTATATTTTTAACTGAAATTTATGAAAATCAACTACCTACATGCAAGCTCTAGTTGAGACTACTCGACTACGAAATTCCCTGAACCCTTCCAGGAACTGATATTTCAATAATTCGTCGCTTCATTTCTACTTACACATGCACACACACATACATACACACGCAGGCACGTATAAGCAGGCATGGGTTGCCGTGTGGGCCCACTATGGGAACTTAATTGCTTAAAACCTTTTTCTTTAGACGAACAATCTTCATAAAATTTTCAGACCTAGATAATAACAATAAAATGTGTGTATATGCCCAAGGCTAAGAGTCTAGTATTTAAAATACGCTTTTCGCAAACTTGGAGGGCAAGGTGTTTTTGGGGGTTGTGGGTAAATTATAACAAAAATCAAAATTTTAAAAACAGAACAAAAAAAAACTATGTTTAAAATTTTAAAAATTCTAGCTTTAAAGATGTAGGAGGATAAGGTTTTTTATTGATAACAAAAAAACGGGAGCAGTTATCGATTGCGCGTGCCATATACGGACCTACAATTTCAAATTTCAAGTCTCTAGCTCATATCTTTTGAGATCAACGCGTTCAAGCATATGGACAGACAGACGGCCAGGCCAGAGGATGCCATCCTGGAATGTCGCCAGGCGTAGAAAAACCGCGAAGCAGAAAACAGCCTGTTAAAAGCCGAGTATCCTAACTGGACGAACTGCTCGATGTTCTAGGACACTGCAGGAGCTCCTGGATGAAGCTGAAGGCAGAAGCAAATAAGCAAAAGCAACTGCCAGTAAAAAAGAGAAAAATAATGACCACATAGCAGTAGAATCACCCACTGTCCAAAAGAGGCAAGCCTCTACCGCTTTGGTGTCTAAGTCTGGCAAAAAAACTTTGCGAATGACAACAGAATCTGGTTCTGTGACTGCCACGGTGTTTCGCAAAAAAAGAGCGGAAAAACTGCTTTGGCGCTCGCAGAGAAGCCGAAAGAAGCTTAAAAAAAACACATAAGAAAGCTCTAGTCGAGACTGATCGACTACGAGATTCCCTTGAACCTTTCCAGGAACTAGGATATCAATAATTCGTCGTATCATTTCTACTAACACATGCACACACACATACACATGTACGCACGCACGTCTAAACAGGCATGGGCTGCGGTGTGGCCTTACTGTGGGAACTTATTTGTTTAATAACTTTTTTTGTCGACGGACAATCTTGACAAAACTCCTAGACCGGGATAATAAAATGTGTGCATGTGCCAACGCACAAGTCTCTAGTATTTGAAATACGCTTTTTGTAAGAAAGGGGGTGTTTTGGCGGGTTAAGGGTAAAATATAACAAAATAACGAGAGTAGTTATCGATTTTTGGAAATACACTTGAAATGCGCGCTCTATATACGGACCTACGAAAAAAAATTCGAGTCTCTAGCTCTTATATCTTCTGAGATCGACGCGTTCATACATACAGACACATACGCACACATGTATAAGCAGGCATGGGCTGCAGTGATGGCTTACTATGGGAAGTTAAGGGTCTAATAATGGCAAATCAGGGTATAATATTTGTGAAAATGTATATATTATATGTAACAAGGATGACGAGCTAAGTTGATGTAGCCATGTCTTACTGTCTGTCCGTCCGTCTGTCCATCAGTATGAACGCAGAGATCTCCAAAACTACAAATACTAGAGACTTAAATTAAATTAAATGTATACTCGTTGTTTTTATAGCCTGAACCCATTAAAAATGGGAAATCAGGATATAATGGTTTTGTTAAAAGTATGTAAGAGGCAGAAGGAGGCGTGGCAGACCCCATAAAGTATATATATATTCTTGATCAGGGTGACGAACTAAGTTGATTTAGTTCGTCTGTCTGTCTGTCCGTCTGTCCGTATGTATGAACGCGTCGATCTCAGAAGATATAAGAGCTAGAGACTTGAAATTTTTTTTGTAGGTCTGTATATAGAGTTTGTTTTTGAAAATCGATAACTGCTCCCAATATTTTGTTATCGATTAAAAGCCTTATCGAAAACCAGTAAAAAAAATTATATTTAATACACCTTTAGAGCTAGAGTTTCCAAATTTAAAATCTGTATTCATATGTCATATTTTACCCCCCACCCCTCGAAACACCCTCTTCCCTACAAGTTTGCAAAACCCGTATTTCAAATACTAGAGACTTGAGCGTTGGAACACACACACATTTAAATGTTATAAACATGGTCTGAAAGTTTTATCAAGATTGTCCGTCGACAAAAAAAGTTATTAAACAAATAAGTTCCCATAGTAAGCCCACACTGCAGCCCATGTCTACTTATACGTGCGTGCGTATGTGTGTGTGCATGTTTTGCTTCTTGTTTAAGCAGAAAATCAGCGACGAATTACAGAAATTGAAATATCAGTTACTCGAAGGGTTCTGGGGATCTCGTGGTCGAGCAATCTCGACTAGACCTTTCTTAGTTGTTTTTATAAAGTAGTTCTAAAACTTTTGATTCTAAGTTACAACTTTTTAAATCTTTAAGTAAGTTTTACTCACGTTTGCAGGGTCGATCTGGGAACATTCGAGCAAATCCGAGTCGGCATTGACAATGACTCATGTATTCTGAGATACTGGTACATATCTCATTTTTGTTGGACTTACAAGCTGGAATGCAAGCGTTTGGTGATGCAATGAGTCCCGATAGGGGTCTTTTAGGCGTTGCTGTTAAGATACCTCCAAGCAGCACATTATTAGAGTTCATAGGTTGTTGAATTTCTTCGTCTCGAGTGGGTGTATCAAAAGATATATTCGTATCATAATCCAACGGAACATCTGGGTCAATGATTTTGCTTTTTTCATTGCTATTAGCTTTTGTCATAACAATAAAAATGCTTGACATATCGGGTCGGAAGTGCAGGGTCGAAGTGTTATTAGGTATTATTGCAAAAGTTTTGGATTTTGATCGTATATAATCTAATATTTCAGTTTTGATTGTACCCGTTACAATTGCTTTTGTATTTATCAAAGTTGGCGTATATATTGAGGTATTTGGTAATTGTGTAATTATTTCCTTGTCATTACTAGCGGTTCGCGATAATAAAGACTTTGATGATTTCGAAATTATACCCTTTGTTTTTATTAAGTTTTCACGAAAATCTGTTATCTTATTTGAAAATGTATTGCTATTTTTCGTTGATGTTTTCTCCATTGGCTCCGACGATTCCAAAAAAAAAAACGAATTTTCAATATTGTTATAAGCAATTGAGTCTGGATTGTTTTTCAAACCAACAGTATTATGATAGGTATTCGTTGACAAGACTACCGAATTCCATATGGACGAATAAGTTGTTAATACAGACTCGGCTATGTTTGGTGGCTCGACTGCACTTGAAGCTTCCGTTTTATTTATGTTAGTTAAATGGAAAGTATTTGGTGTATAGGTTTTAAATACATTAACCCTCTTTGTGATCGATGTTTCGTTAAGTATTGAAGGTACTGCTATTTGACTAGGACTCGTGGCTTTCGAGGCTAATGGGGTTTGTCTACTAGATTCCTTAAATATTGATGATACTTCTACATCCATTCTCGCTACTGTTTTAGTGGATTTTATCATAAGTTTATTTATTGTTGGTTTATGGGAAATTGGTTTTTTGAATATTGATGATATTTGACCCATACTTCTTGATGGTGTATATTTAATGAACAAATCATTAGCTCTTGAAATTGATGGCGTTGTTACTGGTGTTAGAAGTGGTGGTGGCTGCAGCCCAACTACACTATGCTTGACTGCTGTTCCATAAATCCATGTTGAAACAGTTGTTTTTAAAAATGTTGCCAGAGGTGGAGGCACCAATATTGTGGGAAATAGTTTAGATGGCGTAATAATATTATCCATGTGATTTGCTGATGTTGGTAATGGAAAACTATATTCCTGTTTGCCCTGTGTTTGGGCCCTAATATTAAATGGTTCGCCAACTACCAAAAACACCTTTTTGGGCAAATTACTTTGTTCTTTGTCTGCTTGCTTTTGGCTTTGACTCTTGTTTAATTTGACAAACGGGTGACCCAAGCCTATAGTCTGAAAGCGTGTAAGTGATAACCATGAATTTACTGTGTTAGGGCTTACCACTTTAAGATTAGTTGGCGATTGTAAAGGAATATTGGGTGCATTAAAATGCTCTGGCTCAGAAATATTTTCGTTTGGTAAATTGTAATTCGAATTGTAGATGGTATAGTCAGCATTTTGATCTTGTAAATTCACTTCTCCACTATCATTAAGGGCACTACCCTCGTCATAGATAGGCTTTATATATACAAGATTTAACGGTTTTTTGTTATTTGATATGATTGAATTAGAAGCAACCTGACTTGAGCCAGACTGTTCGTTCCACTTTGAAAAAGTTTCGCTAAAATTCCATTTGTTATTAGGGTTTTCCGATTTGACTTGACTTTTATTTAATATTTTTTTATTGTATAAGGATGATACATTTATATTGGGCTCGTTAGAAATGATAGTGTTACTACTAATATTTGCATTTGGGACAATTATTGTCGAACTTTCAGTATTTTTATTAAAGTTCTGATTACGTTGCTTAAATATACTACCTGTTTGTTTCATAATGCTCGAATCATGTATTGGCTCATCGCCTGTCTCAGCTGCGTTGACAGCTAGCCTCGTATTCTGAGATGTCAATTGAACCTCGACATGTGCTTTATTCAATGGAATTTTTACAACGGGCATGTGAGCTGTGGCAATGTGACCCCGAAGAGCAGTTGCAAGTGGAGAATTTTCGCTTTCCGTCTTAAAGGTTAACGGTGGGACAATAATGTTGACATTATGATTAAGCACATCTGTATTCAGATTTACATGATGATGGGCAGATATCTTTGGTGATATTTGCTTGTAGTAATTACTGTCAGATATTGGATATGTTATGATCGTTGGCAATTGTGTAGTGAATATTTGAGGAATTTGTTTGATTTCCAAAATTTCATTATTGTGCAGCTCCGCATTCAAATTACTAATTATTTGCTGTGATCCATAGAGATAGCCATTGCCATTATTGCTTGGACTGTTGTAGATGCCTGTCGATTGAAACTTAACTCCTGGTAATGATGACGGTGTACTGAACTCCGGATATATGTGAGGAGTTAGCGATGATGGTGGCCGAAGTATATGGTTGTAATCATCTGCTCGCGTTCGATGCTGATTACGTCTTGCTTTCAATCTATCCGGATTATAGTCCATAGATCCCACACGAACCGGTATGATGCGTGGTGGGGTTAGAGAAAATGGAATCGGTGGTGGAATCCAAGTGGTTTTTTTAAATGGTGGCACGTTATAATTGGTTGATGTTTGGTTTTTAAATTCGATCGATTTAACACTGTCGCTGTGAGTTTTGGACAGTGTATTTTGTCGTAAATATTGAACGCCTATTCCGTTCGGTCGGCCAATAATGACATCAGCATTTGCATTTATTATCTCCCCAGGTCGTATTGATATTCCATTATTCAGCAAAGGGTTTCCATAGGCTAGGTGGGGTCTCACTGATTCGAGATACGTTTGAGAACTATTACTATTTTTCTGTTGTATCCAGCTGTTGTCTATTGCTCCATCTGAAAAATCAAGCTGTGCTTCCGATTCCGGTGGATTGATGTGAAGACTATATGCAGTTAGTCTTTTGAGATTGATGTTTGAACTGTTTAGGTCTGACTTAAAGTTGTTTAATGAATGTGAGTTTTTTTTACTATTATTTATTTGAATAGTAGTATGTGGGTCATGTGTTTGTAGCGGTATATAAACTGGCTTGTCGTCCAATTGATTTTGTGTTGAAAGACTATTGGTTTGATTTTTCCTGACTAGAGAGAGATTATCCATATTCTGTTTTGTCTCCGCTTGTCGATTACCTATATTTTTTTGTATCAGCTCTGCCATTACGTTAAACACTGGTCGAAAGCGTTGTAAGCTGAAAGAACCAATTAGTTGATCTACGGTCGGCGAGGCTGGCATTGATGGAGACTGTGAAGGTAGCTTCTTGACTGGCTTAATATATACACCATTGTTTTCCGATTCTGAAAGGCTTTGGTCGGCTAAATGAGATTCTGAATTTTGTTCGAACTTGCTTTGACTTTTTGTAGTTTCAAACCTTTTAATATTATTTTTAACTGTAGTTGGGCTTAAGAAATGTATATCATTGGGACTCTGTGTTAATAATGATTCTCTGACTGAGCCGTGACCATGTAATAGAACTGCGGGTCTTGCAGTTAAAGAATTATTTTGTATATTCACTGCAGTTACTTGCAATGTTTCTCCGCTTACCAGAGTAGCTAGTGTAACAAGAATTTTCCGATTATTTTTGCCCTTTTTTTGTAATAACTCAGTTCGGAACATGGACACAAGCTCCGGTCGCAACAGCGAATTAGGCACAACATCCGTCATAATATTGACAATCACCTTTGTTTGTAGATAGGTTTGGTTTTCTTTTTCGTTTTTGGATGGGGATGAATCTTCTTCAGATTTTAAGGCTAAAGCTGTTGACAAGTGATATGTGACTGTTGTTAAATATGTTTTCGTTGCATAGATTTTGACATCTTGATCAATTTGGCTAGCTGCTGCAAGAGGCGCTTGATATTTGACCTTTGATGCACCTCGTGGCGGAATGGATTCCGTGATAACGACTTGTGTCAAAAGATTTTCATCTGCTATAATTCTGGTTGACTCCACTCCATCCAGATGCGTTCTCATTATATTCAATGGACTGTAGTATGTATTTGTATCTAAAAGAGGAGTTGCATCTTCTGAGGGCTGCAGAAACGAAATGTAATCCTCTGGCCCAGTCACTGTATTAATTATCGTATAACTCGATCTGATAACAAAGTCGTTGTTTTTAATTGAATTATAATAGTGGTATGTTGTTGGAAATATTCCCACCACTAGATCGGGTGTCTAAGGGTATATGATTAAAAATCTATTAGCAAATCGTTTATTCTTTCCTGAACTCATTGCTTCAATGTTCAGTAAGAACAATGTTTTTGGGAAAAAGTATGTAAAAGACAACAAACAAAGCGTATTACATATATCGATATAATCTTGTCCGTTCGTAAGAATTCAACGATCTGTTAAACAAGCTGGAGGCTTAAGTAAGTGAGACTTTTAATGCATAAGCCTGCTTAAGAATTTACGCTTCTCTACGCTTCACTAGAAATGTTAATTTCAGTTACTACAGATCAGTAATTTTTATTGGATGACTCAACCATTAAAGTTATCAATTGATTTTCGTTAATGAACTGAAAAAATATTATTAATTCTCTGCAATGTCCGCTTTGGTCTGCAGATTCTAAGCATCTTTTCTACTCTCTTACTTTCAGGATCAATCAATAAAGCAATTGTACTTCACAGTCATTACATGTCAAGCGTTTTGCTCATTCTCTGATCTCCCAAATGTTAATGCAATGGAAACATCCCTATCACTTCCAAAGTATTGTAAGTCATGAAAGACTTTTAATGATTCCTTGAAAACTGATAATAGAATGCACAATTACAAGCACAATTAATGAGTAGTTATGTGCTTGGGTATTAAACTCTTAGTGTATTCAAAAATACGAAAAACATAACACTAAAATTTTTTTGATCTTCTAGACTGCACGCTAATCATTACTTGTGTTTTTTTTTTTTAAGAAAAGGCGATGACAGTGCTTTTGTAATGGTACTTGAAAGCTGTACTTACATTTGATAGAGTTACACCTAGCGACAGTTGGCTGCTTGCACGCAAAAATTTGCGTTCCTCCGTTTGACGATTTGTTACTACCTTTTCTCTACTCTCCACTGTAGTGCTTCCCTTATTAAGGTATGTCGTATGATATGTATAGGTGGTTACGCAGGTCTTTGTGATGAATTGGTTCTCTTCAATTGGAATTGAGAAATTTCCCTAAGGCGAACAATGAACAGTAATGAATGATCATAATATATATAAATTTTTACCTGTCTAACAGTAGGCACTGCCAGGATCATATGATTCTTAAGTGTACTGGGTGCAAGAGTGACAGGTTTTTGTTGAACATTCCTCGATGAAAGACTCATCGACGGGCTATGCATTAATGGCGCTTGTTTATCAAAATGCTTGATTTTGTCGCTTGCAATGATGAGTTCTACACCATTTGACATAACATGTGTGGCTAAATTGAATCTAGCCTGATCCAAACTCTCGTCTGATATATCATCGGAATCGACCGCAACTAACTGGTTAGCGTTAGGAAGCATACGAATATTCTCAAGGCGGGACATTGTGTCAGTTGTTGATTCACTTTTACTACTATGTGTTGTTTCATGTTTAACGTGTCTTTTATTGTAACCTGCATCGATTTTCAAAAATTGTATGTAGACATTTAGTGTCTGAAGCAAAATGCAAAATAGCTGAATTTTTTTAAATTTGGTTCAATATTTTTCAATTGTGTATTTACATGGACTACATTCAATTTAAAATCAAATTTACAACTAGTGTTATTTGATATATAAATGTCATTTTACATATTTTACAATTTTTAGCATTCGAACACGAAAATCTATTTAAATTTTAAGTATATAGTATATTTATTATTGATCAGGATCAATGACAATGTCTGCGTTTCTGGTTGTCCGTATGCATTGATGCATATATCAAGAACTAGAAACTTCGATGTAAGGTCTCTTAAAGCGTAAATCAAATTTGATTAAAATAATAATAAAACAAGTAAGAGTGCTCTAGTCGAGACTAATCGACTAGGTTATACCCTGAACCCTGCAAAGTGCTGACATTCCATTCATTCTATACATCTTTCATGCACATATACAAAAACACATGCACACAACCATACGCATGCATCCATACGACCGCATAAGCACGCGTTCTGTTAACTGCGCAGTTACCAGTTACTACGCTTAATCTGCCGTGTGGGCTATATTATGAGAATTTATTTGTTGAATAAATCTTTTTGTAGTAAGACTATCTTCATCAAACAAGAACGTGATAATAACATTAAAATGTGTGTATATGCGAAAGCACAAGTTTCTAGTACTTGATATACGTTTTTTCAAATTTGGGGCGAAGGGGGCGTGGTATTCAAAATCTGTGAATAACAAAATCTTTGTCTTTATCACATAAATCTACACAGTAAATCTGAAATCTCTAGGTCTATCAGTATTCAAATTAGGCTTAAAAAACGAAATAAAATGATCGATTATTGTCGATAAAAAAGAAATGGGATGAGTTATCGAAAAAATATGATAAACTCGTAATGCGTATGGTATACACGAGTATACATGTAAAATTTCAAGTCTCTAGCACCTGTAGTTTAGGAATTCCCATTTTCAATGGGTTCAGGGTATACAAAAATCGATAAACTTTCATGTTTAAATGAAATCAATTCTATCTCTTATGCCTTTGGAGGTATATTCGTCAAATTTGTTTTATGCATATTAGTTTTATGTAAATTTAGCAAAATTATATTAGATTTCTTGTACGCCAACTGGCAGCATGGCAACTCAGGAATTCCTGTATGATGCAAAGAATAGTACCTCGACTCATATCATGTCGTAACCTTCTCATTTTTTGATGGAAAGTAGAATATATACATTATATTATAGTATAGTCAAAATCAATCACTTTATTAACCAAATATATAAAAATACAGAAAAACGTACGACGAGATTATAGGTAATTTATGCTTTATGATTATGTGACATTTTTTTTTATATTCAATTTATATTCACATTTTTTATACATACAAATTATAATATACATATATTAATAAACCCATCTTACACTAATACTTAAGAATATGTTGATAATTGTATTACTTGACTATTGTTATAAAACATAAACAAATACAACAGTAGAATTTAAATTCATAAAATATATATCTATGTATATTTTTCAAAAAAGAAGTCGATTTAAAAGAATATATATTATTTAATGTGTGTCTGTGTGTGTATGCGGATGTAACTTTTTAAAAGGTACATACATACATGTGTTTTATATACAGTAGACTACTCAACAATTCAAACAAAAAAAGAACGAAATTTATATCTATCTCAAAGACTATCCGGTTTTAAAAGGGTATTCTAAATCTGCTTTTATGTTACTGTATTGACATCAGTTGGGGTCAATTTGAGTGGGAATGACTGCAATATTCTTCAAGTCAGTATGCGTATGCATTGTGGTGAGTGTGACAGGTCGATGGTGAGTACTCACTCGAGTAAATGTGGAAATAGACTGCAGTTGCTCGGTCTGATCATTGTGCACCCGTTCTACGATATAGGTATAGGTGCGTGTATATAACTCTGTTGTTGTGATTACAGTTGTAGTCGGATGCAATATCTGCTCTGGAGTCCCCCTAGAAAGCATCGTGTTTTGATGTGCTTTTATTCTAAGTTTCTTTTGCTTGCGTCTTCTAGGTCTCATTTTTATTGATGCTGATGAAGTTAACTTTAACGTAAAGGTTGTTGTTGTTGAGTTTATCGACGAATGGTTCAGAGGCTCATATGTATCGATGATTGATTCTGTAGTTGATTGTGGCATAGTGTTTTGTATGTAAAGTGTATTATCTGTATGGTTTTTATTTGATAGTTTATTTTTGAATATTACAACACGTTGTTTCTTTGGTTGCGTTTTTTCTGATCGCATTACTAATCTGCTGTTTATTTCGCTTTTATTATTGATATTCTTGACTAGTGATGGCCGTATAGAATTAAGAGCCTTGCGTCTCACAATTACCTTACGCACTAGTGGTTTCTGAGAGCTCATTATTTCACGCTTGGATATATGTTTAAGTATGTGAGGACATTGTCTATGATGAATATATAAATGGGTATTGCTGACCTGCATCTGTAGTGGGAACAACTCAGAGAGGTCATTTAGGCTAAAAAATATATTGAATTTGAATTATTACTGCTATTGGAGGGCTCCTTAGTATTCGAAGATATTGGCTGAACGTTTTGCTGTGTTGCCTTGGCATACCACAGCTCCACATCCCCAATTATACTCTCTAAGGTAGCTGTACGATCCTTCCATGCACAGCCATTACCCGCCCCACAGTTATACTCATCATAATCGGAGTTGACTAAGTTTTCACGCAGTTGATATGGTTGCACATATGATTGCACCAGTTCGCTCTCTCCAAATGCATATATATCCCTGGGATAATGTAAAGAAGCCGTTTCGTCTTGGTTATTGACGTGCCTTTTGTGCAAACTAGATGACGCTAAGTGATCATTACTACTGTAAACAGTGGATAGAATTGTGCTAAATTCTCCTGGTCTTCGTCCAGAGACATATAGCGTAACTACGCTGCTTTCTTCCTCAGGTCTCGTTTGTTGCTGTTTGATGCGCTTTTGACCTTTGTTTGATTTCCTTGACTTATTACGGTTCTTGCTGGTAGGCACCTGCTGATCATCGATGGCTATAATGTCATCGATATTATCGCGTGCATTTATAGAATCACCATCAAATCGCGACCCATCTTCCAAGTCCTGCAAATTTTCACCCAAAAGTATTTGAGGCGATGCCGTTTGCATTATCTGAGCCACCTGAACTTGCAGTTGCTGTTGTTGTTGCTGCTGATGCAGAAGCAGTTGCTGCAATAGCAGGTTATTCACCTGAGCCACCTGACTTGATGAATGCACCACCTGTGGACTGGGTGTATTAACTATTGTATCTACGCTATATTCAGTTGCGGTTATTGTCTGAGCTGTCGTATCAAAAACGGTTGTTAAAATCTTCTTCCCCTGAAAAGTGACTGGCAAAATTGTAGATTTGCCATCGTATATAGTTGTCACATAGGTCGAGGTATGTGTACGATATTCCGTGACAGGCGCTGACGGCTCAACAACTCCAATAGCGCTCGTTGCTTGGGGCTGACCAATCGCCCCTAAAAGTGGGTTGCTTGGCAAATTAATGTTCCCTAATAGCAACTGAGACAGCAAAATATTGGCCAATGGTGCATTGGCTGCTATCTGTGGCTGCAGCGTCGACACCAGGTTCTCAACAGAATACACTGTCGAAGGAAGAACGTGCGAAAAGGATGTTTTTCGGCCACGAATTGTTGTCGGTGTAAAAGTAACGGTCGATGTCAAGGAGTCATGCAGCAGATAACGTGTTAACTCCGTGGCACCAGCAGCATTAATGGCGGATTCCTCACGAGTTAGGTACAATGATAGTTGCCCATTGCTCCCCAAAATTTGCGTATACTGATGTGGTCCGAGGACCTCAAGACTTGTCTTAGCAGTCACAATATTTTTGTACTCAGTCACTTGACCATTAATAACGGGCACCGTTACTTCCGCCGGTATTAAATGCGTAACCGTGATGGTAACGCTGCCCAACTCTGTGGGTTGGGAGTCCGAGTTGTATTCATTGCGAATTCTTCCACGCATCGTAGTGCGGCCTCTTGCAGAAACATTTGTATTGCCTTTACGCGCACGTGCTGTGGTTGATGAGCGGTGACCAGAATTTTCCACATTGTTATTACTGTAACTCTTTAGACGGCGCGATGGACTGGTTGAACTGGAAATAGTCGGACTACGACGTGCGCTCTTCTGTTGGCGACGAAAATTTGAAGATATGCCACTCTGTCTGCTCTTTATGGAAGTATCCTGCTCTCTCAATGTAAATTGAGTACGGGGCGATGTGGGCCTGCTTGGACGTATCGACCTATGGCTTGAAGAGGTCGGGGCGCTTGAACTTGTTTGTGGTTTATGCGTCACAGGGTATCTGGAGCCGAAGCGCGAAAAACCTTTCGGACGTAGTGCATTAGGGGTGTGGATTGTGGTTTGTGTCCGCTCATCGCTACTTGAAAGAATTGGCTCTTCTGTTGTGACAGCTTTTGGACGCCGAAATCGAAATCTGCTCCTATTTACGGTATCCGCTTCTCGACGTCTACGTGAAAGCTTTGAATGACTACTAGCTTTTGCCGCGTTTTTATTGGAACTCCGGCCCTGTCTGGCCTCATATTGTACCTCGCCATCAGCATCGTCATCTTCGCCTTCATCGTCATCATAATCGGAATCATTTTCCGTATCATTTATGTTCAGGCTGGTTTCCTTATTGTCTGCCTGTGTTTGATCCTTTTGCTGCTGGAATAGTCCACGTGGTGGGAAAAGATTGTTTTGTGGTCTAGCTCGCACTTGAAGGCTGGATATTGCGGGTCGCTGAAAGCTTCGTGGTCGCGGCCTAGCTGTTGTCGTTGTTGATGTTGTTATTGCTGTAGATGTTTTGGCACGTCCCGTTAATGGATTTCTTCTGGGTGAAATGGTACCTGTATTAGCATTAGCTCTTGGAACCGGAGTAAATCCACTGGGCCGACCAAGTGGTCGACGGGAGCGCAATAAGGGATTCTGATTACGTCTAGAAATTTGTTCATTTTTCTCTTCATCGACATTGCCTTGAATCGGCTCCTCAGTGGAAGTCTCATCATCGGCATACACATGGTCTGGATTGAGTTGCTTAAGCGTTGATGTGGACGTACTATAAGCCTGCGAAATTACTGATGATGGCCTAATCCGTTGCTTAGAGGTGCCAATATTCAATGCAGAAGTTCGAAAATTGATACTGCTTGATGGCCGATATGAAGCATTTATGCTTAGCCGCCTTGAACTGGATACAGATGCAGCACGCGAAGAGGACACAAAACGATTTCTAGGTGGAGTAAACCCTATACTTGCTAAACTAAAATTATCGCCCGATTGACTAGCGCCGGCCACAAACAAAGCACTGTTCGACGACTTTATTGGGCGACCAAATAGACGCCTAGATGATGTCGAGCCGCCGTCCAGAGTATTTATTGGCGCATTCGAAATAGCCCCCTTACGAGATGAACTAAATCGCCCCACAGACTTAAGGGCCGGAGTTGCCGTTATTGTTGGTGTTATGTCCGATCTGGTGATAATAGTTGCACTACTTGGATTTAAAGTTTTTTGCTTTGGTGCAAATGTTGGCCTATTGCGCGAAGCAAACGGTCTAATTACAGGCGCAAATGTTCGCTTCTTTGTTTGAAACGATAAACTATCATTAGAATTCTCGTCATCACTATCATTAATACTATCAATAGTAGTTGATTTTTCGGAAGGATCGGTATTAATGCTACCCTCAACTTCTGACAAAAAAGACTGAAGATTTACCACTTGAGTAGTGATAATATCGTCAGATGCTGCAGTCGCTTGTACTGTAGCTGTACCTATTCGTTTTTCGAAAATAAAACTTGAGGTACTCTCAATAATCTGCGCGTAACGATTATCTATAATCGTACCAATCACTTTTGACTGATACAAAGTAGTTGTACTATTCCCAATTCGTGTGCCCTCTATTAGTCTAGCCAAGCCAGTTTTGTATTGTCGGGATGATCCTGATTCTATTGTCTGTTCAGTTGCAGGTAAATTGGATTTCTTTACTTCATCGATATACAGGCTCGATGTACTGCTGGTGATCTCAATGGGAATACCTTCATTGTCAACTGTTGCTTGCACTTGCGTTGTAAAATATAAAGTGCTGATCCCATCTGCATCAATTATATGTTTATAGTCATAGAAAATTATATCTTTATTTTTACTCTCGTTATTATTTTCTGAAATGTATATTGGTAGTGGCTGTGTTATTGAAATTGTCGGATCTGTATTCACTGTAGAAGGTTTTGAAATCGTATTGATTACGGGTGCTATTACATTTGTAACGGTCTCGAAACGTGAATCTGTAATTGTTTTATTAGCATCATATGAGGTTGTATAATATGTATATGTAGTATAAAAGGTTGTTAACTCCGAGACTTCACTTGCGCTCAAATTTATGAAATTTTTTACATCTATACTTGGATTAAGTTGAATGCTCTCAACATAAGTACTATTTTTTTGGCCGTCTTCGGTTGACATGGATTTCAAGCCGGAAACGAAAGTTGAATTCGACCTTAATTCAAGGTCCAAGGCTAAACGACTTGTCGGCTCTATAACATTTGATATGGTTTCTTCTCTGCTAATTGTTGTGATCTCTCCGTCTTTAGCTAACTTAGTCCAATAAGTAAATGTGGTGAAATAAGTAATAGGAAGGATAGCTTCATCGTGGAGTATCATCCTTGTTGGCTGTAGTGTTTCCGTGGCAATATTCGTTACAGTTTCGAGCCGACTTACAACATTCGTGCTATCCGAAACATACATCGTTGTGTAGAATGTGAATGTAGTGAAGCTTGTCTGTAACAGCAATGTTGCTGATGGTAGTATCTCTTCGGTATTGCTTTCTGAACTAATTTGATCATCGTCCCGGATTTTTCCAATAACTTGGTGTTCGCCATTAGAACTGCTTGATCGGATGTCGGTAACCAATGTTAAATGCTCTTCTTCATTTTGCGATTTTTCAGCACCTTTTTCAACTTCAAACTTCGGAATATCCGACTGGAGAGACTCGGATAGGGATACAGCATGATCGAAAGTAGTAGTTGGTAGTATATCATCTGCACTTGTTTCAGTAATATAATTGGTGAAGACTTCAGTTCTAGACATTATCTCCGTTTCAGTATCAGCGAAAATTGTTGTGTAGTATGTGTAAGTTGTATAGAATGTTTTTGTATATTTCATATCACCCAGGTAGGTGTTTTGTTGGTCAACTTTCTTTGAATTGGAGGGATCATCGTTAGCACTAGCGTGTAATAAGCTTTCAAGTTCATCGGGAATCATATATCGGGATTGTGTGGCTTGTGTGTCTAGCGAAGCTGTAATCTTCATATCCATAGTTTCAGTTTCTGTAGCAGAGATATCAATATCGTTCACCGTTTGAGCGTCTTCGTTGATGCCCAAAGTAGAAGTAACAACATTTGTAATAATCTCTGTATGGCTAGATACAGCTGTGGATTGGCCTTGAAAAAATGTCGTCAAATAGGTATAGGTTGTGTATAGTGTTTTGTATATAAGATCAATTTCATCCGAGCCATTATAATCATCATTTTCGTTGTTATTTTCATCTAGAAATTCTGTAACGTCTTCATTAAAACCCACTGTTGGCGTCTCCGTGTTCGTCTCCGCATCTGTGGAGCTTTCTTCCTTGACTGTAGGAACTGTGGCCGCAGCCTCCGTTTGCCTCTCTGCCAAGGTATCTTCTGTGCTTATAACGTCACTGAAAAATGACATACTAGACTGACCAGACGATTCTTGCAAAAATGTGGGTTTCTCTAATTGGGGTAATTCAATTATTTGCGTTGGCTCCATACAATTGAATTTAGTTGTCTCCTTTAAATCAAATGGAATGTTTTCTTTGTTGTTCCTTTCATGATTTTTTATACTCATCATATCTGACTTTGGCAATTTCATCAGAAATACTTGTGACGTTATACGTGCGCAGTTTTCTTCGATGGCATTGTTCGGACTACTAATTTCCTTAATAATCGGTGGAGCTGACGGTGAAAGTTCTGTTATGGACGCAGGCTCAGTTATATCTTCGGAGATCTGGGCATTGAGAGTGGATGACATTTCTTCATTCTCTAAGCTTGCAGTAGACATTTCTGAATACGCCGCCGCAGTAACCTCCGTTCTAATTTCTTCCTGTTCCGTTGGAATTGGTCCTATTGATGTTCCTGTTGCAATTGAAATCTGAGTCTTTTTCCCAAAAGTAGGTTTGACAAAGTTGGCAAAGGGATCATCATCAATGAATATAGTTGTGGCTCCTTCATGTACCAGATTTGATTCATCTATTTGGGCCCCAGAAATACCACTATTTTTAATGGCTTCACTGGAGGAAGGGGCTAATTTAGCTGGCTGGGACTGCGCTTTGGCTAACGACGCATATATTTGCGAAATTTCTTGATCAGTAGGCAATGAAAACATGGGCTTAGCTTCAATTGTGCCGATATCCTCCGATATTAATTTCTTAGCTGCTATAGAATCAAGAGTGGGTGTTGAACTTAAAAGTTTACTAGCTTCTGACATTATTACCTCTGAAGTTTTTGGAATTGAAATCTCAGCCATATTGCTTCTTGATAGCTCTGTAGCATCAATAAAGCTATCCCACTCATTTATTTTTGTTGTACTAAGAGTTCCGACCACTTCCGCGGTCTTTGTGGAGTGAATTAAAGTTTTCATGGCCGTCAAAGCTAAATGAACATCACTGGTTCGAAGCGTAGCCATGCCTTTTATTGATGTTACATAGCTAACAGACGGGCTAGGTTGGGAAGTTCTCGGCAGGAAAACGATCAAGCTGTCGCCTACAAGTGTTGTGAAATCAGCGAAGCCATAATATGTGACAGTCGATAATTGTCTCTTTGGTATATTGAGTGGTTGATGATACGTGTTATCTTCTTTATTTTGCCCTAAATTATGGTGATAAGTCTTCGCGGAGCGTTGATCTTCACTCGGATTGACATTTAAATCAGCAGATTTTTGTGTATTTGGGCCTTCATTTATATGGTATCCACTAGGCTCAAAATTATTTTTGACCGTAAACGTTTGCAAATCTCTAATCGGCAACACTTTGTCAGCAGCTAATTTGCGGGCATTGTCCTCTATATGCCTGGAACGAGTAGCAAAACTTACACCCGAATTACCTGTGATCTCTTTAATAATAGAAGGCGAAGCAACGGGCTCTGAAACCAACTGACTGACGGACTTTAACACAATAAAGTCCGTGTTACCAATAAATTCATGGTTATTGCTATTCACAGGGATCGAAACAGGTCCAAGAACTAGTCTATCATCAATTTCCTGCCAATCTGGAGAATCGGCATTCAGTAAATCGTTGTGACTTTCCAGGTAGGATCGTGTTTGCAAAGACTGAACACTATCGCCCACCCAACTGGTGACAACCGATGGTGACATGGTGCTGGGGCCATTTTCAAAAAGTATTCGCGAACTTTTCTTTAGATACTGGGCATATAGTCGCCCATTATTCAATGTAGTTCCCACGACCTGGGTGGCATATTCAGTCGTGACACCCTCTTGAATGAATGTTCGGGCTGTTGAGGTCAAGAGGCCAACATCTGGGCGTACGGACAGATATCGACCGTGACTATCACCTAAACGTCCCACTCCATTCTTGTTTACCAACAATACAGTAGTCAACTCTAATGTGATGAATATTAAACACACACACACACACACACAGAAACATTGATTGTGTTTCGAATAAAAATAGTATACATAATGTTGAAAGACAATAGCAAATGATGAAATATGGGACCAATATTTACATAGGCATATACATTTAAATAAAAGAAGAGTTGTTAAAGATTATATCAATATGTCCAGAATGTACAGCATAGAGAGATGGAGAAATCATTTACACACATAAAAAGAAATAAAGAAAAGAAGGCAAAAGAGGTAAGTAAGTTCATAAATAATATTACTTAAATACTACACAGGCTTTTTATTTACGCTTACACATATGTATGTATGTATGTACTATGAGTCTGTTTCTATTGCTTTTATGAAAACGTTTCTTTATATTATGTACATGGTACCTGCTTAATATAAAATTCGCAATAGGCTCGTATATTTATAATTTAATTATTATTATTATAATTAACTTAGTAACAGTGCGATTAAAGTGAATTATACATACATATCATATAATCTATATACATACAAAGAAATTCCGATATTTTTGTACACAAATGTGTATGCATATTTTCAAATATAGTATATACTGCTTACCCTCTGCACCTGCCACACGTAAAATTGGCGTTGGCTTCATAAGATACGGCTCATCTGAAAATGAAAATGAATGAATAATCAACAAAATAAGTAACAACAGATATATATATATCCAGACAAAAACAAGTAAGAATGCTCTAGTCGAGACTGATCGACTACGCGATCCCCTGAACCCTTCCAGGAACTAATATTTCAATAATTCGTCGTTTCACTTCTACTAACACATGCACACACACATACAAACATACGCACGCACGTATAAACAGGCATGGGCTGCCATGTGGGCTTACATTGGGAACTTTATTGTTTAATATCTTTTTTTGTAGACGGACAATCTTGATAAAACTTTCAGACCGTGATTATAACATTAAAATGTGTGTGTGTGCCAACGCTCAAGTCTCTAGTATTTGAAATACGGGTTTTGCAAACTTGTAGGGAAGGGGGTGTTTCGAGGGGTGGGGGGTAAAATATGACAAAAACCGAAACTCTTAAAAATACATATGAATACACATTTTATTTAATTTTGAAACTCTAGCTCTAAAGGTGTATTTTCGATAAGGTTTTTAATCGACAACAAAATAACGGGAGCAGTTATCTATTTTTAAACAACAAACTTGATATGCGCGCTATATATACGGACCTATGAAAAAAAATTTCAAGTCTGAAAAAAAATTTCAAGTCTCTAGCTCTAATATCTTCTGAGATATATATACTTTATGGGGTCTGCCACGTCTCCTTCTGCCTGTTACATACTTTTAACAAAACCTTATACCCTGATTTCCCATTTTTAATGGGTTCAGGGTATAAAAAATCCGCACCTGGAATCATCTGAGTTTCAATATATATATATATGTCTTTAATTCAATGAAGAAAATTGTTTTCTAAAATCACAAAAAATAATCGGTATATTGGCCGTCTTGAATAAAAAAAAATTTGAAATAAAATAATAACAGTTCTCAAGGAAACATAATATTCATAATATTTACGCTATTTTTTATTAACATAAATTATAATATAGTAAAAAAAAATTAAATTTGAATTTATAAATTAAATTATACATTTTTGAAGGCCCTTGGCCTTAATAACACATTTGACCCTATTAGGAATCATACAAAGCCTCAAGATATTCTTCTGTTATATCGTCGAACCATACTTTTTCAATAGTTTGGCTTTTGCTTTCCTATTTTGGCATGCATCAGAACTGTTCTCTGGCCAATCTAAGGAGCCAAATTCTGACTTCAAGATTGAGGTTTTGTGAATAGTTTAAATTTAAATTTAAAAATGATCGGAATAACTAAGTCTTTAAAAACCACTTACACAAGGCGCCCGATGACAAGGTGCAGAATCGTCGTGAAATATGGGTTCTTTTTATCTCTCTGTAATCGACTCAATGCTGGGCACAAGTCCACTGAGAATAAACATAATAAACACTGAGAATAAATATACTTTTCTACATTTACCATCCTTTCAAGCATTATTAGTGATTCTGTTTTGTATCTTGATATGCATCCCCATATCATAACAAAGGGGGAAAGCTTTACAGTGGTAACGTTCGTTCTCCGTTTCTGCGCCGATTTTTGAGGCAGCCATCAGATTAAGTTTAGACTCATCCGAAAATATGATTCGTGACCATTTAGATTGAACCCAATTTTGCTTATGTTTTCGTCCAATTTAAGCGAGCTTTATTCATAATCTGATTGATAGGAGGTTTTTTAGCTGGTATCCTTGCCATTAAACTCATCTCGTTAACCCATTGAATAGTTCAAGCCGAAATTGATTAACTTCAGATACAATTTCTACAGCATTTTTAAGCTATTCTGGAGGCTCGTTCTAATAAAAGGATTCTCCCGTTCATTTGTGCACTTTTTCCTGCCTCATCCTTCCTTCCTTCTCAATTTGTCCGATTTACGATATTTTTTCAAAAAGCGTCGAACTTAACTTTTATTGAAGTCAGTTTTAATCGCTATTTCACGATTCGACAAATTTTTTTCAGCCAATTCGATCATTTCGGCTTTTTCAGTGAGGATCATCTGCTTTCCTTCAACCATGAATTTTATACCCTGAACCCATTTAAAATGGGAAATCAGGGTATAATGGTTTTGTTAAATGTATGTAACAAGCAGATGTGGAAATTTTACATGTATACTCGTTGTTAATGCCAGATTCCATTAACAAGAATTGCTCCTCCCGCACATCGCCATGCTATGCTATTAACAGCATTCTGTTAATAGCATAACTCCAACACCAGTTCTCCTACTGGTTCAAAATACTTCGACACACTTTATATATATATTACACTATATACTTTTTAGACACTTGCTATATATGTACACTACTTCATTATACATTTTACACCCTCGAATAAAAGACAAGGAAATTCCAAGCCGGTCTTTTTTATCTGCAACGCCAACCCTACACATTTTGGTCCTTCGAGCCGGATCTACTCTGCATCCAACACCCACCGCACTCACCAGCGATTCACAGGCGTTCAGATAAGTTACTTTGGTTTTTCTTTCTCCGCTGCAACTCGCACACATTGGTACATATACCGGCACTTACTGTCCGCCATTTCCGCAATACATAGGAATGTGTACTAATTGTGCAAGTTGTCTCACACGTATCTACATATATATATCCTTATATATTTAGATACGTAATAAGCTGTGCAATTACTTTCCCTGCACAAGCAGATCTATAAACATACTTACATACATCCATATATGTATGTATTTAACCTCCAAGTCCGCTGTACGGACATACATACATACATATAATTCCACATAAATATATGTATGTTATTCCGACCTTTTCGTTCTACTCAAAATCCAATACACAATATCCTTTGTGTTTGTAGTAAAGTCACCTCCACACTCTCAGTAGTCCGATCATGTAAATTTAGTTATTCTACTGCATTTACATACATACACTACTTTCCTATATGAATACACATACATATGTACATAATTGTGCATACATACTCCATACCATATATACAATATAATTTAATCAAAATTATAAATAAAAATAAAAACTCTTATTTGTTGTTTTTTTTTAATTATTTTTATTTTCCACTTTTTCTCTACTTGTTTTGATTGTTTATGTGCTAACCAGCTGATCATCTGCATGTATGCACACATATGTATGTATAAATATATCCATACCAATGCACAGCGAGCGCAGCAGCGAAGTTAACACATAAACTTATATTCAACTATTCCACATATATATTCACAACACTTAAAATAAACTAAATATAATTATTTAATTCATTAATCCGTGACCAAGCGACGGTGATCGCACTTCAGCAAAAATCCACAGAACTATCGATAGCGACATTCGTCGACAGCCGCCACAATTCCGTGCCGATAGTCTATGTTCATCGTTCATTGCACGAATATTCAGTGACCTTTTATAAATAAAATTATTCATTTTTCTTCGTTTACTTACTTCAAGTAAACAATTCTTTATTTATTTATTCGACTTAATTTATCCTAATTAAGTAAATTAAATATTTTCTTCCTTTGCCTGTTTATTTATTTTACTTAAATAAACTATCAAAATATTCAATTTACTCTAATTGAATTAATTAAATTTTTTTCTTTTTTTCCTTGTTTACTTACTCCAAGTAAACAATTCTTTTTTATTTATTCGACTTAACTTATCCTAGTTAAGTTAATTAAATATTTTTCTTGCTTTGTTTGTTTATTTATTTTTTTTTTAATAAACTAGCACCCAACAACATTTCGATTTATTCTAATCGAGCTAATTCATTTTCTTGTTCCTTTCGTTTGTTTACTTATTCCAAGTAAACAATTCTTTTATTACAACTTAATTTATCCTGATTAAGTTGATTTAATACTTTTTTTCTTCTTTTGTTGGTCTGTTTTGTTTTGGAGTTCAATAAACTACCCACATGTCCGATCGTTCTAGCCGAGCGCAACTAAGTGTGCCCGCTTCGCGTTTGATCAAGCGCAGTGCTTCTGCATCTCCAATTCCGTCCGGGAAACCGCAGATCCCCACGTTCAAACGTAGTCCGATCACAACTCGATCCACAGCAAGGCCCACCAGTCCGATACCAAGAATGGTGCTTTCCGATTTCATCTCGGCTGCGGATAGGCTCATCAAGTTTGAGTCCCGCATTGACTACGCTGAGGATATTGGCTCCACTCCGGCAGCTCAACTCCAAGCCCTAGAAATCCGACGGGATCGGGTCAAGGTGCTGTGGGAGAAATCGGAACAGCAATATGAAGCGTGTTCCAAAGCGTTTAGCCAAGGGGCGGGTAGTGGAGAAGTTGAAGCATTGGAGACGAAATTCGACCAATGCTACACTGTTTATGAACGGTGTACAGCACAGTTAAGCAAGCAGATCAACGCCATTTCAGCAACGCGTGCGCCGACCGCCCCCGTGTCCGTACCTTTCGCCTCCTCTGGAGGCTGTCGCCTTCCACCTGTTGACACAGAAGTGTTCCACGGCGACTACTTGCGCTGGCCAACATTCCGAGACCTTTTTACTGCCATTTACATCCAAAATCCGCGCTTGACTCCGGTGGAAAAGCTATTCCACCTCAATTCCAAAACAGCAGGCGATGCAAACGCACTAGTCGCAGAGTATCCTCTCACAAACGACGGCTTTGCAGCGGCTTGGGTCTCCTTGTGTGATCGGTTCGAGAATAAGCGGCTGTTAGTCAACAGCCAGCTTAAAATCCTGCTCAGCCTCTCAAAAGTCACCAAGGAGTCAGGCTCGGCTCTCAGAGAGTTGCATGGCACCATTCAAAGGTGTATCACTGCAATCGAGCATGCTCAAATCTCTACGGAGAATTGGGACTGTATCCTTGTGTTCGTGTGCACATCCAAATTGCCGGAACACACTCGATCTCTCTGGGAGCACTCACTGACAAAGAAAACAGAAATCCCAGTCTGGCAGGACGTAAGTCACTTCCTTAGCGAGCGTGCTCTTGCTCTCGAGGCTATGGAAGGTGATCGTTCTGTTCCAATAGTTCCAATCTCAATTCCGAGATCCGCGAACCCCGCTTCCTTCAAACAAGTCAACTCCTTCACAACGCAAGTGGACACGAAGATCACAATGTGCGATCTGTGTTTAAAAGAGAACCATCCAATCCGATGTTGCCCTCGGTTTCTTCAACTATCTATCCATGAACGAGAGGCATATATCAAATCAAAGAAGCTTTGCCTAAACTGCTTCGCTAAGGGTCACCAGTTACGAAAGTGTACCAGTACGCACAACTGTTTTAAGTGCAATGGTCGACATAACACCCTACTCCATAGGGACTATAGTCATCAGAGCGCTGCTGCGACTCCGACTCCGACTCAAGTTATGTCCAACGTCCAAACGTATCTGGCTGCCAACACGCGAGGTGTCCTCCTCGGCGAGCAAGCTATTCACCCTCCTAATCATTCGATCTTCCAGGTGAAAATACCAAGCAGCAAGCCACCCGGTATCAATTCCTTCCAGTGCCGCGTGTGCAGAGGAGCCCACGGCCTCCGAAAATGCCGGCGCTTTCTGGGCCTTCCAGAGGAAGAACGGATGCGCGCGGTACTTACACATGAGTACTGCGCGAACTGCTTGGCTCACGAGCACTCCGGGCAATCCTGCCGCAGCAAGGGACGGTGCAAAACGTGTGGTCATGATCACCACACGCTCCTGCATCTCCAGGGATCACCACGTCACTCCGCCTCGACTCCTAAAGAGGCGGTCACCACTCCGCTGACGTCCTTGATCCGACATAAGGTCGTCAGCATTCCTCCTACGGCGAACGTCGCGCTCCCAACACCACGAGGTCTCCAACTTCGAGCGCGACGCCATAATTTGCAATCCTTGCAAGGGGGGGGAGTATGTTAATGCCAGATTCCATTAACAAGAATTGCTCCTCCCGCACATCGCCATGCTATGCTATTAACAGCATTCTGTTAATAGCATAACTCCAACACCAGTTCTCCTACTGGTTCAAAATACTTCGACACACTTTATATATATATTACACTATATACTTTTTAGACACTTGCTATATATGTACACTACTTCATTATACATTTTACACCCTCGAATAAAAGACAAGGAAATTCCAAGCCGGTCTTTTTTATCTGCAACGCCAACCCTACACACTCGTGTTTACCATACGCAGTACAAGTTTATCACATTTTTTCGAAAACTCATCCTATTTTTTTTATCGATAATAATCGAAAATTTGACTTGGTTCTTTTAGACTAATTTAAATACTGTAAGACCTAGAAACTTCAATTTGCTGTGTTGATTTATGTGGTAAATACAAAGATTTTGTATTTTACAGATTTTGGATACCACGCCCCCTTTGCCCCATATTTTAAAAAACGTATGTCAAGTACGAGAGACTTGTGCTTTAGCATATTCACACATTTTTATGTTATTATCGGGTTCTGAAAGTTTGAAGAAGGTACTCTTACTATAAGAGAATTTATTCAACAAATAAATTCTCATAATATAGCCCATAAGCGCTGTCGCTGCTGACTGCGCAGTTAGCAAAGCGCTTGTTTATATGTGAATTTATATGTGAATAATGAATTTTTTATATATGAATAAATGAAGAGAAGATTAGAATTTCAGTACTTTGCAGGGTTCGAGACTGCTCGACTAGAGCACTGTTAGTTGATAATAATCACCCAGTTGAAACTCCGCAAAATGGGATTTTAGCAACTAACAGGCCGATAATTGTACAAAAAGTGAAGAAAACAATCGCAGGGACTCCCGAAAAAAAAATTAAGCGAATAGAGTTGGGGAAACTCCGAGGTAGAGAAGGCAAAAGTTGTAATAAGATGCGGCTTTTTTTGTCGCTGGGTGTATATATATATATACTTATATATATACTTGTACAGAACAAAAACTGTTCAATATACGCCCTGCCTAATGGGTGGACTACATAAATTAGATTTGGAGAATGTCATCAAGCTTTAAAAATTTGGAAAGTTTAACTAAGACTCTAATAGATATATTGTGATTTAACCATTCTCGGTTAGTCCCAAGAAAAGATTTAGTGTCATTCAACTGCCACATTGGGAACATACATATGAAAGCATTTTACCCGATTATAATACGAGGACGGCCAATAAGATGAATATTACACACACCAGGCAGTCTTACAAATGAACATATAACATTCAACATATAATGATATATATAATATATGTTTATTATTTGCTATATAATATATATAGTATATATTATATAACATATAAGAGTGCTATAGTCGAGAGTGCTCGACTAAGGGATCCCTTGAACCCTGCAAAGAGATGATATCACTAACCATACAAGTGACCATATAGACATACATTCTCACAAGCACGCGCTCTACTAACTCAGCAGTTAGCTGCGACTACGCTTGGGTCTTACTATGGCAACTTAATTGTTCAACAAATCATCTTGTAGTGAGATTATCTTTATCAGACTCAGATAACTTGATAATAAAATGTGTGCTAAAGCACAAGTCTTTTTGCAAATTTGGAGGGAGTGGGGTAGATTTGGAGCTGGTATCCAAAATATAACAAAAATCGAAGCTCTATAAAGCTGATTTTCGTCTTTCATCAAATATTCGTGTAGTCAACTTTCTTCTTAATTAATCATCACTTTAGCAGCAACAACAGCAGATGTTGGGCCCAATTAAATTCGCAATTCAAGACTATGAAGTGCCGAATAACCCAAAACTTGCCCTAAGTAACCAGTGCCAATATCTTTTAATGCTATGTTGCAGCAGGCTAAAAAATACCTTTTCCTTTTCGTTTGGTCAATTTAGCTTTTGTGTATATGCATGTGTGCATAGATATTTGAAGAATTTCATTGTCAAACTTATATAGTATATATATGTATATATATATATATGTATGTATATGTATATCTAATTTAAATATATTTATCATAATTATTTTTCAAAAATTTGGCTGTTTCAAAGATGGAAAAATCAAATTTGGCGAAGAACCACTTACAAATTTAACTATGCGCGAACAAACTTTAAAAAAAATCTAAATCTAAACTCCCACGTTTAAAAAGCCTTAATCTGGTATCACATTTAATCACATATCACTTAAATTTATTAAGACATTCAGCAGCTGATGAGAGCAGCTATGTGAAAACTAGATATTGAAGTAAAGTCTAACAGAATATGTAAGATATGATTTGATCTTTTGTTATTATGCTTTTGAACGCCTTCTTCTTTTCATCTTCCGATGTTGTTTATTCATCGTTGACCCAAATTTGGCTTTGCTTTCAGCTCGGTCTCAGTCTGTCCGCCTTTCATAAATGATAATGCCGATAATGATATTGCTATATAACTATGGCCGTGCCTGTTTGCTTGGTGCTTTTTACATTCGTATTGTAATGTTTTTCTTCGGTTGCATTGTGAAAGCAGTTTTTATTCTTGTTTTCATGGAGCTTGTAACTCAAGTCTCAGCTGCGATCAGACTAAATATGTATTTTGTTATGTATACATGTGGTGTTGCAACTGGTAACTGGCCCCGTCAACCGGCTTACTGATCAGACTAGCCTTAACAGTAAAGCGGACGTAAAAGAGGACGTCGATAGTAGTGGCTGGAAGAATCAACACTGTGTTATCTCTCACAAGTCCAATATTATTAACAAGTAACTAGTCGAGACTGCTCGACTAAGAAATACCCTGAACCCTACAAAGAGCTAATGTTCCAATTATTCAACGCTTCTTTTATGCACACATACATTCGCATGCATCCACACGCACGCGCAGTTACCAGCGACTGCGCTTGGGCAGCCGTGAGGGCTATATTATGAGAACTTATTTTTTGAATAAATCTTTATGTAGTGGGACTATCTTCATCAAACTTTCAGAACACGATAATAACATTCAAGTGTGCGTATTTGCCAAAGCACAAGTCTCTAGTACTTTAAATACGTTTTTATCAAATTTGGGGCGAAGGGGGCGTGGTATCCAAAATCTATAAATTACAAAATCTTTTTATTTATCACATTAATCTACACAGTAAATCTATTCAAATTACGCTTAAAAAAAATTCAAAAAATATATGGGATGAAATATCGAAAAAGTATGATAAACTTGTGCTGCGTATTGTATACACGAGTATACATGTAAAATTTAAATCTCGGCGTTCATACTACGCCTCCTTCTGCCTGTTACATACATTTTCACAAAAGCATTATACCCTGATTTCCCATTTTCAATGGGTTCAGGGTATAAAATATAGGAAAATTGTGTATTTTATATTATTATGGTTTCTGCTTTTCTAATGTATAATGTCTACAGGATATCTATTCAAATGAATTCCATTCAATGTCTCATCCAATTATATACATATTTCAAAAATAGGTTGGTAACAAGTTAGAGTACTTGATTAAATTTAGTAACCATGAATCAAACTAACTCCAACTTTTCCACTATCTTGCTTTTTATTCGTGCTCAATCAATATATGAAACTAATAGCAAAAAAGAGGAATCATTTCACTCAAAGAAGTGAAGTAAGTATAGATCAGCATAAATCTACATTTCATACATATGTATGTATGTATGTATATAGGCATTTTTTTAAAAGAATAATTAGGCGGTGTTATTCATCTTATTATATGAGTCACTTTCAAATTTTACTGCCCAAAATTTTATAGTGTACGAACTATCGTTTTGGAAGACAAACAACATGAAGCAAGCCGCTTTCTCTTCCGTCTTTTGTAAATTGATTATGATAATATATTGACCAAACGGTCCCAGCAAACCAAACAAAAACCGCATTAACAATTTTCATTCAATTCTCTACTGATACATACATACATATGCAAATTTAATCCTAGACACACAAAAAATATTTGCATTTTATCTCAATATTTTCTTTTTTGTTATCTTTTGTTACATTTCAGATTTATACCATATGCGATGCCGGATCTAAACAAAAATTTAATTTAGATTAATATATATATATGTACATATATATATATATATATATATATATATATATATATATATATATATATATATATATATATATATATATATATATATATATATATATATATATATATATATATATATATATGTGTATATATATAGTTAAAATTGTAAAATTATGATTTTTATTAGGTATAAGCACGATGCGGTTCACTTACCAAATGATTGTGCATTTCCAAAAGGGGGTGCGCTCATTAATGCGATAACTAATAGCATTTGGCACACATTTCGGCATATCCTCGAGTTTGTCATTTGATATGAACTAGAACAAGAGTTTCCTTTTCTGTATGCGTTTCCGCTTTCAATGGATGGAAAATGGAAGTTGTGTATAGCTGGAGACATACGAGATTTTCGCATTTTTGGCTTCTCCTTAAATCTATTAAATACCGGATCTATACACATAATATATTTGTGCATTAATTTATTTATATGTCAAAATTTCTATCCATATATTTATTGATGATATGAATGTGATGATGACAGATCCCGGTCGAATTTCATCCAAGATCTGAATTTAAATAAATATACATACATTAACATTATATTATCAATTTTTATTTGTTGGTTAGGGATCTCTGCTCTGTGACCAAAATTATCAGTTCATTTTTGTCAATTATATAATTTGTTTCTTATTATATGTACATACATACATATGTACATACATATACATATGTATGTATACTTGTTGGTCAACTAACAAAGAGGGTATATTGGAAACAAATTTCCATACACAACTGCTTCACACTTCGAATATAATCGAAGCTAGTCGCGGCTCACTCACTCTCGAATCAATTTTAAATGAAAATACGAGTATTCGATCTTTACGTAAATAGTGTATTACAGCGATCTGCTATGAATTTGATCTGAATACACACATTCGTTTATACACACAGAAATACACAAACATACGTATACACAGGAACACATACACACAGACATTTATCTTTTTATTATAAAGTATTCATTTTGTGCATACTTCTTACACTTGAAAAGACTTTCAGCATCACGTATACATCTGCTTATTGATGTGACAAACAGGCCCAAAAGATCTAATATATATATATATATATATATATATATATATATATATATATATATATATATATATATATGTATATATATTTGCATACATGTATTTAGTAATCCATTCACATACACCACTTATAATATACGTACATCTTTAAGCTCTTTGCTGATGTGCACTCGATCATGTCATGTAGACGAAAGCTACAGAACTGACTTGGCCAACGTAAAGGCCACAAGTTGATGGCAAAAACCCGAACCACCAAGGCGAGTCCCGAGCTCGAATCCGAAACTTCGTGAAGACGTTTGTCGCGTCGGTGTTTTTCTGCATTTGTCGTAGTGCGCATGCGCAAAAGCTGTTTGGCTGGTTCAGGTGGGCCCAAAAACAAGATAACGGCCAACAGCTCGTTTGACAGCGTTTGTTGTTGTCTCTATTGATGTTGAATTTGTGGGAGAGCGGAACACATACCTATATGTATGTGGATATACTAAGCAGATCTGCAAATTCCAGCAGCATACCACCTTAAGCTTGCCACGGACCTAAGCTATAAGCAAACTCGCATTACAAATTAGTTATATGTATATACATATGTATGTATGGACATATATGGGTATTCCTATAGACTTCATAGCTATATCAATATACTTGTAAATATTGTCGTTTATGTAACACACATATCTGTTTTCTTTCAGTTAAAATAAAAAGTTAAAATACTCGACTTCGAATTCTCTGAACCCTTCGAGGAACTGTCACTTCACTTTTTTTCTGCTTTTACAAAACATGCACCCACATACGCACGCACGTATAAGCAGGCATGGGCTGCAGTGTGGGCTTACTATGGGAACTTAATAATATTTTTTTGTAGACGGACAATCTTCAAAAAACTTTCAGACCGAGATAATAACATTAACATGTGTGTATGTGCCAAAGCACAAGTCTCTTGTATTTGAAATACGCTTTTTGCAAACTTAGAGGAAAGGGGGTGTTTTGGAAAGTGGGGGGTGCAATATCAAACAAGTAAAAAAGCTCTAGTCGAGACTGCTCGACTACGAGATCCCCTGAACCCTTCCAGGAACTAATATTTTAATAATTCGTCGTTCCACTTCTACTTACACATGCACACACACATACACACATAAGCACGCACGTATAAACAGGCATGGGCTGCCATGTGAGCTTACTTTGAGAACTTAATTGTTTAATAACTTTTTTTGTAGACGGACAATCTTGATAAAACTTTCAGACCGTGATAATAACATTAAAATGTGTGTATGTATCAACTCACAAGTCTCTAGTATTTGAAATACGGTTTTTGCAAACTTGTAGGAAAGGGGGTGTTATGAGGGGTGGGGGGTGAAATATGACAAAAACCGAAAATCTTAAAAATACACATGATTCTACATTTTAAATTTGGAGACTCTATCTTTAAAGGTGTAGAAGATATAATTTTATAACTGATTTTCGATAAGGTTTTTTATCGATAACAAAGAAACAGAAGCAGTTATCGATTTTTAAAAATAAACTTGATCTGCGCGTGCAATATACGGACCTACAGTTTCAAATTTCAAGTCTCTAGCTCCTATATCTTCTGAAATCGACGCGTTCAAACATACGGACAGACGGACAGACGGACAGACAGACAGACAGACGGACAGGGCTAGATCAACTTTTTTTGTCGCCCTGATCAAGAATATATATACTTTATGGGGTCTGCCACGCCTCCTTCTGCCTGTTACATACTTTTAACAAAACCATTATACCCTGATTTCCCATTTTTAATGGGTTCAGGGTATAAAAATTGAAATTCAATAAAATACAAAAAATCTATGTTTAAAATTTGAAGACTCGCTCTAAAGATTTATGAAATAGAATTAGAACTGGTTTTCGATAAGGGTTTTAATCGATAATAAAATAAGGGGAGTAGTTATCGAATTTTGGAAATAAACTCGATATGCGGACCTACGAAAAAAAATTTTAAGTCTTTAGCTCTTACAGTTTCTAAAATCAACACGTTCATACATACGGACAGACGGACGGACGGACGGACAGATTTTTGTCATAGAGCTGGAGCTTTCTTACTTGTTTTATTTTGTTTCCTTTAAAAACTTTTTAATAGAGTTGAGATGAAAAATCGTTGTGTACCTAAATTTCATTTGCTTACTGTACATTTTTACAAAAACATTATACTCAGTGTATAACAAGTAAAAGAGAGTGCTCTAGTGGAGACTACAATATCCCCTGAACCCTGCAAAGAACTAATAGGAGAACAGCGTTTCTATTCTGCCTACTCAAGGAACAACACATGGTACACCCACATACTCATATTTGTTGAATAAATTCTCTCGTAGCTTAACATTTGTAATCTGACAGAATGTGATCAAATTCACGGGTATATGTATATGCCAAAGCACAAGCCTCTAATATTTAATTATACACTGAACCCATTGAAAATGGGAAATCAGGGTATAATGGTTTTGTTAAAAGTATGTAACAGGCGGAAGGAGGCGTGGCAGACCCCATAAAGTATATTTATTCTTGATCGGGGATTGTTATAAAATTATATCTCCTATATCTTTAGAGCTAGTCTTCAAATTTTAAACGTAGATTCATATGTATTTGAAAGAATTTCTTTCCCCTTTCCCTACAAGTTTGCAAAAAGCGTATTTAAAATACTAGAGACTTGTGCTTTTTCACATACACACATTGTAATGTTATCACGGTCTGAAAGTCTTATGAAGATTGTCCGTCTATAAAAAAGTTATTAAGCAATTAAGTTCCCACAGTAAGCCCACACTGCAGCCCATGCCTGCTTATACGAGCGTATGTGTGTTGTGTATATGTCTGTATGCATGTTTTGTTTCTTGTATAAGCAGAAAAGCGACAATATACAGGCACCTACAAAAAAATTAAAGTTAAAGATCACATACATACATAGCTCTCGAATAGTTTTAAGATTCTCGTTCAGAATTTACAAAACGTCTTTATTGAATACTTATTTCATAGCAATTTAATTACCTATTGTATAAAGATACATTACATAATAAATACTTATAATTATTTAAAGATACCTGCAATGGCAACTTATAAGGAAATATTACTTTATATGTGTAGAGGGTATGTATATCGCTGTGTATTTTCATTAATACATGCACCACACAAACTTCACTCAATCACGACAAATTGTAAAGCTATTTATTTATAACTTCTACAGCTGCAATTAATTTTATAATAAACACTTATGTTCTATTCCTAATGGTCGGCGGTGTAAATTAGAAAAACATATGTATATTAATCGGTTCAATCTAATAAGTACTTAATTGGTATAATTTGATTTGGAATACCCAGTATCTTACATGCGATTAACAGTTAGCAAAGAGTAACAGTGCCTATACATATATCTATTATTAATCTTAAGCTAAAATGTATGCACATTCATATCAAAGGGATGCACAAAAATAAGTAAGCTTATCATTTTATGCTTATTAATTTATATCCAACTTTTTTATAATTATTTTTTTAAATTTGTATTATGATTGGAGTCTCATTATCTATACTTAAACTTTAGCTGTGCTGTATACCCGAATCAGATATATCAGATTTTTGAATTGAAAAGCGATTACGCTGATCTACACTATCTTCGGGTGTCTCAAAAAATCCCGGGAAAGCATTATGCTGGGCATCTAAATTTTGTTCCGCACCTAAACTCACATATGTCGGCTGTACTTCGCCCTCTAGATCTGCTGGATCGTGTAACTCACATACCTCAGTTATGGGAGGCCAGTTATCAAACGACTTGATGTTATACTCCAATCGCATATATTTTCGCGTTGATGTGGATACATTTCGTTCACGTCGCACTTGGAATCGCTTAAATACCAAGTACTCGACCACAAAATTCTCGAGAAATACATGAGAGATGAATGCTGCCGCTCCATATAAGAGCATAATGTAACGAAATGACATATCCGGTGGAACGATAATTTGAAAGAAGGTAATTATCCATTCAGTTGGATAAACAACCAAATAAACAACAATGCATGCGTTTATAACCAGAGCCAAGCATAAGGGCCAGTTAGACCATATCGGCTTTCGGTATGGGGCTCCTTTTGAAAATACAAATGCAAGTATAATATACTGAAAACTGGATATAGCAAACATCGTGTAGTTCTCATAACAACCTAAATGATCTTCTCCTGCTGGCCGAAAAGGTGTGAACCAAGACTGCTGATGTAGCTGGAACCAGCCTGCAACAAATTAATTAATTATGTCTTTATACTAAATATATATTCAATTTAAACTTACTAGAGACCTGAAAGATAACCACTACGGCTAAATGAAGCAGAAGAGAGATCAAAGGCGTTGGCGATATGAGGGAATTAAGCGGCACTTGTTTATTTAGTTGGCCATCATAGGCCTCGGTTTTGCCAAAGAAGAATGCAAATATCGATATTAGGCCAAGATCGATATAGAGATATTGTTTATCTGTTAAATTCGAATCGATCGAATATAGTATCATTACGGATACAAACTGTACTAGCGAATAGGCGGCCATATATTTGAATATACCAAAAGATGTAACCAAAGCGGCGCGGCCCTCCTTTACAACATTTGGTACGGCTGCAATAGTGGGATTACGGGATGTGAATGGAGACGCAATTGATGATTCACTATCACTTAATGATATACCCGTGTGTGCTACCTTTAAAGCACCACAGTCGTTAGCCCCATCTCCACACATCGCAACATAATAATCCAAATTCTGTAGCTCCATCACTAGGGATTGCTTTTGTTCCGGTGACATACGCGCATAAATTGCTCCCCGTGTCAAAATGATTTCCATTTGCTGCGGAAATTGATTCTGTATAATTTGCCATGTCTTCCCATCCATGGCAAAGATATATTGTCGACGCCAATTAGCATCATTACGTATGACAGCTCCAGCTCCAATCTCCATATCATCGACATCGTTATGCGTCCACGTATCTATAGTTTTTACACTGGCCAAACTATTGCTATTGGGTAATACACTTGAGGCACAACTCAGGCCCCCATTTACCAATGAATTAGTCGACTTTGATAGATGATCCATATTTAGCACGATTTCACCGGCGGAAAGTGCTCTATTACCATTAAGTACGGGTGAACACGCCTTACTACCCCACTCAAGAGTATACTGAAGTTCATATTGACAAACATGTTCTTCGGTATTCAATTTGTCAAAGGCTTTTGGTAATGGCACCGCATGGACTGTGATAACTGCCTGCGAAGAACTCACAATGCCACAGTCTCGAGCAACACTCATTGCAGTTAATATATTGTCACCTGTAACCATAATTGTGCGAATATTTGCCTGATTGAGTGAGTTTATAACCGCCGATGTGTCGGGCTTAAGACGATTTTCAAGTATCACAAAGCCCAAAAATTCCAAACTGACTTCGACCTCCTCACGAGAAAGCCTTTGTATCTTTGTGTAATTCATCTTTGGGTTGAAGCTCTTATACGCCATGGCAATGATGCGGAAACCTTTCTTTGCAAAAATTGATAGTTGTTGAGTGTAGTCGTTCGGTATACTCTGTGGCAGACACAACTGTTGCAGCATTTCAGGAGAACCTTTGCAGTATACATTGAACCCTTGAGCGCCGAGGCAACGCGTTATTACTGACATACGCTGCAGAGTGGATGTAAATGGGAACTCTCTTACGATTCCATGATCAAAATTTTTTTCAGTTTTTAATAATCCGACATTTGCCAATAGATCATCCACAGAATTCTGTCGCAATACGGAAACTCTTATTGGCATTTCCTGCTTTAAAGATAACTTTATATCGTCTTGTGTCGGCTGCCGCAATATAGTCGGATAGATCAATCCATACTTCTCGTTTTCAGGTATATTATTTGAATCTTCAAGTATCCAGCCAGTCGATTCAAACATCTTAAGATCCAAGGGATCACCCATCATTGTACCATTCATGAAAGTAATTGAGTGGCATGTGACCATCCCAAACAGAAAATGATCATATGGTAATCGCTTAACATCTTTAAGGGGTATTTGAAACTGATTTGTCGAAGACTTTGGTACGACGCCCCACATATCCAAACCATCCTCTGTCAAGGTTCCAGTCTGCACATACAACGAAAAATATATTTTTTTAATTACAAATTTTTAACAGATAATTGAGCCAAACCTTATCAAAGCAACAGCAATCAATACTGCCTGCCACGTTGATGGATCGCGGAGATATACAAAATATGTTATTAGCTTTCAAACGTTTTTGAGCATAAAAGCGACCAACGGTCATTGCCGCCGGTAATGCAGGTGGTACCACAATCGTAATAAGGTCCAACGATTCGACCACAATCTTAACAGTTTCTGTACCACGCAATATCTTTAAAGAACACCAAGAGATATATGTATTGGTAAAAGTTGAAAAAAAAAAAAAATTACCTTTGTAACAAGCGTATATATAAAACCAATGCAGGCAATTAGCGCTAAGAACTGAATAAACTTGTACGAATCCTGTTCAAACTTATAGTCGACCGGCGGTGGATAGAGTATAGAGCGTATTAATCCACCTTTTGCCGTTATGTTTCCTGTATTTATAACGAAGGCTAACACCTTTTTAGACCCAATATACCGCGTCTGTATAACTTTAGTGCCACAGAATAGAGTGTGACGTGCATGTTCTTTTTTGTCAAATATAATATCTCGCTTCATAGGCAGTGGTGTTTTAGTAACTGGTACACTCTCTCCAGTTAGCATTGATTCATCTAGGATACAGTTGCCGGATAATAATACTGCGTCACATTGCATTGTGCAACCTGATGAAGGTATTTCAATAATATCACCAGGCACCAGCATTTTCGTATTCACTTCTATTGATTCTCCTTTCGCGTTGACCATCCATGCATTTCCTGTATTCAGAACTGTTTTTTGCAAATCATCTTGATTCTAGAATAAGATGTTATTGTAAATGTTGTTATTGTAAAGCGATTATTAAATTTGTAATTATTAAGAGAATCAAATTTTGAATTAAATTCTTACCTTCTTCGTTTGTAAAATGGACATTGATATGCCAAATATAGACATTAATAAAATTACGCAAGCATAGTAGTAATAGTCATATGTAAACCAAAGGACAACCGAAAATATTTGAAACACATAAAATGGATTAAGAACTTCTAGAAACAGTAGAGTCTTCACATCTTTCAGCGGCACTGTTATTTCATTTTCACCAAATACAATGCGGCGTGCGAGCTGCTCTTGCGTTGTTAAGCCACGTTGCTGATGGTAATACGAGCAAGACACATTTACATCCAATCCGTTGATCTTTTGAAAGTTGTTGACGCTGCTTTCCCACGCATAAACCAGTTGCTTGCATCGGATTGTTCTTATAGATCGGCAACCTAGAAAGAGAAAAACGAAATACATACACGTTTGTAGCATCGTCCTCTAAAGGACTAGTAAATACCGACTTGGAAACAAATGTATTTGCTTTGTATAGTGACGAAGTACTGTGTTGCCAGTCGCACCCAGTTGAATATTTATTACTTTTTATACCCTGAACCCATTGAAAATGGGAAATCAGGGTATAATGGTTTTGTTAAAAGTATGTAACAGGCAGAAGGAGGCTTGGCAGACCCCATAAAGTAGAACTAGTTGATTTAACCCTGTCCGTCTGTCTGTCTGTCCTTATGTATGAACGCGTCGATCTCAGAAGATATTAGATTTAGAGACTTGAAATTTTTTTCGTAGGTCCGTATATAGAGCGCGCATATCAAGTTTGTTTTTAAAAATCGATAACTGCTCCCGTTATTTTTTTATCGATTAAAAACCTTATCGAAAACCAGTAAACAAATTATATTTAATACACCTTTAGAGCTAGAGTTTCCAAATTTTAAATGTGTATTCATATGTATTTTTAAGAGTTTCGGTTTTTGTCATATTTTACTCTTCACCCCTCGAAACACCCTCTTCCCTACAAGTTTGCAAAGTTTTCAAATACTAGAGACTTGAGCGTTGGCACACACACACATTTTAATGTTATAATCACGGTCTTTAAGTTTTATCAAGATTGTCCGTCTACAAAAAAAGGTATTAAACAATTAAGTTCCCAATGTAAGCCCACATGGCAGCCCATGCCTGTTTATACGTGCGTGCGTATGTTTGTATGTGTGTGTGCATGTGTTAGTAGAAGTGAAACGACGAATTATTGAAATATTAGTTCCTGGAAGGGTTGAGGGGATCTCGTAGTCGAGCAATCTCGACTAGAGCTTTCTTACTTGTTTTTAATTGAACCCAAACATATTTTTCAAATCGTATAGAATCGTATAACAAATGCATACATACATATAGATGTAGTGTTTATTTATTATTTCCTTTAAAATTTACCTTTAAAATGCGCTGAAGAGGTGTGAACTGATAGCAGAAGTTTTTTTTCATCAATTTCCTCTCCCATTTGCTGAACAACTTTTCTGCAATTAAAAAAAAACTTAAGTTACAATACAAGGGGAATACCTAAAGTAAATAACTACTTGAACTGCTCTACGTCCAATGTACGAACGGGTTTAACGTGATAAACCTTGTGATTTCCTTGATAGTCCTCTTCGATAAGTACATGTTGTGCGTCCTCCAAGGGACACGGCCTGCACGTGGCTAGCAAATACCAATGACGCCACCAATGCAACACTAGTCGTAGTATTCCGCCAGTTAGGATTATGCATATCCAGCATAAGAATGTACGAAAATGCGAGCGCCGATATCCACTTATTTTCATTTCATCTGGCTGATCGGGGTTTAAAATGGCAATGCATGGTTTCGGATCTGAAAATGAAGTTTTGGAATATACAATATTAGCGTTAATGTAATGAACTAAATGAAAAACTTTTAGCCTAATTATATACACATACATATTATTGCCATTCACCAGAACTTTTAAATATTACTTTTATTTTTGACTAGCATACCTCGCAATACTTCGCAGTTCATCATCAGTTTAGCTTTAACAAATTGACAGCTTGTAATCAGGGAATGTCTGCAATGTGGCATAACATTTAATTGAAGTCTTACGATCCATATGATATATGTATTATTTAGCATAAGGTACTCTTGCTACCTTTCGATTAGTTTATCCATACTCACTGTCACTCTCACTCACACACAGACAGAGAATAATTTTACTTTTTAGATACACAGGCAGTAAATTGTAATTATTGTATGCCTGGAGCACTTAAATTAAAATGGAATAGACGATTTATCAGAATCAATAATGTTGCAGAATTAGCGATTCTATATGAAAACATACACACATAAGTTTATTCGCGTTAGGTCACTAATACATCAACATTTTCACGATGATAAAACACAGTTGATAAGAAATGTCATGCATTTTCTTCTACATCATTCCTCATTTAATTTATACGTGTAAAAGTAAATATATTTATATGTATGTATACAGAGCAAAGAAACCTTGCTTTAAGTAAACTCTAGCTAAGATTCTTTTTGTTTCGCAATAATTCGAAGCAAGAACGTTTAAATTAAAACTTATTATATAGTCACGAACCACTTAACAGTTATTTTTTCATTGCTGACCCACACATATATACACACACATGAGTATTGAGCAATTAATCAACCATTTTTGGTTAATTAATACAATCGTTATGTAAATACATACATACATATTTATCGATAAAAGTTTAACACAATACAAAAGAACTTCTGAATACAAAGACTGGTTCATTGATTCAAAAGTTCATTGTGAACAAACACGTAAAGGCATGAATCGATAAAAATTATACACTTTAAATAGAACTACCTAAAAATAACAAGTCCAATTATATTTTTAAAAAAATATTGTTTTTTTAAATGTCACATATTTAATGTTTTTTACTCAGGGCACATTTTTAACAACTATTATATATTATATGTAAATAATTATATATGTATGTATGTATATATTTCATAAATTCACTCGCCCTTGTCCATAGCTGATGTTCGTGCCTGACACCATGGATATATGTACATACATACATGCATACATATGTACATACATACATACATATGTACATACATACATACATACATATGTACATACATACATACATATGTACATACATACATACATATACTGAAAAACTGTATGCATATACAGTTTGAGACGAAAGTGTTTTCACATGGGCCTAAAATTGTATTTTTGTTCTTTATCATTAAAAAAAAAATACTAACTGTGAGATTTCAATATTTTTTTAAATTATAGTATGTTTTTCATATTGTTGTCTTACAAAAATAATTAATCAAAATTAAAAAACTAATAGCATAGGCATAAAAAAACAATAACAATTAAATACATATTGAAATTCAGGTGACACAAAAGTGTTTGCACAAAAAAAAAGTTTTCAAAAATAAGGCAATATTAACTATATTAACTAAAAATTAGTATTTTGTATGACCCCCGTTGGCTTCAATGACCGCTTCCAACCGTCTATTCATGGAGTTTATTAGTTTTTGGACATATTCCACCGGTGTCTTCTCCCATTCCTCCAATATATAGGCCTTAAGATCTCTTTTGTTTGTTGGACCTCGCTTGGCTGTCCTTTTCTTAAGATCAGCCCACAGATTCTCTATGGGATTAAGGTCGGGGCTTTGTGAAGGAGTATCCAACACCTTTGCACAATTGTAAAGAAGCCAACACCTGACTGTATTGGCTTTGTGTTTGGGGTCATTGTCTTGGTAAAACTTGAATGTTGGTTTACCATCGCTAAAAAATTCAAATTTGCGGGCACTGGACACTAGATGCGTGCGTAAAATATCCAAATACTGTTTGGCATCCATTGTATTTTCGATGAAGCATAACTCTCCAACTCCTTTACTCGAAATACACCCCCAGACCATCACTAAAAGTTTACCGAACTTAACAGTTGGAATTATATTTTTCCATTCAATGGCTTTCGCCACACGCGGCTTGGTCCATCGTTGTAGTACACCATCTTCGTCTCGTCGCAAAATATGGTTTCATCCCAATATGATGCCACGCGTCCCACATGCATCCTGTCGAATGTTAGACGTCTTTTTTTCTGATCCGACGACAATAACGGTTTTTTCCGCGCGACTCGGGATGCAAACTCATTCCTTTTTAGCGCTCTGCGGACACTTTCGCGGGATATGTTAATACCACATTCTTCCTGCAGTTCCCTGGCAAGCGTTCTGGTAGAAATTGTTGGATTATCATTAACTTTCCTGGCCAAAATTCGCTTTGCCCTATTAATTAACGCTCGAGGTCGTCCAGTTGAACGAATTGCCTCCAGTGTTTCATCGTTAACTGCGCGGCTTAAAATATTGTAAACGGTCCTCTTCGATATTATAAGCATTTCTGCAATATCAGAGACCGATTTTCCTATGGTGTGGTTATAATAAACCAATTGAATCATGTCAAATGACAATCGCTTCCCTGGCATTTTTAATTTGCTCAAAATTTTAATGTTTGTGTATCGATTCTTACAAAATATGACGGAATTCTTCAAAGCATAGCATCAGCCAAAGCTGTGCACATTGAAAACGCCGAAAACAACGGTAAATGCGAATTTAGCAATACAAAGAAATAAGGAATAGCATGTGTGCAAACACTTTCGTGTCACTTAAATTTGAATATGTTTTTAGTTATTATTGTTTTTTTATGCCTATGATAATAGTTTTTTCATTTTTATTAATTATATTTGTAAGACAACAATGTAAAAAACCTACTATAATTTAAAAAAAATTGAAATCTCACAGTTAGTATTTTTTTTTTAATGTTAAAAACAAAAATATAATTTTTTTCCCATGTGAAAACACTTTCGTGTCAAACTGTATGTAAGTACCTATTCATACATATATACCTTTTTTTTACCCTGAACCCATTGAAAATGGGAAATCAGGGTATAATGGTTTTCTTTAAAGTATGTAACAGGCAGAAGGAGTCGTAGCAGACCCCACAAAGTATATATGTATGTACATATATTCTTGATCAGGGAGACGAGCTGAGTCGATTTAGCTCTGTCCGTCTATCTGTCCGTCTGTCCGTATGTATGAACGCGTCGATCTCAAAAGATATAGGAGCTAGAGACTTGAAATTTTTTTCGTAGGTCCGTATATAGAGCGCGCATATCAATTTTTTTGTTCAAAAAATCGATAACTGTTCCCGTTATTTTGTTATCGATTAAAAACCTTATCGAATACCTGTGAAAAAATCATATTTCCTACATCTTTGGGGTTAGAGTCTCAAAATTTCAAATGTAAATTTATATGTATTTTAAAGAGTTTCGGTTTTTGTCATATTTTACCCCCACCCCTCAAAACACCACCTTCCCTACAAGTTTGCAAAAACCGTATTTCAAATACTAGAGACTTGTGCGTTGGCACATACATTTCAATGTTATAATCACGGTCTGAAAGTTTTATCAAGATTGTCCGTCTACAAAAGAAGTTATTAAACAATTAACTTCCCAAAGGAAGCCCACATGGCAGCCCATGCCTGTTTATACGTGCGTGCGTATGTGTGTATGTGTGTGTGGGTATGTTTAAGTAGAAGTGGAACGCCGAATTATTGAATTGAATACGAATTATCGTAGTCGAGCAGTCTCGACTAGAGCTTTCTTACTTGTTATTTATTGATATGCGTATTTTGACAAGTACTTGTTGCTGTTAAGAAGTCCAACAGGAAAAATGCATTAAAATTTATTTGTGACAAAATACACAGCGTTCTTTTTGGTTTTATTAATAATGATAAAAATGACATTGATAAAACAAGTAAGAGGGCTCTAGTCGAGACTGCTCGACTAGGAGATACCCTGAACCCTGCAAAGTACTATTCCAATCATTGTACACCAATACGCATGCATCTATACGAACGCATAAACACGCGCTCTGAAAACTGCGCAATTACCAGTTACTTCGCTTGGGCTGCCGTGTGGGCTATTTTATGAGAATTTATTTGTTGAATAAATCTTTTTGTAGTGGGACTATCTTCATCAAACTTTAAGAACGTGTTAATAACATTAAAATGTGTGTATATACCAAAGCACAAGTCTCTTGTTATTGATATATCCAAAATTATGTATCCAAAATCTGTAAATTGCAAAATCTTTGTATTTATCACATAAATCTACACAGTAAATATAAAGTCTCTAGGTCTATCAGTATTCAAATTAGGTTTAAAAAACAAAGCCCGAATTTCGATTATTATCGATAAAAAAGAAATGGAATGAGTTATCTAAAAAAATATGATAAGCTCGTATGCGTATGGTATACACGAGTAAACATGTAAAATTTCAATTCTCTAGCATTTGTAGTTTAGGAGATTCTGCGTTCCTACGGACGGACGGACAGACGGACATGGCTAGATCAACTCAGCTCGTTATGCTGATCAAGAATATATATACTTTATGGGGTCTGCCACGCCTCCTTCTGCCTGTTACATACGTTTTCATACAAACATTATACCCTGAAATCCCATTTTCAATGGGTTCAGGGTATGAAAAAACAAAATTTGCACATGTGCACATATGTATGTATATTTATACATATGCATATTTTTACATATTTATATATATGTATCAGAGAACTGCAAGTGTGTCAATTTTTGCCACCCTACTCACACTCAATCAAATTTGTGTGCCGGTGCCACTCACTACTGGCTCAGCAAATCATAAACACACACAGTTTCACGCGAAAATGTTTTCACATGGGAAAAATAATTATATTTTTGTTCTTTAACACTAAAAAAAAAATACTAACAGAGATTTCAATTTTTTTAAATTATAGTATGTTTTTTACATTGTTGTCTTACAAAACTAATTAATCAAAATTAAAAAACTTTTAACATAAACTTTAACATAAAACAATAACAACTAAAAACACATTCAAATTCAAGTGACACGAAAGTGTTTGCACACATGCTATTCTTTATTTCTTTTTATTGCTAAATTCGCATTTACCGTTGTTTTCGGCGTTTTCAATTTGCACAGCTTTGGCTGATGCTATGCTTTGAAGAATTCCGTCATATTTTGTAAGAATCGATACACAAACATTAAAATTTTGAGCAAATTAAAAATGCCAGGGAAGCGATTGTCATTTGACATGATTCAATTGGTTTATTATAACCACACCATAGGAAAATCGGTCTCGGAGATTGCAGAAATGTTTATAATATCGAAGAGGACCGTTCACAATATTTTAAGCCGCGCAGAGAACGATGAAACACTGAAGCCAAAGCGTTCAACTGAGCAACCTCGAGCGTTAACAGATAGGGCAAAGCGAATTTTGGCCAGGAAAGTTAATGATAATCCAACAATTTCGACCAGAACGCTTGCCAGGGAACGGAATGAAGGGAATAATGTCGTATTGACATTTCCCGCGAAAGTGTCCGCAGAGCGCTAAAAAGGAATGAGTTTGCATCCCGAGTCGCGCGGAAAAAACCGTTATTGTCGTCGGATCATAAAAAAAGACGTCTAACATTCGACAGGATGCATGTGGCATCATATTGAGATGAAACGATATTTTGCGACGAGACGAAGATGATGTTGTACTACAACGATGGACCAAGCCGCGTGTGGCGAAAGCCATTGAATGGAAAAATATAATTCCAACTGTTAAGTTCGGTAAACTTTTAGTGATGGTCTGGGGGTGTATTTCGAGTAAAGGAGTTGGAGAGTTATGCTTCATCGAAAATACAATGGATGCCAAACAGTATTTGGATATTTTACGCACGCATCTAGTGTCCAGTGCCCGCAAATTTGAATTTTTTAGCGATTGTAAACCAACATTCAAGTTTTACCAAGACAATGACCCCAAACACAAAGCCAATACAGTCAGGTGTTGGCTTCTTTACAATTGTGCAAAGGTGTTGGATACTCCTTCACAAAGCCCCGACCTTAATCCCATAAAGAATCTGTGGGCTGATCTTAAGAAAAGGACAGCCAAGCGAGGTCCAACAAACAAAAGAGATCTTAAGGCCTATATATTGGAGGAATGGGAGAAGACACCGGTGGAATATGTCCAAAAACTAATAAACTCCATGAATAGACGGTTGGAAGCGGTCATTGAAGCCAACGGGGGTCATACAAAATACTAATTTTTAGTTAATATAGTTAATATTGCCTTATTTTTGAAAACTTTTTTTTTTTGCAGACACTTTCGTGTCACCTGAAGTTGAATATGTATTTAGTTGTTATTGTTTTTTTATGCCTATGTTATTAGTTTTTTAATTTTGACTAATTATTTTTGTAAGACAACAATGTGAACAAGTAAGAAAGCACTAGTCGAGACTGCTCGACTACGAGATCCCCTCAACCCTTCCAGGAACTAATATTTCAATAATTCGTCGCTTCATTTCTACTTATACATGCACACACGTATAGACAGGCATGGGCTGCCATGTGGGCTTACTTTGGGAACTTAATTGCTTAATAACTTTTTTTGAAGACAGACAATCTTCATGAAACTTTCAGACCGTGATAAAATTGAAATGTGTGTATGTCCCAACGGATAAGTTTTTAGTATTTGAAATACGGTTTTTGCAAACTTGTAGGGAAGGGGGTGTTTTGAGGGGTGGGGGGTAAAATATGAAAAAAACCGAAATTCTTTAAAATACATATGAATACACATTTTAAGTTTGGAGATTCTAGCTTTAAAGATGTAGGAAATATAATTTTTTAACTAGTTTTCGATAAGGTTTTTAATCGATAACAAAATAACGGGAGCAGTTATAGATTTTTAAAAACAAACTTGATATGAGCGCTATATATACGGACCTACGAATTTCAAGTCTCTAGCTCTAATATCTTCTGAGATCGACGCGTTCATACATACGGACAGACGGACAGACGGACAGATAGACGGACAGAGCTAAATCGACTCAGCTCGTCTCCCTGATCAAGAATATATGTACATACATATATACTTTGTGGGGTCTGCTACGACTCCTTCTGCCTGTTACATACTTTAAAGAAAACCATTATACCCTGATTTCCCATTTTCAATGGGTTGAGGGTATAAAAATATTGAAATCTCACAGTTCGTATTTTTTATATTCATTCACGAATTGCAATGAATATATTGGTTTTGTGCAATATCCGTCTTGCTGTCCGTCCGTCTGTCCGTATGAATGCAATTTTTTTCGCGGCTATTGAAGCTAGAGACTTGAAACTTGGAACATATACTCATATATGTCTCCGATAAAGTGCCATTGGGGGCGTGGCAAATCGAGTAAAACTGTATCTTGTAAAGTTGTTAAGCTAGAATGCTGAAATTTGGCACGTAAGTTAATGTTACGATTCAATAAAGACCGAAGAAAAAACTATATATCCCCGCCTACTGGGGGCGTGGCAAATCGGATCTAAATATATATTGATTTTCCAAATTCTCCTATATTTTGAGCACTATTGATGTTAGCGACTTGAAGTTTGGTATGTATACTCGGGTTGACGACCCAAGATCATTAAGCTATGGCGGATATATCTACGCTCACAGGGGGCGTGGCAAACTGCAAAAGTGTATATCTCCTACAGTTTTAGAGCTAGAAGCTTAAAATTTGGATAGTTGAGTTACTGATAATCTCCTCTATCGATGACCCAAAAATAATTGTTACGCCTCTTTGGGGGGCGTGGCATATCAAAAAATACTCTGTAATTTTCACATTTTTTGAGTCTAAGCGTCCAAATTTTACAGTTACGTAGCCTTCAGCTCATTCTAACTGGCCAAAAATTATGGGTGCGTATGCCACCTATATATATAAATATTCTTAATAGGCATTGATAATACGGAAAGAAACATTTTTAAGAAAATTAAAAAATATAAATTAAATTAAAGCGAAAAAGTTTTCCGCGGGGTTCGAACCTGCACCTCAATCTACGCCCACTAGGGGCGTGCCAAATCGACATTTGCAGCGCCAAATGCAAAATTCATTTGCGTGTGTCACTCACATATATATGTATATAAGCTTAATAGGCATTAATAAGACAAAACGAAACATTTTTAAGAAATTTAAAAAATATAAAATATATTATAACAATATAAATTTCGATTTAAAAAAAAATTCCCGCGGGGTTAGAACTTGCACCACAATCAAACAGCATGTTTGTCAAAAAATAAAAGAAGAGATTCGAACCGCGGACTTCTGACACAACGCGCAGTCTCTGCTAACAGCGCCACTGCACCGATCTTACGAAACATAACTAACACAAAACTTTACAGCTACAGCACCTATAGTAAACAAAAAACCAAAGTAGCGGCTGAAAATTCAAAGACAATTTAAAAGCAATTCAAAGACAATTTAATCGCAATTGAGATTCTTAGAATTGTTCGAATACGCATTTAAATATACATACATACATACACATTTGCACACGCGTAAAAAACGCTGGCGTACTGAAATTGTGTGTGCAGACGAATGCATATATTTGTAAGTATGTATGTATGTATGTACGTATAAGCATTTGTGGGTTATTTTAGCAAAAATAAAATTTAACTTATAAAAATATTTTACTAATAACAAAAATGTTATGTGTTTGTCATTCAAGCTAGCAATTTCCCAATAAAATAACTAATTTATAAAAAGACATTTAAAAAACTTGACATTAGAGAGATTAGAACCCGCGCTATTACAGCGCAACTTGCATAGCATTTACCATCAACGCCACTGCAATATACAAGCAGACGGTAGCTAAAACGAAATAGCTTCACTTCGAGAGCGTCATCTGACAAAAGTAAGCTAAAGTAACGGCTGGAAATTTCATGAATCAATTCTTAGAATATGCTAGAAGACACGCCTTTATATGTATGTATATACATACATACATATGCACATAACTGTATGCATAGGAAAAACGCTCTGTTCCGCTGCTAGCTTGCTGCTTGCTGGTGCGTTTGCTAATTGGCCAAATATTTTGTTTTTTAAATACATATTCTAAAGTTCTATTGAATTTTTGTAATTTCTTAAGAAATACCAGCTCATTGCTGCAACTAAAATTAAAAGGGGAATTCGGTAACTTTTTGAGCCGCTATCCATAATATAACAAAAATCAAAATTATATATGCAAAATTTGGAGAGTCTAGCTCTAAAGATGTACGAGATATAAACGGGAATAGTTCTCTATGATTCAGGCCCTCCTTACTATTAGCGTTAGAGACTTGAAATTTAAAATATACTCGGGTTGACAACCCAAAATCAATTAGATACATATGTATGGCAGCGTTAGGACTGTGAATGAATATTCCGCAGTCGGTAACGCACGACTGCAACGTTCTTACTTGTTTTTTAATGTTAAAGAACACAAATACAATTTTTTTCTGTACACAAAATTTTGTGAGTGCTCCGCATGCAGGCAAATCATGCAGTCGCTCAGAACAACGCACGGTTTTTTTATGCAAGGCACCTAGGTATTTTTCGGCAACAGGTGCCGGTCGCACTCACACTTGAATCGAATCGTATAAAAACAAGTAAGAGGGCTCTAGTCGAGACTGCTCGACTAGGAGATACCCTGAACCCTGCAAAGTACTGATTCCAATCATTCTACATTTCTGTCATGCACATATACAAAAACACATATACACACCCGTACGCATGCATCCATACGAACGCATAAACAATTGCTCTGCTAACTGCGCAGTTACTGCGCTTGGGCTGCCGTGTGGGAAATATTATGAAAATTTATTTGTTAAATAAATCTTTTTGCGTGGGACTATCTTCATTAAACTTTTAGAACGTGATAATAACATTAAAATGTGTGTATAATAAAACTCACAAGTCTCTAGTATTTGAAATACGGTATTTGCAAACTTGAAGAAAAGGTGGTGTTTTCAGGGGTGGGGGGTAAAATATGACAAAAACCGAAATTCTTTAAAATACTGTGAGGTGGCTTTTTGGTGACCCACCTCACATAGAGTTTTGTAGCCATAGTTTGGTAGAATTAGTTTTGTAGTAGTTAGGTTTAGTAATCTTAAGAAATTGTTGTTAGTTCATAAGCTAGCTCGTAAGATAATTGATAGTCGTTAGGTTTAAGATTTTGATTGGCACTGCTTGATCGCGGCTTGAGCGCGCGCACTCTCGGTGATCGGCAGTGCAACTCTGCCCAGCGCTGCGAAAGCTCGAGAGAGCAGAGAGCGCACGCTGTGGTGAGTTGCATTGCCGACGCCGAGAGAAAGATGCACTGCCGGTGTAGGTGAGCGGCTTAAGCGCGCGAGAGCGAGAGCGGGCGACAAAAGCTCGGCTGGAGAGAGCTCAAGGTGAGCAGAAGTGCGTGGCACTTAGATTGAGAAGAGGAGTTAAGAAGATGAGCTCGAGATGAGCAGACGCGCATGGCGCGGAGACTTTGACTTGTTGTCGGGATGAAAAAGCGAGCAGACGCGCGCAAGAAAACGGAAGTTAGAAAGTCAAGTGAGCGAACGTTAAAATAAAGTAAGACATAAGTGGAGAAAAATCAAATTGAAATAAAGCGCACTGAAGCGATCGAAAGAGTAAGTCATTTTTATTTCTAAATCCACCACTCCAACTCAACCTAATTGGCTGGCTGGCGTTGGTAAGACCGACCACGCCATGACCAGTAATTCCCGTCGTCACGTGGGCGACCTTAACCTCAACTAACTGTCTTCCCCACCCCTCTCTAACCTCGGGTTCACAAGAAATAAATGTCTTGTAAGACCCTGGGCAGACCGAGTCTGCCCCAGCTTAAATTACTTCCTTACAATACATATGAATCTACATACTTTAAAGATGTAGGAAATATAATTTTTTAGCTGATTTCGATGTTTTTAATCGATAACAAAAAACCGGAGTAGTTATCGATTTTTGGAAACAAACTCGATATGCGCGTGCAGTATACGGACCTACGAAAAAAAATTTCAAGTCTCTAGCTTTTATATCTTCTGAGATCGACGCGTTCATACAAACGGACGGACGGACAAGGCTAAATCCAATCGGCTCACCGCCCTGACCAAGAATATATATACTTTATAGGGTCTGCCACGCCTCCTTCTGCCTGTTACACACATTTTCACAAAAACAATATACCCTGATTTTACATTTTCAATGGGTTCAGGGTATAAAAGCAATATCCAATATTTATACCCTGAACCCATTGAAAATGGAAAATCAGGGTATATTGTTTTTGTGAAAATGTGTGTAACAGGCAGAAGAAGGCGTGGCAGACCCCATAAAGTATATATATTCTTGATCAGGATAACGAGCTGAGTTGATCTACCCCTGTCCGTCTGTCCGTCCGTAGGAACGCAGAGATCTCATAAACTACAAATGCTAGAGACTTGAAATTTTACATGTACACTCGTGTATACCATACGCAGTACGAGCTTATATATTTATTATTATTTTTTTCGATAACTCATTCCATTTCTTTTTTATCGATAATAATCGAAAATTTGACTTTGTTTTGTAAGCCTAATTTGAATACTGGTAGACCTAGAGATTTCAGATTTACTGTGTAGATTTATGTGATCAAGACAAAGATTTAGTTATTTACAGATTTTGGATACCACGCCCCTTTGCCCCAAATTTGAAAAAACGTATATCAAGTACTAGAAACTTGTGATTTGGCATATACACACATTTGAATGTTATTATTACGTTCTGAAAGTTTAATGAAGATAGTCCCACTACAAAAAGATTTATTCAACAAATAAATTCTCATAATAAAGCCCACACGGCAGCCCAAGCGCAGTAACTGGTAACTGCGCAGTTTGAAGAGCGCGTGTTTATGCGTTCGTATGTGCATGAGAGTGTAGAATGATTGGAATATCAGCTCTTTGCAGGGTTCAGCGTATCTCCTAGTCGAGCAGTCTCGACTAGAGCACTCTTACTTGTTTTTAAATGCGTCCATCCAGTTGTCTTTTATCGCGGGGTGTTATTGCTGATGTTCGGCCTCTACTTGCGATGTTATTTTCAATATTCCTATTTTGTTTGAAAATTTGAAATCACCCCATGCACAGACGATTTAGACAAATTTAAATGCTTACTGATCTCCGTATCTGTCTTCCCAGACTTAAAATAATCTCTAATCAATACTCTGATTTCATTACAAATAAGCTTACCACGTACCATCGCTGGTAAACTATCACTGCTCTCTAGCAATTTTTAAATTTCTGCAGAAATTTTTAAATTTTTTGCTTGTTGTATTGTGGTATTACTTGCAGATTATAGCTAAATAGTGGTTCTGTTATATTGGTTGCTTTTGATTTGATCTTCTTTTGAGATAAAGGTAAGCTTACGATGCGTTCGAATTAATAGTGGTCATTTTTTCTTATCTCTTAAGTCTACCGTTTGAATAAATTACTCATATTGTTGTTGTTGGAAATAGAACAAAGAACAGCGTTAAGAGAATAAAATTCTATTTAAGACAAAATACATTGGTATGCGTTATCTTTAGTAGTATTGATGATATAGTGTGCTGAACATTGCGCACTGCAAAAAAAAACAAGTAGGAGGGCTCTAGTCGAGACTGCTCGACTAGGAGATACCCTGAACCCTGCAAAGTACTAATTCCAACAATTCTACACTTCTTTCATGCACATATACAAAAACACATACACGCACCCGCACGCATGCATCCATACGAACGCATAAACAATTGCTCTGCTAACTGCGCAGTTACTGCGCTTGGGCTGCCGTGTGGGCTATATTATGAAAATTTATTTGTTGAATAAATCTTTTTGTAGTGGAACTATCTTCATCAAATTTTTAGAACGTAATAATAACATTTAAATGTGTGTATATGCCAAAGCACAAGTCTCTAGTACTTGATATACGTTTTTTTCAAATTTGGGGCGAAGGGGGCGTGGCATCGAAAATCTGTAAATAACAAAATCTTTTTATTCATCACATAAATCTACACAGTAAATCTGAAGTCTCTAGGTCTAACAGTATTCAAACTAGGCTTTAAACAGTCAGATTTTCGATTGTTATCGATAAAAAAGAAATGGGATGAGTTATCGAAAAAATATGATAAACTCGTACTGCGTATGGTATACACCAGTATACATGTAAAATTTCAAGTCTCTAGCACTTGTACTATAGGAGGTCTCTGCGTTCCTACGGACGGACAGACGGACGGACCCAAATTTGAAAAAAACGTATATCAAGTACTAGAGACTTGTGCTTTGGCATATACACACATTTGAATGTTATTATCACGTTCTGAAAATTTGATGAAGATAGTCCTACTACAAAAAGATTTATTCAACAAACAAATTTTCGTAATATAGCCCACACGGCAGCCCAAGCGCAGTAACTGCGCAGTTAGCAGAGCAATTGTTTATGCGTTCGTATGGATGCATGCGTACGGGTGTGTGTATGTGTTTTTATACCCTGAACCCATTGAAAGTGGGAAATCAGGGTATAATGGTTTTGTTAAAAGTATGTAACAGGCAGAAGGAGGCGTGGCAGACCCCATAAAGTATATATATTCTTGATCAGGGCGACAAAAAAAGTTGATCTAGCCCTGTCCGTCTGTCTGTCTGTCTGTCCGTCTGTCCGTCTGTCCGTATGTTTGAACGCGTCGATTTCAGAAGATATAGGAGCTAGAGACTTGAAATTTGAAACTGTAGGTCCGTATATTGCACGCGCAGATCAAGTTTATTTTTTAAAATCGATAACTGCTTCTGTTTTTTTTGTTATCGATAAAAACCCTTATCGAAAATCAGTTTTAAAATGTATCTTCTACACCTTTGAAGATAGAGTCTCGAAATTTAAAATGTAGAATCATGTCTATTTTTAAGAATTTCGGTTTTTGTCATATTTCACCCCCCACCTTCCAAAACACCCCCTTCCCTACAGTTTGCAAAACCCGTATTTCAAATACTAGAGACTTGAGCGTTGGCACACACACACATTTTAGTGTTGTAATCACGTTCTGAAAGTTTAATCAAGATTGTCCGTCTACAAAAAAGATATTAAACAATTAAGTTCCCAATGTAAGCCCACATGGCAGCCCATGCATGTTTATACGTGCGTGCGTATGTTTGTATGTGTGTGTGCATGTGTTAGTAGAAGTGAAATGACGAATTATTGAAATATTAGTTCCTGGAAGGGTTCAGGGGGCCTCGTAGTCGAGCAGTCTCGACTAGAGCTTTCTTACTTGTTGTATATGTGCATGAAAGAAGTGTAGAATGATTGGAACCAGTACTTTGCAGGGTTCAGCAGTCTCGACTAGAGCCCTCTTACTTGTTTTTTTTAAATTGTGTAAAAAATATGCGTTTTGTGTGGTTTTCCACACATGGGTACAATGTGGGTGAAAAAGGGGCGGTGAAAAAGGCGTGGTCCAATTTACGAGAAAAAAATCCGAAATTCTAATAAAATATTAGTAAAATAAAAAAATTCGGTTTCGCCCATAGTGCATTGTTAAAATTAGGCCTAAAAACAAAGTCAAATTTTCGATTATTATCGATAAAAAAGAAATGTGGAGTTCTTGAAAATGTAAGATAAACTATTACTGCGAATCATATACACTATTATACATGAAAAATTTCTCTAGCATTTGTAGTTTAGATCTCGGCGTTCATACGGACAGACGGACATGACTAGATCAACTCAGCTCGTCGCCCAGATCAAGAATATTTATACTTTATGGGATCTGCCATCCTTCTGCCTGTTACATACATTTTCACAAAAACATTATACCCTGATTTCCCATTTTCAATGTGTTCAGGGTATAACAAAAATTGAAATTCTATAAAATACAAATGAATTTACATAAAAAATTGTTATTCAAGATATACGATATATATATTTACCTACCCTTCATTAACAGCTGTGAATCTTGTAGATGAAAACCTTCATCGGGCTCGAAATTGGGGTTTTGCCTATCATTCGGCTGCTTAGCATTTGCAGAGTTATTCGTAGGCGTAGAAATTGATTTCACAGGTGTATTAAGGCTGCTTTGATTGGTCGTTTTATTGTTGTTGGCGATTTTAGGTGGCTTGGTGTTGGCCAGATTTGCATCAATATTCAGCCGCTTGGGGGCTAGAAATGAAGCTTCGACATCCAGCTGCTGTGTGGGCGAATGCCACCAATTCAGCTTCAACAGATTGTTCTTGGTAGCAATACGTGGCAAGTGAAGCAATTTCTCTTGCTCCGCCAGCTGAACGTTGCTTTCCGATAGAGGCTGCAGTACCAAAAGCTCGGGTGGCATAACTTCTGCAAAAAGGCATCCGCCATTTTTACTTTGGTTGCCAGACATTCTTGATATGCAAATCTGACACCGATTTATATTGAAATAACTTAATTTGTTAACGGCTTCTCTTATTATTTCTTCTTGTTTCTTGCTTTTAAAATTTGCTCTACTTTTTAGGCACACAATATGGTATATATTTCCCCGTTAAATATACATGTATATATATATATATATATATATATATATATATATATATATATATATATATATATATATAAATATTACGTGATACCTGATACAAAAGTCCAGCTGCTATGTCAGCTGAACAGCTCATGTGCATGCCTGTTCAGCGAAAAATAGAATCGAGCATCATATTTAAAGAACGGTTTAATCAAGCGTCTTTGCATCTTTTTCCCCGATTCAGATACGCAGAAAATCAATAAAATGATACTGCATGATTTGAGTAAATACGATTTCAAGCTCAAATCGTTTTTATACGTTTTTTCTTACGTATGCGCAACGAGTAAAGTCCGTAACGGCAATCGGCCGGCCAGTTCCGATTAAAAGAAAATTTGCACAGCTCACATGGCCAAGAAATTATCTTTAATCATCCAAAGCTTGCGCTGGCATTAACCAATAGCTGCTGCCATGCTGTGATTAGTGCTTGTTGTAGTTCTCGATGTTGTCCTCCGCTGCCTACAGTTTTTTCAAAATAAAATTGCTCGACGTATTCCTTTTGAGGTAAGGCTGAATCAATCAGGACGTCAGCCGATAGAAATACGTTCGTCACAGATCTTCGTTGGTTTGCGCCACCTCCGTCGCCGCCACCACTGTCTCGGCGTTTGCGCAACCTTCTTTTAAATGACCCGATGTGCTGCTGCTGCTCGGTTGCACTTTGAACTGAATTCATTACGTTGTGGCTATATGGCAAAACTTGTTGCTCAGACAACACAATAGAGTGCCAAAGTTTTAAATCTGTATTTGTATAAATCCAAAGGCCGCCTCTGCTCAATTTCAAAATTTGTACATATGTGTGCATCTAACTAAATACATATATTTAAGCTTATTCGATAAAGCCTATAGAGGATAAGTGCTCGTTTTTCAATTTCACAAAAATTTCACACACACAGCATTGTTTTTTCATTTATCGTTGAAAAGTAAGTATTCATTTGATTAAATATTAGTTTTATAAGAATTGTTCAGTGGTTATGTAATTTTCCACCTGATATGGCTCTAACAACAACGTTGATTTATTATTATTTTGATGTTTAAAGATAGTTGTATTGTTTTCAAGTTGTTTTATAACTAGAAAAAAATTGTTCTTTACGCTCATTCCTTGATGAGTAACAATGAATAACATACTCATCGCGATAAAGCGTTAGGTGGCGTTTTATCCCCAAGTCAACGTGTGATTTTCATACGCTTCACACCGCAGATAGTCTGAAATTAATAAACGTTAGTTATTATATATTTAAATGCGAAAATTGAAAAGGTTTTCGCTTTCGAGTGTTGAATGTTGTTTCGTGTATGCGCTAAGTTCGATTTTCGAATAATCGATAACGAAATGTGCTGTGCTGCACAGGAGATTGTGATGGTGTCCCACCACAAAGGTGATATGCGCACATGATACGATAAGCAGTGTTGCCGTTTCGGCTTAATTTAGGCCAGATCTGGCTTATTTTAAAGTCAGATTGCGGGAAAAAGTTGGAAATTGCAGATAGCGGAAATATTGCTTATTTAAGAATCGAAACAGCTATAAATGGTTGCCTGGTTTTTGTATCAAGTGTGTTTTAAATGATCAAATGAGTTTTGCAATGCTAAATAAACGAATTATCCATCATCATATTAAAATAGAATTTGATATTGAAATAGAATTGAGCAAAAATAAAAAAATAGGTCCACAAATCTACGAATACATATTCATGAATACAAATTGCACATAAAACCTCATACAATGCCTCAAAATCAGGATTCAGCTTATTTTGGTGGGCTTTCCAGCTAGAGATAGTTTTTTGTGCTCGGGAAAAACCGGCAACACTGATTATGTGTGTATCTGTCTGCCTAAAAATGCCTAAAATGTGTGGCCTAAAAATGCCATGAAATTATAAATTATACCATTGCAAGTAAAGTTACTGTCCCTCCCAAAATTTGTTAAACTTTGAACTAAACAAATGAATTTAACCTTTTCACATGCAAAATAATCAGATATGTACATACATATGTATGTATACATATAGTGTCAGCATTGTGAGTCATGCGATACTTCTTAGAGTGACATAACTGAATTTTGCACAATTATGTACATATATGCTGTTATAATAATATACATACATATGTACATAAGTGTACTCATGCTTAAACAAAATTATAGCTTTTTTCTATAGAATCTTTAAACAAACCTTTAAATTCATATGCATAAGTCCTGTGCGCACGTGCCAAATCTGTACCATAATACGTTTAGTATTATTATTAAATATTTTACTTTTTATTTATATTTAAAAAACTTGAAATTAAACCTTTTACACTTCCACGCGTTATTCTGCGGTTGCAACTTGCAAGCAATGTATTTACGTATGTACATACATATATGCATGTGTGTATCTTCATATACATATGTATGAACACATATTTACACATGTATATACATACGTATAGCTAAATCGTGCGTACATGGTTTCAGAATAATGCAGACACAGGGTATCGAAAATAGTCCGATAAATTATCATGGCGTGCTATCGAGTTCATTGCGACAATATACCAAATAAATTTTGGTTTTTGTATTTTATCACTAACCATACAACACATAGACCGGACAAGCCGAACAATGTTTTGTGCACACTTAAATTTTGACTTTGTGCCCCAGACAACTTTGTGCGCGCTCGTGCCCCTTACTTTTAGGTTCGGGGTACGAAAATATGCGAAAGCATAATCATTCCGCTTCAAGCGCTCTGCCGAGATGGTCGTGCTTAGAACAAAGCACCACTATGATCCATTTTTCCTTCGCTCTCTCTCTCTCTCTCTTTCTCTCTGCTCTCTTCTCTCTCAAATTATACGTATGTATGCACACACACATATATATTTGAGAGAGCAGATATATATATACATATATGTATGCAGGCACAAGCAGCAGCTCACAAAAATTGAAATTTGTTCGCTGTGAGACCCCAGTGCTTCCCTTCTGAGTGAAGAGTATACCGAGCTCTTCAAAGCGTTTGCCATGCTAATGCAAAATGTTTAAGATTTTATGACTATTTGTGGGACGGGTATGAATTCGTTGATGCGCATAAAGAATATGCTTTCGCGACGGGCATGCACAGACACACTTACAGTCCCTTGCTATATGTATGAGCATTTATGTGCCTGTGTGCGAAACTCTTGCTGCCTGTAGAAATTGTAAAGCCCAACATTTTCAGTTGGTCGATCTTGTGGACTGCACACACGCACATTTGACTGTGTGCGTGTGGGGTGCCATGCTCACAATTTTCGAGTGGCCTGTCAATTTTATATGGTTTGAATTGTAGTGACTATAAAATAAGCCTTTATGACCGTATCAGTCAGTTTGGCAATAAAGAGAATAATTTGACGCATCCTGGTGAAATTATTGATTGTAAATAGTATACATATATAGCTCCTTATATATTCAGATACGTGAGAAGCGGTCGAAAACCACTAAAAAATTCATACACATGACCGTATACACATATACGTACATATGTATGTATGTAACTTCCAAGTCCGCATATTTGTCGAAATATATGTATAACGCAATATCCTTTGTGATTACATATATTTAAATTATTGCCTCGCTTTTGCATTAGCATGTACATACGTACATATGTGCATATAAAAGCATTTTATTTTGTTCGTCCGTCTGTACGCAACAGCTCTTATTTTCCACATATGTATATACATACATACATGATTACATTACTACACAAGACACACATATATACAAACATTTCCGATTGCGCTTCACACACAGATATTTAATAAAGATTGATAAATTAACTAACAATATCCTTTGAGTTTTTTATTAATTTTATTAACATATTTCTCATTTTATATATATTTTCTTATATATGTATGTACATATTTTTGCGCACATACAACACAACAGCCAGCACTTATTAAATAAAAATACAAGCCAATACATTTGTTGTTTTTCTTTCAAATAAACTTTTTATTCTTTTCCCACTATAGATTTACAATTGCAGTAAACTAATAAATAACAATAATAATCCGTAATACTAAAATTCACTGTCATATTTTGCAACATAAACGTTTGCACTTTTTGTTTGTTGAGCCCAGTCAGCTGTTCGTCACCGCTAGCGATCGCAACCTCTCCGATCACTATCGCCAACCGCCACAATTCCGTGCCGATAGTCTATGTTCATCGTTCATTGCACGAATATTCGGTGACTGTTTTTTTTAAATAAAATTATTCCTTTCTTTTGTTTACTTACTCCAAGTAAACAATTCTTTATTTATTTATTCGACTTTATTTATCCTAATTAAGTTAATTAAATATTTTCTTCCTTTGCCTGTTTATTTATTTTAATTAAATAAACTATCAAAATATTCAATTTATTCTAATTGAATAATTACATTTTTTCATTTTTTTTTTCCTTTTGTTTACTTACTCCAAGTAAACAATTCTTTATTTATTTATTCGACTTAATTTATCCTAATTAAGTTAATTAAAGATTTTCTTCCTTTGCCTGTTTATTTTAATTAAATAAACTATCAAAATATTCAATTTATTCTAATTGAATAATTACATTTTTTCATTTTTTTTTTCCTTTTGTTTACTTATTCCAAGTAAACAATTCTTTATTAATTTATTCGACTTAATTTATCCTAATTAAGTTAATTAAAGATTTTCTTCCTTTGCCTGTTTATTTTAATTAAATAAACTATCAAAATATTCAATTTATTCTAATTAAATTAATTACATTTTTTCTTTTTTTTTTCCTTTTGTTTACTTACTCCAAGTAAACAATTCTTTATTTATTTATTCGACTTAATTTATCCTAATTAAGTTAATTAAAGATTTTCTTCCTTTGCCTGTTTATTTTAATTAAATAAACTATCAAAATATTCAATTTATTCTAATTGAATAATTACATTTTTTCATTTTTTTTTTCCTTTTGTTTACTTATTCCAAGTAAACAATTCTTTATTAATTTATTCGACTTAATTTATCCTAATTAAGTTAATTAAATATTTTCTTCCTTTGCCTGTTTATTTATTTTAATTAAATAAACTATCAAAATATTCAATTTATTCTAATTGAACTAATTACATTTTTTTCTTTTTTTTTTTCTTTTGTTTACTTATTCCAAGTAAACAATTCTTTATTAATTTATTCGACTTAATTTATCCTAATTAAGTTAATTAAAGATTTTCTTCCTTTGCCTGTTTATTTATTTTAAATAAATAAACTATCAAAATATTCAATTTATTCTAATTGAATAATTACATTTTTTCATTTTTTTTCCTTTTGTTTACTTACTCCAAGTAAACAATTCTTTATTTATTTATTCGACTTAATTTATCCTAATTAAGTTAATTAAAGATTTTCTTCCTTTGCCTGTTTATTTTAATTAAATAAACTATCAAAATATTCAATTTATTCTAATTGAATAATTACATTATTTCATTTTTTTTTTCCTTTTGTTTACTTACTCCAAGTAAACAATTCTTTATTTATTTATTCGACTTAATTTATCCTAATTAAGTTAATTAAAGATTTTCTTCCTTTGCCTGTTTATTTTAATTAAATAAACTATCAAAATATTCAATTTATTCTAATTAAATTAATTACATTTTTTCATTTTTTTTCCTTTTGTTTACTTACTCCAAGTAAACAATTCTTTATTTATTTATTCGACTTAATTTATCCTAATTAAGTTAATTAAAGATTTTCTTCCTTTGCCTGTTTATTTTAATTAAATAAACTATCAAAATATTCAATTTATTCTAATTAAATTAATTACATTTTTTCATTTTTTTTTTTCCTTTTGTTTACTTACTCCAAGTAAACAATTCTTTATTTATTTATTCGACTTAATTTATCCTAATTAAGTTAATTAAAGATTTTCTTCCTTTGCCTGTTTATTTTAATTAAATAAACTATCAAAATATTCAATTTATTCTAATTAAATTAATTACATTTTTTCTTTTTTTTTTCCTTTTGTTTACTTATTCCAAGTAAACAATTCTTTATTAATTTATTCGACTTAATTTATCCTAATTGAGTTAATTAAATTTTTTTTCTTGCTTTGTTTGTTTATATTTTTTTTATTTTTATATTCATTCACGAAGTGATATGAATATATTGGTTTTGTGCAATGTCCGTCTTGCTGTCCGTCCGTCTGTCCGTATGAATGCAATTTTTTTCGCGGCTATTGAAGCTAGAGACTTGAAACTTGGAACATATACTCGTATATGTCTCCAATTTATAAAGTGTAAAAATTTTCCATATACGCCCACTAGGGGCGTGGCAAATCGGAAAATGCATTTTCCTGTATGCCAGAAATCATATTAGTTGAAGAGCTAGAGAGTTGAAATTTGGAATGTAGATTCGTGTTGATCACCCAAGATCAAAAATATATGGCGGATATATCTACGCCCATTGGGGGCGTGGCAAATCGGGTCAAACTGTATCTTGTAAAGTTGTAAAGCTTAAATGCTGAAATTTGGCACGTAAGTTAATGTTACGATTCAATAAAGACCGAAGAAAAAACTATATATCCCCGCCTACTGGGGGCGTGGCAAATCGGATCTAAATATATATTGATTTTTCAAATTCTCCTATATTTTGAGCACTATTGATGTTAGCGACTTGAAGTTTGGTATGTATACTCGGGTTGACGACCCAAGCCAAGCTCAATAAGCTATGGCGGATATATCTACGCCCACAGGGGGCGTGGCAAACCGCAAAAGTTTATATCTCCTACAGTTTTAGAGCTAGAAACTTAAAATTTGGATAGTTGAGTTACTGATAATCTCCTCTATCGATGACCCAAAAATAATTGTTATGTATCGTGGCATATCAAAAAATACTCTGTAATTTTCACATTTTTTGAGTCTAAGCGTCCAAATTTTACAGTTACGTAGCCTTCAGCTCATTCTAACTGGCCAAAAATTATGGGTGCGTATGCCACCTATATATATAAATATTCTTAATAGGCATTGATAATACGGAAAGAAACATTTTTAAAAAATTTAAAAAATATAAAATATATTATAACAATATAAATTTCGATTTTAAAAAAAATTCCCGCGGGGTTCGAACTTGCACCACAATCAAACAGCATGTTTGTCAAAAAATAAAAGAAGAGATTCGAACCGCGGACTTCTGACCCAACGCGCAGAGTCTCTGCTAACAGCGCCACTGCACCGATCTTACGAAACATAACTAACACAAAACTTTACAGCTACAGCACCTATAGTAAACAAAAAACCAAAGTAGCGGCTGAAAATTCAAAGACAATTTAAAAGCAATTCAAAGACAATTTAATCGCAATTGAGATTCTTAGAATTGTTCGAATACGCATTTAAATATACATACATACATACACATTTGCACACGCGTAAAAAACGCTGGCGTACTGAAATTGTGTGTGCAGACGAATACATATATTTGTAAGTATGTATGTATGTATGTGCGTATAAGCATTTGTGGGTTATTTTAGCAAAAATAAAATTTAACTTATAAAAATATTTTACTAATAACAAAAATGTTATGTGTTTGTCATTCAAGCTAGCAATTTCCCAATAAAATATCTAATTTATAAAAAGACATTTAAAAAACTTGACATTAGAGAGATTAGAACCCGCGCTATTACAGCGCAACTTGCATAGCATTTACCATCAACGCCACTGCAATATACAAGCAGACGGTAGCTAAAACGAAATAGCTTCACTTCGAGAGCGTCATCTGACAAAAGTAAGCTAAAGCACTAACCATACAACACATAGACCGGACAAGTCATATAAAATTTTTCAACGAAGAAAAAGTATGCATGAGGGCCTAGTACTTCGTGCCTTAGCCGAAGCAGTCTGTTTAGGCTCGAGCAGCGAAAATATAACACGACAAATTCAGTGCGCTGCCAGCGCTCTAACGAAATGGTCTCATTCTAATAAGAAGCACAGCTATGCGCTATTTTTTTCTTACTCTCTCTCTCACTCTCCTCTATGCTCTCTCTCTCTATAGCCTCTCAAATAGCAGCAGCACACAAAAATTGAATTTTGTTCGCGACGATCCTATTTATTTCCTTCTGAGTGAAGAGTATACCGAACTCTTCACAGCGTTTGCCATGCTCGTGCAAAATGTTAGCGTTTTCATGATTATTTCTGCGAAGGGTATGAAAGCGTTGGTGCGCTCAATGAATATGTCTTCGCGATGAGTATGCATGCACACACTTACAGACCATTGCTACATGTATGAGGTTTTTGTTGCCTGTGTGCGAAACTCTACTCTTGCTGCCTGAAGAAATTGTAAAGTCCGCTTGTCGGTCTTGTGAACTGCACATACACATTTGCATGTGTGTGTGTATGGGATGCGATGATCAGAACTGTCTAGTGCCCGCGATTCAGTAGTCGATTTTGTATGGTTTGAATTGTAGAGTGACTATGAAATGAGCCCTTATGACCGCATCAGTCATTTTGGCAATAAAGAGAATAGTTTGACGCATTAAATAAACTTATTAATTAATGTACTTCTATAACTTTTTTTTAATTATAATTAATAGTTCTCTTTTTTCGATACCAGTAGATACATTCAAAAACGTACATATGCAGGTATATTATGAATACCTATAGGTACATACATACATACATATGTATGTACATATTTGTGAAAAGGATATGAAAATCAGCGAGATCGACAAACTTTGTCACTCTACAATTCAAACCATACAAAATCGACAGACTACTGAATCGCGGGCACTAGACAGTTCTGATCATCGCATCCCATACACACACACATGCAAATGTGTATGTACAGTTCACAAGACCGACAAGCGGACTTTACAATTTCTTCAGGCAGCAAGAGTAGAGTTTCGCACACAGGCAACAAAAACCTCATACATGTAGCAATGGTCTGTAAGTGTGTGCATGCATACTCATCGCGAAGACATATTCATTGAGCGCACCAACGCTTTCATACCCTTCGCAGAAATAATCATGAAAACGCTAACATTTTGCACGAGCATGGCAAACGCTGTGAAGAGTTCGGTATACTCTTCACTCAGAAGGAAATAAATAGGATCGTCGCGAACAAAATTCAATTTTTGTGCGCTGCTGCTATTTGAGAGGCTATAGAGAGAGAGAGCATAGAGGAGAGTGAGAGAGAGAGTAAGAAAAAAATAGCGCATAGCTGTGCTTCTTATTAGAATGAGACCATTTCGTTAGAGCGCTGGCAGCGCACTGAATTTGTCGTGTTATATTTTCGCTGCTCGAGCCTAAACAGACTGCTTCGGCTCAGGCACGAGGTACTAGGCCCTCATGCATACTTTTTCTTCGTTGAAAAATTTTATATGACTTGTCCGGTCTATGTGTTGTATGGTTAGTGGCTAAAGTAACGGCTGGAAATTTCATGAATCAATTCTTAGAATATGCTAGAAGACACGCCTTTATATGTACATACATACGTACGCATAGGAAAAACGCTCTGTTCCGCTGCTAGCTTGCTGCTTGCTGGTGCGTTTGCTAATTGACCAAATATTTTGTTTATTAAATATGATCTACATTTCTATTGAATTTTGGTAATTTCTTAAGAAATACCAGCTCATTCACATTGCTACATTTGCAACTAAAATTAAAAGGAGAATTCGGTAAATTTTTGAGCCGATATTCAAAATATAACAATAATCAAAATTATATAAAATACCCATGCATCTATATGCAAAATTTGGAGAGTCTAGCTCTAAAGATGTACGAGATATAAACGGGAATAGCTCTCTATGATTCCCCAATTTTAATGGATTCAGGCCCTGCTTTATATTGATTACTATTAGCGCTAGAGACTTGAAATTTAAAATATACTCGGGTTGACAACCCAAAATCAATTAGATATGTAAGGCAGCGTTGGGACTGTGAATGAATATTCCTCAGTCGGTAACGCCCGACTGCAACGTTCTTACTTGTTTTTAAATAAACTAGCACCTTCTGAGTTTTCGTTTTATTCTAAGCGAGTTAATTCATTTTCTTGGTCCTTTCGTTTGTTACTTACTCCAAGTAAACAATTCTTTTTATTACATTTTCTTTTTTTTCTATTTGTTTATTTTTTATTAAACAAACTGCCATATAAGGCAATCAATTTATCCTAATTGAACACCTAGTCCCCCATGTCCGATCGTTCTAGCCGAGCGCAACTAAGTGTGCCCGCTTCGCGTTTGATTAAGCGCAGTGCTTCTGCATCGCCCATTCTGTCCGGGAAACCACAGACCACTAGCACGTTCAAGCGCAATCCGATCGCAACGCGATGTACTTCCAAGCCCGCAAGTCCACTACCACAAATGTCGCTGTCTGATTTTATCTCGGCTGCGGATAGGCTCATCAAGTTTGAGTCCCGCATAGATTATGCTGAGGACATTGGCTCCACTCCGGCAGCTCAACTCGAAGCCTTAGCAATCCGACGGGATCGGGTTAAGGTCCTTTGGGAGAAATCAGAGCAGCAGTACGATGCGTGTTCCAAAGCGCTTAGCCAGGGGGCGGGTAGTGGCGAAGTTGAGGCCATGGAAGCAAAGTTCGATCATTGCTACACTGTTTATGAGCGGTGTACAGCGCAATTGAGCAGGCAACTCGCCGCCATTTCAGCGTCGAGTGCGCCGTCCGCTCCTGTTTCCGTTCCCTTCACCTCGTCGGGAGGTTGTCGCCTTCCGCCCGTTGACACAGAAGTGTTCCACGGCGACTATTTGTGCTGGCCAACATTCCGAGACCTTTTTACTGCCATCTATATCCAAAATCCGCGCTTGACTCCGGTGGAAAAGTTGTTCCACCAGCAGGTGATGCAAACGCCTTAGTCGCCGAGTGCCCGCTCACTAACGACGGCTTTGCATCGGCCTGGGACGCTTTGTGTGACCAGTACGAGAACAAACAGCTGTTAGTTAATAGCCAGCTTAAGATCCTTCTCAACCTTCCCGCGGTCACCAAGGAGTCAGGCAAAGCTCTCAGAGAATTGCATGGCACCATCCAGCGGTGTGTCACTGCCATCGAGCAAGCCCATATCTCTACGGAGAACTAGGATTGTATCCTTGTGTTCTTGTGAACCTCCAAGTTGCCAGAACACACTCGATCTCTTTGGGAGCATTCACTGATTAGAAAATCAGACATCCCAGCTTGTAAAGACGTAAGTCTCTTCCTTAGCGAGCATGCTCGTGCTCTAGAAGCTATGGAAGGTGACAAGTCCAGCGCAGATCCGAAATCCACGACCACCGTTCAAAAGAAAATCCATTCCTTCGAGACACAAGTAAACCCCAAATCCAAAAGGTGTGTTCTAAGGAGAACCATCCGGTTCGACTATGCCCTCGGTTTCTCCAAATGTCCCTTGTAGCGCGTGAGGCATACATAAAGCGAAAGCAGCTTTGCCTGAACTGCTTTGCGCAAGGCCATCAGTTACGCGACTGCACTAGCATTTATAATTGCGCTAAGTGCAAAGGCAGGCATAACACTCTGCTCCACCGTGAAGGGCCCACGGCAGCCAGCTCCTCGTCCGGAGCCTCTCTAACTCCTCATACGTCCGAAGCACCAGCGAATGTCCAATCTTATTTCGCGGCCCATACGCAAGGTGTCTTGCTCGACACTGCGATCATCAATGTGTGCCATTTAGGAGCAACTTTCCCCGCCCGGGCCCTCATCGATTCGGGGTCTGAGGCGACGTTCATTTCCGAGCGATTGTTCCGCATAGTCCGACCTGTGCAAACGCGTGTGTCAGGCCTCAGCCAATCGGTGACAGCCCGATCACAGAAGCTCTGTAACTTCCACGTCGGGACTTCGTTGAAACCAAGGCTACGGATTGAAGCTTCAGCGCTCGTCCTTCCAAAGCTTGCGGACTCTCTTCCGTCGTATCCAATCCCGCAGCAGTTGCTGATCCAGCTTCCGAAAATTCAGCTAGCTGATCCCGAGTTCTACAAGAGTTCGGAAATTGATGTCGGATGTTCACAACTCAAGTTTCCGTTCCGGATGAGGCGAGACTTGAGCTTCCGACAACCTTGTCATCTACCGAAACTCTTCCATCCCGAGTTCCCGACAGCACCACTACGAAAGTGAGGGTCGGTTTCAATGCACTCTGTCCAGCATTGATGAATAAGAGCCTGAATGATATCCTTCATTCAGGCCCAACCTCCAACCAGACCCCCGTGCTTCGTGTGCTATCCAACTAACTTCCGTGTTGTCTTCTGACGAGCAAGCAATTCACCCTGTCACTCATTCGTTCTTCCAGGTAAAGATGCCGTCATCAAAAAGCAGAAAGCCACCCGGTACCAATTCCTTCCAGTGCCACGTGTGCAGAGGAACCCACGGTCTCCGAAAATGCCGGCGCTTTCTGGGCCTTCCAAAGGAGGAACGGATGCGTATAAGTACCATACATACTGCACGAGCTGCTTGGCTCACGAGCACTCCGGGCAATCCTGCCGAAGCAAGGGACGGTGCAAAACGTGTGGCCAGGATCACCACACGCTCCTGCATCTCCAGGGATCAGCACGTCATTCCGCCTCGACTCCTAAAGAGACGGTCACAGCTCCGCTGACGGCCTTGACTCGACCTGAGGTCTTCAGGATCCCACCTATGGCGAACAGCGTGCTCAGCACACCAGCTTTGAGCTCGACGTCATAATTTACAATCCTTGCAAGGGGGGGAGTATGTTAATGCCAGATTCCATTAACAGGAATTGCTCCTCCCACACATCGTTATGCTATGCTATTAACAGCATTATGTTAATAGCATAACTCCAACACCAGTTCTCCTGCTGGTTCTTTGTGCTTAGCTTTCCGCTGAGCACTTGCCTCTCCTGGTACTTGCCTACATATATACGTGTGTAGACACTGACACTTACACTCTCTCCATCATTAGAACTCTCTTTCCACCACCCAATTGTGAACGTCAGACATTTTTGATAGTGAAAATAAATACACTTTTGAAACCCAAAATTGAACTTCGTGTTTTTTTGTTATTCAACCCGCCCTGGAACGCCACCTCTACAAACAATTAATGTGTATAAAGTAATTTTAATTAATCTTTTATCGATAACCATCTGTATACATTTATAAACTTGTTTTGGTATAATTATGTTTGCATGTAGGTACATATTTACATATGTGTGAAGTGAATATGAAAGTCCACAAGATCGACTAACTTTTACAGTCACAATTCAAACCATATAAAATTGACAGGCCACTCGACAATTGTGAGCATCGCACCCCACACGCACACAGTCAAATTTGCGTGTGTGCAGTCCACAAGATCGACCAACAGAAAATGTTGGGCTTTACAATTTCTACAGGCAGCAAGAGTTTCGCACACAGGCACATAAATGCTCATACATATAGCAAGGGACTGTAAGTGTGTCTGTGCATGCCCGTCGCGGAAGCATATTCTTTATGCGCATCAACGAATTCATACCCGTCCCACAAATAGTCATAAAATCTTAAACATTTTGCATTAGCATGGCAAACGCTTTGAAGAGCTCGGTATACTCTTCACTCAGAAGGGAAGCACTGGGATCTCACAGCTAACAAATTTCAATTTTTGTGAGCTGCTGCTTGTGCCTGCATACATATATGTATATAAATTATTATCCTTCGTTCCTTTTGTGGGTGAAGATTAGGTTGAGAGGCGAACTGTACCTCTTATTGCTGGCCTCGGGCTCAGACAATAAAACAAATTATTTAACGGCTACGTGCCGGAGTGAATATTTATTTAAGCGACTTACTGGAAGAGCGCTGTATTCAAAACTGATTTCTTAAAACACAGAATATTTCACTTAAGCTAAGCCAAAACTCGCATCACGCCACAATGTCATGGTCGGCAAGCCGACTCAGCAAATCTTTGGCGATAACGGAAGCTCTTGCAGAAAAACAAAAGTGTCCGGTTACCGTCGCTGACCATTGCAGTTATAGCGCGCTGATACAACTTATGTAATGTCGCAATTACGAGGGCTGTTACTTAACTTATAGAGCACGCGATAGCGAGGGTTGGTTATAAACTTATAAAATATCCCATATTAAGTGTTAATTGTGCTCTCTCAAATATATATGTGTGCGTGCATACATACGTATAATTTGAGAGAGAAGAGAGCAGAGAGAAAGAGAGAGAGAGAGAGAGCGAAGGAAAAATGGATCATAGTGGTGCTTTTTTCTAAGCAGGACCATCTCGGCAGAGCGCTTGAAGCGGAATGATTATGCTTTCGCATATTTTCGTACCCCGACCCTAAAAGTAAGGGGCACGAGCGCGCACGAAGTTGTCTGGGGCACAAAGTCAAAATTTAAGTGTGCAAAAAACATTGTTCGGCTTGTCCGATCTACGTATTGTATGGTTAGTGATTTATCATAGGGATACTATTGTAGTATGCATACATATTGAATATCCACTGTACCAAGAGTACTTAAAGAATACACACTGTAACACTTTGTTGCAGTGTTTATGTAAACAAAGTCCCGGTCATTAACCGTGGCCGAAATATGAGTCGATCGTCGCTCTTTCAGAATATGCGAGTGTCAGCATTCTGCTTACACGCGCCGACCACTTGATTGAACTCAAGTGTATGCATATGCACTAACGCTCCAGTTTAAGAGAGCATAAATATACATATAACATATACATATATAATATATATAAGAAATATACATAACCGTCTCTCTCTGCTGCCAAACCTTATGTATCGCAGCAACGAGACTTAGGCTTATTCAGAACCTAAGTAGAATGTTTAAGGTCAGATTCAAGGGAGCGTTGGAAGCGGCACCACTGCTGCCTCCATAAATTAATAAACTTTAAATAAAATAAAACCAAAGACTTTAATCTTCACATGGCGACCGTGACGTAGTCACAAGCCTGCGGCGAACAACAATCAAACAATAACAACAACAACAAAAAAGGAAATTAAACTATATTTACTGCAAAAGCGCAACCAGGATGTCAGAGCCAACAGGCAACAACAGCAACACTAACAGCTGGCAATAGCAACAACAATGGACAAGGAAAATCCTGAAGATAAAAATACCCACGAGAATCAACGAGTGCCCAAAGGACTGCGAGGGAGTCTGGAGTTCATACTGCATTGGCACATGCAGCAGCAACTACGACAACAGCAGCAGCAACAACGACAACAGCAGCAGCAACAACGACAGCAGCAACAGCAAACAACAACAAATAAAGAAGCCTGTGCTAGAGGACCAGCACCGGCACCGCCTAGCGTGACAAGCTAGGCCAACAGACCGACAGCGCTACAAAGAGCGCGCAGCAAGGACCGACAGCGTTTCCAAGGACGCCCACCAAATTTTTTTTTTTAATTTAAAATGCACTGCGCTGCATAAACACTAATATTAATCACTAAATTGTTAAAATTGAGCGGAAACATTTCTGCCCGATTAGAAGTATAGCCTGTAACGCTATACGAACCAATAGGCAGATAAATGTAAAAAAAGAGAAATTTTTTTTATTAATGAACGACAATAGAATTAGTAAATCTGTTGAAAACTTAGATAACTAGAACATTTTGAAAGTATAGGCATAAAATTAACCAAAATGGGTTTAGTAGACTTAAAATCAGTAGACTCTACGGCGAATGTAATAAATAAAGTAGAGTCAAACAGTGCTGATTTATAATTAATACACATATTATTAATAATAATTGTTGTCATAATGAGCGCAAATTGTATTTATAAATTATATAAATTACACAACAAATGTCTAAAGAAAAAATATATGAGCCAAGCAAATGATTTGGACAAAATATAAACAAATTATATATATAAAAAAAAGGCGCAAACACAGTTAATACAAATAACACAATTAGTATTTAAGTTTGTAACAAAAGAAAAAACACAATAAATTACAAATATACAAAAATTTTAAATTAACTAAAGTATGGCTAGACTAATAACAATGAAAGAAATGGACAAGGAAGAGCAACACTTCATATCCACAAAATAATGGAATGGAATGAGTTATATAAAGATATAAATAACATAAAAGTTGACTTTGATAAATCATATAAGTCACTTACACGAAACAGGCCAATTCAAAAAAAAATACAATTAAAAAACATGTAGAAATATTAGTAAATTGCTTTAATGAAGCACGTATACTAATACATGGCCATAGAGAAAAATTAAATCAAAATCATTGGTCCCAAGTATCAAAATTTTTGATCAGACTACGATCTAATTTAATATCCATTAAACTAAAGTACAATTTAGATATATTGGTACCAACCATACTTAACACTTCTTTATCGATTGAAACTGGTGATGAACCACAATCAACAGAACAAATAAACACTGACCAAATAGAGTCAGAAGAGCTAAACACAAACCTTAAAATAGTAGATCAGGATTTAAATAATCTTACTGTTCCAGCTGTTTTGATGCCAGATCTCTGGATAATTCTACAGATTCAGATACTTCTTCAAGTATAATAGAGAATAAACCAGATAACAATAGCACAATGGCACAAACAAATATTGAATTCATAAATACAGCAACTAAGCTTATACCAGTTTTTGACGGTAAAGCTGAAAATTTGCAAAGTTTTGTAGATGCATTGCAAATATTGAATTTAATAACAGGCGAACACGAAGAATTAGCAATTTCGATAATAAAATCAAGGCTAAAAGGTGTCGCTAGAAATTTAGTACGAAATGAAAGAACAATACTTGAAATCATTTCTATATTAAAAACCAATGTCAAAGGCGAAACTGTACAGGTATTGTCAGCAAAACTGATGAACATACAGCAACGCCACAAAACTGCTAACCAGTACACACAAGAGGTTGAGCAGATGACAAAAATGTTAGAAGGTGCATATATAAAAGACGGTTTATCTCTAGAGTTAGCCAGAAGTTATTCTACTCAGCAAGCGGTCAAAGCAGTGACTTCTAATTGCACAATAGATAAGGTAAAACTTGTCATGCAAGCTGGTACCTTCAACAATATGAATGAGGCCGTCTCTAAATTTGTAAATTGTTGCACAGAGGCAACCGGACAGCAAAACACTGTCCTATATTACAATAATAATTCACAGCGTGGCGGAAATCGCGGACGCGGAAATTATAAAGGTAATTCTGGCGGTCGCAACAACAATAATTACAACAACAATAATTATAATAACAATAATTATAATAACAATAATGGACGAGGCCAATATAGAGGAAACTCAAGAGGCCGTGGCAACTCGAATCGAGGCCACAACAATAATAACCAAGGCAATGTCAGAGTTACCAATAATACATCGGAAAACTCAAATCCCCCTTTAAATGCTCAACAGTAGAAAATGCAAGGGTTCATACAATTAATCTCAGTCAGAACATATTTGTATCATTCAACCATGTGCCTACAGGAAAAGAAATTGTCTTTTTAGTAAACACAGGTGCAGACATTTCAATAGTTAAAGAAAATTCTGATGTCTTTCATGACATACAAAGAAATTATATTATAGACATAAAAGGAATAAGTCAAGAAGTAACCAAATCCAAGGGGTTAACTTCTATTGAGATACAGACCACTAAATACATAATCCAACACGATTTTCATATCGTAGATCTACAATTCGCTATTCCTTGTGATGGCATATTAGGAATCGATTTTATAAGAAAATACAACTGTCAAATAGACTTCAAGCCCTCTGAAGAATGGCTTATAATTAGACCCAATAACCTAAAATTTCCAATTTATGTTCCAATAACATACAGTTCTGGCAACAACTTAATACTTCTGCCAGCAAGATCCCAAGTAATTAGAAAAATCGATTTAAATTCAATGGAAGACAGTGTATTGATTCCAAATCAAGAAATTCAGCATGGTATTTACATAGCAAATACCATAGCAACACCTAAGAACGCTTTTATAAGACTACTAAATACAACAAATAAAGATCAAGTAGTCAGTACAAATAATTTAGCGTTTGAATCACTTTCAAAATACGAAATAGTCAAAACTAACATAGAAAATAGAAAACAATCTGTATTATCTCAACTAAAAAAAAACTTTCCTCCACAATTCAAATCGCAGCTTTCAAGCTTATGCACCCAATATACTGATATATTCCGATTGGAATCCGAACCAATTAGCACAAATAACTTTTATAAACAGAAACTGAGATTAAAAGATGATGAACCAGTGTACACAAAGAATTATAGAAGCCCACACAGTCATGTTGACGAAATACAGAAACAAGTTGGAAAATTGATCACAGACGGAATTGTTGAACAATGTGTATCTGAATATAATAGCCCATTATTACTTGTCCCTAAAGAATCATCCCCAGGTTCAGAACAAAAGAAATTGCGATTGGTAATTGACTATCGTCAAATTAATAAAAAATTACTGTCTGATAAATTCCCGCTCCCAAGAATTGAAGATATTTTGGATAAACTTGGTCGAGCAAAATATTTTTCATGCCTTGACTTAATGTCAGGATTTCATCAAATTGAACTCGAAGAAAGTTCAAGAGATATAACGTTATTTTCAACGAGCAATGGCTCGTATCGCTTCACGCGACTACCGTTTGGCCTAAAAATAGCGCCGAATTCATTTCAAAGAATGATGACTATAGCATTCTCTGGATTAGAACCTTCACAAGCATTCCTTTATATGGATGACTTAATAGTTATAAGTTGTTCCGAAAAACATATGCTTAAAAACTTAACAGACGTTTTTGAGAAATGTAGGAAATACAATCTAAAGTTGCATCCAGAAAAATGCTTATTTTTTATGCATGAGGTGACTTTTCTTGGTCATAAATGCACAGATAAAGGAATACTTCCGGATGACAAGAAATATGATGTCATTATGAATTACCCGACGCCACACAATGCGGACAGCGCTAGACTTTTCATAGCATTCTGCAATTATTATAGACGTTTTATACAAAATTTTGCCGAATATTCAAGGCTATGTGCCTTATTATTACAAGATTATGTAAAAAGAATGTTCCTTTCGAATGGACAGAGGAGTGCCAAAATGCATTCCAATATTTAAAAACAAAACTCATTGAACCTACTTTACTACAATATCCTGATTTCAGCAAAGAATTCTGTATAATAACTGACGCAAGTAAGCAAGCGTGCGGAGCGGTTTTAACTCAAAACCATAACGAACTCCAAAGGCGAAAGTAATAAATGTACAACTGAGCAGGAATTAGCTGCAATACACTGGGCAATATTACATTTTCGGCCATATATTTATGGAAAACACTTTACGATCAAAACAGATCACAGACCTTTAATATATCTATTTTCAATGATCAATCCGAGTTCTAAACTGACACGTATGAGGCTAGAATTAGAAGAGTACGATTTCACAGTCGAATATTTAAAGGGAAAAGACAATCATGTAGCTGATGCGTTATCAAGAATAACCATTAAAGATCCACAAAATATTACAGGAAATATAATAAAAGTCACTACAAGATATCAAAATAGACAGAAAATCCGCGCGGATAAGAAAGAAATAGAATTGCCTAGGCAATCTATAGAGAAAGCTTCAAAACCCAACGTATATGTAGTCATAAACAATGATGAAGTACGTAAAGTAGTGACCTTGCATGTAAAGAATACACTATGTTTATTTAAACATGGTAGGAAGATTACTGCAAGATATGATGTTAGCGATTTATATACCAATGGAATCCTAGACCTAGGTCAATTTTTCCAAAGGCTTGAAATGCAAGCCGGTATTAACAAAATCAGCCAACTCAAAATGGCACCGTGGGAAAATATCTTTGAACATGTTTCACTAGATAATTTTAAACAAATGGGCAATAAAATATTAAATACATTAAGAGTAGCGCTACTCAACCTGGTGACCCTTATAGAAAAACAAAAAGAAAAAGAAGCTATACTGTCTAAATTCCATGACGATCCAATACAAGGAGGTCACATCGGCATTTCAAAAACCTTGGCCAAGGTCAAAAGACATTATTTTTGGAAAGGTATGACTCGAGATATTACTAGAAAATGGCAACGAATATGCAATCACTTTAATATGTGACCTAACTAAATACTTAGTTGCCATACCAGTTCCAAATAAGAACGCGAACACTGTCGCTAAAGCAATTTTTGAATCATTTATTCTAAAGTACGGTCCAATGAAGACGTTCATTACGGACATAGGTACAGAATATAAGAATTCAATTATAAATGATCTATGCAAATATTTAAAAATTGAAAATATAACATCTACCGCACACCACCACCAGACAGTTGGAACAATAGAACGCAGTCATAGAACTTTCAATGAATACATACGCTCTTATATATCGGTTGACAAAACTGATTGGGACGTATGGCTTCAATATTTCGTTTTCTGTTTCAAAACGACACCCTCAATGGCACATATTTACTGTCCAAATGAGTTAATATTTGGTAAAACAAATAATTTACCAAAACAATTTAATAGTATAGATAATATAGAAACCATATACAATATAGATGACTATGCTAAAGAAAGTAAATATAGATTAGAAGTAGCATATAAAAGAGCTAGAATAATGTTAGAAGAAAATAAGAAAAATAATAAAATACTATATGATCAGAAAGTAAACAACAACAAAGATATGTCAGTAGGAGATAAAGTCTTATTAAGAAATGAAACAGGTCATAAGTTAGATTATAAATATACAGGTCCGTATAAAGTATCGGAAATAGGAGATAGAAATAACATAATAATAACAAATAATAAAAACAAAAAACAAACAGTACCTAAGGATAGGTTAAAAATTTTTATTTCATAATTGTATTTAGTATGGCCATGCTAAGACAAAAACACTACTTTAAATTTGAATATTATTTGTAATTTCATATATACACAAAAAAATAAAAATAAAATAAATAAATAAATAAAAATATATATATATATATATATATATATATATATATATATATATATATATATATATATATATATATATATATATATATATATATATATATATATTTAATAAACTATTCATTTGTTAGTTAAAGTAAAATAATATAAAATAACTCCATAATATTACGTCATTTTTCAAAAGGAGGGAGATGTAGTATGCATACATATTGAATATCCACTGTACCAAGAGTACTTAAAGAATACACACTGTAACACTTTGTTGCAGTGTTTATGTAAACAAAGTCCCGGTCATTAACCGTGGCCGTAATATTAGTCTATCGATTCAACTTTTATAAAATAATGTATTCGATACTTTAATAGAAACAAAATCAGTAAATGATCATTTTAAATTTATCAAATTGTACTTTGGCCTTGATATATTTCAGCGGTATAGTTTTTCTTTCCTACCTTGAATAATTATATGATTCGTGTATAAAAATTTGATTTGACATGGATTCGTTTGGTGATCTAACGAACTTTTTAATTTTTAACTTTACAAAAGGGTTGAATTATATAGGGTGGGCCTATAAGTAATCGACGAAGTTCTTTTTATATGGTTTTGTGCAAATGCATGTAACAGGCAGAAGGAGGCTTGGCAGACCCCTTCATTATTCAGGGCGACGAGCTAAGTTAATATAGCCGTCAGTCCGTAGATCTTGCCGAGATCTCGTAAGCCACAAAAGCTAGAGAAATTTTACGAATTATTGAAATATTAGTTCCTAGAAGGGTTCAGGGGATCTCGTAGTCTCGACTAGAGCTTTCTTACTTGTTTATAATTATTTCTTTAATGTGGCGTGAACAAACCGGATAAGTCCAATGAAACAAAAATGGATCTATGACTAATATCACTAACCATACAACATATAGACTAGACAGCTAGAACAAATTTATTCCACATAAAAAAAGTGTAAGCGTGGGTCCACTTAAGCGAAGTTAAACACGAAGCTTGCTCGGCTCTGTATACTTCGGCTCGAGCAGCGAAAACATAACACGACAAATTCAATGCGCTGCGAGCGCTCTAATGAAATGTTCATATTCTCATATGAAGCACAGCTATACGCAATTTGTTCGCAATTTACGCAATTTGTTGAATTTTGTTCGCGACGATTCTATTTATTTCCTTCTGAGTGAAGAATATACCGAACTCTTCACAGCGTTTGCCATGCTCGTGCAAAATGTTTGCGTTCTTATGATTATTTGTGCGAAGGGGATGAAAGCGTTGGTGCGCTCAATGAATATGTCTTCGCGACGGGCATGCATGCACACACTTACAGACCATTGCTACATGTATGAGCTTTTTGTTGCCTGTGTGCGAAAGTCCACTCTTGCTGCCTGAAGAAATTGTAAAGTCCGCTGTCGGTCTTGTGAAAAGCACACACATATTTGCATGTGTGTGTATGGAATGCGATGATTAAGACTGTCGAGTGCCCGCGATTCAGTAGTTTGTCGATTTTGTATGGTTTGAATTGTAGAGTTAAATCTTTTATGGTTGATAAAATTAATAATAATATTGATGAAAATGTAGAAAACAGTATTTCTAACCAAGTTGCCCAGTTTATTGCCTCCGCAAATCGCGCTTCAGTGAGACAAACGAAACTGAAAATTTAGAAGCTGAAGATCAGGATGATGCAGACAATTTCGACCCAAATATCGAATTGGATGAAGAAAATTATGATTATTGATCTTAATTTTCTGAGTATGTGGTAATTAAATTAAAAATACAAAAAAAATTGTTTATCATATTTTTCTTAGTTTTACAGGGAATAAACGGGAGATGGTACACACTTTCATTTTTTTCATTATATAATAAGTTATAAACATTACTTTTATCTAAAAAGATGTAATGTAAGATATATATAAATTTTAAAAATTTTTGTCCCTGAACTCCATGAAAAGAGTTGTACGTAGCGCAGAGGTCCTTGACTCTATTCCAGGCGTTGTAAACGTGAAGTGGCGTTGTTAGTAGAGATGATGCGCTATTTATATTCATTCACGAAGTGATATGAATATATTGGTTTTGTGCAATGTCCGTCTTGCTGTCCGTCCGTCTGTCCGTATGAATGCAATATTTTTCGCGGCTATTGAAGCTAGAGACTTGAAACTTGGAACATATACTCGTATATGTCTCCGATCTATAAAGTGTAAAAATTTTCCATATACGCCCACTAGGGGCGTGGCAAATCGGAAAATGCATTTTCCTGTATGCCAGAAATCATATTAGTTGAAGAGCTAGAGAGCTGAAATTTAAAATGTAGATTCGTGTTGATCACCCAAGATCAAAAAGATATGGCGGATATATCTACGCCCATTGGGGGCGTGGCAAATCGAGTAAAACTGTATCTTCTAAAGTTGTAAAGCTAGAATGCTGAAATTTGGCACGTAAGTAAATGTTACGATTCTATAAAGACCGAAGAAAAAACTATATATCCCCGCCCACTGGGGGCGTGGCAAATCGGATCTAAATATATATTGATTTTCCAAATTCTTCTATATTTTGAGCACTATTGATGTTAGCGACTTGAAATTTGGTATGTATACTCGGGTTGACGACCCAAGATCAATAAGCTATGGCGGATATATCTACGCCCATAGGGGGCGTGGCAAACCGCAAAAGTTTATATCTCCTACAGTTTTAGAGCTAGAAGCTTAAAATTTGGATAGTTGAGTTACTGATAATCTCCTCTATCGATGACCCAAAAATAATTGTTACGCCTCTTTGGGGGCGTGGCATATCAAAAAATACCCTGTAATTTCCACATTTTTTGAGTCTAAGCGTCCAAATTTTACAGTTACGTAGCCTTCAGCTCATTCTAAAAACTGGCCAAAAATTATGGGTCTACGACCACTGGGGGCGTGGCAAATCGGATTTTAGGCGCCCAATAGCGAAATTCATATGCGTATGCCACCTATATATATAAATATTCTTAATAGGCATTAATAATAAGGAAAGAAACATTTTTAAGTAAATTAAAAAATATAAATTAAATTAAAATGAAAAAGTTTTCCGCGGGGTTCGAACCTGCACCTCAATCAACGCCCACTGGGGGCGTGCCAAATCGACATTTGCAGCGGCCAAATGCAAAATTCATATGCGTGTGTCACTCACATATATATGTATATAAGCTTAATAGGCATTAATAAGACAAAACGAAACATTTTTAAGAAATTTAAAAAATATAAAATATATTATAACAATATAAATTTCGATTTAAAAAAAAATTCTTTGCCAAAAAAAATAAAAGAAGAGATTCGAACCGCGGACTTCTCACACAACGCGCAGAGTCTCTGCTAACAGCGCCACTGCACCTATCTTACGCAATATAACTAACACGAAACTTTACAGCTACAGCACCTATAGTAAACAAAAAACCAAAGTAGCGGCTGAAAATTCAAAGACAATTCAATCGCAATTGAGATTCTTAGAATTGCTCGAATACGCATTTGAATATACATACATACATACACATTTGCACACGCGTAAAAAACGCTGGCATACTGAAATTGTGTGTGCAGACGAATACATACATTTGTAAATATGTATGTAAGTATGTACGTATAAGCATTTGTGGGTTATTTTAGCAAAAATAAAATTTAACTTATAAAAACTTATAAAAATATTTTACTAATAACAAAAATGTTATGTGTTATGTTATGCTTATATGACAAACAAGCTATCATTTTCCCAATAAAATAACTAATTTATAAAAAGACATTTAAAAAACTTGGCACTAGCGAGATTAGAACCCGCGCTATTCCAGCGCAACTTGCATAGCATTTACCATCGACGCCACTGCAACATACAACCAGACGGTAGCTAAAACGAAATAGCTTCACTTCGAGAGCGTCATCTGACAAAAGTAAGCTAAAGTAACGGATTAAAATTTCATGAATCAATTCTTAGAATATGCTAGAAGACACGCTTTTATATGTATGTATATACATACATACATATGCATATGACTGTATGCATAGAATAAACGATCAATATGTATGTGCACACAGGAAAAACGCTCTGCTCCGCTGCTAGCTTGCTGCTTGCAGGTGCGTTTGCTAATTGGCCAAATATTTTGTTTATTAAATATGATCTACATTTCTATTGAATTTTGATCATTTCTTAAGAAATACCAGCTCATTCACATTGCTACATTTGCAACTAAAATTAAAAGGAGAATTCGGTAAATTTTTGAGCCGATATTTAAAATATAACAAAAATCAAAATTATATAAAATACCCATGCATCTATATGCAAAATTTGGAGAGTCTAGCTCTAAAGATGTACGAGATATAAACGGGAATAGCTCTCTATGATTCCCCACTTTTAATTAGTTCAGGCCCTGCTTTATATTGATTACTATTTGCGCTAGAGACTTGAAATTTAAAATATACTCGGGTTGACCACCCAAAATCAATAAGATATGTATGGCAGCGTTGGGACTGTGAATGAATATTCCGCAGTCAGTAACGCCCGACTGCAACGTTCTTACTTGTTTAATATTTATTTCTTTATTGCAGCTTATTGTCCTTAACTCTATAGCGCAGTTTTAAGAATACCTTAACAGAGGACAGGCAGAGTGCCTTTATTGTTACTAATTTTGGTACATTTATTAAACTAGTTTAGGTCGTCTCTGAGATCCAATGGATGCAGTCTTTTTAGTCTTCTGCTCATTCTGTTGATTTTGTTGGTTACTAGGTCAGATGCAAGCTGATTTGGGTGAGTGGACATTCTATCCGCATATCTAGTGCTGTGTCTGCCAATGAGCTCGGCAATTGTTGGCATATTAAGGTCGGTGTGCAGAACGTCGTTTCTGACGTATCGTTCAGTTCCGGTCCACTTCCTTAGGGCTTTGTTTTGGAGTATTTGAACATTCTCAATGTGTGTAATTGCAGCAGATCCCCATAGTGGCATTGCATATGTGAAGACTGGTGCAACTATTGCATTATATATTTTTCTCTTGCTGTATATTGACAATGTGCTATCGCTTCTTAGCATTCAGTCGAGTTTTTTCAGTTTGAGATTGCATTTCTTAATTGTTTGACTTATGTGTGGACCGTAAGTCAATCTTCTGTCCAAGGTGACTCCTAGATATTTCGTCTTTTTTGCTGTTGGTATTGTAGCTCCAAGACTCACATCAGGGCAGTCACCTCTCCTGATGCTAAACGTGACATGCACTGATTTTTGCGTGTTAATAACGATACTCCATCGCTTAAGCCACCGATTTAACTCGTGCAAGTATGTTTGCATCTGAGCAGAGGCTTCTTGCGGCGACTTATTGCGACTCAGGATGGCAGTATCGTCTGCGTATGTTGCTATGAGCATGCCATTATTGAGGGGAGGCAGCGGCATATCTGCAGTGTGTAATGTGTACAGCGTAGGGCCAAGAACGCTACCTTGGGGCACGCCTGCTCGGACAGGTCGAGTTGAGGATGTAGCCTGTCCATTTCTGACATGGAAGCTTCTTTCGGTAATGTAGGAGACCAGGATCTTGAAGAAAGAGCTAGGTAGGGCTGTCCTTATTTTGTGTAAAAGACCCAGATGCCAGAACCGTTCGAACGCCTGTTTAACGTCAAGAAAGACTGCAGAGCAATATTCTTTGCATTCAAACGCACCCAGAATATGGTTGATGACTCGGTGCACTTGCTCCGGCGTACCATGCTTCCTCCTGAAACCGAATTGGTGGTCAGGGATTGAGTTCCTGCTTCTCAGCTCGTTTAGCACTCTGCGCAGCAATATTCTTTCGAATATTTTGGAGAGTGCCGGGAGCAAGCTGATGGGTCTATAGGAAGCAATTTCCTTTTCTGGTTTGCCGGGTTTCAGAATCATGACTATCTCAGCATGTTTCCAACAGGTTGGAAAATGCTGAATGCGAAGAATAGCATTGCATAGCACTACGAAGTAGTCGATTGCGGATTCAGGCAGAGCCCTGACTTTGCCATCTATTCGGTCGTGCCCCGGAGCCTTTTTATATTCATTCACGAAGTGATATGAATATATTGGTTTTGTGCAATGTCCGTCTTGCTGTCCGTCCGTCTGTCCGTCTGTCCGTATGAATGCAATATTTTTCGCGGCTATTGAAGCTAGAGACTTGAAATTTAAAATATACTCGGGTTGACCACCCAAAATCAATAAGATATGTATGGCAGCGTTGGGACTGTGAATGAATATTCCGCAGTCGGTAACGCCCGACTGCAACGTTCTTATTTGTTTGTTTTAACTTCTTTCAATAACTTTACAACTTCTGCCTTTGTGCATGCTTCGATGGGGATGGACGCAGTGATAGGCGAGTTGACTGCTCCTCTTATATTTTCTATGTCAGTCGACTCGGTTGTCAGCAGAGGGGAGAATTGCTTTTGAAGGTGACCCGCGAATGCCTCAGCTTGTGCTTCATCTCCCATTAGCCATGCTCCAGAATCGCTCAGAAGAGGGTGCCGACGCAGAGGTTGTCTTTTGATATTACGCGTGTATCGCCAGAGCTGAAATTCTGCACCAGTTGGAGAATCAGCTCGTGCAAGGGCCTCTTTAATGCGCATGTTTTGGAGCTGGGCCAGAGCAGCTTTAAGTTTTCTGGTGGCTTCATTGTATCGACTCTTATCGCTGGCTGAACGTGTTCGGATCCATCGGCTCCTTGTCCAACGCTTATACGCAAGTAGACTTTGGGTAAGAGGGGTAAGAGGAATGCTGTAGAGCGAGGGACTATGTGTTTGTTGAGAAGGTGGTGCGGCTAAGAGCGCCGCCTCTGTTATGACATCTTGCAGTCTGGTTGTTGCGTAATCAACATCTTCTGCAGTCCGTATCTCTATTTCTGGGTGAAGTAAAGTGTCTAGAGTGCGCTTGAATGTAGCTAGATCTGAACCTGCTGGCAGAAGGCGTTGCTTGGTGGGAAAAGGATGGGGAGTCGCATGGAGAGTGACTATGAGTGGAAGGTGGTCAGATGACAAGTCCAAGCACTTGGAGGGCAATAGACGCAACTTCTATTTCACCAATTGTTGTAGAGAGGCTGATGGCTGAGTATTGCACCATTGCATTGGAGATCTGAACTAATGGAGTGTGTGCCAGTGTTGATCGGACAAAGAGCGAGGATCCACCAAAAGTGTTAGCACCGTCACCGTGGGCCTGATAGTGTATATATCCGAAAATTTTTAGCGAGGGCATTCGCGAGATTCTGCAATATGCATTATATCAACGCTCTTTCTCGACAGGAAGACTGCCAATTCCTGGGCTTTGTTGCTCAGTCCGTTGACGTTCCATATGCCCACACGTAAGGCCATTATTTTGAGTTGAGCTTCGTGATGAGAGCCATTAGGCTGGTCATAACGTTTGCTTGCTGGGCTTGGAGCTCACGCATTGCTCTTAGTTCTGCATTGATGAGATCAAATTGGCGCTGTTGTTGTTGCAAGATTTCAATAATGCCTGGGATATTGATATTTAGGGCTGGGTGGGATTTCTCTCCTCTTAAGGCTTGGGCATATGATACACCATTGGTTGGGGATGTGGTGATGATATTTGCGGATGCTCCATCGGGGCAGCGCGGTGCAGTGCTACGAATTGCCGGATTACGTTTATGCGCTGGAGCTTGAAGCTTTACCAGTCGCTTGTATACGTGGCAGCCTTTGTAGTTAGCCGGGTGTTGTGCATCACAGTGGACACAAATTGGAGGTTGGTCCTTTGCTCGCGGACATTCTTTAGAGGGGTGATCCCCGGCACATCTTACGCATCTAGGATTCTTGTGACAGTAACGCTGAGTGTGCCCGAATTCCTGGCATTTATGGCACTGGGTTATGTCATTGAATATTCTTGGTAGCTCTACCGTGCATCGTTGACGGGCAATGATCCTCAGGTCATGTATTTGTTTGTTGTTTGTGGCCTGTTTCACATCAACAAAGAAGATGTTTAGCGGCTCTTTGTCGATGCGGCTGCGTGGGTTAAAAATATTCTTGACCTCATGCCCCTTTACAGTTAATTCTGCTTTGATCTGCTCGACGTCTGTGCTTGAATGGAGTCCTTTAATACAGACTCTATATGGCTTGTCTTCCTTCAGCTGGTAGCAGTGGAATTTAAGAAATACGCTTATGAGGTGTCTTACAACTGCGCGGTAGTCATCGCTACATTTTGTGAGGATTCCGATTTTGTTTCTTATTGGCTTAATGACATAAGAGTTTGGATCGATAGCATTATCTATTACCTGTTGTAGGTGTGCCACAGATTTAATGTCTGGACACCAAATAGGAGGCGGTCGAGGATTTGGTTTCTCTGCTAGATTCTCCGCTAGTTGCTCTGTGGCTGCTGCCATATCACAGTCATCATTGGATTCCTGGTCTAGAATCGCAAATCGATTTTGCATTGCTTGAGCAGCTGCGTTTTTGCTAGTGCACGGTTGGTCTAGCAGAGTTGTTTTTTTTCCTAATTGCTTCTTGTGAGCCTTGCTGCTTGCGCTTTACGGATGAAGTTTTCGGCCCTTGGATTAATGACAAATCAACTGGGTGTGGATATATTTTGGCAAGTCTTTCAGCCATTCGTGCATCCAGTCTCAGCTGCGTCGCTGTCTTAGGCCTTACGGGTTCAGTGGTGCTAATATTTTTCTCAGTACCAGACATTGTACTGGAAGTTGTTGGTTTTATATATTTATTATACCCTGAACCCATTGAAAATGGGAAATCAGGGTATAATGTTTTTGTGAAAATGTATGTAACAGGCAGGAGGCGTGGCAGACCCCATAAAGTATATATATTCTTGATCAGGATGACGAGCTGAGTTGATCTAGCCATGTCCGTCTGTCCGTCCGTCCGTCCGTCTGTCCGTCCGTACTAACACAGAGATCTCCTAAACTACAAGTGCTAGAGAAATTTTACATGTATACTCGTGTATACCATACGCAGTACGAGTTTATCATATTTTTTCGATAACTCATCCCATTTATTTTTTATCGATAACAATCGAAAATCTGACTTTGTTTTTAAAGCCTAGTTTGAATACTGTTAGAGCTAGAGACTTAGATTTACTGTGTAGATTTATATGATGCCACGCCCCCTTCGCCCTAAATTTGAAAAAAAAACGTATATCAAGTACTAGAGACTTGTGCTTTGGCATATACACACATTTAAATGTTATTATCACGTTCTGAAAATTTGATGAAGATAGTCCCACTACAAAAAGATTTATTCAACAAACAAATTTTCATAATATAGCCCACACGGCAGCCCAAGCGCAATAACTGCGCAGTTAGCAGAGCAATTGTTTATGCGTTCGTATGGATGCATGCGTACGGGTGTGTGTATGTGTATTTGTATATGTGCATGAAAGAAGTGTAGAATGATTGGAATCAGTACTTTGCAGGGTTCAGGGTATCTCCTAGTCGAGCAGTCTCGACTAGAGCCCTCTTACTTGTTTATTTTTGATTTGAATTTTCCCTAAAAGTATGCTTTATTACTGGAGCAGATCAAGCTTCCTTTAAATGAACAGTTTATTAGTTCAGCTTATCAGCTGATCTAGTCGTGGCCGCCGGTTTAAGGCCGGGGCCCCGTTTTGCAAATTCACTGGCGCAAGTGTAGTTTTTATCTAATTTCGGTGTTTCGCGTTCACCGTGTCTTGAATGAGACACTGTAATTGTATCACACCACCGTTGTGGCTTTTTTTAGTTGTTTATATCTATTGATCTCTATAAATTCACTTTGTTTTTTTTCGCGTAGCACACATGTACTTCACGTATCCAGGGTTAACGACTGTGATGCGCTATTTATTTATTTATCTTCTGAAAAATTAATTAAATTGAGTTTAGTATTATATTCTAAATACAAACTATGGAGTACATTTAAAAATGCGGATCGCGGAGGGTTCAGTGGCAAAACTTATTCAAATCAAGACAATTCGGGTGTCTGACGGCTGTTGGCATTAGCCCGAGACTCCAAAATATCTCATAAAATGATTTATTTACAACTTTAAAATCAGGTGATATGTCCGTCCAAAATCGAATACAGAAATCAGTCGGTTGTCGATTTGTATCCTACGTTTGTTTACTTCACAAAAGTCAAACCCACGTTGACATTTAGTTATATCGTTTTCCATAGTGATTACTTTTGCCCCACTCTGTACATTACAAAATTGTTAATTCATTTATAGTTCAACAATTTTATTTTCGAAATACAATATTACGCACTGATACTCAAATACTGAAGTTTGAATTCATTGCAGAGTTAAAAGTATTAAATATGATTGTTATGTAAAACAGACGAATGACATATTAATTATACATTTTGATTACATATTGCTAGACAACAAATTGGAATTGTCGTTTTCTTAGCATGCGTAGATTAAAAATAAAAACTGCCTCTAAATCAAATAAGATTTGTTCTTCAAATATCGCAACTAATTGAAAGAAATGAAAAAATAAATGTAAAAGATAAAAGAGAACGTACATACATAAATAAATAAATAAGCGCATAACTTGAAAACTAGTTGCAAGCACTTCACTCTTCTGATACTTTCTTTAGGAAATTGCTTTTCATCTCTTGATCTAGGTTTGTTATTATTGTTTTACTATTAATTTCCTCTTGCAAAACACTCAAATCGCCCTCCCAATTAAAATTAGGTGCTGGATGCTGATACTTCTCTGCAAGTGTCTGTAATAGTTTATCTTCAGATGATTGGGGAATCTCTGCAATATCCTCCTCGTTCGAGGTTTTTATTAAATCGTTTTCCGTTTTAATTACTAAATTAAAATCAATAGAAATATATATATATATATTAAATGGGCAAGTTGGAAATTCTATTGATTTGCACCTCTTACCTCTTGGTTCTTCAATTATTTTTTGCATAATTTCAGGAATCGACGTACTAATCATATTATTATGGTGATTTTCCTGCGACTCGATGTTGATTTCTATTGGCGTTGAAGGAGGCGTAGAACAAGACTTATCTAAAATAACATATAAATAGATATAATTATAATTAATTGAATATTTGTTTTCTCTTACCATTGTTAGAGGGTTCTTTGCTTCGACACAATTCATCTTCGTTGCTATGCTGATCAATGTTCAATGTTTCATTTAAGCCATCCGCTAGATTTTGCATTAAAGTTTGGTCATGCTGCATTCGCGACGTGGCCAAGCCACGCTCCAGTTGATCGGTGACCGGTTCCAGGTTAAAGATGCACTTTTCTACAATGTCGTCACGTCCGATTTTATTTAAAGCCTGTGACATAGCATTGCCAGTGGCGCGATTGCCCTCTTGCTTCAGCCATAGACGTAGCATGACCAAGCCCTGTTGTGGAACAGGTTGATTGGAGTACTCAGCCTCAACTAGATTGATGTCGGTCTCGGATACACCCAATTCTTTAGCTAGCTGCGGCCAGTCACTGCCCAGCAGATTCGAGATATCTGATAGACGGATATCGGCACGCTGTATTGCCTCCTCTAACGAGAGATTAATCGGATTTATAATTGTATTTTCTAGCGATTCTGTATTGGCTTTTATTTCGGCATTGATTAAATCTTTGTAGTTGAGGTCATGATCAGTATTGTTATTTCCTTGGATATTGATGCCACTCTCATGTAGCTTATCTTGATTTAGCTGTTGCGATTCAAGGGATACATTTAGGGAGCAAATTGGCCGCAATGGCGCCTCACCCGATGCTACTTTCGGCTCGCTCATAAAAGAAATGCGTGCGTGTGGCTGCTCTTCATCCTTAATATATACTACGAAAGATAAGCGATTTTCCCGAAATGCTTGAAACTTCGTGTTCAATTGTTCGCCCGATTTCAAAACCGGCACCAAATTTCCTGCGAACTCTAGATAAATATTTTGATTTTGCAATACCTCAACATCACGACTCTTTGCTACTTCGGTGAAATAACCTTGCTGTTCGAGCGTCTTATCCTCTTTATCATCGGTCATACAAAAAACAGATAGTTTTGCTTCCGTTTCGGATATTTGCTTTGCAAACACTACAAATTTTACCATAAAAGGCACCTGTGCCATATACGTATACAGTTCGGTTGCCATGCGACCAGCGTCCGCAACATTGCGGCAATCCATTAGCCAAAAACGTGCCGATACTGTTGTTGTAAAGCTAACGCTATCCTTTACAAATGCTAAAGGCGTCGAGCCAGTGACATCCTCCCATACAGCACGATTTTGTCCACCTGTTATAGAGCATAACAGTCGCAAAGTAGGGGCATTTACATTCCCATTCGTGCCGTTATATGGTGTATTGACCATGCCTTGATTGCAAGTCTTTGGCGCTGGAATGCTCAATGTGATGGCCTTGTGAAATTTGCGTCGTCGTGGCTCGACGGTTACGACCGGAGATACTGCAACGCCCTGACCTAGTAGCTTGGAACAACCAATTAAGTCTACTGGCTGTGCCTGAAGACCGACACGAATCTTCTTTGTTAATGCATGAGGTGGAAATATGGATTGCACCTGGGGAACAGCTGTAGATGATACAGTGCCACCATCTGGTCCGATTGCGTGCACCTCCTGGCGAATGCGTGATACGACCGCAAAGAAATGTGGCACATTTTGTGTAACGATCCTTATAATACGGCTGGTATGTAAGTCTTCCAATGGATTAACATCAGCTTCCATCGTTTCTTTTAAAGTGTCCAGTAAATTACTTTCGTCTTCATAGACACTATGCTCGCGCCAACTTTCACCATTGTCCGATCTCAAAATGATTATCTCACGCTCTTTGTCGCGCAGCGATCCAAAGTGCGGCACTTCCAATACAATGGGGCTTCAACAAGTAATAAAATCCATTAAATTTTTAGAAAGCAAATAGTAAGAACAAGAAAGTAATGACTGAAACAGCACATGCACACACACATACACGCACGCATGGGCTGCAGTGTGGGCTTACTATGGGAACATAATTGTTAAATAACTTTCCTTGTAGATAGACTATCTTCATAAAACTTTCGAGCCGTGATAATTATCCTAATCGAAATTGTATAAATGACAAATTAATCTACATTTGAAATTTAGAGTCTCTCACTTAAAAGATGTAGGAGATAAAATTTTATAAATGGGTTCAGGGTATAAAAAATGTCAAGTCTATAGTTCTTACATCTTCTGAGATCGACGCGTTCATATATACGAACAGATGGACGGACTTCGACTTAGCACGTCGCCCTGATCAAGAATATATATACTTTATAGGGTCTATCACCATTCCCATTTTTAATGAGTTCAAGGTTATAAAAAAATGTAGGTCTGTAGGTAGATCTTTTATATCTTCTGAATTCGACGGGTTCAAACATACGGTCACCCTGATCAAGAATACTTTATGGGCTCTCCCATGCATCCTTCTGGGTATTACATACATTTTCACAAAACCCCCAAGAAACTGGGTCGCTTAAATACCAACTGAAACCTAATTTACGTACCTTAGAAACTTTCCTTCAACTGGGGACATTTCCAATATGCGACTAACCAACGCTTCACCTTCCATCAAAGGCGGCGGATTAGTTACTCGCTGCGGCTTGACATAGCGGCAAGTTATGCGGGTTGGCTCCGAACACGCCTTTGGAGGCACAATTATCCGAACTCCACTGTGCCGGCATCCGCGCATCGAACCGCCACGCGCATCCACCAAGAAGGACACAAGAAATCTGCAAAACGCAAACAAAGATGAAACGTGATGCACAGTGCTTTACGTGTACAATAAACCACCAAGTTGATCTATAGACTGATTAATATAATAAAAAATAATATATGACTTTGAAACCTACAAAAAATAACAAGTATGCATTTGTTTGCCCTAGGTTAATTTTGTCTAAAAATTTTCAGTAAAGATTTGTACTTTAAGCAAATACTGTCCAAAATCTTTTAATATTAATATGTATACACTGTGAGATGATAGACTCGGTGAAAAAGATTTTTTTAAATAGCGTCTTTAACGTTTAAATTATAAATTTTAAAATCCCATCAAAATCATAAGACAACAAAATTCAATCTAGAGATTTCTTCTGAAAATTATGCACAGACGAGTATAAATATACACTATGTACATACCCCAGATGAATGGGCGGCCGAACGATAACCACATTATCAATCTGTCGTTCCATGGGAGATGCATTTAAAATTGGTTCACTTGTTCTGGTTACTACTGTGAATCATATTTTTATGCATTAATTTGGGATATATATTTGATGAACAAATGGAATTATATTGTTGTACACACCTCTTTCAATACTTCGGCCGACAAGTCCATCCAATTGCTCGTGCTCTGGATCCGTCGTGTCAAAATTATGGTTATCATGATCATTGGTGGTCTTTAAGTCGTCGGTCGCCATATATTTGTATTGATTATGATCCAAAAGTTCGTCTCCGCCTTCGTCTTCGGAGTCGGAAAGTAGCGTTTCGTGCATAAATTCTGGTGCGACAACTTTGTATTTTTCCTCCAGCACTCCGGTTGCCGTATTAATTAAGGATTTTTCCGTTACAATCTTAAGAGTCTCAACAGCGGTTACGTAGCCCAAGTTATGAGCGATATTTAAAGCTGTTTGACCATTCTGGAAAGTAATCGAGCGGAAAGATTTAAATGGAATAACACCAAAATTTGTTAGTTTTTTTTTTAATACTTTTTTACTGGCAACAATAAAAAGCAGCTAACAACTTTAGAAACTTATATTAAACTGTTCAGCATTTTCGGAGCTACGCCCGAATTTCAAGACATAAGAGAATGCCGTGGCATGACTAATTCCAAAATTCATTATTATTATCTCGCCCATGTCGTACTTATAGATTAAGAGAGCACAGAGAGAGAGAGAGAGAGAGAGAGAGAGAGAGAGAGTGAGAGAGAGAGAGGGAGAGAGAGGGAGAGAGAGGGAAACAGTTATGCATCTATATTTATAGGCAAAGAGCACGAATATGAGATCGCGCGATACACAGACAGACAGTATCGAATCGATAATAAAAGAGTGAGCTACGCGTCAAGATGTTTATTTAATCAATTTTAGTTTTTCTCGTTAGACTCATTTAATTCAAATTTTATTTTATACATGTATGCGGCATATGTAGGCTTTTATTTCTATATATAATATACATGTATGCCAGTGAATATATGTGTATGTATAAAAAGAGTCTATTTAAAAATAGAAATATATGTTTACTTAAAATGATTATAAGACAGAGAGAGCAAAACAAAATGTTACCAGTGCTATTCCTAATTATTACACTAATTCAAAAAGTAAAAGAATATGTTTGGCTCTTATAAATCTAAAAATTGTTTTCGACACTAAGGGCGTTGTACTTTGGGAAATACTATATCCGGAACTTCTGAAATGCTAATATTTAAAAGTGGAATTTATTAATATTTAAATTTGAAACATATAGCTGTGTTTGAGACATCAAATTCACAGATATAGCGGATATCTACGCCCATTGGTGGAGTGAAAAATTCGGATAAATTTGCACGAGCTATTATCATATTTATATTTTACAGATCTGCGAAATTAATATATGTCTACTTCCCATAGGCTCGTGCAAGCTTATATTATATAATATTTTTAAGGCAAACATTACATACTCGCGCCTACTGGGAGCGTGGGAAAAAGACATCGCTCAAATGAACTTTGATAAACTTGTGTGTGTAATTTAAAGTTTCAAGGTCTACACACTCATACATGCAGACAAACTGACAGTAGTAAATCAACTCGGCTGTAGATCCTAACCAAAAAGATATAAAGTTAATGGCCTTGGCCGATTGACAAACCTATTATACCCTTAATATGAATTTCTTTTTGGTTTTTTCTTTGCGCAATACGTTTGGATTTGGCTACGGTCACTACTTATAGAACTATCTGTGCAGCAGGGGAAACCTCAACAATTTGAGAAGTCTAAAGAACTTTAAGATATATTTTAAACAATTTGTCATGCTCCCTGTTGGCTTGATAATATATTTTTTTAGTGATCATTCATTGATGTATAGTAAATTAAATTTGGAAAAATTTGAAAAATCATTCGAGGAGAACAGATGCTGAATGAAAGTTAGATATGTAATATAATTCTACACGTGTAATAAAATATACTTACATTTGTTAATGCATCTGGGTTGGCTTTGTGTCGAAGAAGTAGATTGATTACCATTGTATGACCTTGCTGTGCGGCTTGATGAAGGGGAGTATAACCAACATTTGTTGTCATTTCAATATTCGCATCATTTTCGAGAAGAAATTTAATTTCATTTATTTGGTTGTAGTGAGCAGCAATATGAAGGGGCGTATAACCAGCTTTAGTACGTTCTGAAATGTTAGCTCCGTAATTAAGTAAGGTCTGCGAGACTTGTACGTGTCCCTCCTGAGCAGCCAAGTGCAATGGGGTCAAACCATTTTTGGCTGAAATGTTGGCATTGGCACTCTGGTCCAGCAGCAATTGAACTATATCGACGTGTCCCTCCTGGGCAGCCAAATGAAGCGGTGAAAATCCCGACTTACTAGTTGCATCCACATCGGCACCGTGCTGCAATAGTTCCTGAGCTGCCTCTATGTTATTCTTTTTAGCAGCGATATGAAGGGCACTATGGCCATTGCGTGCGCTTATTTGTGCTGAAGCGCCCTTTTCTAGTAGCAGTAAGACCACAGGCTGCTGATCATAATGTGTGGCAACATGCAAAGGTGTCACATCGTTTTTACCTTGACAATCAATAACGGCACCCTTTTGTATCAACAAATTGGCCACCTTTGCCTTGCCATACTTGCTAGCCAGATGCAGTGGGGTGAAACCTTTTTTGGTTTCAGACTCCAGCTGTGCCCCATGTTCAATTAATAGCTGGCATACTTCCTCCTGGCCCTCTTTCACAGCAATATGCAAGGCAGTATACATATCCTTGGTAGTAGCATTCACCTGGGCACCATGCTGTAGCATTAACATTATAATATCAATATTGCCTAGACGAGCCGCCACGTGCAGCGGTGTTTGGCCCTCGCGAGCAATGGCATCCACTTGTGCTCCATTGCGAAGCAATATTCGAATAATGTCAGTCTAAAAAAGACAGATTTGAGGTAAAATATTAAAGTTGTAAATATATGTATGTTACGTTAACAAACCTGATTTGCACGTGCAGCCAAATGAAGCGGCGTCTCGCCGCGTATGGTAGGCATATCGGGGCTAGCATCGTGTTGCAGCAAGTAAATAACAATATTCATGCAGCCTAAGAACGCAAATATTTTAGATTGAATAAATAGGAATAGGATATGTTTAATTACCCATAAAGCTGGCTACATGCAATGGCGTTAAGCCGGATTCAGTGGTTGCACGAATGTTGGCGCCATGTTTAAGCAGCAATTCCGCAACCTTAATGCGATTTTTCTTGCAGGCAATGTGCAAGGGCGTAAATCCATTGAGCGCTCGGGAATTCGGATTCGCTCCATAGTCCAGCAATAATTTAGCCACTCGCACATGGCCACAGTGGGCGGCCACATGGAGAGCTGTCAAATAGTCAACAGTCACTTCGTCAACGGGCGCTTTGTAATCGAGTAACAAGCGGGCTGCCTCGTCATGTTCACCCTGTGCTGACATATGAAGAGCAGACAATCCATTTTTTGTCTTTGACAATATTGGAGCATGCTGAGAGAGTAAAAGCTGTATGACTTCAACATGTCCGGAACGCGATGCACAGTGCAATGGTGTAAGTCCATCTCGAGTTGTAGCATCGATCCGGGCTTGCTGCGCAAGCAAAAGTTTGCATACTGACGCCTTGCCCCATTTACAGGCAACATGCAACGGTGTTATGTTATGCTTTGCCGTGTAATTGACATCGGCGCCGCATTCGAGCAATAAGCTAGCAATGTCCACATTCCCATAATGGGCAGCAATGTGAAGTGGTGTAAATCCTGACTTGGATACAATATCGGCGTTTTTATCATGCTGTAACAGCAGCGTTGCCGCATTAACGTCATTTTTTTTCGCTGCAATATGTAATGCCGGCAAACGGACTTTGCCACGAACATCGCTTTCAAGGAGCACTGCGACCACTTTATCGTGACCCTGTTGCATGGCCACAGCAAGAGGCGTGAAACCATCTTCAGTAGCCAGGGATGGATTGGCACCCTTACTTAGTAGTAGACGGCAACAGCTGTCATGATTCTCCTGTGCAGCCATATACAAAGGTGTAAAGCCGTTTAGCGACTGCACGTTGACATTCGCATTGTATTGGATTAGTAGTTTTATCACTTGCTGCTGGCCAGCCAATGAAGCTATATGCAGGGCGGTGTTCCCTTTTTTTGTCGCACTGTCTACCATAATTCCGCGTTTTAGGAGCTCGTTGCATATGTCTACAAATCCATCCTTGGCCGCAAGATGCAAGGCATTCAACCCATTCTAAGTTCAAAACAATCGAAACTCTATTAATATAACGTTTGCGATTTAGATTTTCTTAAAAAAAAATGGAATTAATCCTGAAACTTTCTTTGCTTTGTTTTTAACGAACGATATATTTTTATACGGTTTTTTCTTTATCCCCAGAGCCCCTTAAAAATGGGAAGGAGATTGAGACCCCACAAAGTATATACATATATTCTTGATCAGGGCGACGAGCTGATGGGATTTAGCCCTGTCCGTAGGTGTGAACGCGTCGATCTCAAAAAGTACAAGAACTAGAGACTGAATTTGTTTTTCGTAGGTCCGTATATTGCACGCACATATAGATTTTATTTTCAAAAATCGATAACTACTCCGGGTTATCGGTTAAAAAACTTTATCAAAAATCAGTGTAAAAATTATATCTCTTACATCTTTATCTAGGAGCTAGGGTCCTTATAAAATATAAATATAGATTTATATATATGTTATAGAATTTCGATTTGTGTTATTTTTTACCCTCAGCAACCTATGTTATCCTTTCAAAATATAATAAGAACATTCGTAAGCCTTACCGCATTGCACGTGTTAATACTCTTGATAAGTCCACTATCTATAAATTCCAGTACCTTGCCCAGATCTCCACTTCGTGCAGCTCGTAGAAATGATATTGTAGCATCGTTCTAGATTTAGAAAGAGTCAAATATATATGGATCATTTTATTTTTGTCATGAATGCTCAATATATCATTATTTCTTAGATGTAATTTTACACAAATAGTATGACAAATCATATATACCATATAAGAAAAACATAAATACATAGTAGAAAAGTAACTTTCCCGCTTTACTTAAGCAAATTTTACGCCCATATTATAAAAACAAAAACTCAACCGACTAGTTGATCATAATATAATTAATATGTGTGTTTTATGGATTTAAGTTCGAAGTTATTATTCGTAAACGTCACGACGGTCGACGCGTCGTATGTTCAATAATGCGGTCAATTAAGCGACAGAGGGATGGGGCAACTGGTAGCATTCCTCCCACAATATATGTGCAATTGCGTGTATGTGCATGTTTGTGTGTGAGTGATCTCATCTGTAAATGGTAGCTCAACTAGTAGAGCAGTCGACATTCAATGGCTAATTAAATTCGTGTCGTGTGACAATTTGAGTAAAAATGACGCATACCAGTAAATTTATAGAATTCTATGTTAAACTAAATAATTACCTGCTTTTGATGCTTTGTCGTTATATTGTTTTTATCCAAGTTACCATTTTCCATTAGGGGATTGCTCTGATTTGTTTGTACCTGTGCTCGTTTTTTTGCTGTTTCGCTATTTTGGGTATTTGCTCGTATATCGTTTTGTTGCTCGCCTAGTGTCATTTTAAAATAAAAATTGATGCCTGAAATAAAGCCATTGACTAATTAGTTAAAGTTATTCAAAAACGGACTCTGGATATAGAAATTATAACTTTTGCTATATATGTACATATGTATGTATACATACATACAAAGTTGTAGTAAAAATTTTATCGCCTATTGGCATGATAGTGTATATGTTTAGAATACAATAATGCATATGCAAATCTTTATTTAACTCATGCAACGCAATTATTTAATTTTTATACTACGTATGACGTCATTTCTGCACTTACCTTAATATTGTGCGAGTGAGTTTTAATGCTAATACGAAGCTATAGCGGTGGTATGAAGTTCGATATTTATCGAAGCAATTTATTGCAACCAATTAATTTCACATCGATAAGTCCGCAGATATCATTTTTAATACAAAACGTTTTCATTTTCACGGCTGTCCGTGTTAAAATAAATAGCTTAATATTAGTAATGTATGGTATACACTTTTATTATACTTGCAAAAAGACTAGGATGGTTTGTCTCATTTTTAAATTGCTTACGTGTTTATTTTTATATAGTTTACTACAAGTGGCTATAGTAATTTTATATATTTTTTCCTTGTACAAACTGCAATGGACCTACTAATATATCTAATGCAAATAATTTAATTAGATTTATATTCTGAATGAATCGATAAACTAACGATAAATGAACTTAGTTTGTATGTAGTTCATTCTTTCAGCTCAAATATTCGCTCAATTGAACATATTCAGAACTATTTAATACAAGACCATTTCTAGTCTACTCTAGAGCTGTAAAACTATCGATGGCTGCAACTTTCGATAGCTTCGATGGTTTTACAACAAATATTCAATAGTATCGATAGTACTATCGAAAATATTTTCAAATTCAATAACAAACTAAATAAATGCATGTTTAACAAGAAAAATAAAGATTTTAACAATGAGATCCTTCATGGACTATGTATAAGAAAACAAGTTTAAATTAAATTAAAATTAAATTTTGTGGCTTTTAGTCTTCTGCCAAGATCCATGAATTTTGATTTTGTCAAAACAACCCCACACCGAAGATCTTCCGATTCGTGTCCTTTTAACTTGCTGGTTGTCCTCAATCGTTTCAATACTGCTGTTATCTGCATCCTAACAAAGCACATAAATAAACACTTATTTTCATACTTAATTGCCTTTTACATATTAATGTATTTCTTACTAAAGTTAGCCGTCGACTTGCAAAATTGCGCCAACGCTATTGATGTGCAACGCTATCGATAGTATACAAAAACAATCTATAGAGAAGTAAAAACAAAAAAATTGGATATATCGATAGTGCAATCGATAGTTTTACAGCACTAATTTGTACGCCGTGGTTCGCACGTGTTGACATATATTATTCTTTTATTTTTACTCATTTACGGAAACATGTCTTTCGGACGTCCTCGGGGAGGTGGTGGTAGAGGTAAAATAATGTTTTGAGCTTGTATTCAAGTATAAGTAAATTATTATTTTATTTAATTCGTATAAATGTATTTAAATAGGTTTTCGTGGGTCTGGAGGTGGTGGTGGTGGCGGCGGGGGAGGACGCGGAGGAGCAGGTGGACGCGGTGGTGGATTCAACAGATCTGGAGGTGGAGGATTCGGTAGGGGCGGATCTCGCGGTGGTCGTGGTGCATTTGATCAGGGACCACCCGAACGTGTTATACCATTGGGAAACTTCAGTTATACATGCCAGAATGATCTAGTTTGTAAAGTAGATATAGAAGATGTACCATATTTCAACGCACCAATATTCCTGGAAAACAAGGAACAGATCGGAAAAATTGACGAAATTTTTGGAACTGTTCGTGACTACTCGGTTTCCATAAAGCTGTCTGATAATATATACGCAAATAGTTTTAAGCCAAATCAAACATTGTTTATTGACCCTGGAAAACTGCTGCCGATTTCAAGATTTCTGCCAAAGCCGCCGCAAGCAAAGGGTCAAAAAAAAAGAGGCGGCCCAACTGGTGGTGTAAGAAGTGGACGTGGTGGTGCTATGGGTACGTACACAGAGTACATTAAACAATCAAAGCAATCGAATATTATTATAATTTAGGTAACCGTGGAGGACGTGGCGGCGGTGGATTTAGAGGTGGCTCAATTCGTGGAGGATTTAATAAAGGACGTGGTGGTGGAGGGGGAGGACGTGGGCGTTGGTAATACAAAATGAAGTTTAAAATAATATATGTATGTATATATGTATATCAATAAAATACAGTAAAACTTAAAATTTGGTTGATAAATCGTAAATTGGTTTAATATTTGATTAAGTACTGACCATGAAACATACAATATTTTGTGCATTGTTTGTTGGCATATATATGTATATGTTTAGTTATGTATGTATGTACATTTTAAAGTATTTAGTGCAATTATTTATTGTGCTACTGTTGCTTGAAATAAATCTTTTTTTCTTTAAAGTATGGAAGATTTATAGGCCCTTAAAATTTGTATCATTAATATTTTCGATATTTTTGGCATTGGTATTAAGTTCCAACGCCTCCTTCATATTTCGAGAATTGTTTTTCTTTCGAGTTGAAGATGGGGCACCCGAGTCCTGTGTCTTGTGACTTAATAGATTTGTGTCCGACAGTAGATTCGGTTGAATTTTGTTATAAATGCGATCGCTATAGTTAGAATTGTAGCGAAATGAACGGGTGTAAAGTCCCTCCTGCCAGAGATCAACATCTTTTTGCCGTCGCGCCTCCGTTTCTGAATAGATGTGCTATCAAAGAAATGATTATCAGCGTAATCCCGCATATGTGTATGTATGTACATATGAATGTATATATATGTATATATATTTACCGATTTGGTATTTCCTTCCGTAAATGCTATGGTATTTCTGATTATGTCTTCCGAGTGATGGTGATAATAATATTGAGGTTTTTGTATCTGGGAATATCTGCGGGTGGTGCTGCTTACCTCGCCATGGTGCTGGCCTATATTACTATTTGTGGGACTACTGAATTTGTTAGCATTATTGCTCCCGAATATATCATCCACAAAGCTAAACGTGTTAAATTCGCTGGGATAAATGTAAAAAGTTGTCACCAGCGTCATATACACAAAGAAATGGAACAGTACGCATGTCCAAATGAGATTTATCTGCCAATATAAAATAGACAAGTGAGGTGGCAATCATCAATTAAATTTGTCACTTTAATCAAATAAAAGTAAATATTTACCTTTTTCCTGCGTCCGTACTTGGTGAAAGACGCAAATGGTACCAATGATATCGTTAGAAATATACCACATGCAACTCCAGCCAGGAGTCCAGCAAAATTCAGTTGGTACGGCAGTGTACCAATTCCGAAAAGAACTGTTGTCAGTAGCAACATCTTAAATAATGACATGTATGGCTTATGCACATGCTTCCAGTGCATCCATATGAGCAATGCAATCAGAGAGGATACAACCCCACAGAGAGACGCTGCGGGTCCTACCTGCCAATATATACGATCCAAATTTAAGATAGTTTAGTATACGTTTTATATACTATTTTGGTACCTTGAATCCGCTGAATATGCAAGTTCAGATTGTAATGTATTTAAAGGTATGAACACGTCAAAACTCTCTAAGCCTACTTAATATCTAAAAATTTATATTTTTGATATTAGCACTACAACAACCTTTTTTCACCGAAAAATTCGAGCATTCGGTCCAAATCAACTCCGTATTTGCTCGAGCCCTTACTTTTAGGTTAGGCCAACGAAAATATGGAACAGCATTGACCTGCCATATAAGCTAGATTCTATATAAAGTACTGTCTAAAATAGGATTAAATTTCAAAACTATTGATAAACAAGTAAGAGGGCTCTAGTCGAGACTGCTCGACTAGGAGATACCCTGAACCCTGCAAAGTACTGATTCCAATCATTCTACACTTCTTTCATGCACATATACAAAAACACAGACACACATCCGTACGCATGCATCCATACGAACGCATAAACTATTGCTTTGCTAACTGCGCAGTTACTGCGCTTGGGCTGCCGTGTGGGCTATATTATGAAAATTTGTTTGTTGAATAAATCTTTTTGTAGTGGGACTATCTTCATCAAATTTTCAGAACGTAATAATAACATTTAAATGTGTGTATATGCCAAAGCACAAGTCTCTAGTACTTGATATACGTTTTTTGTCAATTAAAAATGGGAAATCAGGGTATAATGGTTTTGTTAAAATTATGTAACAGGCAGAAGGAGACATGGAAGACCCCATAAAGTATATATATTCTTGACCAGGGTGACGAGCTGAGTCGATTTAGCTCTGCCCGTCTGAAATTTTTTTCGTAGGTCCGTATATAGAGCGCGCATATCAAGTTTGTTTCTAAAAATCGATAACTACTCCCGTTATTTTGTGATCGATTTAAAACCTTATCGAAATCCAATGAAAAAATTATATTTCCTACATCTTTAAAGCTAGAGTCTCCAAATTTCAATTGTAGATTCATATGTATTTTTAGGATTTTCGATTTTTTTCATATTTTACCTCCCACCCCTCAAAACACCCCCCTTCCCTACAAGTTTGCAAAAACGTATGGGAACGTATTTTAAGTAATAGAGACTTGTGCGTTGGCACATACATACATTTTAATGTTTTTATCGCGGTCTAAAAATTCGATCAAGATTGTTTGTCTACAAAAAAAGTTATTAAACAATTAAGTTCCCAAAGTAAGCCCACATGACCCACATGAAGCGACGAATTATTGAAATATTAGTTCCTGGAAGGGTTCAGGGGATCTCGTAGTCGAGCAGTCTCGACTATGAAATGAGCCTTTATGACCGCATCAGTCATTTTGGCAATAAAGAGAATAGTTTGACGCATTAAATAAACTTATTAGTTAATGTACTTCTATAACTTTTTCAGTTTAAAAATGTGTATACAGTAATTATAATTAATAGTTATCTTTTTTCGATACCAGTATAAACATTGAAAAACGTACATATGTAGGTATATTATGAATGCCTATAGGTACATATTATACATATGTACATAGATATGTTTGAAATCCACGAGATCGACAAACTTTGTCAATCTACAATTCAAACCATACAAGATGGACAAAATACTGAATCGCGGGCACTCGACAGTTTGGATCATCGCATCCCATACACACACATGCAAATATGTGCGTGCTTTTCACAAGACCGACAGCGGACTTTACAATTTCTTCAGGCAGCAAGAGTAGAGTTTCGCACACAGGCAATAAAAAGCTCATACATGTAGCAATGGTCTGTAAGTGTGTGTATGCATGCTCGTCGCGAAGACATATTCATTGAGCGCACCAACGCTTTCATACCCTTCGCACAAATAATTATAAAAACGCTAACATTTTGCATGAGCATGACAAACGCTTTGAAGAGTTCGGTATGCTCTTCACTCAGAAGGAAATAAATGGGATCGTCGCGAACAAATTCAATTTTTGTGCGCTGCTGATGTTTGAGAGGCCATAGAGAGAGAGAGAGAGCATAGAGGAGAGTGAGAGAGAGTTAAAAAAAAGCGCATAGTCATGCTTCATATGAAAATGTGTTAATTTTGCTAGCAGCGCTAGCAGCGAACTGATTTTGTCGTGCCATATTTTCACTGTTCGCCCCTGAAACGACGAGCCGAGCAGGCACGAAGCTATGACTGGTAGGTCATCTACAGATTTTCTCCGTTGAAAAACCTTGTTCTACTTGTCCCGTCTATGTGTTGTATGCAGTGTTGCCAGTTTAGCTATTTAATAGCATTTCTAGTTATTTTAAAATCCTAAATGCTATGAAAATTTGGAAAATGCTATTAGCTATAAATTTAGCTATTTTACAAAAGAATATTGTTAGTTTTACTTTGGTATTTAAGGGAAAACAAATTTTTTCGATTATGTCCAAAATTGTATGTAAGGATCTGTGCAATACTACCACCACTACTTTATCGTACTTATATCATCACTAGCGGTGAATTTACACTATTAATAATTGCGCGCTTCTCGGCATTAATTTTGTGAAAAAGTGTATTAAAAAATGGAGAAAGAATATAAACAAAAATTTTGTGGACAAAAATCATTTAATTCAAAGATTCGATAAGAGAGGACTAGTCGGACAACACGCGGGCATATTGCAGATACTGTAAATGCAGTGTTTTTGCCAAATTACATGACATTAAAATGCATGCCCCTACAAAAAAAAAAAACATAAAAATGCGGTTTGTGGCTTTGGGCAAAAAACAAAATTGTTTTCGAGCCATTGACAGCAATTAAAAATGCGAAGGAAGATGTGGCATTATGTTTGTACGTTGCGGAGCCCACTGCTATTTCTTCGATAGATCATCTATCGCAAGCGTTTAACAATAGTAAAAACACAATTCGAATCCTGATTTAGATGTGGGGCAAATTGTATTATTATTGAATAACATTTAAAAATGAAATTTTAAGTTAATGCATAATATAAAGAGTTCAGCTATTTTGTAAGCTATTTTTATTTTTTTAAAGCTATTTTCAGCTATTTTTGAGAGGCGATTTTGCTATTTTCATGTCTTAAAACCTGGCAACACTGGTATGGTTAGTGGTTTTGCTTGTTTCGTTTCATTTTAAAGCGTTTTAATAGATTTAAGTTGAAAAATCGTTTTGTACATAATTTTTTGTTGTTGGCTATATGTATGTATAAAGAAACAAGCAGCAGCGCACAAAATTTGAAGATTGTTCGCGATAAGATAAGATAAGATATGTTGTATGATTATACTATTTCCATTTTGTCGATTAAGTCGATATTTTGAGCTACCACATTATCTAGAGGCACGAGAATAAATTTATGTAAATAATTCCGATTGTAGATATTTGCTCTCATTGTTCCCGAAATTTAAAAAAGCCCTATTTAATCAACAAGGACATCAAGCTTACAAACCAGTTGAATTTTTTGTTTTGTTAATTTCTTTTCAGCTATATGAACACAGTTTAGATTTTCAAATGGACTGTCGAATTACTGTGCACCCATCTTTGAATTGATCTTTAGTTATGGTAACATAGATATAATATACATATGTGTAGATTGGACAATACCTCAGGTCTATGCGGTACTAGAACTGCGCTGGTGAGATTTCCAGCCAAGCCAGACATTATGTAAACTACAGTTGTCCGCAAAGTTCCAATCAATCTTTCCAAGTCAGCGAGAAATAAATATTGAAATAATAGCGTAATTGCCAAGTGCAAAATACCAGCATGCATGCACAGCGATGTCAGAAGTCTATATATTTGATCTGGTATTTCGACGGCAATAAATGGAAACATGCCGCAAACGTTATTTAGGCAGGATATCTAAAAAAAAAAGGACTTTAGAGATATGTACGATAATTTGTGAGATATATGTGTAATATATATATATATATATATATATATATATATATATATATATATATATATATATATATATATATATATATATATATATATATATACATATATATTTACGCATACGCATACTTACTTGTGAACAGAGGGAAGCTTCTTCATGAAAATATCCATTAACGAAATCACAATATTCCCGTGTGGTTATCTTACATTCACCATAGACTCCAGTACAGCAGGGATGTCCGATCACTTCACAGACCATATGCTCGGCCGTGTGATCTTTGTAGCGATATCGTTGAGAAAATGAATTAGTTTTCCGGCAAATTGGCCATTTGGTTATGTCATCGGGCCACTCGTATGGAGCAATCGATGCGGGTGCATCGCAAAATTTTGGATCTAAGCCGCATACAGAGCCCGATATCCGTCCGCCGGGGCCTGATTCGCCAGGTGACCACTTTTTCCAAGTTGATATGGATTTCTAGTTAAGCGAATGCAAAAATTTATGAATCTAAAAATATTGTAATTATGTTTTATGCTTACTGTTGGATAAAGACCCCGTATAGAGCAGTCCGCCTGTGAGCTCTGCACGCAACCGGAATCATCATTCCTTATACAACAAGCCGTTTCACGCTCCTGTCTTCGGGTCTTTGTTATCACTTCCATTACTTTGACATCTCGTCGCATGCAGGCCGCAAATTTGGCACCCATGTGGACAAGATCATTGTTGCGAGGGCCTATCCAAAGATTTCGCTGCTCGATGTGCTGCACCGTTTGCAGGCTTAAGCTAGTGACCAGCACCTGTCCGGTCTTTTGTTCGGTGCCAAAGCCTATCGGTGCGATGCCATAGCAAATAATCGATAGAAATAGCACAGCAATTTGCACAGTATTTATCCAGTATGTAAAGAAGGGTCTATAATCGCAACGATCGTCCAAATCATTAATCGAAAAGTATTTGATGTGCTGCCTTTGTGGACGACGTGAGTTCTCTAAAACACCGTCGAGCAGTTGGGGAGTAATTCGATCCCCACGATTCATAGCTGATGTTGATGTTAAATTGGATGCTAAATTGGCACGCAACACCGATGGAACAGGATTGCTGCTATTGTTGCTGGCGCCGAGAGGCATCTGATCCGGCGTTAAATGAAGATCGGTCGCATTTCCATTACTATTGAGAGCCGAGGTGCGCCAACCATTATGATGTCGCTCAGCTATATAAACACCAACACTGCCCTCGACACCAACACCAACTGCCACTCCATTCTGTTTGTTAATTTGCTCAGTGCTCTCATCGTTAACTGGCGACTTTGAGGTCTCGCAGGGATAATCAAAGAAGACCTCGTCATCAAGCAACGAAGCTAGGCTATCCGCAATACTAATGTTGCAATCTCCCACAGCATCCATATCCAGTTCTCTGCCATACACATGGATTGGGGCAAAGCTGCGAGACCATTGACGATGACGTCGCTGATTAATGTTGATGCCATGCCCAACATTCGCAGATCGTATCTGGAATACATTGATCAAATAGCTAACACCTGTCATCAACATATGTGCCACCGAAGCTTTGCGTTCCACAAATTCATTGGAATTGAAATTGTTGCTGGAATAGCATTTCCGCCATCTAGACGGACCAACAGATATATCCACATGCTGCGAGTCTTGAGCTGGCAATATATCGGGACGATCGGTGGCATAGTAGTTGTTAGTACTATTGCTAGGGACATTTGACTCAATAGTTGTTCCATCGCGTCCATTGTCTACTTTAAATTCGTGCTCGGTATTGCTTTTCAATGGACCGAAACGTCTGATTGCCAGACGTCGATGGCGTCCATGCCAGATAGCAAAGTCAGTTGCTTCAGTACTCGCTTCCACTCCAAAGAAACGCGAAATTTCACGTCTCAAATAAATTATTATACGTTTCTTGCATGAGTGCCGATGAATCAATTGCTGCAGCTGTTGTTGCTGCTGTTGCTGATGCTGTTGCTGATGTTGTTGCTGATGTTGTTGCTGATGCTGTTGCTGATGCTGTTGCTGATGCTGTTGCATGGGGGCTGATTGTTGCTGTAGATGCTGAAGCTGCTGCAAATGATGAGTGCTAGAAAGCTGGGCAGCCTGATAGATTTCTTGTGGGTGCTGCGTTTGACGGTGAAAGTTTTCGCTGATCTTCAACTGTTGCTGAGCATGTGGCACGGCATATATTTCAGAAGGATTTGCCTCCAACGCAATGGCATTGCCCTGGGTTGCTAATAATATATCCTGCTCGTACTGTTTTAGCTTACCCAGATCCGATGTCACGGGCAGCCCCACTGGCACTGGGCTAATTGGACCAGTTGTCTGGGTTGTTTGATGCACACCCGTTGTGCGCCGTGATGTATTACAATGTAAACAGGTTCCGCTGGTATCTTCACCCTGAGCTTGACCCGCAACCTGACTCTGACTTAAGTCTTGACGCTGTGATTCGTTCTGAGCCATTGTCGAATTTAAAGTTATAACAGCCTCGCTATCATCCGAATTGCTGCGGATCGTGGAACGTGAATCGGTTGCTGTCGATCGAAACTTGCTGCAATTTCCAACACTCTTTGTATTAGACCCAACATTCGATGAGCAGACGTTCACTGTAGCTACAGGTGTTGGAAGCGATGAGATCGGCGATAAGGACGGGCATGGACAACTTGTCGATGATGTTGATGCCGATGCCATATTGTAGGTCTGTGCACTTTTCGAGTAACTGGCTTGAAGCTGACCAGATTCACTTTGATGGTGCTCACTGTGACAGCACTTGGCTCGATAGCTATATGGTATATTCACATATTGTGATTGCAGTGATGGCGTTACAGGTAAGTCTGAGTATATATTGCTAACTGGGGGTGGAGTTGGAACATAGCGCTTCACTGGCGTATGCACCGTAGGGCCCAAATAGCCACCATATGCATCGCATTGCATCACTTGCTTGGGTGCTATAAAATATCGTCCAATTGACGAAGCTGTTGCCGAAGCAGAAGTCGAAGCCGAAACCGAAGCTGAAGTCGTAGTTGGAATTTGAGTTGAAGATGTTGCTGTTGCAACCGTTGCTAAGTTTAATGATTCCAATAATTTCAATTTTTGTGACGAATCTCGATAGCGATATTTCGTGTTGGGCGACATAGCACGCGTAGCAGTTGAATGTTGCTGAATACCATATTTGTCAACATGCTTATAATGAATATTTGACGAATTGTCGGGATGCATGCTTATTGCAGAATTATTTGTACAGAGGGACGAAGTCGAGTTCGATGATGACAGCGGATGACATTGAGAGTGGACGTGATGTTGAAAATGATTTAGATTGAGCTGTTGTAGTTGGTTGGCTGCATTACTGTTGCAAATACCGATTTTATTATGGAAATTCGACTGACTTTGAGTTTGACTATGACTTGTCGGCAGGCAATCGCTATGTGGAGCCGGTGACGGTGGCGGAAGACTGCCATTGATTAGTGTATCATCAAACTTGGCCAATGGTATCGTCAGTTTACCAGACTGAGCCAAGTATATATCATTCGGATGCGGACTGAATCGACCGGCTATTGCCATCATTGATTCATCTCCATTCGATTTTAGCGATAGCTGCGGCTGATAGCTCAGCGATTTTCTACGTCCTACTGCGGTAGAAGTATTCCCAGTGGCCCCGGTTCCCGTTCCGGTTCCGGCTGCGGCTCCAGCCCCGGTCGCCCCTAATCCAGTGAAATCATTGCGTCGTTGATTGGGATGCATTTTTAATGATCTGGCTGAGATTCACTCTTAAGTACTTAATCTGAAAATTGTTTAAGTATATATGAGTTTATTATATTCTTACCAGTTACATTTTATAAAAATATATTTATAAAATTGCATCCAATTTGTGAACTTGCTGATATATGTATGTATGTATATACAAAATTTTTGTTTTTGAGTACATATTTTCTTTTAGTATTCATTTTGTTCATAATTAGAGCTTTTTTTATACTTTGTTATAAAACCCATTTTTATCACTCGTAAAGGTTAATATATATTTTACAAAAACACATTCACATTTACAGTTGCAGTAAATAAACTTGGCTTATCGATTTTCCACGAATGAACTTAGTGCATACCTTTTGGCGCAACTTACAACTGTGGATTGCATTCACATTTTCAGGTTTTCGTTACTGCCATATGTTTTGTGTTCTGCAGTAGCTTTTTGGTATTTTAAAAAGTTTTCATATACTTTTTATTATTGTTCGGTTACAAAATGTTCTTTACCAAATACCGAGCAAAATCTTTAAAATACATATGTATTTTCATTTATGTATACGAATATATATACCATATGTTTATATATATATTTTATAAAATATATATATATATATATATATATATATATATATTTATATATATATATATACATATACATATAGATATATATCCCTATATGTATATACATACGTCTAGTTATAAATACCACTCGTCTTTAACGTTGTCTTTCACGATGCAATGCTACTCTGAATGTATATATATATATATATATATATATATATATATATATATATATATATATATATATATATATATATATATATATTACATATACATATAGATATATATCCCTATATGTATATACATACGTCTAGTTATAAATACCACTCGTATTTAACGTTGTCTTTCACGTTGTAATGCTACTCTGAATGGCAATGCGCATGTCAACAAATGTGACGTCATTACAAATTAGTCAAAAAACTAAATGGCAGGGACCGCAAATAAGAGTTATGAATTTAGAAAAATTGAGGCACAAAAAATGTTCCAGAGTGGGGAAAATAGACAAAAGTTTTTTTTTTCAGGAAAAAAAACGATAAATTCCCAAAATTTACTCGGTAATTAAAATAGTAGTGGCTACTAAAAAAGTGGCTACTTAACATTAATTTAGCTTCATATATATCTCTTAAACATAATCTTCGGTCAAATACCTAGTTTTTCAGTTTTTGGTTCGCGTACGGCACTACTACTATATTTGTTGCCGAAACTGTATATATAAACATATATGTAAGCCGCCACTAAGCGTTCTGCCGTTGCGGGTCCGGCAGCACTGCAGCCGCCGCCGCCGCCGCGCCGCCACTAAGAGGTGACGCCGCAGCCGCGCCACAAGAATAAGAAGCCGCTGGTTGGACGGCGGGAGTTAGTTACGATTTGAAGCTGAACTGACGAAGAAGGAAATCATTTAATAATTATCAACCCAACATTCTTAAACTAATTATTAAATAAAAGATTATAACGAACTCAATCAAACTATCGAATTTATATACATTTGAAAAGGAATTAGACTAAAAAGTTGTAAAGATTAACACGATGCACTTGAAAGTGGCAATGCGATCGTTAACTGGCGCCCGAGCAGGGACCACTTTGATTGTGACGCGACGTGCGAATAAAACAATAAGTTACAGTGCAACAAATTCCGTGAATAAAAAAATATAAACGAAATATAAAAATATAAAAAATAAACGAAATAAGTGAAATTTTTTTTATGTGTGTCAGTTGTGCAAGAAAGAAAAAGAAAATAAATTAAAATAAAAAATGATCATAAAAACGCTGCAGGCTTTTCATGCAAATATAAAAAGAGATAACAAATAAATTAAATCGGCAATGATGCACAACTGGGCAAAAATCTTTTCACTCAATAATATAAAAAAATTGTTGTGTTTAAAGAATTAAAGCAATTTATGTTTGTGGGGTAGGGGTTCGACTCCACGCCACGCGACTATTAAGATAATATAAGCGCACGCTTCGCAATCTAAAGTGGTCTCAGCGTAGTTTTAAGAGAAAACCACTGTGGCAGCTTCGACCTGCAAGTGGCATATTTACATAAAGCTGAATAAATAAAGCTAAATAAATAGTATTAAACACAAAGTGCGTAGATAAGAGTGAGTGCAAGTGAGTATGTGTGCAGTGAAATGTGACAGATCGCTATGTTCCGTTGGAAAGGCTTGATGATTTAAAAAAAAAAGAAAAAAAAAATATATATATCGTTTTCGGCTGCCCAACGGTTCGTGGAGGTATCCTTACCCCAGTAGGCCATGGGCTAAAAAGGATAATAAGGACCTCCCGAGAGGCGCGTGAATCTGCTCACACGCCACATACACACGAATTGCCATCATCTTATCTTTAAAAAAAAAAAAAAAAAAAAAAAGAGGAAAAGAAAGGGAAGAGAAAAAAAAGGAAAGGAAAGGGAAAAGAAGGAAAAAAGTTTTCCAACGTCCCGGTGTACAGGAAAAGGGGGTGTATTCTGATGCCCAGGAACTCGATGGTTAAATATGGGTACTAATAATACACAGAGTTGGTGTTCGTTTTCTTTATTTATTTTTAGCTTTAGCCGGAGCAACGGAGATCATTTTTATGTCCAGTCTTTTCATGGTAAACACAAAGTAGAGTTTTTGGTATCCAAGTGGATCGGAAATGTTGGCCGACATCGCCCACACGATAGGCAAGTGCCGACTCGGCTAAAAGGCGTGGCGGCTTCGGGGGTGACATCTCGAGGGGAGATGAGATGGTAACTGGCGCAGCCTAAAGATTTCAGGGACAAGAAGAAGAGCCCCGAAGGAACCTACATTAATAAAATATTACAAAGCATAAGTATATTTATTTATTAATTACTGTCTTATTGCGCTACAGATCATTAAGGCATTTAATGATCAAACTGATCGTATCGGACAAGGCGAACGAGACAATCTTATAAAACACGTTATATACATTAAATATGTTCAACATCTGATCATTTTACATGTAAAATTAAACATGTATACCAATTTTCCATCAGAATTGTTTCATCATTTTGGTAAATATAGCTTTAACTATAATTCTGTTCCTCGAATTCAGCAATTCCTATTATGTACATATGTACATATGTACATACATACATACATATATGCATACATATATTCTGAAGCAAACTTTGACTACATTTCGTAGTTTTGCCGTTAGAGCTAGAGCAACATGCCAACGATGTCGCGACGCTAAGGCGCCGCTGATCATCGCTGTACAAGAATATATTTTACAAGAACCGTATTATCCCATCATCTTGCGCCGCGACGTAAAAGCACCGCGACGTAAAGGCGCCGCTGATCGTCGCTACACAAGTACATGCATACATGCATATGTATAAGTTAACAATCAAGTTAACGAACAGCCCTCGCAGTAAGACTCTATGGGCAACACGCGCGACCCCAAGTTGCTGAGTCGGATTGCACTTGCAGCGTATGCGAAATGATCGGGCGGGAGCAACGGCCGACCGTTTTGGTTGTGTCGCAAGAGTTAAGCTAGAATAAGAATTATGCTGAGTCGGCTCGCCGACCACGGACCCATTGCATAGCTCCAATTATGTACTATTATATACTTCATGTTCCCACTTATGTATTTAGCTCTAGATCCATATTATCGGCATTTATTAAATCAGTTCTGTGCAAGACATTAACCAATAAAGTTACACAGTGCTCCGGCACTTGGGCATAAACTATTTGTCGTTAATTGAGTTGATCAAAGTCAATCTATAAGTGTTCTCAGACTGGACCAGCAGCTAACGCCGTTGGACACTAGAGGAGCAACCACATCTACAACAAAAGGAGATCTCAGCCTGGACCAGCAGCTCACGCCGTTGGACACTCGAGAAGCTGACATTCCTTTTATCATAATTGGCGCCCAACGGGATTAACATCTAATAGAATAATATCCTAACGGATACTCATTAAGATAGAAGAATCCACGTCCCCAAATAAGAACATGTAAGTGACTGTTCGATAAAAAATAATTTGAAAAAAAAAAAATTATTTAAAATTTTGGCACTATTTGGCCGCGCGAATGTGAGCGTAGTTTTGTATAAAAAAATTTTGTGAATTGAATAAAATCGATTTTAGTGCCAGTACAGATAAACGGAAATCAAAAAAATTAATTCCGTTTCACTAATTGCTCATGAGTTGGGCCTATAGGGAGATTAAAGTTGAATTCGATAGTGAAGAAGAACAGGAAATAGGGTTTAATCCACAAATACCTAGCCATTCAGAAATGGATCCCGTATTACTAAAAGCGTTAGTAGAAGGCGCAGTAAACAGCGCACTTATCGAGCAGGAAAGGCGGCTAAAAACCGAGTTTAGTGCAGAACTCGAAGCCGTTAGAGGTCAAATTAATGCCTTGAGTGTAGAAACGCCACAGGTGGCGGTATATCAGAGAGTAACAATTGACCCTAATGTAAAATGTGAAGTAAAATTAGATATTGTAAAATCAGTACCAAATTTTGACGGAAACCATGAAGAATATGTGTCTTGGAGGCAGGCAGCCGTGGATGCATATGAGATTTTCAAACGTTATGTAGGTAGCGAAGCACACTACGAAGCCGTAGCTATTTTAAAGAACAAGGTCAGTGGACCAGCACGAGCAGTGCTGACGTCACACAATACAGTACTCAACTTCGATGCAATAATTGCTCGACTTGACTGCACATACGCAGACAAAACATCTCTACGTATACTTAGACAACAGTTAGAACTTGTTAGGCAAGGTGACTCAAATCTTATGGACTACTATGATGAGGTAGAAAAAAAACTGACTCTCGTTACTAATAAAATAGTAATGACACATGACGAACAAACAGCGGCTATTCTCTGCGCAGAAATCAGAGACGATGCCCTACATGCTTTTATGGCAGGCCTTAAGAGGTCTCTAAAGTCATTAGTTATCCCAGCAAAGCCTAAGGATTTGCCATCTGCTTTAGCAGCAGCTCGTGAGGCTGAAAATAGCATCGAAAGAAGTGCATTCAGTGCATTATACACCAAGGTAGTAGAGGAACGAAATCACATTAGCGAGAGTACTAGATATGGCAATCGTAACCAAGCTAGACAAGGAAGGGGACAAGAAAAAAACCCACACTTTGTAGAAAATCAATGTCAAAATAGGGCGCAACAAAGTGTCCCTAAATCGCATCCAAATGATAAGGAACAGGAGAAAAACCAAGTGCAGGCCATGGACATTGATGCATCGTCATCAAAGTTCAGACAGCCAACCAATTGGGAAAAGCCACAGGGCGCAACTCAAAAGAGAGGCAATACTTCAGAGCGTGCTTCAGGCTATAGACGTCAAAAAATTAATAATATTACCCAACAAACCATTAGCCAAGACGAAAAAGACTACGAAGGCGCAGCCGAGACTGCGAGCGCTGAAATCGATGACGAAAACGACTCGGCAGAAGACAATGACATGCTTAATTTTTTAGGGAACGTTCCCAATTGCCGTTCGTCGAGCGACAATTGGCTGACAGAACAATAAGAATTCTTATCGACACGAGGGCGGCAAAAAACTACGTTAAACCCGTAAAGGAGTTAAAGAACGTAACACCTGTCGATACCCCATTTACTGTGAACTCTATTCATGGGTCCAGTAAAATTAAACAAAAATGTCCCATGGTAATGTTCGGAAAAGTTGCCACGTTCTTCATCTTAGACACTCTTGACACCTTTGATGCCATAATAGGCTTCGATCTGCTCACGCAGGCGGGAGTAACTATAGACTTAATGAGGAACTGCATAAGCTACGGTAACACTTCAGAGATACTTAAACACTATCCCTGTGATGACGTCAACTTCACACGTGTTGATGACATCGTAGTCCCAGACTCAGTAAAGGGCGAATTTAAAACAATGATACTAAAGAGACTTAGTGCATTTTCGACCTCTAGCGAGGCACTACCCTTTAACACCTCAGTTATCGCCACAATTCGTACAGAGGACAAAGAGCCAGTATACTCAAAGCTCTACCCATATCCCATAGGTGTGGCAGATTTTGTGAACAAGGAAATCGCACAGTTGCTAAGAAATGGCATAATTAGGCCATCAAAATCAGCATACAACAGCCCAGCCTGGGTTGTTGACAAGAAAGGGGTAGATGACAATGGCAATAAAAACAAACGTCTTGTCATTGACTTTAGAAAACTAAATGAGAAAACTATTGCCGACCGTTACCCAATGCCAAGTATCCAAATGATTCTAGCGAACCTCGGGAAAGCTAAGTTTTTCACCACATTGGATCTTAAATCCGGGTACCACCAGATATATCTAGCTGAGAACGACCGTGAAAAAACATCTTTCTCGGTGAACGGAGGCAAATATGAATTCTGTCGACTGCCTTTTGGTTTAAAGAATGCTGGAAGCATTTTCCAAAGAGCAATCGACGATGTACTGCGAGAACAAATCGGCAAAATATGTTATGTCTACGTTGACGATGTAATAATATTTTCCGAAAACGCTGCCGATCATGTCCGACATATCGACACAGTACTTCAGCGACTTTGTGACGCTAATATGAGAGTCTCTAAAGAAAAGACGAAATTCTTCAAAGAAAGTGTCGAGTATTTAGGTTTTATCGTCACTAGCGAAGGAGCAAGAACCGACCCAGAGAAAGTCAAAGCGATCCAAGAGTACGTCGAGCCGAAAAATTTGTATGCTCTCAGATCTTTTCTAGGCTTAGCCAGCTACTATAGGGTGTTTATTAAAGACTTTGCATCCATAGCAAGGCCTTTGACTAACATACTAAAAGGCGAAAATGGCACCATAAGTAAGCATATGTCTAGAAAGGTAACTATTGATTTTGACGAATCTCAACGCGATGCTTTTAACCGACTAAGAAACATACTAGCGTCGGAAGACGTAATGCTTATGTACCCAGATTTTAAAAAACCCTTCGATTTAACCACTGATGCTTCTGCAAATGGCATTGGGGCCGTATTATCCCAAGGGGGGAGACCAATTACCATGATTTCTCGAACATTGAAAACATGCGAGTCACACTATGCTACCAATGAAAGAGAATTATTGGCCATAGTATGGGCCCTCGGAAAATTGCAAAGCTATCTATATGGTACTAGGGAGTTGCACATTTTCACAGACCATCAGCCTCTCACGTTCGCAGTGTCTGAAAAAAACACTAATGCGAAAATCAAAAGATGGAAGGCTTTCATTGAAGAGCATAATGCCAAGTTACATTATAAGCCAGGAAAAGAAAACTTGGTCGCAGACGCTTTATCCAGGCAGGAGCTTAACGCTCTTCAAGGCGATCCACAATCAGACGTAGCCACAATTCACAGTGAGAACTCACTGACTTACACTATAGAAACAACAGAAAATCCAGTAAACTGTTATAGGAATCAAATAATTCTAGAAGAAGCACGTTATACGTTGCATCGAAAATTTATTCTATTCGGCAAAAAAACCCGCCATTTGATCCAATTTTCGGACAAAACCAATCTTATTGACACACTGAAACTCGCAGTTAACCCCAATGTTGTAAACGCACTCTTTTGTGACCTTCCAATATTAGCCGCTTTCCAACACGAACTGGTATCATTGTTCTCAACAACTAAGTTCTGGCACTGCAAAAATATGGTTTCAGACATCACCAACACAGACGAACAGGTAGAAATAGTCAACACCGAGCACAATCGTGCACATAGAGCAGCACAAGAAAATGTAAAACAGATACTTCGGGACTATTATTTTCCGAAAATGACCAAGTTAGCAAATGAAGTCGTACTGAATTGTAAAGTTTGTGCTACCGCCAAGTACAACCGCCATCCAAAAAAGCAAGAGCTCGGTGTGACCCCAATACCGTCATATGCCGGAGAAATGTTACACATAGATATATTCTCTACCGATCGAGAACTTTTCTTAACATGCCTTGATAAATTTTCGAAATTCGCCATTGTTCAGCCGTTAGCATCCCGAGCAATAACGGATATTATAAATCCCCTTTTAATGACTATTAACATCTTCCACAACACAAAAACAATTTATTGTGACAACGAACCATCTTTTAATTCAGAAACGATCACTTCACTACTAAAGAACCAATTCAACATAGATATTGTCAACGCCCCACCACTTCATAGCTCTTCAAACGGTCAAGTAGAACGTTTCCATAGTACGCTAATAGAAATTGCTAGGTGTTTAAAAATAGACAGAAGAGTTAGCGATACAGTTCAGGCCATTTTGAGAGCAACTATTGAGTACAATAAATCCATCCATTCAGTAACACAACAAAGTCCACTTGATGTAATACATGCAGCCCCTAAAGAATTCCAAGAAACAATTAAAGACAAAATTAAGAAAGCCCAGCAAGATCAACTAACCAGGTGCAACCCAAATAGGCAGAATAGAGTATTTGATGTAGGAGAAAGAGTTTACCTCAAGAGTAATAGAAGATTGGGCAACAAGCTATCCCCATTATGCACCGAAGGTGCCATACAAGCAGACCTGGGAACGTCTGTACTTATTAAGGGGAGGGTGGTCCATAAAGACAATCTGAGGTAAACACAGGCAATAGCTTATAAGTCCCTTCTAAGCAGACAGTTACTACAAATATAATCTAATTATTTCATACAGGTTTATCGGAGTAATTCTCATGTTGATAGCCGCAACTCATGCACGCATCACCGACTTTTCACACGCAGACTATATTCCTGTATTAGACGGTAACGTTTTGATATGGGAAGAACGCAGTTTCATAAGGCATTCAACCAATCTATCAAACTATGTAAGCATAGTAGAGGATACAATAAAACTTTCAAAATCCTTTCCACAATCGCACATGCGAAAACTGTTAGAGGTAGATATAGATCATATTCAGAACACACTATCAAGTTTAACGATACACCACAGAATAGCCAGAAGTTTAAATTTCTTAGGGACGGCATTAAAAATTGTGGCAGGTACTCCTGACGCATCAGACCTCGAGAGAGTCAAGTTAACCGAAGCTCAACTCATAGAATCAAGCAACAGACAAGTAATAGTAATCACTGAAGCGCAGAAACAAATTAACCTATTAACAGATACAGTAAACAGTATACTTAAAGAAAAAAAGGGTGCATTTTTAGACTCTCCTCATTTGTACGAAACATTACTTGCAAGAAACAGAATGTTAATTACAGAAATACAAAACCTTATGCTCACTATCACGCTCGCCAAGTCTAACATAATAAATCCCACAATTTTTGATCATGACGATTTGAAGTCAATTTTTACCGAACAGCTCACAGAAGTCCCAATAGTTAGTTTAATGGGAGTGTCAGATATAAAAATATTTCAGTCCGATAGTATAATTCATATATTAATTGAATATCCCAAGGTTAAAACTGTTTGTAAGAAGGTTATGATGTTTCCTGTGGCCCACAATAACACCGTACTAAAAATACATGATAACATAGTAGCAGAATGCGACGATGAAGTCCTGGCCGTGACGGAGTGCGCTACAACCAACTACGCTACGTTCTGCAAAAGATCAAAGCACGACACTTGCGCCAGCGGATTACACTCAGGAGGCACAGCTTTATGCCGCACACAACCCAATCACTTGGAACCGCTTACCGTGGTGGATGAAGGAATAATCATCATCAACGACCAGTCAGCAAGAGTTAGAATAGATGACGGCCCCATGATCACAACAAAAGGCACACACCTCATCACATTCGAACGCGTAGCAACCGTGAATGAAACCACTTTTCTTAATTACAACAGAGTTGTAAGTAAGAGCCCAGGCATTGCGGCGTCACCTCTGCTGAACATTACTGGACATGATCACGTGCTTAGCTTACCATTGTTGAAACGAATGAATGAACACAACTTGCATATAATCCGGGAACTAAGAGAAAATGTGATGTCTGGCGGTTCTTCCAAAATTTGGTTCGCAGCTGGCGTAGCCATCAGTCTCACGTTTTGCAGCATCGGCCTCATATACCAATGCTGGTACCGTAGAAGTTCTTCGATCCGACTGCAAGGTATGCTAAAGGATCTAAGTGTCACCAGGGACGGCGACAATCTTAAGGGGGGAATAGTTAACAATCAAGTTAACGAACAGCCCTCGCAGTAAGACTCTATGGGCAACACGCGCGACCCCAAGTTGCTGAGTCGGATTGCACTTGCAGCGTATGCGAAATGATCGGGCGGGAGCAACGGCCGACCGTTTTGGTTGTGTCGCAAGAGTTAAGCTAGAATAAGAATTATGCTGAGTCGGCTCGCCGACCACGGACCCATTGCATAGCTCCAATTATGTACTATTATATACTTCATGTTCCCACTTATGTATTTAGCTCTAGATCCATATTATCGGCATTTATTAAATCAGTTCTGTGCAAGACATTAACCAATAAAGTTACACAGTGCTCCGGCACTTGGGCATAAACTATTTGTCGTTAATTGAGTTGATCAAAGTCAATCTATAAGTGTTCTCAGACTGGACCAGCAGCTAACGCCGTTGGACACTAGAGGAGCAACCACATCTACAACAAAAGGAGATCTCAGCCTGGACCAGCAGCTCACGCCGTTGGACACTCGAGAAGCTGACATTCCTTTTATCATAATTTATATACTTCACAAGAATCATAACATTTCATCATCTTTCGTCGCTACTGCGTTACTTTGACGACAGCGACAAAATCACTTCAGTTCTGAATCTCATTGCGTGTAGACGTCGCTGCTCAAAGACGTGATCCATCTTATGCAGTTATACAATTGCCAATTGTTTAAGTTATATATATAAGTGACAACAAAAAAAAGATAAGATCAAAATATTACATGTTAAAGTGCTAACATTGCGTGTAGACCTCGCTGCTCAAAGACGTAATCTATTTTATGCATTTATGCAATTACCAATTGTGTAAGTTACAAAAATATATACGTGACAAAAAAAAAAAAAAAAAAAAAAAAAAAAATATATATATATATATATATATATATATATATATATATATATATATATATAAACAATAAATAAAAAATAATAATAATAATAATAAAATAAATAAAATAAAATAAAATAAATTCCAATAACAAAAATATACAAAATAATAGTAGTAATAATAATAAAATTAAAATAAAATAATGAGAAATTAAATTGAATAAAATAAAATCAACAAATATAGTAAAGAAATAAATAAAGATGCTTAAAATTTATCTTTGGCATATGTTTATACGTTACTAATTCAAGTTTATATTCCCCACAGATAGAAGAGAACCCACACCTATAGGGATTACTTTAATAAATAAAGACAATCATTACACATCCAAACTCGGAGAACTTCGTGTCGCTAACCGTATCCACACACACACACACAAAAATACATTTCTTTACTAAATTACATGTTTTCTTATCACTCCCATATAGACTTAAGTAAAAATTGTTAAATTTTAAGTAAAATTGTTAAATTTTAAGTAAAAATTGTACTATTAACTCATCCCTTATTAGCAACATGTTACTGTTTTTCCTGCTATGGTCGCATCAGCGCAAGGCTTCCACATCTTCAAATATGATGGGCCGTTGGTTACGCTAAGGCAAGGCAGTGGCTGGAGAGTGGACGGCTATTTTAACCTGATACACTTGGTTAAGTTAGATGAGTTACAAGCGGCCATCGAGGGAACAAGAGTCGAGGCGCTAGAACTAGACGTCTTGACTTCCTACCACTTGGAGCAAGCGCAGCGAATGCTCTCAAAGCTAACAAGAGCCAGGCGAGCGCGCTCTATCGACTGGTTGGGGTCAGCCTGGAAATGGATCAGCAGACGCGATGCCTTCGGCGATCAGCAATTTGACCAGCAAGGGATACCTAGGATAACACCTGGAACTCATACACAGCCTGAGCACACGCAACCTGGATCTGTTACGGACGATGCGAGGCAGAATTACAGCCTCCATTACGACGAAAATCGTTACAATCTTAGTAGTGATGTTCGTCATCTTCATGGTATGGAGGGGGACCACGCGAAGCCGAGCATCTTCAACCACCGACGAGACGGTAACGCATGCCGGACAGACAGAAGCGTCGGTCGACGAGAAGGCCACCTGATCTGCGGGACGCAGATACTTAAGGGGGGAGGAGTTAACAATGCACGACCTCTTCTTCCAATTCGCGACTTCAGCAATAGACGCGGCCGCCACTAAGCGTTCTGCTGTTGCGGGTCCGGCAGCACTGCAGCCGCCGCTGCCCCCGCCGCCGCCGCCGCCGCCGCGCCGCCACTAAGAGGTGACGCCGCAGCCGCGCCACAAGAATAAGAAGCCGCTGGTTGGACGGCGGGAGTTAGTTACGATTTGAAGCTGAACTGACGAAGAAGGAAATCGTTGAATAATTATCAACCCAACATTCTTAAACTAATTATTAAATAAACGATTATTACGAACTCAATCAAACTATCAAATTTATTTACATTTGAAAAGGAATTAGACTAAAAAGTTGTAAGGATTAACACGATGCACTTGCAAGTGGCAATGCGATCGTTAACTTGTATATAGTGATTATGCATACACATGTACATATTTACATACATATTATATATCAAATGAAAGGTATTAATGCATATGATTCAACTCCTTTGTAGTTTGTTGTTGCGGAAAAAATACTTCCAGAATTTTGAATGGCTCTAGCTCGCGTATGCTTAGCCCGATTTTGGACCCAACTATACATTTTGATTCGTAAGAAGCAGCACTTTCGATTGAAACATAAACTTTTTTTCGAAAAATATTTCCTTCGGTCCCTTTTCAATCATTAGTGTAGAATAGACCCCATTTGCTGTCGCAAAAGGCGAACTGAGCGTAAAAAATAAATTTTTTGAGGCATAACAGACTATAAGTCGACAATTTTTATCCGATTTTCTTATGGCATACCGTTTTAGAAGCGTCTTTAATATACTAGTATACTTACCGATTGACAATGGCTTAAGAACGTTTGAAAATATTCACATTACTCCTGAAAAAATACTTGCTGAACTTTGAATGGCTCTAGCTCGCGTATTCTTAACCCGATTTTGGACCCAACTATACTTTTTGATTCGACCATTTACTGTCGCAAAAGGCAGTCTGAGCGCAAAAAAATACATTTTTTGAGGCATAACAGACTATACATCGACCATTTTTTATCCAATTTCCTTATGGAAAGCGTCCTTAATCGAAGCATCCATGTATACTTACCGATTGACAATGGCTTAAGAACTTTTTAAAATATTCACTGTTCACAAGCAGTTCCGTTACTTTTAATGTTAACTAACAGCTCTGTTATGACGTCATATGGTCCATGATCCGCCAAGTGGTCCAAAACAACCAAAATTAAGTACATATGTATATGTATGTAGATACAAAAATTTCAATAGTAAGCACCTTAAAAATGTTCAATCACACAATCAATTTTATTACCTTAAAGTAAACTAAGTAAATTTGTAATGGAATGAACTGGGAGTCCCATCGGCAGCAGCAAATTTATGGCCAAAATGGTCAATATTTCATAAGCAATAGTTGGACACAGTTAACTGAGTTTTCGCCATCCTACCTACATATTCAAATATACATATACCTACCTACATATACAAATATATAGTACACGTTGGGTATTCATAAGATATTTTTTAAAGAATCTATATGATAATTTTGGCTTATCTTTGAACCTCTCAATGTGTCTTACTTCTTTTTCTAGTCCTTTTAATTTATCACCTGTCATTTTTACTGGATCGGCATTGTCGAGATCCGTGTAATTTTCACTGGCTTGTACATCAAAATTTGTATTAACACATTCATTATGTTTCAGCCTTGAAGAAAAAGGCTCTTCAGCTTCTGTAGTTACTAAATCATTATCCGGATCAACATTATCGAGCTGAACCACAGAGTCTTCTTCATGTACTGCCTTACTTGTAAGCATACTTGCTTTATCCACCATCACATCCCCTGCTCTGGAATTCACGCTCCATAATTTATAGTCATTTGGCTCTTAAAGGTCAAGTAAAGCTTTAATTGACTTTTCATAAAATTTTCGTTTCTGCACTTGATTAAGTGCCGAGCCACATACCCTAAAGAGTGGCTTTTTACTATGCCCCATTTTAAAAAGTGTTTTCTTTAAATTCTGTAACGTTCTACTTTGGGGGATCTATTATTTGCATCGCATTAACAAATTCACCATACTTTGTAATTTCAATAGGAATACTTGATTTCAAATGTTCTTAATCAGAACACAATGTAATGTCTTTATAAGATGCTCTGAAGCCCCCGAGTCCAAAATAAAATCGCCCTCACTTGCAATAATATTTTTATACCCTGAGCCCATTGAAAATGGGAAATCAGGGCATAATGATTTTGTTAAATGTATGTATCATTGCAGGAGGAGGCGTGGCAGACCCCATAAAGTATATACATATATTTTTGTTCAGGACGACGAGCTGAGTTGATTTAGCCCTGTCCGTCTGTCTGTCCGTCCGCCCGTCCGTATTTATGAACGTGTCGATCTCAGAAGATATAAGATCTAGAGAATTGAATTTGTTTTTCGTAGGTCCGTATGTTGCACGCGCATATCGATTTTAATTCAAAAAATCGATAATTACTCCTAGTTTTTTGTTATCGTTTAAAAACCTTATCGCAAGTCAGTTAAAAAATTTTATTTCTCATATTTTTACTGCTAGAGTCTTCAAATTTTAAATGTAGATTGACATATATTTTTAAAATTTGTTGTCTTATTTCACCAACCATCTGTATTCAACAAATAAATTCTAATAATATAGCCCACACGGCAGCCCAAGCGCAGTAACTGGTAACTGCGCAGATAGCAGAGCTCGTGTTTATGCGTTCGTATGGATGCATGCGTATGGAGCAGTCTCGACTAGAGCAGTCTTACTTGGATAAGCAACAGTTTGTAGTGCATGGGCGCAAAGACCGCAATCTTTTTATTCTAGGCGCAAGAAGAGCAAGTATCTTCTGTTAGCAAGTAAGAATAGCATCAAGACATAAGCGTAATATGTGTTGTTAGCAAGTAAAAGTAGTATTAAGGCAGTAGGCACATTATTGGTAATTGAATTTGAATTGCGCCTTAAGCGCGCGCAATCCCGACGATTGGCGATGCAAGCAGAGTATCAAAAGTGAACGGTCGCCTCGAACGAGACTCAGAAAAGGCAAAACGTGGGACAAGCGCACGACGAGCGAATTGAGCATAAGCTAGAGTGTGCGAATTGCCTTAAAGTGAAGAAGAACGGAAAGTGGTAAAGTATATGCGGACATACACTGCTGTTCTTAGGTTAGACGCACTGGTACTTTCGTTAATATTTGCTTTATAACTTTTATTTGGAAAGCAATTAAAAACAAGTAAGAAAGCTCTAGTCGAGACTGCTCGACTACGAGATCCCCTGAACCCTTCCAGGAACTATTATTTCAATAATTTGTCGTTTCACTTCTACTAACACATGCTCACACACATACAAACATACGCACGCACGTATAAACAGGCATGGGCTGCCATGTGGGCTTACATTGGGAACTTAATTACTTAATATCTTTTTTTGTAGACGAACAATTTTTATAAAACTTTCAGACCGTGATTATAACATTAAAATGTGTGTGTGTGCCAACGCTCAAGTCTCTAGTATTTGAAATACGGGTTTTGCAAACTTGTAGGGAAGGGGATGTTTCGAGGGGTGGGGGGTAAAATATGACAAAAACCGAAACACTTAAAAATACATATGAATACACATTTTAAATTTGGAAACTCTACCTTTAAAGGTGGGAGCAGTTATCGATTTTAAAAAATAAACTTGATCTGCGCGCGCAATATACGGACCTACAGTTTCAAATTTCAAGTCTCTAGCTCTTATATCTTCTGACATCGACGCGTTCATACATACGGACAGACGGACAGACAGACAGACGGACAGGGCTAAATCAACTTAGTTCGTCGCCCTGATCAAGAATATATATACTTTATGGGGTCTGCCACGCCTCCTTCTGCCTGTTACATACTTTTAACAAAACCATTATACCCTGATTTCCCATTTTCAATAAGTTCAGGGTATAAAAAGTGGCTATACAAAAATCTTCATTATTCGATGACTCTTCAAGTAAATAATTCATAAAAATGTTAATTCTAAAAAATAGCTGTTGTTTTTATTCATTTTATGAAAACTGTTAAAAAGGCACTTTTTTCATGGTCACTGAAATGAACGCACCTAAACTTTTTAATTTTTTTTTTTTAAACGGAACTTCATTTAAAGTATAACCTTTAGTTTTTGTAAATATTTAAAGAATTAGTAAAAATAAGAAAATAATTTCAATAATGAGTACTGCCTCCTTGGTGCGAAATAACCTCATAGATCCGGTCTTCCATGGAATGATACAATGAGTGTATGTAGCTCAGCGAAATCTCGTTCCAATCAATTTAAAGTGCAGCAACTAGTTTTTTTCTGTCTTCTTTTTTGGTTTACTCCTTTAAATACTTTCCTTGAAAGCCACCCCCAAACATTTTCAATTATGCTGAGATCTAGGGAATACGGCGGCCAAGTCATGACCTGAACATTTTCACTCGTAATAAATGACTTCACAGCTCGAGCGTTATGGATCGGAGCATTATCTTGTTGGAAAATCCATGGCAATGGTCCAAAGAGATTCTTAATCTTAGGATATACGGACTGCTACAATCTATGATCTATGAAAATTAAATCTATTGCTCCATAAAACGTGATGGCACCCCACACCATGACTCCACCGTCACGGCTTTGATGGCGGCTTAATAACAGCTCATCTTTTCGTAAATTATGGTAATAATATTGAAAACCATCAGGGCCATCCATTCATCAGTAAAACGCCAATCATTAAGTCGAGTGTCAGCTTGAACTGTTCATGTCATGTATTCTCTCGCATATTGGAGCCGCTTTTTTTTACGTATAGCATTTAGAGGTCTTTTTTCTTAATTTTCAGACGCTTAAGATGTTTTGAATTTCCAATTGTAAGCTGAAAAGTTGAAAGGCTGGCGTTTACACCGGCTGAATCCTTAATTTTAAAAGTAGACTTAGTCGAATTGGAAGCAAGTTGAACAATTTTACGCTCATCTCGGGAAGTAAGTGCTCGTTTTCGTCACATGAAGTGTGTTCCATATGCCTCTGGATTTTTCAAATATCTATCAACAGTTTTGGAGCTGCATTTTATCTTTTTGGCAATATTTCTGTTAGATAGTCCCTGTGAGTGGAAGAAGTCTACTTTTTGACGTTCCAATAAGCTTACTCCAGTAGCTTTTCCCATTTTTTCTTTTAATATCACTTGAAAATGGTTGATTTGTTGATATTTAGTTTTTACTTAACAAATGAAGATCCTTTTTTTAAAAATAGTTTTCATAAAATGAATAAAAACAACAGCTATTTTGTAATATTAACATTTTTATGAATTGTTTACTTGAAGAGTCATCGAATAATGAAGATTTTTGTATATCCACTTTTTATACCCTGAACCCATTGAAAATGGGAAATCAGGGTATAATGTTTTTGTGAAAATGTATGTAACAGGCAGAAGGAGGCGTGGCAGACCCCATAAAGTATATATATTCTTGATCAGGATGACGAGCTGAGTTGATCTAGCCATGTCCGTCTGTCCGTCCGTCCGTCCGTACTAACGCAGAGATCTCCTAAACTACAAGTGCTAGAGACTTGAAATTTTACATGTATACTCGTGTATACCATACACAGTACGAGTTTATCATATTTTTTCGATAACTCATCCCATTTCTTTTTTATCGATAACAATCGAAAATCTGACTTGGTTTTTAAAGCCTAGTTTGAATACTGTTAGACCTAAGGACTTCAGATTTACTGTGTAGATTAATGTGATGAATACAAAGATTTTGTCATTTACAGATTTTGGATGCCACGCCCCCTTCGCCCCAAATTTGAAAAAAACGTATATCAAGTACTAGAGACTTGTGCTTTGGCATATACACATATTTGAATGTTATTATAACGTTCTGAAAATTTGATGAAGATAGTCCCACTACAAAAAGATTTATTCAACAAACAAATTTTCGTAATATAGCCCACACGGCAGCCCAAGCGCAGTAACTGCGCAGTTAGCAGAGCAATTGTTTATGCGTTCGTATGGATGCATGCGTACGGGTGTGTGTATGTGTTTTTGTATATGTGCATGAAAGAAGTGTAGAATTGTTGGAATCAGTACTTTGCAGGGTTCAGGGTATCTCCTAGTCGAGCAGTGTCGACTAGAGCCCTCTTACTTGTTTTAAATTGCTTTCCAAATAAAAGTTATACAGCAAATATTAACGAAAGTACCAGTGCGTCTAACCTAAGACCAGCAGTGTATATATATAGACATATATATATATATATATATATATATATATATATATACGTGTGTTTTTTTGTGCAGAATGAAACAACAAACAAAGGAAAGTGACAAGTCGGGCACACCCTACGGTCGAAAATCACTACTATCGCGGGCCGAAAAGTGCCAAAGAGCAGTGAATAGAGAAGAGGAAGATTTTTGTTTGTCAAAAAAAATAAACATGTAAAAATGCTCTAGTCGAGACTGCTTGACTAAGAGATTCCCTGAACCCTGCAAAGAGCAGATGTTCCAATTATTCTACGATTCTCTTATGCGCACATATTTTTTTGCGCATGCATCCATACGCACGCATAAATACGCGCTCTGCTAGCTACGCAGCCATCAGCGACTTCCCGTGGGCTGCCGTGTGGGCCATATTATGAGAACTTATTTCTTGAATAAATCTTTTTGTAGTGGGGCTATCTTCACAAAACTTGCAGACCATGATAATAACATTCAAATATTTGTATATGTCACAAGGTTCTAGTACTTAATATACGTTTTTTTTTTCAAATTTGGTGCGTAGGGGTGTTTTATACATATTCTATAACTTGCAAAATCTTTGTATTTATTACATAAATCAACACAGTAAATCTGAAGTCCTTAGGTCTAACAGTATTCAAATTAGGCTTGAAAAACAAAGTCAGATTTTCGATTATTATCGATAAAAAGAAATAGGATGAGTTATCGAAAAAGTATGATGAATTTCTACTACGTATTGTATACACGAGTATGCATGTAAAATTTCAAGTTTCTAGCATTTTTAGTTTAAGAAATTTCGACGTTCATACGGACAGATGGACAGACATGGCTAAGTTAACTCAGCTCGTCTGCCTTTTACATACATTTTCACAAAAACATTATATCCTGAATTCCCATTTTCAATGGGACTGACTTGTCGAATATACCCCATGGCCTAGTGCAGATATACCCCATTGCCTAGGCAAATTTGACGTACAGAGAAATTCCAGTTCTCAGTGGATATCTGTGCATGCTCGATTGCAACTCTCTGAGAGCCGAACCTGAATCCCTGGTGACTTTAGAAAGGTTGAGAAGAATTTTAAGCTAGCTATTGACTTATTATTGGCTTATTCTCGAACCGATCACACAAGGAGCCCCAAGCCGATGCAAAGCCGTCGTTTGCGAGAAGATACTCTGCGACTAATGCGTTTGCATGGCCTTCTGTTTTTGAATTAAGGTGGAATAACTTTTCCACCGGAGTCAAGCGCGGATTATATACATGGCCGTAAAAAGATCTCGGAACGTCGGCCAGCGCAAGTAGTCGCCGTGAAACACTTCCGTATTAACGGGTGGAAGGCGACAGCCTCCAGAAGAGGCGATAGGAACGGAAACGGTGGCGAGCGGTGTACTCGGTGCGGAGAGGGCGTCGATCTGTACACGCAATTGGGTTGTACACCGCACGTAAACAGTATAGCAGTGGTCGAGCTTGGCCCTTGGAAAGTAACTCAAAGAACAAAGTAATGAAGTTGACAGGAGCAAGGAAGTTGTGAACTGAACATAGAACAAATTAGCAAATAAATATTGTCTTTTTAAGCAAATAAACGAAAACAAAGAAGAAGAAATGGAAAAAATGTAATGTATTTAATTAGAAAAAATTAATAAATTAAACTATTAATTTGGAATTCGACTTTGGAATTAATTAATTGAATTAGGATAAATTAAAAAATTAAAATAATAATTACAATAATTTGCTTTCCTTTTAATAATGAAAAGCTAATACAAGACACAGGGAATTTATTTTTATTTGCCTTTGAGGTTGGAGACAGTGTTGCCGTTTTGGCTAATTTTCCGCCAGATCTGGCTTACTCCTAAGCGGGATTGCGGAAATTTTGAAATTGCGGATAACGGAAAATCTGGCTTATTTTGGAATCGAAACAGCTATGAATGGTTTTTGAGGTTTTTGTATCAAATTTCAGTATTTTAATGCTAAATTACCCAATTATCTATTAGATATTGCACAATTTAATGAAATCGGACAAAAAAAAAAAAAAAAAAAGGTCCACAAGTCAAGGAATGCAGGTTTATAAATACATATTTCTCATAAAACCTGATACTATGTCTTAAACTCACGATTCAGCTAATTTTTGTTGGCTTTCTACCTAGATCTGGCTATATTTTCTCGGGAAAAACGGCAACATTGGTTGGAGATAGATGTCGATAGTTCCGTGAGTGCTACTGAGTACTGTCGCTGACGCTTGGGCTCAAAACATAAACAATTTAACGCTTTAATTTTATTTTATAAATTTTGTGTTATGTATATATGTATATGTATTTGGAGTTTTTATACCTTGAACCCATTGAAAATGGGAATTCAGGGTATAATGTTTTTGTGAAAATGTATGTAACAGGCAGAAGGAGGCGTGGCAGACCCCACAAGTATATATATTCTTGATCAGGATGACGAGCTGAGTTGATCTAGCCATGCCCGTCAGTCCGTCCGTCCGTGGTAGAGAAATTTTACAAGTATACTCGTGTATACCATACGCATTACGAGTTTTTACTAGAGCACTCTTACTTGTTTATTGTAACTTTATGTGTTGTGTTGCTGTGTTTTTAAGCGTATGCAAATGCAATGTAAGAAAACTAGCCATATGCTCGTATGTGCAAATGTGGATATGTGTGTGCGTATATTCGTACAAAACAGAAACAAGCGGAGACACAATTAGCAAGTAAAACAAATAGAAACAAGTAGAAAAGCTGTTGTCGAGACTGCTCGTCTACGACCCTTCGACGAACTGATGTTTCAATAATTCGTTGCTTATTTTTTGCTAACACAAGAAACAACTAAGAGTGCTCTAGTCGAGACTGGTTGTCTAGGAGATAGCCTGAATCCCGCAAAGTACGGATATGCCAATCATTCTACGCTTCTTATTTGCACATATACAATATACTAAGCCCACACTACAGTCCATGCCTGTTTATACGTGCGTGCGTATGTGTGTATGTGTGTGTGCATACGTAAGAAGAAATGAAGCGCCGAATCATTGAAATGTTAGTTCCAGGAAGGGAACAAAAACAAATTTCCTCTACTATTAATTGAGTTTAGCTAACTAACATTAAACTTTCGGTTGATGCCCAGTAAAAAATACATAAAGTTACAAATTTTTCTTTATTTTAGATACATATATATAACAAATAAATTTTATACTCGGCTATTGACAATCCTTTAAGTTTCCTTTATTTGTCGAAATAAATTGACCGCAGCAATGTAAAGTAGCTCATTGATGTACTTAGGATCTACAAGTATGTGTTAATGGTAACAGAAACTCGTGCATATTAACAATATAATTACCGCAGTAAAGCTTTGAAGAGATAATGTTGAAAACTTAAAAGCCGTTATCCTCACAGGTCGCTGACTACAAAGAATCATATATTTCAAATTTTTGAGAAACTCTTGGTTATACGAAATTTCTTCCCATCTGCAATTATATAAGTGCCATGACGTGATTGAAGACTGAAAAAGGGAAAGAATATAAATTAATGACTTGTGAATAATAATTATATAAACTAATAAGTAAGAAATCTCTAGTCGCAACTGCTCGACTACGAGATCTACTTTCTAGCACTTCAGCTAGCATGGTTTCTTAGATACCGGCAAATGCATTTTCCGATTAGCCACGATCCCTGTGGGCCAATCGGGAAAATCTTGACGCTTTACAATTCGAGGGTATACATTAATATATGCTCCAAATTTCAAATCCTTAGATTCAATAGCTGCGAAAAAAATTGTATTCATACGGACAGACGGGCGGAAAGCAAGACGGACATTGCACGAAACCAATATACTACTTTAGAATGAGTATAATTAATTAATTAATTAATTATAAAAATTGAAAATAAAAAGTTTATTCTGTTCTTGTTGCCGTAAAAAAATAAGCTTTGACTATTTTCCCCACCTTTCCTAAGGATTTTTTGTGCCTTTTGTTATACCCTGAATCCATTGAAAATGGGAAATCAGGGTATAATGATTTTATTCAAAGTATGTAACAGGCAGAAGGAGGCGTGACAGACCCCATAAAGTATATATATTCTTGATCAGCGCGACGATTTAAGTCGACTTAGCCCTGTCCGTCTGTCTGTCTGTATCAGAAGATATAAGAGATAGAGACTTGTGTAGGTCCGTGTATTGCACGCGCAGACCAAGTTTATTTCCAAAAATCGATAACTGCTCACCTTTTTTTGTTATCGATAAAAAACCTTATCGAAAATCAGATATAAAATTATATCTCCCACATCTTTAAAGCTAAAATCTTCAAATTGTAAACGTAGATTTGATATGTATTTTATAGAATTTTAATTTTTGTTATATTTACCCCCAACCCCCCAAAAAATCCCGTTCCATAAAAATTTACAAAATGCGTATTTCAAATACTAGAGACTTGTGCTTTAGCACATACACACATTTTTGTTAATATCACTGTCTAAAATTTTTATGAAGATTGTTCGTCTACAATAAAAGTTATTAAAATATAAGTTCAGATAGTAAGCCCACACTGCAGCCCATGCCTTCTTATACGTGCGTGTGTATGTTTGTATGTGTCTGCATGCTTTGTTTTGCATTCATGAGCAGAAAAGAAGCGAAGACTAACTAAAACTGAAATATCAGTTCCTTGAAGGGTTCAGGGGATCTCGTAGTCGAGCAGTCTCGACTAGAGCTTTCTTTCCGATCCAGCAACTTTCTAGTCGCGCGGGTTACCCATAAAGGTTTACTGCGAGGGCTATTCGTTAATTGATTGTTACTTTGGATATGTAAGGGTAAAATTAAATTTTGAGATAGACGGACAGTCGAGCAGTCTCGACTAGAGCTTTCTTTCCGATCCAGCAACTTTCTAGTCGCGCGGGTTACCCACAAAGGTTTACTGCGAGGGCTATTCGTTAATTGATTGTTACTTTGGATATGTAAGGGTAAAATTAAATTTTGAGATAGACGGACAGACAGACTGGACAAAATTATTTAGTTCGTCGTCTTGCATGTTAAATAAATGCGATCAGTGTATAAAAAACAAAACTCAATTGACTCAAAATAATCTTTTTAAATCTTACGTGTTGAATTAATGTGTCCCCATTGGCGCAAAGAATGTATAACTGCGAAATCGCGGATGATATATATACAACAAACTTAACGTAGTCACCAATGAATAAATATTCGCTCTGCTGAAAGAAAAGTCGATAGTAACAGGTGAACAAAATCAACTATGTAAATTAATTATAAATACTTTGGAAATATAACTTACAGTAACTAGTTGAAATCCTACCATACATATTAGCACGGCGGATATCATCAGATTCACTAAAAGTATGGGGTTAAAAAAGTCTTCCAATCTTTTTGAAAATCTAAAATAACAAAAGTATTACAAATTCTTATTATCAAACATTTCTGATTAAGAGTCATTATACCCCGAACCCATTGAAAATGGGAAAGCAGGGTAAGTATGTAACAGGCAGAGGGAGGCGTGGCAGACCCTTATTAGGGCGACGAGTTGAGTCGATTTAGCCCTGTCCGTCTGACTGACTATCTGTCCGTCTGTCCGTATGTATGAGCGCGTCAATCTCAGAAGATATATTGGGCCCGCATATCAAGTTTGTTTAAAAAAATCGATAGCTCCTCCCGTTGTTTTGTTATCGATTAAAAACCTTATCGAAAACCAATGATAAAATGATGTTTCCTACATCTTTAGATCTAAAGTAAAGTAGATTCATATGTATTTTTAAGAATTTCAGATTTTTTCATAGTTTGCCCCCTCCCCCTCAAAACACCCCCTTCCCTACAAGTTTACTGGAGACTTTTGCGTTGGCACATACAGTGAGTGTCACTGAAAATCGTACAACTATTCTTTATGCGTTCTTAAGAGAATAACACAATGTTACAAAATTTAGAAAAATATTTCAAAATTAACATGGGCTTATTGATATGTTAGCTTCATATTAAAATAAAAAAAAACAACAAAAACTAAGTAGAAAACATTAAGAAAAAATCATTTCATTTTCAGACAACAAAAATGCATCGTTCATCGAAAATCGTACAGCTAAGTTTATTTGACACAAAAAATAAAGGTTAACAAAAGTAATCACTTATTTTAGTATTTTGTTGGACCCCTTGGACATTTTTGAACATTTCAATCCCTATTGGCATTGATTCCACCAACTTTCTACAAGTTCACACACTTATATTGTTCCACTCCTCAAAAAGTGATCAAAAGGTCCTTTCTTGAGATCGTCCCTGCTCGAAATGCTGTGGATTCGAATTTTTTGTTCCAGGATATGCCATAGATGTTCGATCACATTCATATCTGAAGATTTAGCCGCTGTTTCCAACCCCTTTGGGCAGTTATAGAGGGCCCATGTCTTGGCATTCAAAGAGCTGTGTTTGGAATCGTTGTGCTCATAAAGTTAAAAAGTGTTCCTGGCGTCCACTTGGAATCGAATTTTCTATAAGTATGTTTATGTAACCATACTGGCTCAAAATACCATCGATAAAAAGAAAATTGCCGACCCCACTAGCTGACATACATCCCAATACCTCCACGGACCCTCTACCAAGTTTGACCGTGGGGCGTAAATTGGCTATATCCATCTCGGATATATAAGTGTGTAAACTTGTAGAAAGTTGGGGGAATCAATGCCAATAGGAATTGAAATGTTCAAAAATGTCCAAGGGGTCCAACAAAATACTAAAATAAGTGATTACTTTTGTTAAACTTTTTTTTTTTTCAAATAAACTTAGCTGTACGATTTTTGATGAACGATGCATTTTTGTTGTCTGAAAATGAAATGATTTTTTCTTAATGTTTTCTACTTAGTTTTTGTTGTTTTTTTTATTTTAATATGAAGCTAACATATCAATAAGCCCATGTTAATTTTGAAATATTTTTCTAAATTTTGTAACATTGTGTTATTCTCTAAAGAACGCATAAAGCATAGGTGTACGATTTTCAGTGACACTCACTGTACACACATTTTAATTTTATAATCACGTTCTGAACATTTTTTTGTACGTCTACAAACGTTATTAAACAAATAAGTTCCCATAGTAAGCCCACACAGTATGTTTGTATGTGTGTGTGCATGTGTAAGTAAAAATAAAGCGGTGAATTATTAAATTATTAGTTCCTGGAAGGGCTCAGAGGATGTCGTAGTCGAGCAGTCTTGACTAGAGATTTCTTACTTGTTATACCCTGAACCTATTGAAAATGGGAAATCAGGATAAAATGTTTTTGTGAAAATGAATATTCTTGATCAGGAATATGACAAAAATCAAAATTCTTAAAAATACAGATGAATCTACATTTGAAATTTGAAGACTCTAGCTCTAAAGATGTAGGAGATTTAAATATACCCTGGCCTGGTCGGCTCTAGAGCTCGTGCCAATCGCGAGAATCGCAGCAAAAGTAATCTCGCCTCCCATTAGGATCCTCGATGGTTGTAATGTGGGCGACTTGACCCAACCGCTGAATCTGTAGGAGCCAAAGAGACGAACTCTAGTTCGAGCTCGTTTAAGTCACGAGGGCTACTCGTATAGTACTCGTTCCAATGTGTTTAGCGATATATATGCATATATATGCATATATATGCATATATATATATAAGTATAAATACACAGCAAATATATGTATGTATTCCTTACATCCATAGCCCTCATAATTTACAGTTCCAAGTATGACACCAATATTGGCGAAATTGTTAATAATGGATAGATATTTAATTTTCCATAAAATAGTAATTCTTACCTGATTATTTTGTTGTGCTGCAGTGAAATGCTTTGTAGTTCACGTATTAAATTTAAGGCAATATCTTCAGACGTAGTTCCGATAGAACTTTTTTTGTTACCCATATCCACCAGAACATCTATGCGCCTATGCAACATACGAAATTGTCCGCAAGTGTATGTTATAAAAAATCCAAATAAGGAATCCTCAGCGAACAATGTGGTCACTACACAAATACCAGCATAAGCTGTAAATGCATATGTTAATGCATAACGTATCCAACTGCTGTGTGGATTGTACGGAAAGAGCATTTTATAGGGAAATGGCTTTACTGGTACATCAATCCCCATAATATAAAATAGTTCTAATAGCGGTAGTACGCAGTATATAAGTATAAGGCAAGACAATAAAATTGTCATAACTTGAAAAGTAATCATACGCTTACGACATTCTATGGCGATTTCGACGTTCTCGCTTCTGTAATATGAAAAAATAAATTATTTACAAAATTTGTATGCAACTAAATTAAACTAATATAAATATGTAATTTTCATTAATACACATATAACATGCACATATACTTTACTTGGTATCGCAACTTGACAAATATTCAACGACTTGGTAACCTTTATAAGATCTTAATAGCAGCAGGACGGTAAAAATATTTTTGATCAAGGTGATAGGCAATATCGAAGTAGCCATATCCGTTCGTCCGTCCGCATAATATATTTTTAGCCACCACTTGCAAGAATATGAGGTCAGATGTTTGATTCTAAAACTCTAAAATTGACAAGATTTTATGAAAAATAGTGGCATAATATTTATCAATTTCTAAACATATAGAATTTCTGTCAAGTAAAAACTCTTGAATTCATGTTTGCTATTTCGTAAAGAGTTTTAAATTTTCGAGTCGACTGCATCTTTTTTTGCATTTCGTAAATTTTAAACATTATTCATTTAACGGATTCTAAAATGATCTTACTAAATGACTTGAATTTGGCTGACAACTCTTTATTCAAGAATTGAAAGTTTTCTCTTTTACTTGTTCCTGCCGGCACCCAGCCCGAAATTCGGTTTTCCAGCCCATACTCACGGTTACCCTATAAAAGACTGGTCCGTGCCCACCTCTAGCCTGAGCCCGTATAAAATGGGAAATCAGGGTATAATGTTTTTCTTAAAATGTATGCAACAGGCAGAAGGAGGCGTGGCCGATCCCATAAAGTATATATATTCTTGATCAGGGCGACGAGCTGAGTCGATTTAGTCTGTCTGTCTGTCCGTTCGTCCGTATGCATGAACGCGTCGATCTTAGAAGATATAAGGCTAGAGATTTGATTTATTTTTTCGAATGTCCGAATATTGCACCCGCATTCGAATTTTTTTTTTAAATCGAAGCCTACTCCCGTTTTTTTGTTATCGACTAAAAACCGTATCGAAAACCAGTTAAAAAATATATTTCCTACATCTTTAGACTCAGATTCTTCAAATTTTAAATGTAGATTCATCTGTATTTTATAGAATCCCGATTTTTGTTATACTTATTTCACCGCTACTCCCGAATTCACCCCTCCCCTAAAAATTTGTAAAAAGCGTATTTCAAATACTTGTGCTTTAGCAAACACATATATTTGAATGTTATTATCACGGCTTTAAAATTTTTATTAAGATTGCCCATCTACAAAAAAAAGAGCCATAGTAAGCCCAAACTGCAGCTCCAGTCTGTGTGTGTGCATGTGTATCAGACCTTCGAAGGGTTCAGGGGATCTCGTAGTCGACAGTATAGACTAAAGGTCTTACTTGTTTTTCATCTGTGGTTATTTGCAATGTTTGGAATAGATACGGTTGTCGGGAGATATTAGAATTTCTCGGTCTCGACTTTGTAAATCAAGTCACAGTAATGTAAGTGAATAACGAAAGCTAAGCGCTCTGTTTTGATTTTCACATTCATTTCTATGCAACATGTGAAAAAATTATTGTATTTCCTAATTAATTATTATTCCCGATGAATACAAATACGATAACACCAAAATCATATTGCCTATATTTTCAGCTATTCTTCAATTTAAGGTATTTGGTGGCGGTATCCAAATGTAAATGAAATTACATAGCTCCAAAGATGTACGAGATATAATTTTAAACCTTAATTTCGGTATTGTTATTTCATAGTCTCATGATCAGACTCGATCAAGGGCACTTTTATTTGTTATTAATACTTTAGTGTATTTTGATGAAGGCGAGCTCTGCTTATAGCACATAGTATATGTACATATTACAACAACATAATAATCAACTTACAAAATCTCATAAGCATGGAGTATGCGAATGTGTGTTATTAAAACAGCTTTACTTACTCTGGTATCCATATATTAAGGACAAATTGTTTGATTAGCTCACGAAAGTTTGGCTGATTAAGACGTAAATGTATTAATCGAACAAAGTTAAGGGCACCCATTAAAGTAGAGCAGCAATTTTCCGTTATCATTATTATATCTCCAAAATTGTTAATCAGAAAAGATGCTTGAAAACTAATGGTAATGCCAACCGATATAATTACATAAAACGCCCATACATTGTAGATGAATGCATAGAGATAGTTTCGTGTACATGGTTGTTGTTTTGCTAACACAGTTTCCAAAGGCCAAGAGCCATTTAATTTTAACCAAATACACTGAAATGGCATGCGAAAGTTCGGATCTTCGAACGGTAATGGATTGAACATTATAATAGAAATGATTTCAAATTTAGTTATAGCAGTCGTGTAGCAGCTATTGCTTACCCCATATACAAAGAGAGTGGGACCTATAATATCAATTATAAACCATATGATTAATAACCTCTTTGATGTTAGCAATTTAAACATAGGTAATATGAATTTCTTATCAAGAACTGACCGAAGCTAAACAAGTAAAAAGCTTTAGTCGGGTGTGCTTGACCAGCCTTTTTTTTTTAAGCCTAAATTGTATACAGTAATTTGTATGCGATAATGGATTGAATATCTAAAAAGAAATGATTTCAAAATTAGTTATAGCAGTCGTTTAGCAGCTATTGCTTACCCCATATACAAAGAGTGTGGGACCTATAATATTAATTATAAACGATATAATTAATAACCTCTTTGATGTTAGCAACTTAAACACGTGTAATATAAATTTATTATCAAGAACTACTGAAGTTGAACAAGTTAAAACGCTTTGCTTGACCAGAGTCTAGAGCCTCTACTTATATGCGTTTTACACCATTTGAATAAGGAAAATCAGAGTATAATGTTTTTGTATGTTTTTGAAAATGTATGTAACAGGCAGAAGGAGGACTTGCATAACATCTATATATTTTTGATTAGGATGACGAGCTGAGTTGATCTTCCCAAGTCCGTCTCGTGTATACAATATGCAGTGCGAGTTTATCGTATTGTTTGGATAACTCATCCCATTTATTTTTTATTGACAATAATCGATAGTTTTTTTTGTCTATGTCTATCTGTCCGCCTGTCCGTCCGTCCGCTTGTCCGTCTGTCTGTCTGTCCGCCCGTATGGACGCATAGATCTCCTAAGCTGCTTTAGAATTGAAATGTTACATGTGTATACAATACGAGGTGCAAGCTTATAATTTTTTCGATAACTCATCCCATTTCTTTTTTATCGACGATAATCGATGGTTTGATTTGTTATACTTTATGAGGTGTACATTTTTGCGGTTTACCACGCCCCCAATGTGCGTAGATATAACCGCCATGCATTTTTAGTCTTGGGTTGTTAACCCGAGTATGTATTAAATTTCAAGTCTCTAGCATCAATAATCGGATCTGATTATATAAAATATAGTATATAAAAAATTCTATATATCCTATTGTAAGAATTTTTATAAATCACTATATAGTCAGATCCGATATGCCACGCCCACAGTGGGGGAGGATATATAATTTTAAAATCGATCTTTATAGGATCGCAACAGTAACTTCATGCCAAATCTGGGCTTTCTACATATACAGCTGTAGAAGATACCCGATTTAACAAGCCTCAATGGGCGTAGATATATCAGCCATATCTGGGGTAGTCAACGCGAGTATAGGTTCCAAATTTCAACTCTTTTTCGATCCGCAACTGGTGGGCGGATCGGGAAAATCTTTATAATTCGAGGGAATACATGAGACGAAATGGTTTGCATTCATACAGGCAGACGGACGGATAGCAAGACGGTTACTTTGCCAAAATTTAACCCCGACATTGTTGTTGTTCTTTTTAGCAAAAATACATACATGCGCATACATCCACACGCACCCATAAATACGCCGTGTGGGCCATAATATGAGAATTTATTTGTTGAATAAATCATCTTTTTCATCAAATTTTCAAAACGTGATAATAGACATCAACTGTGTGTATATAAACACAAAACTCAAGTATCTCATATCATTCAAATTTGGGGCAAAGGGGGCGTAAAACCCAGATTCTATAAATTACAAAATCTTTGTATTTATCACATAGATCAACACAAAAAATCTTAAGTGTCTATGTTTCACAGTATTTAAATGAGGCTTAAAAACGAAATAAAAATATCGATTATTGTCGATAAAAAAGAAATGGGATGAGTTATCGAAAAAATATGATAAACTCGTACTGCGTATGGTATACACGAGCATACATGTGAAATTTCAAGTCTCTAGCATTTTAAGTTTAGGAGATCTCAGACGGTCATGGCTAGATCAACTTAGCTCGTCATCCTCATCAAGAATATATGTACTTTATGGGGTCTGCCATGCCTCCTTCTGCCTGTTACATACATTTTCACAAAAACATTATACCCTGATTTCCCATTTTCAATGGGTTCAGGGTATAACAAGTAAGAAAGCTCTAGTCGAGACTGCTCGACTACGAGATCGCCTGAACCCTTCGAGGAGCTGATATTTTAATTTAAGTGATTCGTCGCTTATTTTCTGCATATGCAAAAAACAAAACATGCACACACACATACACATGCACGTATAAGCAGGCATGGGCTGCAGTGCGGGCTTATTATGGGAAGTTAATTGTCTAATAACTTCCTGATCAAGAATATATATACTTTATGGGGTCTGCCACGCCTCCTTCTGCCAGTTACATTAAATAACACCATTATACTCCGATTTCCAATTTTCAATGGGTCCAGGGTATAAAATATATAGCAAGTAGGCCTTAAATGGCAAACGAAAATTTAAATAAATTCTATATATATCCTCTTTATAATATTTATTCTTTTTGAACACAATGAGTGTAACACTATTTCTTGTTTTGATTGGTTTGGCAAATGTAACGACCTTTACTGGATCCGACAGACCTTACGTGTTTATAAATCGAGTCCATCTGAATCACACTAGTTTCGTTATTGTAACCCTACAGTCTCTTAGAGGTGTGTGGTTTATAACGAAAGTGAGTATAGATGAAGAACGCATAATTGACTATTTTCAAACCAATGCAAGCGAGTACCGTGAACAACTCTTATGGTATCGTACAGCAAACTTAAAGCAAACTCTTAACTTTTATGGTATATTCACTCAAAAGACTCTTCCCTATCAAAAATGTTTTTACCATGTTTCAAGAGCCAATTTTTTCAAAAGCGGCTTTCATAATGTTTCTGTTTTGATTACAACGATTGGGATTACATCAGACAAGTTCAGAGCTTCGAGCTACACATACATTGATTTAGATGAAAATGTACGTTGTGAACCACAATTTAGTATACCGCAATGCGTTAATGCAGATTATCCAGTACATTATGAAGTTTCTAACATAATTGTCCTTCGGGCAATATTTAATCGTCGTTGTCCCATGGATATCTTTACTCAGTATTACTGGACTGTGCACGATAGCACAGAGCGCCGTAAGTAAATGCAAACATCAATAATTATTTACAAAATATAAAATTAAATATTTAACTTAGAGCTTTTAGGCTATTTGGGAGGAACATCAAAGCCAGAACTAAAAATTGGACGATATATGCTTAAAGTTCGATATCAGTCTCAGTTAAACCGACTGGTAATGGTGCGCTTAAATGCACGAATTGTCGGACGCCGCGTACCACTAGTAACAAGAGTAAGTTCGCTGATATACGTGTGTATAGGTGAATAATTAATTATTTATTAATTAGTGTTACATTGCTCTTGCTCCTCAACGTTTATATGCTATCATACGTGGAGGTCCATCACGTAAGGTATTCACGGGCAATTCAATTACCATTGATGGGAGCCACAGTCGTGACCTTTCCTTACCAAAAAATGCAAAGCAGCTGCTGTTATTTGAATGGCTTTGTGATTCTGCAATAAACAGAAAAAAAGTCTGCAAACTTGATATGGGAAGTGGTATGACTTTTGAAATCTTTATAAAAATAGCATTGGGAAGCTCACAAGATTTAATTTTAGGTGCTGCCTTCACGATTCCACCGTTTACTCAACAAGCCGAACAGTCAATTAGGTTTATCTTAAATATACGTTCCACTTTTGATCTTCTGCGGTCATCGGTTGCTATGCAAACCATATTATTTTCATCATATCCCAGACTTTATATTGATGTAATTATCAAGTGCGTGACAAACTGCAAAGGAAACAGATTTTCCAATGCCTCTCATGTTCACCTTAAAGCCCATTGTCTTTCGTGCAAATCGTTAAAAATTACTAAGTGGATGTGGACCGTTGACCAAAAATTAGTGGGCTCATCGAAAAGACTTCTTTATTATGTGTCTAATAAAACGTCTATTTTAGTATACTTAAATATGGAAGCTATTCATAGATATAAACCATCGTCAACATACCAGGGATCTTCCAGTCTGCGCCTAGAAAGAAATTTTGGCCCTGTACACACCGCCTGTTACGTAAACCCACTTGACGGTGAAGCCATAAAAACGGTATTCTCTATTAAGTGTACTAATGAGAATGCTTTGTATAAGCCTTTGAAGTACTGTTTAAGCGTTAATAGCTTGTTAATTACTGAATGCATTACTGATCAGTTAATTATTTCACGATTACCTGAAGCATCAACTATAGAGGTCCAGGTATGTAATATTTCTGTTGTTCAGATTGACGCGACTAAAGCATTCCAATTTACTTTATTATATCATTGAAAATGGGAAATCAGGGTATAATGGTTTTGATGAAATGTATGTAATAGGCAGAAGGAGGCGTGGCAGACCCCATTAAATATATATAATCTTATTCAGGGCGATTTAGTCCTATCTGTTTGTCCGTTTGTTTCCAAAAATCGATCACTACACTCGTTTTTTGTTATCAATTAAAAATCTTATCGAAAATCAGTTGAAAACTATATTTCTATATTTCCTATATTTATATTTCCTACATCTTTACAAATTTTACAAAACCGTTTTTCAAATACTAGAGACATGTCCTTTGGAAAATACAACCATTTAAATATTATTATCATGGTCTGAAAGACTTATGAATATTATCTGTCTACAAAAAAAAGGCATGAAGCGCATGTGTAAGTAGAAAGGAAGCGATGAATTATTGAAATATCAGTCTCGACTAGAACTTTCTTACTTGTTTTTATACTCATTCACGAAAAAGGAAATGAGAGCATGCTGATTGATGTATATTGGTATCTTGCGTCTATAACAAGCATGTTGTCCTTAAATATCGCTTGTGCCTTTATTATTCTGTATATTAATTGAATTATCTTCGGAGAATTTGCGCCTGGAAGATTAATTTTGTTCCTTTGTAGCTACTCTTCAATCTCGTCGAGTTCGGCTAACATCTTCTTTGGTTTTTGCTCATGAGCTCGTCCGCTCAACACTTCGTAGTATGATTGCGTGTTGAAATAAAACAGCATCTGACAGTTTGATAAGTTTTTGTAATCTTTCTACAAATCAGTGAAGGAATTTCCACTACTGCAAGCATGTAGTAGCTAATATAACAGATAAAAATTAACAAAGGGAGATATTTATAATTGAGCACAGCCGTGCTCATAGGGCAGCACAGGAGAATGTCAAACAAATCCTGGGGGAATATTATTTTTCCAAAAATGCATAAATTAGCAACAGAAGCAATTCTTGACATATATCGATAAATTTTCAAAAATTTATTTAGCAGATTTTAAAATCCCTATTATGCAAATTATGAACATTTTTCCAAAAACCAGAGATATACATATATTGTGACAATGAATCATCCTTTAATTCTGAGACAAGCACGTCTTTACTAAACAAGTAAGACAGCTGACTACGAGACCCCCTGAACCCTCCGAGAAAGTGATATTCCAATAAAAATATCGATAGAGGTGATTATCAGTAACTTAACTATCCAAATTTTAATAGATAGATATAGGTGGTGATTATCAGTAACTTAACTATCCAAATTTTAATAGATAGATATAGATAGATATATCCGCCATAGCTTATTGATCTTGGGTAGTCAACCCACGTATACATACCAAATTTCAAGTCGCTAGCATCAATAGTGCTCAAAATATAGGAGAATTTGGAAAATCACTATATATTTAGATCCGATTTGCCACGCCCCCAATGGGCGGGGATATATCCGCCATATCTTTTTGATCTTAGGTGATCAACACGAATCTACATTCCAAATTTCAGCTCTCTAGCTCTTCAACTAATATGATTTCTGGCATACAGGAAAATGCATTTTCTGATTTGTCCCCTAGTGGCGTATATGGAAAATTTTGACACTTTATAAATCGGAGACATATACGAGTATATGTTCCAAGTTTCAAGTCTCTAGCTTCAATAGCCGCAAAAAAAAATTGCATTCATACGGACAAACGGACAGACGGACGGACAGCAAGACGGACATTGCACAAAACCAATATATTCACTGATATTTCAGTTTCAGTAATTCTTCGCTTTTCTGCTTATGAAGGGTGTCTCAAAAATTACGCAAGAAGTAATTTTGACAGAAAACATAGTAATTTAAAAAAAAAATTTTATTTTTTTTATTGGTTTATATAGTAAACAGTATAACGTTAAGTAAAAAATAGATCCCCGGGTTAATGGCCCCACGCAAGACTTGAATTTTGCGCCATTAGTGAGACGGAGCGTTGCCAGCGAAAAGAAAAATACTGATTTTTCGAATAATGTAATCTTCGGCTCATTTTCATCTTGATGGCTTTGTTAATCGACAAAAGTGTCGCATTTGGGGTGCAGCAAATCCACAAGTGATTGCTGAGAAACAAATGCATCCAAAGCGTGTCACGGTTTAGTGCGGATTTTGGGTTGGAGGCATCATCGGAAAATTTTTCTTCGAAAATGCAGCTGGTCTGACAATAACGGTTAATGGTGCTCGCTATCGCGATATGATAACCCAGTTTTTTGTGCCAAAATTACAAGATATGGATGTGGACGGCATGTGGTTTCAACAAGACGGGGCCACATGCCATACAGCCCGAGAAACAATGCAATTACTGCATGAGTCATTTCCTGGTCGTGTAATTTCCCGTATTGGTGCTCAGAATTGGCCGCCCAGATCATGCGACTTAACGCCGTTGGGTTTTTTTCTTTGGGGTTTTCTGAAGTCTAAGGTTTATGTCAACAAGCCCACGACCACCTAAGCATTGAAGGAGGAAATTGAGCGCTGTATCGATGAAATTCAGCCACATTTATGCAAAGCAATCATGGAAAATTTCAACAAAAGATTGCGTATGTGCCAGAAAAGTCGTAGACGCCATTTACCCGGGGTGCTATTTAATACTTAACCCTATACTGTTAGCTATTAAAATCAATAAAAAAAATAAAAATTTTAAATAATTACTGTTTTCTGTCAAATTTACTTCTTGCGTAATTTTTGAGACACCCTGTACAAGAAACAAAACACACAATCACACATACGCACGCACGAAGAAAAATCTTCATAAAACTTTCAGACAGTAATAATAACATTAAAATGTGTGTATGTGCCAAAGCACAAGTTTCTAGTATTTGAAATACGCTTTTTGCAAACTTGTGGGGAAGGGAGTGTTTTGGGGGGTTGGGGGTGAAATATAACAAAAATCGAAATTCTATAAAATCAAATAAATCTAGGTTAAACAAGTAGGAGTGCTCTAGTCGAGACTGCTCGACTAGGAGATACCCTGAACCCTGCAAAGTACTGATTCTAATCATTCTACACTTCTTTCATGCACATACATATACAAAAACACATACACACACCCGTACGCATGCATCCATACGAACGCATAAACAATTGCTCTGCTAACTGCGCAGTTACCAGCTACTGCGCTTGGGCTGCCGTATGGGCTATATTATGAGAATTTTTTTGTTAAATATATCTTTTTCTAGTAGGACTATCTTCATCAAACTTTCAGAACGTGATTATAGCATGCAAATATGTGTGTATGCCAAAGCACAAGTTTCTAGTACTTAAACTACGTTTTTTTCAAATTTAGGGCGAAGGGGGCGTGGTATCCAAAATCTGTAAATAGCAAAAGCTTTGTATTCATCACAAAAATCTACACAGTAATTCTGAAGTCTCTAGGTCTAACAGTATTTAAACTAGGCTTGAAAAACAAAGTCAGGTTTTCGATTGTTATCGATAAAAAAGAAATGGGATAAGTTATCGAAAAAATATGATAAACTCGTACTGCGTATGGTATACTCGAGTATACATGTAAGATTTCAAGTCTCTAGCACTTGTAGTTTAAGAGATCTCTGCATTCATACGGACGGACGGACGGACGGACAGACGGACATGGCTAGATCAACTCAGTTCGTCATCTTGATCAAGAATATATATACTTAATGGGGTCTGCCACGCCTCATTCTGGCTGTTACATACATTTTCACAAAAACATTATACGCTGAATTCCCATTTTCAATGGGTTCAGGGTATAACAAAGTAAAGCAAACAAAGATAACATTATATATTAATATGTTTTAGAGATATGCTTTAACAATATTCCAAGCTGTAACAAGTACGAAAGCTCTAGTCGAGACTGCTCGACTACGAGATCCCCTGAGCCTTTCCAGATACTAATATTTCAATAATTCGTCGCTTCATTTCTACTTACACATGCACACACACATACACACATACGCACGCACGTATAAACAGGCATGGGCTGCAGTGTGGGCTTACTATTGGAACTTATTTGTTTATTAACTTTTTTTGTAGACGGACAATCTTGATAACATTTTCAGACCGTAATAATAACATTAAAATGTGTGCATGTGCCAACGCGCAAGTCTCTAGTATTTGAAATACACTTTTTGTAAACTTGTAGGTAAGGGGATGTTTTGAGGCTTGTGGGGTGAAATATGAAAAAAAAAAAGAAATTTCTAAAAATACATATGAATCTACATTTGAAATTTGGAGACTCTACCTCTAAAGATGTAGGAATTACAATTTTTTAACTGATTTTCGATAAAGTTTTTAATCGATTAAAAAACCGGGAGTAGTTATCGACTTTTGTAAACAAACTCGAAATGCGCGCGCAATATACGGGCCTACGAAAACAAATTTGAAGTCTCTAGCTCTTGTATATTCTGAGATCGACGCGTTCATACATACGGACGGACGGACGGACAGACGGACATAGGTAGATCAACTCAGCTCGGCATCCTGATCAAGAATATATATAGTTTATGGGGTCTGCCACGCCTCCTTCTGCCTATTACATACATTTTCACAAAAACATTATACCCTGAATTTCCATTTTCAATGGGTTCTGAAAGTTTGATGAAGATAGTCCCACTTCAAAAAGATTTATTCAACAAATAAATTCTCAAAAAATGGCCCACACAGCAGCCCAAGCGCTGCTGCGCAGTTAGTATATGTGCATGAAAGAAGTGAAAGAAGAAGAAGAATATCAGTACTTTGCAGGGTTCAGGGTATCTCCTAGTCGAGCAGTCTTGACTAGAGCACCCTTACTTGTTCGTCATTATTATTTTTAAACAAATTGCATGAACTCAACTTGTTTTCCATATGGGCCCTATTAATTTAAATAAAAACAATAATAATTTGAGCACAGCAGAAAATTTTCGCGCCAATTTTTCGTTGCTATTGAAGCTACAGACTTGAAATTTGGAGCATAAAGTCGTGTATATCCTCGAATTATAAGGTGAAAATTTTCCTGATCCACCCACTAGGGGCGTGTCAAATCGGAAAATGTAGCTGTAGTGCCAGAAAGCTTAAATTTGGAATGTATACCCAAGGCTACGGATATATCTACGCCCATTGGGGGCATGGCGAATCGGGTAAAACTGTATTTTCTACTGTTTTAAAGCTATAGAGGTAGATTAAAAAATTATTTATCCAAGCCCACTATGGGCATGGAAAATCGGATATCTTACATCAAACGCATTATTGATGGTAGAGACTTAAAATTTGGCATATATATACTTGGTTGTCTAACTCAAGACCAAATAGTTATGGCAGAAATATCTATCTTGGACAGTTAAGTTACTAGAGACTTTCTCTATCAATGACCCGAAAATACTTCTTACGCCTTTTTGGGGGCATGGCATACTAAGAGATATCCTGTAATTTTTGCATATTTTGAGCGTAAGCTTCCAAAGTTTGCACTTAAATTATTTTAGTGGCCCTCCAACTATTGATTAAAAATAACATGTCTATGCTCTCTGGGGGTGTGACAAATCAGATCAGAATAAAGAGTTTTCCACAAACTCCACTATATTTTGAACACTATGAATGCCAGAGACTTGAAATTTATAACAAATACTAGGATTGACAGTTCAAAGTTAATTAGATATAGATCTGGCAGCGTTTGGGCTGTGAATGAGTATTCTGCAGTCGATAACTTCCGACTGCAACGTTCTTACTTATTAATCATAATCCCGTGCTGAGCATGCCGCTTGACCAAAGGATGAGCAGCTACAGCTTGCGCGTCATCCAAGAACTTTAAGAATGTCGTCAGGTTCGTCGAGTCAGCATCATCTTCTGCGGGCTCACCCTCCTCCGCCAAACCTTGAGATGGAAGAGAGCTTCAAAGGAAATACAATGTGTCATCGATAGCTTCAAGATGAACGAGGACGATCATACTTCTGAGGGGGGAGTAGTTAACGGGTGCCCCTCGATTATCGTAGTTAATATGTAAGCAAAGCGATGTTGTGAGTATAGCTCTAACGAAGGGAATTATTCGGTCTTAATTTATACTTCATAATTTATGCATGTAAAATTTCGAGTGTCTTATCTAGCTTCTTCTGAGATCCCGGCGTTCATACGGGCAGACGGACTAACAGGCGGACATGACTACATCAACTCAGCTCGTCATCCTGATTAAGAATACATATACTTTATGGGGTCTGCCACGCCTCTTCAGCCAGTTACGTACATTTTCACAAAAACATTATACCCTGATTTCTCATTTTCAATGGGTTCACAGCAGTGATGCCAATTTTATTTTAGAAAAAAGGCAAAAATGTCCGGAAAATCCGTAAAAAAGGCTGAAAATCTAAATAAAAAAGGACAGAAAACACGACAAACATTTTGTTTCGCCATATGTGCGCGAATTTGGTCGATCTGGCAATTTATACTGCATTTGTAGTGTCTGTAGTACGCCTTATTTGTGTCGTCTTCACCTCGGGCTATCCACGACTTGAAATCTGGCTGCTGTATCCACCAATCCCGAAATTTTTGCTTATAAATGTCCTTGGGCATTTTATCACTCTTTTCACATTGAACTTCAGATTAGAAACGCTATCGATAATACATACAAAGCACCTTCACAATTGAATTTATCACTGTTATATTCATTTTGACAATGTTCTTAACCAAATATCGGTACACAATTTCGTATATTTTATGCTAAAGTTCTGTTTAACTGTTCTGCTTTATTAATTAATAATCCAAAACCGATCAACTGGGAAAACAACCAACCAGCTTGGAAAATATTAACACGATTCGCATTCTCAAAAAAAGGACAAATTCGCATCAATGGTTCACAGTATAAAGATCGGTTAAAAAAATTTTTTAACCACTCCCATTGTAGGCATGGAAAATCGGATCGAACTATGTAGTGATTTATACAAATCCTAATATACATAGGTTAAGCATTATTGATGGTAGAGACTTGAAATTTGAAGTACATACTTGGGTTGACAACACAAGGCCAAAAAGATGTGGCCAATATTTCTACGCCTATTGGAGGCGTGGCAAACCGCAAAACTTTATATCTCCTAAAATTTTGGAGCTAGAAGCTTCGCATTAGACAGTTGAGTTACTGAAGGCCTCCTCTATCGATGACCTAAAATTAATTTTAGCTCCCTTTTGGGGGCGTGGCATACAAAAGAACAAAAACCCTGTAATTTTCACATTTTTTTTAGCGTAAGCTTCAGATTTTGTATTTAGATTACTTTAGACGCCTTCTAAAACTTGACCAAATATAACATGTCTACGCTCATTGGGGGCGTGGCAAATCGGGTCTGAATATATAGAGTTTCCCACAAATTCTGCATTTATTAAGCACTTATAGTGGAATATATACTCGGATTGACAGCTCAAAATCAATACGATATGGCAGACATAATTACGCTCCAAAATCTATAAATTACAAAATATTTATATTTATTACAGAAATATACAAAGTAAATCTGAAATCTCTAGAACTAATAGTATTCAAATTAGGCTTAAATAACAATGTCAAATTTTCGATTATTATCGATAAAAAAGTTGATGAGTCATCGAAAAAGTATGATAAGCTTGTACTGCGTATTGTATACACGAGTATGAATATACATGTAAAATTTCAAGTCTTTAGAATTTGTAGTTCAGGAGATCTCGACGTTCATACGGCCAGGCGGACGGACAGATGGACGGACATGGCTAGATCAACTCAGCTCGTCATCCTGATCAAGAATATGTATACTTTATGGGGTCTGCCACGCCTTCTTCTGTCTGTTACATACATTTTCACAAAAACATTATAACCTGAATTCCCATTTTCAATGAGTTCAGGGTATAAAAATTGCACAGGCAGTAAGGGACCGTAAGTGTGTGTGTACATGTCCGTCGCAAAATCATATTCTTTATGCGCATCAACGGTTTCATACCCTTCCCACAAATAATCATGATAACGCTAACTTTTTTTTGCATGAGCGTGTCAAACGCTTTGAAGAGTTTGGTACACTCTTTACTCTGAAGGGAAGAAATGGGTTCGTCGCGAACAGGAAATAGAACACATAGCGGGGCCTTATATTAGAATGTGAGCATTTCGTTTGAGCTGTCGTACAATATTTTCACTGCCCATGACTAAACCGACCGAGCCAAGCAAGTACGAAGTGGACTGGTCGGTTTACAAAAAAAATTGTACTCTCATTTCGCGTTTTCAATTGACTTATGGTATAAACTCAAGATGGGAGAACAACAATGAAAATGAGTTAATGAGTTAATGATTAAGTTTTCTATGTTTGCTTATGGTTATTTAAACAAATTTTTTTTGCAGGTATGCGATAATTTGGATGTATGCATCATTAAAAATATTGGTGTCAATGTACGTCAAGCTTCTATAGAAGACACAGAGGTTGCAGTTTTTAATTTTCTCAATCGTGTTCGTTATTGGCTAAAATATGCTGATTGGTCCATGTCTTTTGTAATGCTTGATCAGATAATACTTCGGATAAATTCAAAAGAGCGTCTTCTGGTTTTCACAGAGGCACTCGCCGTGTATCAGCCACAAACTCCTGTACAATTAGCTCATCTTGTACGGATTTTATTAAGAATATTAGACCATATTACACCTCTAGATGATATGAAAGTCAATGTGCTTGCTCGAATTCTTCATATTATAGAATCAGCTTTTAAAATAATTATTTCCAACAATGAGCTAAATACACTTATGAATAAATACTACAAAAGGATGGTGGAAGATATGTTGGAAATTCTTGATAAATTCGCTATTGAATGGGAATATATTCCGAAATCACAGTGTCGAGCAGAGTCAGAGTCCTGCCTAAATGTAGATAATTTTCGTAATAGACTAGAGCAAATGTCTACCTTGAATCCACAGGTACTAGAACATATAAATAACTGGTTGCACGCACATTGGAAACTAAATAATTGTCTATTTTACATTGGTATGGGAATGGCGCGACGCATACATCCAGATGAAATAGCAAAAAAAAAAGAGAGTCGAACTTTTTTAATCACAATGGAGAGTTTTGATCTAGATTTAGAACGTGATTTGGTGATTAAATCCGCAGACGCGATGCATACACTCATTTTCACAGAGAAGTTGTTACAAGAGTTGCGCCAATTGCTGCGAAATGATGAAGTTCTTATCTCGATTAGAAGTCATAAGCATAGTCACTACTGGTGGTATCCTGAACAAGATTCACGGACACAAGTACTAGTTGTAAATGCCTATACACCTGCAGCTACCTTGCAGAAAACACAACAGCTGTCTGAACCATTTCAATATATATCCAAACTTACAACTGATTTCTCGCAAAGTAAACCCTGCAATGCTCAAGATTGTAAAAGTCGACGTCGAAGACAAAATAGCATTGAATTGGATGATCCCGTAGAAGACGTCGAGAACGTCATACGCGATAACGTTGTAAGTCCCAAAGAGGTTCGCATGTATCGTACAGAACTTTATGGCCATTCTGTACTTGGAGTTACTTTTACAAGAGCCGATATAGACTACCGTGTTTTACTGCATATGACAAACAACCCAGAGTTGAATGATGTAGATACAAAGAATACCACGTGCTTGGTGAAATCCGGAACAAAACCAACAGCTTTATTACTTCGGAATTTATGTAAGAAAGCACGGCCTGTTTATATATATGTTCGCGCTGATAATATATTAAAAAATTGGGATTCTTTTCGCGAAACAGGTGCTTATTACACATTCTCCACTGAAATGCGTAGCTGTCGAATCTGGAAATTTGCACGGCCAGAGCCCAGCTGGCAGACTATTCTGTGCATTCCTGAAATGAACAAAAGTGTAAACAATGGGGTCCATTGCCGCTGTAATTTCATTAGCGACCTTGACGCTGATGCTAAGCCAATTATTGCCGTCCGTATGAATCTTAAATGTCATTTAGAGCGCCCAGTGGTCGGACGTAATTACGAAATTATCATTTGCTACATTGTTATACCAATTGCGGTGATAACGATTCTTTTTATTCAAATGCACAGAGCAGCATTCTGGGACAAGCCCCTATATTTGGAAGATGTATACAGGGGCGAGCTTTGTCGCAGGGGTGACATAATAATCCGAATTACATTTGGTGGTCGATATCATTCTGGATCTTCAGCAAACTTATTCCTGTTATTGCAGTCTTCTCGAGGAAAAAGGGAGATAATTGTTCACCAAGATCCGTTAAAATCGGCTTTTAATCGCAATTGCACCATTTATTTGCGACTTGAAAGAGACTTTGTCCAGTTACCAGTGCGTCTTGTTCTCGGTCATGATAATACTGGAACTCATCCACATTATTTTTGTCGCAGTATAGTTTTAACTGACATATTAACGGAAAAAACGCAACACTTTCGTATTAATCGGTGGGTGCGAACATCGCCTGTGGCAGGAAGTAAACTGCATTTGGAGTCAACTATGGTTTTAGGTTTCGCAACAACCACTCCAAAGAAAATTTATCGATGGCCATCGCGATTCTCACTTGCTTTTGAGTTATGCATGGGAAAATGGTTTTTATTTCAATCTATAATAGGTCCATGGCGTTTCGGAATTAATCGCAATTCTCTAAGCAGATGGGAACGTAGTTGCATATATATGGGTAAAAATTTCGTAGCAATATGCATAGTTATCGTTTTCTTTGGACGTGCCGAACCAATATTATGCGACCCCAGTCCAAAACGCTATAATGATTTTAATATTGTGGTCTGGCTTTGTTTAATATGTTTAATTGCAAGCTGTATTACTGAAATTCTTATGACTTTGTTTCTCAGAGCGCTATCAAAATATAATTAAGAAAGACTTTATGACTTTGTTTCTCAGAGCGCTATCAAAATATAATTAAGAAAGATCTCTAATATCTGATATTATTGTAGTTCCCCTCTTCTATACGTGTTCACAAGGTTAAAGAATATATATATTATATATATATATTATTAGATTTGTGCACTGTCCGTAAGAATATTAAATAATTCGCCATTATTGGCAAAGGTTGGAAAATCGTGCAAAACTTGGAAGCTTACGCCAAAATTAAAAAATTATTTCAATAATTCGTCGCTTCATTTCTACTTACACATGCACACACACATACACACAAACGCTCGCACGTATAAACAGGCATGGGCTGCCATGTGGGCTTATTTTGGGAACTTAATAGTTTAATAACTTTTTTTGTAGCCGGACAATCTTGATAAAACTTTTACACCGTGATTATAACATTAAAATGCGTGTATGTGCCAACGCACAAGTCTCTAGTACTTTAAAACTTCAAACTTGTGGAGAAGGGGGTGTTTTGAGGGGTGGGGGGTAAAATATGACAAAAACCGAAATTCTTAAAAATACATTTTAAATTTGGAGACTCTAGCTTTAAAGATGTAGGCTCAGCTCGTCGCCCTGATCAAGAATATATATACTTCTGCCACGCCTCCTTCTGCCTGTTACATACTTTTAACTTTCAGAGTATAACAAGTAAGAAAGCTCTAGTCGAGACTGCTCGACTACGAGATCCCCTGATCCCTTCCAGGAACTAATATTTCAATAATTCGTCGTTCCACTTCTACTTACACATGCACACACACATACACACATACGCACGCAAGTACTTTGGGAACTTAAGTGTTTAATAACTTTTTTTATAGACGGACAATCTTAATAAAACTTTCAGGCCGTGATAATAACATTAAATATGTGCCAACTCACAAGCCTCTAGTATTTGAAATACGCTTTCTGCAAACTTGTAGGGAAGGGGGTGTTTGGGGGGGTGGGGGGTGAAATATGACAAAAACCGAAAATCTTAAAAATACACATGATGCTTGATGCATGATGCTTCTTCAAAGGTGTAGAAGATATTATTTTATAACTGATTTTCGACAAGGTCTTTTTATCGATAACGAAAAAACAGAAGCAGTTGTCGATTTTTAGAAATAAACTTGATCTGCGCGTGCAATATACCGACCTACAGCTTCAAATTTCAAGTCTCTAGCTCTTATATCTTCTGAAATCGACGCATTTATACATACGGACGGACGGACCGACGGACGGACAGACAGACGGATAGGGTTAGATCAACTCAGTTCGTCGCCCTGATCAAGAATATATATACTTTATGGGGTCTGCCACGCAATACATACATTTTAACAAAACCATTTTACCCTGATTTCCCATTTTCAATGGGTTCAGGGTATAACAATATTAGTATGTCACGCCCGCAATAGGCCGTACAAATAATTTTTTGGCTATTGACTGTAACTCAACTGTCTAATTTTAAAGATTCTAGCTTTAATACTTAAGGAGATACAGATAAACTTTTGCAGCTTGCAGTTTTTCGACCAGAATGGACGTAAACATATTTGCCATATCTTTTTGGTCTTGAGCTGTCAATATCAATAATCCTTAAGTGTTGGAAGCTGCCCAGCTTTTTCGGCAATTCTTGCTTTAATCATTTACGAAGGCACAAATAAAAGACAATACTATTTAATTTAGCTTATTATTTATTAATTTATTGCCAAGTCCGTGGTGGCTGTTTATTCAAAGTTAATTATATGCGAAAACGATAAGAGTTACAAGTACATATGTATGTGTGTTATTTATGTGCAGTAGAGCGAACAAGTATAACAAAGAAAAGATGAACTGAAGAGAACTAAATCTAAAAGAAATTATTAGCTGCGCCGAACAATAATGATTTGTATAAATCACTATTTAGTCAGATTGCCAATAGTGGGCGTAGATATATTATTATATTCATTCACGAAGTGATATGAATATATTGGTTTTGTGATGAATGCAACTTTTTTTCACGGCTATTGAAGCTAGAGAAACTTGGAACATATACTCGTATATGTCTCCGATTTATAAAATGTAAAAATTTTCCATATACGCCCACTAGGGGCGTGGCAAATCGGAAAATGCATTTTCCTGTATGTTGAAGAGCTAGAGAGCTGAAATTTGGAATGTAGATTCGCGTTGATCACCCAAGATCAAAAAGATATGGCGGATATATCTACGCCCATTGGGGGCGTGGCAAATCGGGTAAAACTGTATCTTCTAGAGTTGTAAAACTGGAATGCTGAAATTTGGTACGTAAGATAATGTTACGATTCTATAAAGACCAAAGAAAAAACTATATATCTTCGCCCATTTGGGGCGTGGCAAATCGGATCTAAATATATAGTGATTTTCCAAATTCTCCTATATTTTGAGCACTATTGATGCTAGCGACTTGAAATTTGGTATGTATACTTGGGTTGACTACCCAAGATCAATAAGCTATGGCGGATATATCTACGCCCACAGGGCGCGTGGCAAACCGCAAAAGCTTATATCTCCTTCAGTTTTAGAGCTAGAAGCTTAAAATTTGGATACTTAAGTTACTGATAATCAACTCTATCGATTAAAAATAATTGTTACGCCTCTTTGGGGGCCTGGCATATAAAAAAAAAAACCCTGTAATTTTCACATTTTTTGAGTCTAAGCGTCCAAATTTTACAGTTACGTAGCCTTCAGCTCATTCTAACTGGCCAAAAATTATGGGTCTACGACCACTAAGGGCGTGCCAAATCGACATTTGCAGCGACCAAATGCAAAATTCATATGCGTGTGTCACACACATACATATATATATATATATATGTATATATATATATATATATATATATATATGTATATATATATATATATATATATGTATATATATATATATATATATATATGTATATATATAAGCTTAATAGGCATTGATAAAACAAAACGAAACATTTTTAAGAAATTTAACAAAATATAAAATATATTATAGCAATATAAATTTTCGATTTTAAAAAATTTTCCGCGAGCTCGAACTTGCACCACAATCAAACAGCATGTTTGTAAAAAACATAAAAGAATAATAATCGCTTAACGTCGGCGGGATTCGAATATGCTAGAAGACCCGCTTTTATATGTATGTATATACATACATACATATGCATATGACTGTATGCATAGAATAAACGATCAGTGTGTGCATACGTATAGGAAAACAAGTAAGATGGCTCTAGTCGAGACTGCTCGACTAGGAGATACCCTGAACCCTGCAAAGTACTGATATTCCAATCATTCTACACCCATACGCATGCATCCATACGAACGCATAAGCACGCGCTCTGCTAAGTGCGCAGTTACCAGTTACAGCGCTTGGGCTGCCGTGTTGTATGAGAACTTATTTGTTGAATAATTCTTTTTGTATTGGGACTATCTTCATTAAACTTTCAGAACATGATAATAACATTCAAATGTATGTATATGAAAAAGCACAAGTATCTAGTACTTGATATACGTTTTTTTCAAATTTGGGGACGAAGGGGGCGTGGTATCCAAAATCTGCAAATGACAAAATCTTTGTATTTATCACATAAATCTACACAGTAAATCTGAAATCTCTAGGTCTAGCAGTATTCAAATTAGGTTTAAAAACAAAGTCAGATTTTCGATAATTATCGATAAAAAATAAATGGAATGAGTTATCGAAAAAATATGATAAACTCGTACCGCGTATGGTATTCACGAGTATACATGTAAAATTTCAAGTCTCTAGCTTGTAGTTTAGGAGATCTCTGCGTTCATACGGACGGACAGACGGTCGGACGGATAGACGGACATGGCTAGATCAACTCAGCTCGTCATCCTGATCAAGAATATATATACTTGTGGGGTCTGCCACGCCTCCTTCTTCCTGTTACATACATTTTCACAAAAACATTATACCCTGTCAGTGATGTAATTTTTCTGTGAACCAAAACAGCTAGATTGACGAAAAAGAAAGGCTGAAAAAGGCTGAATACCCAAGGAAAAAAGTTGAAAAAAAGGCTGTTTGTTATAAATTAATGTTGTTTTTTTTTTTTTTTTCAATAAAGACATATTCATATTCATATGAACAAAACTAATTATATTTTTAACCTTAATTATGTATTATATTAAATTGTATTTTAGTTGCTTAGAATATTTAAAACAAAACAAATTATAGAATATTTAAAATATCGGTTATGTCAGGCTCATCGCTCGGATAATAGTCCCGCTGTGCTATAGTAGATAGACAGCTGGGTGGTAATATATAGTCGAAACAGCACTTGTTTTGTCGGCGCAGTCCATACCTAAAATTTCAGATAAGTGCTTTTTCGTAGTACCATGTGCACGCGCTTTGCAGTTATGTTGCACTTACAATAACTGCAATACGCCCGTGTTAAATCAGTGGGATCCTTCCTTAGCCACTCCTTAAATTCGTTGCTCTGCAGCCACACATATCGCACTTTTTGCTTATAAAATTCTTTCGGCATCTTGCGTGTGTAATTTGAATTCTTTCTTTGGCGAACGAATTTCACAATGTTAGGCATGGAAACGCGCCAATTTAAGAGGTGGGAATTTTTGAGCAGAGTTATTCGATAGATGTAAATATCGATACTTTAACAGTAGAATAACATTTCAACCGTCAAACGCGTTAAAAAATGCTCAAAAAATTGAGAAAAAGTAAAAATAAAAATTTAAAAACTGAATATGTTAAAAAGGCTAGAATTCCGGCTGCCCGCTGTTTTCAAATTTATCCCGCAATTGCATTTCCAAAACAGTCAGATTTGACGGGAAAAAAGCTGAAATGACATCACTGCTGGTTGACTGGTCTCTTCGGCGAAGATATTCGCCGGTGAAAAAGTTTGTTCTGCTTGTCTCGTCTATATGTTGTATGGTTAGTGCTAAGAATTATAGTATCGATAGTTTGAGCCGTCGATGGCAAACTATCGAGTAGAGCCACTATCGATGGTTTTGCAGCCCAACGCTTGCGGCGCACTGAATTTTTCGTGTAATATTTTCACTGCCCGACCCTAAAAAGACAGAAATACGAAGTTGAAGTGGACGCCCGGCACATTTTTTTTACATGGAAAAAAATTCGTGTGCTCGGATCAATCGTTCGTCGAATGTGTTGCTTGACAACAACAAAATGTATCGGAGTCTTGCAAGTGTGTCCCCACTTCATATATTTAATTCTAGGGATTAATCGAATAGTGTTACTCGCTCAATGAAGAAATTTCCAGCAAGAACAATAACTAATAATAAAAATCAAGAGTTCTTTAGTCGAGATTGCTCGATTACTAGATTCTTTTTTATTCTGCATACCATGCTCTCTTCGCCCCAAATATGAAAAAAAACCTATTTCAAATATTAGAAATTTGTGCATTAGCAAAATTAATGTTGATTAATTTTCAAACAAGAATGAAAGGGCGCGCAATAATTTCAACAATTTCAATGACGTCTCTCTGTCAAGTTAACAGACCGTCTATATTCTAGTATTACTCAATAGTGGATTAGTGATTTAGCGTAATTTATGTTGTATACCTCTTTAATAAAATATACTAAATGCAAAAAAAAACAAAAAAACAAATAGTATCGGTTTAGCTTAAAGTTGATTTTAGTTCACCCCGTAGGCAGACAATATTCACATTTTACATTTATTTTCTGCGCTATCCAAAAACTATTTATTTTGTCTAACTCATTGTTTGGTCACACTGTTTTTACAACAATAAAAGAAAAGAAAATGCGTAGAGGAGTTGGCTCTCCACCTGTTAACTCAGCTTCGTACTCAAATTTGGTAATAACTCAAATATATTAAAAGTGTTTATACTGAATATTTTGCATCTACACAACCATTCGTAATCATGCATACTTAAGACATAAAGCGCACACAATGTCGAAACCATACAAAGTTGGTACTATAATGAAGCCTAACTTGTAATTAGAGAATGGTATGTATTGTTTTTCACTGCAGGTGGGATTCATTTTCATATTCAATCTTATTGTCGGAACTGGAGCGCTAACTCTACCAGGAGTATTAGCCAAAGCAGGATGGTGTCTAGGTCTGGTTGTGATAATACTATTAGCTCTTGTAAGCTATATCACTGTAACATTTGTAATCGAAGCTATGGCTGGTGCGAATGCGATAAAAAACTGGCAGAGTCTTCAGGCTTTACGTTACAAGCGCAACTCAAATGGAGAAGATAATGAATTATTCTCGAATACAGAAAGCGAAACAGTTCCCCTGACAGTTCGGAATATGGAATTTCATTACTATCAACTGACGCAAAAGTTTGAATTAGGTGAAATGGCAGCAATATTTTTTAATGATTGCGGCCGTATATTATTTTACCTATGCTTTATAATTTATCTGTATGGAGACTTGAGCATATATTCCTCAGCGGTAGCCAGAAGTTTGCGTGACGTACTGTGGTAAGCATTTTTAAATACAACCACAAATTTGTTCTTTAGTTTCTACAAAACTTCTTATTTGCTCGGATTTAATACTTTCTGACGTCTATCAACTGAAATATGCCAGCTCCCAATCAGCGCGTTATGAGTAGTAAGCAAAAATAATCGATTCTTCTTAAAGTCCCTTCCATGCACGACTATTCTCTCCGCTGTCCACTCATACAAAATGAATCGAAAGTTCTCAAAAATCTCTGATTTGGAGGTCGCATATTATTGTTGATAAAGGCCGAAATGCTAGTAAATGCATTATGTAAGAGTTTACGCACAAATTTTGTCCCATCTATGTGTTTTGTGGTTAATGAAAAATACTCATTGCATCTTAGACTATTATTATAATCAATAACAATTTATTCTGACATTGAATTAATTTTTTTTTAGTGAACATGATCATGCAAACAATTCGGATATCTCGATTTCCGTAATAAGCTCAATGCGTTTGCTTGGCGATTTGAAAGATAATGAGAACCGTGCATGCTGGACGCAGCATAATATATCACGTCTAATCATGTACAGGATCATATTGATTGCATTTACAATGATTTTTGGACCACTTGTTGTATTTAGCTTGCAGAAAACAAAGTACTTGCAAATGCTTACTGCTTTTTTTCGATGGTTGGGTAAGATGTACATCACAAATTGGTTATCTCTTATAATTTAATATTTTTGTTTTTTTCCATATCAGCGTTTATTTTAATGATATGCATCGCCCTCAAAATGCTCGCTACTGATGGGGCAAGGGGACATCCAATAGCCGTAAATTTTTACGGCATCCCATCGTTGTTTGGCGCATGTGTCTACTCGTTCATGTGTCACCATTCGTTGCCCAGTTTATTGGCTCCTATTAAAAATAAGTCAATGGTTGCTAAAATTCTTTCATACGATTACATCTTCATTTGTTCGTTTTACATAGTACTCGCGATTACAGGAATTTTTGCATTTGAGTACGTTGAAGATCTGTATACATTGAATTTTTTACCTTCTCACGTTACAACTGATAGTTTATTTTCAACTTTTTTGATCGGTATCGATTATTTCTTGTCTTTGTTTCCGGTATTTACGTTATCCACTAGTTATCCAGTAATCGCAATTACACTTAAAAACAATCTTCAAATTTTGTTTCTCGACATGTCACGATATAATTCGTATAGCATACTTATTCGTGGAATTTTCCCCCTCTCAGCTATTCTTATACCATTTTGTATTACATATTTCACTGAAAACCTATCTATCCTAGTGGCATTTACAGGGAGCTATGCCGGAGTGGGTATACAATATGTTATACCTGTTTGCTTGGTTTATTTTTCTCGGGTAACATGTTCCGAACTTCTGGGAAGTGGGATTATAAATCAATTTCAAAGTCCATTTCAATCAAATATATGGCTAGTACTGGTGTTAGCTTGGTCAGTATTATCAGTATTTTTAGTATCCATTAAGTTGTTCAGCTAATAATATACCTACAAACACAATATATAAGTATAAGTTTTAGTATTAACAAATATCGGCTGTGGAATTTGCTTTTTAATAAAAACAAGATCTACTACTAAAAGTTTTATATCGCCAGTCAATAGAAATCATATTGAAACTATTAAAAATTTGTATTTGTTATGTAAGCCTTAATAATTTTTAAATTTACAAAACCTATAATGATAATAAGTATACTGCTTAGTATAAAATAAATATTCTTAACTGAAAACAAAAAAAAATTATTATACAGGTAGGAAAGTTCGAGTCAGGGGTGCACACCTGGACTAGCAAATTTGAATCTAAAGTATCAACTGATAATTTAACACAGTTCATCGTGACTCAGGACTTCAATCCTTATAACACGTTTGAATGTATGTGTACATGTATGAAAAAACTGTGTACCGACATGTTGCCAAAAATGTCTGATAACGCCTATGAGCCTGATGAACTGATTTTAATTAAATCAGCCTATGATCAACATATTCTATTGACATATTTGTCCGGTTTGTACAAATGCAAAAACACATTGGCTTTATTTTCAACTAAAGTTGAATTCAAACAATTTTGTGAAATTTTGGGGAAATATAGCCTTAATTATTATTGTCTATTAACATTTGCCTTTAGGATAGCTTTGGTATATCGAACGGTGTCTGGAGTACTGATAGCAACAGTTATATCCTATTTATACCCTGAACTCATGGTAAAAGGGAAATCAGGGTATGTTTTTGTGGCAGACCCCATAAAGTAAATATACATTATTAATCAGGAGCTTCAGAATTACTGTGTATATCCATGTGACGAGTACAAAGATTCTGTAATTTTGGATACCACGCACACTTCGCCCCAAAATTTGCTTCTGCTAAAACCTTTCCTGCGGTGTTTTGCTCTTAATTTTTCTTGTTGTCTGAATTTTATTCGAGATGACGCTAAGATTATAGGTGCTAATATAACTCATCTATTATTTTTAATGACAATATAGTCCTATAATTATGTTGACTTCTGATATGTGCGGCTTACAACGTGCAACACGACCATGAAACACAGAATTCTTCCAGACGCGACGAACGGTATCATTGGAGAGAGTTTTAATGAATCGTTCTTCAACTTCAAAGCGCCCTTAGAGAACGGTTTTTTCTGGACCTGGAGGGACCAGTTGGACGATAAGATTTTTTTTCTCGACCTGTCTACAACAGTGGTTGTTCAGATTATGGCTTTGACATTCTAGCATCCATGGCATGGTAAAAGAATAAAGGAGAGTAAAAAAATGTGAACAAAATCTAACGGTTGCGAATTGCTTCATTGTACGCAGCAGAATTGAAGTGTTCGCAGACTTATATACCCCTTTTTATACCCTGAACCCATTGAAATCAGGGTATAATGTTTTTGTGAAAAGAAGGAGGCATGGCAGACCCCATAAAGTATATATATTCTTGATCAGGATGACGAGCTGAGTTCATCTAGCCATGTCCGTCTGTCCGTCCGTCCGTCTGTCCGTCCGTATTAACGCAGAGATCTCCTAAACTACAAATGCTAGATACTTGAAATTTTACATGTATATTCGTGTATACCATACGCAGTACGAGTTTATCATATTTTTTCGATAGCTCATTCCATTTCTTTTTATCGATAATTATCGAAAATCTGACTTTTTTTTAAGCCTAATTTGAATACTGATAGACCTAGAGCTTTCAGTGTAGACTTACTTTACTGTGTAGACTTATGTGATAAAGACAAAGATTTTGTCATTTACAGATTTTGGATACCACGCCCCCTTCGCCCCAAATTTGAAAAAAAACGTATATCAAGTACTAGAAACTTGTGCTTTGGAATATACACACATTTTAATGTTATTATCACGTTCTGAGAGTTTGATGAAGATAGTCCAATAATAATAATAAAAGATAGTAATAGGTAATAATATTTCATAATATTTGTAGCTCACACGCCAGCCCAAGCGCAGTCGCTGGTAACTGCGTAGTTAGCAGAGCGCGTATATATGCGTGCGTGTGGATGCATGCGCATGTATGTGTGCATGTGTTTTTGTTAAAAAATGTTTTTTATGTGTGCATAAAAGAAGCGTAGAATAATTGGGGCATCAGCTCCTTGCAGGGTTTGCGGGATCTCCTAGTCTAGCAATCTAGACTAGACTAAAGCACTCTTACTTGTTAATAAGCTTTTTTATTTTATTTATATTAAGAATAAGAATCATTCCCATTAGAGTCTTGTAGCTAATGCTAGAGACTACTGAACACAAAAAAAAAAAAAATTTTTTGTCGTGATGTACGCAGAGTTATGTTGTGTTTGTAAGTAGGCAGATTTCATATTATATTTGGGTTAGAGAATAAAAAAATCTATATAATTATTATATATAATTTCTTAGCTGAACCATAAAATGTGTGTATATGCCAAAGCACAAGTTTTTTTTTTTCAACTTTGGGGCGAAGGGGTATCCAAAGTCTGTAAAATACAAAATCTTTGTATTTATCACATAAATCGAAACAGTAAATCTGAAGTCTCTAGGTCTAACAGTATTTAAATTAGGCTTCGGAAGCATTAGTTGCACATTGGTAAGGATATTAAATTGTAAATAAGTTTTATAGTAGAAACTACAAAAAAATATTTTACCATTTTATCTATGAAAATGGAAAAGCAACCTTCGCGTCGCGAGATGCAGTAGACGTATCTGTATCTTTATCTCTGTGTTTGTGTCACGTTGTACATGACAAACAAGCATTCAGTTTATTCATATTCGATCCACGCGTCTTAACCGAGTCAGTTGTGAAGAACAGTCTTATTACGTACATACATTACATTGTACCTCGTCTCGTATCAAATACTACAAAATATCAGATTAAAAAAAAACAGTAGGCAATATTTCTTAAATTGGTTTTATTATTTAATATATTGAGACATGCGTGTAATGAAGTTAAATATAATTAGTGTTCTATTTTTTCTTACCTTGGATAAAGTATTAGCTGACGGTAAGTCATTGTTTTGTATGTGCAAAAGAGTTAGGCACATTAAATAAATTTTTCTCTCATTCCAAAGGAATTACTAAAAAGAAATATTGAATTGATTTTTTATTTTCAAAGATAAATTGTAGTTTATTATTTGAACTTCTATGCGTCAATTTCTTTTATATTCAAATAAATAGGTTTATTTTTTCAAATAGGTTTTTTTTCACATGTCTGTAAGACATACATATACATACATGTATGTATATAAAGAGCATACGAATTAAGATTCTTGATATCTCGCTTGTGTTTGTCTGTGAGCTAGATAAGAAGTAAGATAGATAATTTATTCCAATGCTTACTTATATAATGTACGCGTATATCAATTGTAAAAGTGAAGAAAATTAATGAGCAGCGAAAAGATGAGAAGAATTGCGGAGAACACATAAGAGAAAACAAACTAAATGGAAAGCAAGAAAGAATGATAATAGTAGAAATAAAGATGTAAACAAAAAACAAGTAAGAATACTCATTCACAGTCCCAACTTTGCAATACATATCTAATTGATTTTGGGATGTCGACCCGAGTATATTTGAAATTTCAAGTATTTAGCGCTAATAGTACTTAACATATGTATGTATATGCAGTTGGGCCAAAATAACCAAAGAACTATTCTCGTTTATATCTCGTACATCTTTAGAGCTAAACTCTCTAAATTTTGCATATGGATGCATGAGTATTTTGTATAATTTTGTTTTTATACCCTGATCCATTGAAAATGGGAAATCAGGGTATAATGGTTTTGTTAAAAGTATGTAACAGGCAGAAGGAGGCGTGGCAGACCTCATAAAGTATATATATTCTTGATCAGGGCGACGAGCTGAGTCGATTTAGCCCTGTCCGTCTGTCTGTTTGTCTGTCCGTCTGTCCGTATGTATGAACGCGTCGATCTCAGAAGATATAAGAGCTAGAGACTTGAAATTTTTTCATAGGTCTGTATATATAGCGCGCATATCAAGTTTGTTTTAAAAAATCGATAACTGCTCCCGTTATTTTGTTATCAATTAAAAACCTTATCAAAAACCAGTTAAAATATTATATTTCCTACATCTTTAGAGCTAGAGTCTCCAAATTTGAAATGTAGATTTATATGTATTTTTAAGAGTTTCGGTTTTTGTCATATTTCACCCCCACCCTTCAAAACACCCCCTTCCCTAGAAGAACCTGCAAAAATTATTTTAAATACTAGACATTTGTGCGTTGGCACATACACACATTATAATGATATTATTACGGTCTAAAAGTTGTATCAAGATTGTTCGTCTACAAAAAATGTTATTAAACAAATAAGTTAACATAGTAAGCCCACACTGCAGCCCATGCCTGTTTATACGTGCGTGCGTATGTTTGTATGTGTGTGTGCATGTGTAAGTAGAAATGAAGCGACGAATTATTGAAATATTAGTTCCTGGAAGGGTTCAGGGGATCTCGTAGTCGAGCAGTCTCGACTAGAGCTTTCTTACTTGTTTGTTATATTTTGTTACCGGCTCGAAAATTTACCGAACTCTCCTTTTAATGTCAGTTGCAAATTTAGCTACATTCAGTGCGGAACTAAATTATTGGCACAGCAAGCTTTTTAAACTTTATAGCGATTTTTTAAGTCTTCTTTAGAGTATTCATTAAATTATAAACAAAAAAATTGCAAAAAACTTCAACGTACTTTTTAAAAAAATTAAAAAACCAAAAAAAAAAAAAACTCAATTTTGCTGAACAAAATTATTGGCACACTTAGTATGTTGTTAATTTTTTTAACAATTTGACCGATTGTGCAACATCGTTTTGGCAATTTCACTATCTATTATGTTCCGTTATTTAAAACTTCGCAAATTTGAATTCTAATATAAAACTTTTTTACCAACTGAGCATATTTCTTGACTTTTCTTAATACTGGCACCTAAGCTGAACGAAACATCGGTAGCTCAAAGGAAAATTATCCTGCATTTGCACGATCAAGGCAAATCTTATGCAGAAATTGGTGAGATAATAGAAAGAAGCCATTTTACTATTCGAAGCATCGTGCAGCGCTTCAAGGGGGCTAGCAACCTGCAAAGTTCAAAACATACAGGTCGCCCAAAGTTGTTGGACAGCCATGAATACAGGAAAATCGTTCGAAAGGTGCAAGTGAACTACAAAATAACATCCACACAGAGTGCTGCTGAGGTGAAAACAGAAATGGGGAAGGATGTGAACCCGATTATGTCAAGTCTTGCTCTCTGATGAGAGTAAGTTCAACATATTTCGATCGGACGGGCGCCAAACTGCTTGGAGAAAGCCAAATACAGAATTTGATAAAAACAATATTACGCCAACAGTTAAGCATGGTGGTGGTGGGGTGATGGTCTGGGGTTGCATGTCTGCTGCAGATGTCGGCGAGTTGGTATTTGTAGACGGAATAATGGACAAGCATTTGTATCTAAATATTTTGAAAGATAACCCTAAAAAAAGTGCCGAAAAGCTACATTTACCAAGCTCGTTCACATTTCAGCATGACAACGACCCCAAGCATTCTGCCATATCGTCAAAATGTGGCTGGCATACAATACCGCCCATGTGCAACCGCACCCACCACAATCTCCAGACCTAAATCCAATTGAACACTTTTGGGGAGAATTGGATAGGCGCATCTCCAAACGGGCAATAACAAACAATACAAAAACACATACACAAATGTGTGTATATGCCAAAGCACAAGTCTCTAGTACTTGATATACGTTTTTTTCAAATTTGGGGCGAAGGGGGCGCGGCATCCAAAATCTGTAAATTAAAAAATCTTTGTATTCATCACATAAGTCTACACAGTAAATCTGAAATCTCTAGGTCTAACAGTATTCAAACTAGGCTCTAAAAACAAAGTCCGATTTTCGATTGTTATCGCTAAAAAAGAAATGGGATGAGTTATCGAAAAAATATGATAAACTCGTACCGCGTATGGTATTCACGAGTATACATGTACTATTTCAAACCTCTAGCATTTGTAGTTTAGGAGATCTCTGCGTTCCTACGGACGGACAGACGGACGGACGGACGGACAGACGGACAGACGGACATGGTTAGATCAACTCAGCTCGTCATCCTGATCAAGATTATATATACTTAATGGGGTCTGCCACGCCTCCTTCTTCCTGTTACATACATTTTCACAAAAACATTATACCCTGATTTCCCATTTTCAATGGGTTCAGGGTATAAAAAGTCGCTATAATGTTTAAAAAGCGTGCTGTGCCAATAATTTAGTTTGTCACTGTATGTATGTGAATGAGCTGGCGATTCTTATGAAATGACAAAAATTTAATAGTACTGTAGATCATATTCTAAGTCATTAAATTCCGTTCAAGCTGAATTTAATAAAAACAAGTAAGAAAGCTCTAGTCGAGACTGCTCGACTGCGAGATCCCCTGAACCCTCTTCCAGGAACTAATATTTCAATATTTCGGAGTTCCACTTATAAACGGCACGTATAAACAGGCATGGGCTGCCATGTGGGCTTACTGTGGGAACTTCATTGTTTAATAACTTTTTTTGTTGTCGGACAATCTTGATAAAACTTTCAGACCGTGAATTGAAATGTGTGTATGTGCCAACGCACAAGTTTCTAGTATTAGAGATTCTAGCTTTAAAGATGTAGGAAATATAATTTTTTAACTGGTTTTCGATAAGGATTTTAATCGATAACAAATAACGGGAGCAGTTATCGATTTTTGAAGAAAAACTTGATATGCGCGCTCTATATACGCACCTTTCAAGTCTCTAGCTCTTATATCTTCTGAGATCCACGCGTTCATACATACGGACAGACGGACAGGGTTAAATCGATTCAGCTCGTCGCCCTGATCAAGAATATATATACTTTATGGGGTCTGCCACGCCTTTCTGTCTTTCTGCCTGGTACATACTTTTAACAAAACCATTATACCCTGATTTCCCATTTTCAATGGGTTCAGGGTATACAAATATTTGGGAAATTAGCAAACGCACCTGCAAGCGCAAGCTAGCAGCGGAGCAGAGCGTTTTTCTTATACGTATGCACACATTGATCGTTTATTCCATGCATACAGTCATATGCATATGAATGTACATACATAGAAAAGCGTGTCTTCTAGCATATTATAAGAATTGATTCATGAAATTTCCAGCCGTTACTTTAGCTTACTTTTGTAAGATGACGCTCTCGAAGTTCAGTTATTTCGTTTTAGCTACCGTCTGATCGTATATTGCAGTGGCGTCGATGGTAAATGCTATGCAAGTTGCGCGGGCTCTAATCTCGCTGATGTCAAGTTTTTTAAATGTCTTTTTATAAATTAGTTATTTTATTGGGAAAATGATAGCTTGAATGAAAAACACAACATTTTTGTTCTTAATCAAAAATTTCTATAAGTTTTTAAAAGTTAAATTTTATTTTTGCTAAAATAACCCACAAATACTTATACACACATACATACATATATATGTATACGTCTGCACACATAATTTCTGCATGCCGGCGTTTTTTACGCGTGTACAAATGCGTATGTATGAATGTATATTCAAATGCGTATTCCAGCAATTCTAAGAATCTTAATTGCGATTGAATTGTCTTTGAATTGTTCCGCCTCTACTTTCGTTTTTTGTTACTATATAGTGCTGTAGCAGTGAAGTTTTGTGTTAGTTATTTTGTGTGCTATACTATATGGTGCTGTAGTAGTGAAGTTTTGTGTTAGTTATTTTGTGTGCTATACTATATGGTTCTGTAGCAGTGAAGTTTTGTGTTAGTTATTTTGTGTGCACTGTGAGGAGAGACGGTACACGTCATGTTAGAATTGCGCGGATCGAATGCCGCCGTTGTCATGTGTTTCCTATTCTATTGTTTTTCTGAAAAACAGGCTATTTGATTGTAACGTAACTTCAAGCCCCGCGGTCAATTTAAAAAAAATTAAAAATTTCAATTATTATAAATTTTACATTTTTTAAATTTCTTAAAAATGTTTCCTTTCGTCTTATCAATGCCTATTAAGCTTATTTTTCTGCCTACTAGGGGCGTGACAAATTGGATGCATTTTCCAGTATGCCAGAAATCATATAAGTTGAAGAACTAGAGAGTTGAAATTTTGAATATATAGTATAGCCCACGCGCAGTCGCTGCTAGCTGTCCAGTTAGCAGAGCGCGTGTTTATGCGCTTGTGTGGATGCCTGCATATGTGTATGTGAATGAGTTTACTACTTTAGGCAAATGCTTACATTTGAATGGTATTATCAAAGTCTGAAAGTTTTATGGAGATGGGTCCCATAGTCCCATAGTAAGCCCACACGGCAGCCCATGGCTGCTTATACGGGCGTGCGTATGTGTGTGTGCATGTTTTATTTCTTGTATAAGCAGAAAGAAGCGAAGAATTATTGTATATCAGTTCCTCGAATTGTTCAGGAGATCTTGTGGTCGAGCAGTCTCGACTAGAACTTATTTACTTAAATCTACATTATTGTGTATTTTATAAAATTTAGATTTTTGTGGGATACCGGTCCAAATCCACCCCCTTTCCTTCAAGTTTATAAAAAACGTAAATATTTCAAATACTTGTGATTTGGAAAATACATACATTCGAATGTTATTATCTTATTAATTTAGGTTAAACAGACAAGCAGAGTAAAGTTATTGAATTATCCTCGAAGGGTTTAGTCCCGTAGTCGAGCTGTCTCGACTAGAGATTTTTTACTTGTTTAAATTAAATTTAGGTTTAGCTAGTTAATATAGCCTATATGTGAAAGAGCTTCCGATTTTGATAAATTGACAAATACTGAAAGGAATGTTTAGATATTATTATGAAAATTTCATTAAAATCCTTTCATAAACTCAAAATTTATTGAATGTTTTGCCAAATGGCAAAGCCATGTGTCAATCAGAATAGAGCTGTGTTTAAATTGTCTGCTGATACTTAAGTCCAGATGTGCGATATAACGTCATTGCCGCTTCATAAAGCGGCGGTGTTAGTAGAGGCGGTGAACTTCGCCATGAAATCCCTGTTTCACTGTATAGCACGAACAAGTGAGTTTTAAGGAGGTTAAGTTTAATTATAAAAATATATTTACAAAAAAAGTTGAATGAATACATTGACTTTGGTTTGTAAGACCATAAGACTATATTATTGATTTTTGTTCTTCTGAGCCTAGGTTTTTAAACCCAGACTCATACATAGTTTCAACCCTTAAATCTAGTGTACATAGTGCTGAGTTTGTAAGGTTCAGCATTGGTCTATTGCTTATTCTTAACCTATCGCTGAGTTACATGTTCTTATCGCTGAGGTTGTAAGGCTCAGTGTTCATCTGGTTATTTATAGAGTCGATATAAGTGGCCCTTATCTATTTTTGCCACACCATTTGCTAGTCGTAGAGTGCGTAGAAGGCATATACGATCTTTGCATAAGTGTATGTTCATTCCTGAGTAAATGTTTTTCAGCCAACAATTTTCCATAAACATAGATCAAATTGCAGCCGAAGCGGAGTTCCTACGTCAACTGAGCAGTAAGCTGAGCTCGTGCTTGTTTTCTTACGTGTGTTTACATGTGTATGTGTGTGTGCATGTGTTGTTTCTTGGAATATCTTAAGTGTCGTTGTTGGGATATTGATTTTGTGCAAAGTCCGTCCCGCTGTTGAAGTTTAAATTTGCAATAGATTTCTTGATATATATGTATATTTTAGCCTTATACCCTAACTTCCTAAGCCTAACATTTTAAACGTGTTCAGGGTGTAAATAGTGGAAAATATCATAGAGGAGAGAAGTGATAAGAGTGAGCAAAAGAACAGAATACAAATTATTAAACCGATGACAATTGACCACATTTGGTTTCATCTCATTTTGAAGATCAAATAGCTGACTACATTCGAAAATGTTGTATAAGTGGCTTGCGTAATGCTCGTACCACAAATGGATGCGATAAAATGGACTCAACTGTGGCAAATATATCTAAGCTTTGGCTTGGGTTGTGCTCCTCAACATTTGGCGTTTGCTGTTCAAGAGAATTGGACCGTCAGAACTGTGAGCTCGGTCGTCTAGCTGCATTGGGAGGTGCTTCGTGCAATAAGGGCTATAATTTGACGTCAACCTCATATACAAATTGCTGCCGAGCTTGTCAAGGTATACATGAATAGATTATAAAGGTTCACATATATCTCTAAAACGCACTTTTTATTTTTTATGGGCTTTTCAGTTGGCTTAGCTGTTAAGGCTAGCCAACAAAAGTGTAGAGATCCATTGTTTTCATTTCTATTGAATATCGATTCATATCGGTTGTGCTGCTCTGATGACGGCTTCTTAAATTCTGAGTTAGAGTTGGAGTCGGAGTCGGAGTTTGAAAAAAAGAATAAACTAGAATTTAATGTTGATCATGTTGAACCAGAAGAGGAAATTGTCGAAAGCCACGAAGATGTTGATGGTACAATAGTCCTATCCGGTGATGGTAAGAATCTTTGAAATAAAAAAAGTTGCGATAATAATAATTAAATAGTATTCACATAAACCTCTAACAGATGATATTTGTGGAAAAATATCTAATCTTTGTGAACAAATATGTATAAATACATATGATGCGTACAAGTGCAGCTGTCATCCCGGATATAAGCTGAACGACAATAATGTTACCTGTTATGAGGACAAAAACAACATTTGTCCCAGCGGCTACATTTTAGATGGTAATCAAGAAAAATGTGTGGACATCGATGAGTGTCAAGAGCAACTACATGAGTGCAAAACAACGCAATATTGTCACAATACAATCGGCGGATACCACTGTCTCAACATAAAGGGAAAGAATTGCCCAGCAGGCTATCTTTTCAATGTGAAGTCAGATGAATGCGAAGGTATGTAATTAGCTGTAAGTAATTTAGTAATTGGAAAATACAAATCTAGCTTTAGCTACGTTGAAATGGGGACAGCTCAAGTTAAATAAACAAATAAAACAGCTATAGTCAGGAGTGCTTGACTAGCAGATACCTTGAGTTCCGTGATGGGTAGCAGTTCCTAGATTTTAAGCGCACTTGTATTCATATATCGTACACGCAAAAAAAGTACATATGCAGAATACTCATTCACGGTCGAAACGCTACCAGTTCCATTTGTCCATTTGCCACGCCCCCAATCAGTATATACATATATATATATATAATTTTTTTTCTTAATAGAGGAGGACAAGAGCTCTAGTCATTAAGTAAACGTATAAGTTTCTAGCAGTAAAACTAAAAAATATACAGTTTTTACCGATTTGCCACATGTAAAGACGTCCAGTCAGCAAAAAAAGTTTTTTATCTTAACTCTATTCAAAAGTGTTGAAATGAAACGAAATAATCAAAAGTTTTGATGAGATATGTTTCATTGGATATTTTTCAACATAAAAGTCTTGTCATTAACTGTTTTCGATAAATAACAAATGAGTAAGAGTCATGCCAAACAAGTAAGAAAGCTCTAGTCGAGACTGCTCGACTACGAGATCCCCTGAACCCTTCCAGGAACTAATATTTCAATAATTCACATACATGGGCTGCAGTGTGGGCTTACTTTGGGCACTTAATTGCTTAATAACTTTATTTGTAGACGGACAATTTTGATAAAATTGTCAGACCGTGATTATAACATTAAAATGTGTATATGTGCCTAAGCACAAGTCTCTAGTATTTGAAATACGCTTTCTGCAAACTTGTAGGAAAGGGGCTGTTTTGGTGGGTGAAAAATGACAAAAACCGAAAATCTTTAAAATACACATGATTTTACATTTTAAATTTCGAGACTCTATCTTTAAAGGTGTAGAAGATATAACTTTATAATTGATTTTCGATAAGGTTTTTTTATCGATATTGCGCGTGCAATATACGGACCTACAGTTTCAAATTTCAAGTCTCTAGCTCCTATATCTTCTGAAATCGACGCGTTCAAACATACGGACAGACGGACAGACAGACAGACAGACAGACGGACAGACGGACAGGGCTAAATCGACTCAGCTCGTCGCCCTGATCAAGAATATATATACTTTATGGGGTCTGTCACGCCTCCTTCTGCCTGTTACATACTTTTAACAAAACCATTATACCCTGATTTCCCATTTTCAATGGGTTCAGGGTATAATTGTGGTAGTACACTAAGATGTTTATTTAATTCTTTGGAATACATCGGGATTACTATTAAAAATTAATTTGTACTATTTACAATTAATAATTTCACCAGGATGCGTCAAATTATTCTCACTCTACAATTCAGTCTATACAAAATTGACAAGCTGCTGAATTGCGAGGCACTCGACAAATATGCGTGTGTGCAGATCGGCCAACTGCAAATATTGTGCTTCACAATTTCTACAGGCAGCATGAGTTTCGCACACAGGCACACAAATGCTTATACATATGCATAGCATGGGACTGTAAGTGTGTGTGTGCATGCTCATCGCGAAAAAATATTCTTTATGCGCATCAACGAATTCATACCCTTCCCAAAAATAGTCATAAAACGTAAACTTTGCATGAGCATGGCAAACGCTTTGAAGAGTTCAGTACAATCTTCACTCAGAAGGGAAGAACTGGGATCTCACAGCTAACAAATTTCAATTTTTGTGAGCTGCTGCTTGTGCCTCCATACGTATACATATGTCGCAGCATGAAAATATGTATGTAATAGGTAATAGTTTGGCCTATTATGAAATAATTATTTCAAATGAAGGGTTTGGAAATTCAAAGAATTACGATTATTGCTGCCGCCGACGAGGCGACGGCGGTGTCGCTGAGTGTAGTCCAACTTACGTTTGCAAAGAAACAGAAGCAGTGACCGATGCGAGAACTAGAATATCAGGCAGTTGAGTTCAGACAGTTGCACTCGCAAGTTGGAATTCGCTTCGATCTTAGTGTGTGTTAAAATGACAGATCGGCCGAAATGACAATCGGCAGAAATTAACGTGATCCGACATATATATATTTATATCTGCTCTCCCAAATATATATGTGTGTGCCTAGAAAAAGAGCGAAGAAAAAATGGATCATAGTGGTGTTTTATTCAAAACAGGACCACCTCGGCCGAACGCTTGAAGCGGAATGATTATGCTTTCGCATATTTTTGTACCCCGATCGTAAAAGTAAAGGGCTCGAGCACCCACGAAGTTGGTTGGGGCTCGAAGTTCAAATTTAAGTGTGCAAAAAACTTTGTGCTAGATGTCCAGTCTATATGTTGTATGCTTAGTGGTTTTACCAAATATACATATTTTCATGTAAGTTTTTGGAAGATAGTCTATTTGTAAGAATAGTTATTAAAGAATTAAGTTCCAAAATTAAGCCCACATTGCAGCTTGTGCATGCTTATGCGTGCGTGCGTATATGTGTGTGTGTGCATGTGCATGTGCTGTTTCTTGTGTAGCAGAATAGAAGAATATTGAAATATCAGTTCCTTGAAGAGGGTTTAGGGGATCTTGTAGTCGAGCAGTCTCGACTAGACCTTTCTTGTTATACCCAATGGTTTTATGAAAATGCATGTCAAATCGAAAGAACTATAACTTCCTATGCTTTGTAGTTTGACTACTGAAATGAGATAGTTAAGTTACATCAGACTCCATCTTAGCCCCTTTACCAGAAAATATTTTTTTTTACCATGAATAAATATGATGCAGTCGGTAGCTTCTGTTATAGCGTGAACAGCGTGACTTGTTTTTTTATTGTCTTTCACGAATGTGAATTTTTATACTCATTCACGAAAGTGAATTAATATACTCATTCGCGATAGTGAATTATTATATTAGTTTTGTGCAATGACAGTCTTGCTGTCCGCCCGTCCGTCTGTCCATATGAATGCAAACTATTTAGCCGTTATTGAAGCAAGAGACTTGAATTTGGAACATATAGTCGCTTATACTCTTGAATTACAAAATGTAATGAAATTTCGGAATGTATACTCGCGTTGACAACCAAAAATCAAAAGATAAGGCGAATATATCTACGCCCATTGGAGGCTGTATATTCTACAATTTTAAAGCCAGAAAGCTGGAAAATGTTGCTTGCGAGTGAATGCTACGATCCTATAAAAGTTGATTAAACTATATACTGTACTTTTTATACCCTGAACCCATTGAAAATGGGAAATCAGGGTATAATGGTTTTGTTAAAAGTATGTAGCAGGCAGAAGGAGGCGTGGCAGACCCCATAAAGTATATATATTCTTGATCAGGGCTACGAGGTGAGTCGATTTAGCTCTGTCCGTCTGTCTGTCCGTCTGTCCGTATGTATGAACGCGTCGATCTCAGACGATGTAAGAGCTAGAGACTTGAAATAGTTTTTCGTAGGTCCGTATAACTGCTATCGTCATTTTGTTATCGATTAAAAACCTTATCGAAAACCAGTTAAAATATTATATTTCCTACATATTTAGAGCTAGAGTCTCCAAATTTGAAATGTAGATTTATATGTATTTTTAAGAGTTTCGGTTTTTGTCATATTTCACCCCCCCACCCCTCAAAACACCTTCTTCCCTACAAGTTGGCAAAAACCGTATTTCAAGTACTAGAGACTTGTGAGTTTGGACATACACACATTTTAATGTTCTAATCACGGAAAGTTTGATCAAGATTGTCTACAAAAAAAGTTATTAAGCAATTAAGTTCCAAAAAGAGAGTTTTTTTACTTGTTTTTTAATTCTAAAATTTGGAAAATATACTTGGATTAGTCATCCAAGATATGGCGGATACATCTACTGCCATTGGGGGCGTGGCAAACCGCAAAGACTTATATCTTCTACAGTATTAGATCTATAAGTTTCTTAATTCAAACAGTTGAGTGGAAACTATCAAAATAAAATTTTCTTCTATCAAAATAAATTTTACGCGGGGCGTAAGTTTCCAAAGTTTACACTTACATTATCTTAGAGGCCCTCTAAGAATTGACAAAATATGACATGTCTATGCCTACTGACGGCGTTACAAATCTTCTTCTGCTATATTTTGAGCACTGAGTCAAAATATAGCAGAAGAAGTCATGTCATTTTTTGTCAATTTTCGGGCTGTTAACCTAAAGTCTATAAGATAAATAAATCGGGAAAAAATTTATTTTTTATAGTTAGAGCTAGAAACAGTAAGACTGCTCTGATCGAGACTGGTCTACTATGAGATCACTTGAACCTTGAAAAGATCTGATATCCCAATCATTCTACACTTCTTTTATGCACACATACAAAAACACATTCACATACACAGATAGCAGCGACTGCGCTTAGGCTGCAGTATGGGCTATACTATGAGAACTTCTTTGTTAAATAAATCCTCTTGTAGCTGAACTATTTTCATCAAACTTTCAGAACGTGATAATATATTTAAAACGCATGTATTTGCAAAGTCTAACAGTACTCAGTAGACTTTAAAAACGAATTCCAATTAATTATTATTGTCGACAAAAAAAAAAAATGGGATGAGTTATCGAAAAAATATGATAAACTTGTAATGCGTATGGTATAGTATTTAAAATACGTTTTTTGAAAATTTGGAGAGATTTTGGGATGGGGGTGGAATATAACTAAAATCGAAATTCTATAAAATACATATGAATCTATATTTATAAGCTGTAAAGATGTAAGAGATATCCTTTTTTAACTGATTTCATATGAGGTTTTTAATCGATTACAAAAAAACGAAGATTTTGTAGCTTATACTTTTTGGATGCCACGCTCACATTGCAAAAAATTTGTAAAAACGTATTTCAAGTACTAAAAACTTGTGCTTTGGCAAATACACATATATCAACATTATTTTTTTGCTCTGAAAATTCGATGAAGACTGTCCGCCTACAAAAGGATTTATTATACAAATAAGTTCTCATAATATAAACTGCATCCCAAGCGGAGTCGTAGCTAACTGCGTGTGGATGCATATATGTATCCATGTGTATGTATGATTGGAATATCTGTTCTTTGAAGGGTTTAGGGGATCTTGTAGTCGAGCAATGCCACCTAGAGCGTTCTTAATATTGGTTCTTTATTTTTCGGCACATCATTTTAATACAATATGACTCTAACAATATTTCGAATAGATGATGATGAGTGCATCCAGTCGCCATGTGAAAAAGGATATAAATGCTCCAATTATCCAGGCGGGTACGATTGTAATCTCATTGACAGTGAATCGTGTGGCACTGGCTTTCTTTTGAAGGATGGCAGCTGCATTGATATTGATGAGTGTGCTCAAAACACGACTAATACTTGCAGAAGAGATATGCACCAGGAATGCAAGAACACTGTGGGCAATTATCACTGCAACTGCCTACCCGGTTATAGTTTGGATGTAACACAAAGCAAATGCGTTGGTGAGTATTTGTCGAGCTTATCCCTCAAAGTGATATACATATGTATGTATATCTGTACACATATGTGTATATGTATGTATTGAAGCATATTTCTATTTAATGACTATCAGACGATATCTGTTTGCGTACATCCTCCAGATATTAATGAGTGCTCAATTAATAATCACAACTGTCTGCCCACTCAAAGATGCGATAACACGATCGGGTCATATATATGCACGGTACTTCAATTTGCTTATTTCCACTTCCTTAAAACTGCCAATTATATCTAACAAAATTTCACAGCGTTGGACATCCTGTGGCACGGGATATACATTGAATGCTGGGACTGGAAATTGTGATGGTAAGCAAAAATATTTACTATAGTAACATGCAAAAGTTCATTTAAAAACGATCCGCTCGTTCTGGTTGTGTATCAGTGAATGTTTCAATTCACTGTTACTCCAAAAATATGCTTTTAGCCTAAGTACATAATGTATATTAAAAAAGTTCTGTCGGTAGAAGCAGCGGCAGAACGGGATTATATAGCATGCCGTATATATGTATGTATATATATTTATATGTACATGCAGAAGGCATATACATTTGAATGCTTAAGCTAAAGCGTGGACGAGAATGTAACAGTTCTTTCGCTGCAGATCCCACGCTGCAGGTCTGACCGATCGTATTACGGCACTTATGTATATTTGTGATTGTATAAACGAAACAACAAAGTGCCGCTATGTTATGAGTATAATACTCTTACTTTAGGTCGGGCATATGTCCACTTGATATATTGTATACACTACCATATTGTGAACATATGCTTTTTTGACATATAACATACTACATTACTAAGAATAAGAACACTCGTTGACATAAGCTTTTTAAAAATCGATCGCTTTTGTCTGGCTATATACGCATTTCCCTCTGCTAACTGCATAGTTTACGCTGTGACTGCACTTGGGCTGCACCTTAGTTGTTGAATAATTCATTAAAAAGACTGACATTGTCGTGTCTTTTCCTTGCCCGAGCCTCAAGCGACCGTGCCGTGTAAATACGAAGTTGAGTGGTCGCGCATCTACAGATTTGCGGCATTGAAAAATTTTGTTCTAGTTGTACAGTCTATGTGTTGCATTAACCTTACATCACATAGACTGGACAAGTAGTACAACATTTTTCAAAGGTACAAATCTTTGTTGAAGAGACCAGTCAGCTTCGGACCTGTTCGCCTCGGTCGTTTGACGCTCGAGCAGTGAAAACATGGCACGACAAAGTCAGAGCGCTGTGGGAAGGGTATGAAAGCGCTGATGCGCATAAAGAATATGAATATTTGCGATGGACATGCCCACACACTTACGGTCCCTTGTTAAATGTTACATGCCTGTCTGCGAGGCTCTAGTCTTGCTGCCTGAAGAAATTGTAATGTCATTTTCATATGTGTGTGTTTGGGTTGCGATGATCAAAACTGTAGAGTTCCCGCTATTCATTAGTTTGTCAATAATAATAAGTTTATTTAATGCGTCAAGATATTCTCTTTATTGTAAAAATTACTAGCCATACAACATATAGACGAGACAAGCAGAACAAACTTTTTCACCGGCGAATATCTTCGTCGAAGAGGCCAGTCAACCAGTCGTGCCTGCTCGCCTCGGTCGTTTTAGGGGCGAACACTGACGACGAAATCAGTTCGCTGCTAGCGAAACGAACACATTTTCATATGAAGCAATCTCACTCTCTCTCTATGCTATCTCTCTCTATGGTCTCTCAAACATCAGCAGCGTACAAAAATTGAATTTTGTTCGCGACGATCCCATGTATTTCCTCCTGAGTGAAGAGCATGCCGAACTCTTCAAAGCGTCTGCCATGCTCATACAAAATGTTAGCGTTTTTATGATTATTTGTGGGTAGGGTATGAATGCGTTGATGCGCATAAAGAATATGATTTCGCGACGGGCATGCACACACACACTAAAAGGCCCTTGTGACATGCATGACTATTTGTGTGCCTGTGTGCATTCTTACTATTCTTACTGTCTGTGGAATATCGAACTTTTGAAGGGGTTTGCCATGCTATGCTCATGCAAAATGCGAGCCCATTGAAAATGGGATTTCAGGGTATAATGTTTTTGTGAAAATGTATGTAACAGGCAGAAGGAGGCGTGGCAGACCCCATAAAGTATATATATTTTTGATCAGGATAACGAGCAGAGTTGATCTAACCATGTCCGTCTGTCCGTCCGTCCGTCCGTCTGTCCGTCCGTAGGAACGCAGAGATCTCCTAAGCTAAAAATGCTAGAGACTTGAAATTTTACATGTATACTCGCGTATACCATACGCAGTACGAGTTTATCATATTTTTTCGATAACTCATCCCATTTCTTTTTTATCGATAACAATCGAAAATCTGACTTAGTTTTTAAAGTCTAGTTTGAATACGGTTAGACCTAGAGACTTCAGATTTACTGTGTAGATTGAATACAAAGATATTTACAGATTTTGGATGCCACGCCCCCTTCGCCCCAAATTTGAAAAAAACGTATATCAAGTACTAGACACTTGTGCTTTAATATATACACACATTTGAATGTTTTTATCACGTTCTGAAAATTTGATGAAGATAGTTCCACTACAAAAAGATTTATTCAACAAAAAAATTTTCATAATATAGCCCACACGGCAGCCCAAGCGCAGTAACTGCGCAGTTAGAAGAGCAGTTAGAATCTACAATTCAAACCATACAAAATTGACAAACTACTAAATCGCGGGCACTCGACAGTTCTGATCATCGCATCCCATACACACACATGCAAATGTGTGTGTGCACTTCACAAGACCGACAAGCGGACTTTACAATTTCTTCAGGCAGCAAGAGTGGACTTTCGCACACAGGCAACAAAAAGCTCATACATGTAGCAATGGTCTGTAAGTGTGTGCATGCATGCCCGTCGCGAAGATATATTCATTGAGCGCACCAACGCTTTCATACCCTTCGCACAAATAATCATAAAAACGCTAGCATTTTGCATGAGCATGGCAAACCCCTTCAAAAGTTCGATATTCCACAGATAGTAAGAATAGCAAGAATGCACACAGGCACACAAATAGTCATGCATGTCACAAGGGCCTTTTAGTGTGTGTGTGCATGCCCGTCGCGAAATCATATTCTTTATGCGCATCAACGCATTCATACCCTAGCCACAAATAATCATAAAAACGCTAACATTTTGTATGAGCATGGCAGACGCTTTGAAGAGTTCGGCATGCTCTTCACTCAGGAGGAAATACATGGGATCGTCGCGAACAAAATTCAATTTTTGTGCGCTGCTGATGCTTGAGAGACCATAGAGAGAGATAGCATAGAGAGAGAGTGAGAGTGCTTCATATGAAAATGTGTTCGTTTCGCTAGCAGCGAACTGATTTCGTCGTGCCATATTTTCAGTGTTCGCCCCTAACACGACCGAGGCGAGCAGGCACGACTGGTTGACTGGTCTCTTCGACGAAGATATTCGCCGGTGAAAAAATTTGTTCTGCTTGTCTCGTCTATATGTTGTATGGTTAGTGCTTATTTGTTAAAAACCTTATTTTTTTAGACGTACAAAAAATTTTTCAGACCGTGATTATAACATTTAAATGTGTGTATGTGCCAAGCTTGCAAGCTTGTAGGGAAGGGGGTGTTTTGAGGGGTGGGGGCGAAATATGACAAAGAAATTCTTAAAAATACATATGAAAAATACATAGAAAATATAATTTTTTCACTGGCTTTCGATAAGGTTTTTAATTGATAACAAAACATTGATATTGATTTTTGGAAACAAACTTCATATGCGCGCTCAATATACGGAGCTACGCAAAAAATTTCAAGTCTCTAGCTCTTATATCTTCTTCGACGCGCTTATACATACGGACAGACAGACGGACAGGAGTAAATCGACTCAGCTCGTCGATCTGATCAAGAATATATATTTTAGGGGGTCTGCCATGCCTCCTTCTGCCTGTTACATACTTTTAACAAAAAAAAAAAGTCTTATGGAGATAGTCCATCCACAAGAAAAGTTATTAAACAATTAAGATCTCATAGTAAGCCCACAATGCAGCCCATGCGTACATATGAGTGTGTTGTTATGATTGAATTCAAATTGTTAATATATAATTGTTTTGGACTGACACTTGTGTGTCTGGTCAGTAGCATGTCTTTATTTGAATTGAATTCTTATGATTCTAAATGTTTGGTTTTGGCATAAGGCAGCGGAGCTGCGCTTATGTATTTGCTTATATATACATATTTTGTTATATTATATATGTGGCTCTGTTGCTGAGAACAGCGACAACGGTCACACATAAGTGGCCGATCGTATTTCAGTTGGATACATAATGTATACATAGCAACAAAGTGTCACTATGTTTGTATGATTAATTACTCTACAAAGAATTGGGCATATGACAGTGGAATACACTATCTTATGCTGGGCATACTACAGTGTATATGTGTGATTTTCATGTGTATGCAGAAAAGAACCGAACTATTATTTAAATATCAGTTCCTCGAAGGGTTCAGGGCATCTCGTAGTCGAGTAGTCTCGAGTAGAGATTTCTTACTTGTTCTCATTTGACCTTGCGAACTGGTTTTGTTCGATGCTCGTTGTTTTCGATATGTAAGAGAAATTCAATGCTCGCAGCTTGAGTCGGCGCTCAATTTTTTATATCCTGAATCCATCAAAAATGGGAAATCAGGGTATAATGGTTTTAGCAATTCAGCCCTGTCCGTCCGTCTGTCTGTCTGTCTGTCCGTACATATGTTTGAACGCGGTGATCTCAGAAGAGATAAGAGCTAGAGACTTGAAATTTGAAACTGTAGGTCCGTGTATTGCACGCGCAGATCAAGTTTATTTCAAAAAATCGAAAGCTGCTCCCGATTTTTTGTTATCGATAAGAAACCTTATCGAAAATCAGTTATAAAATTATATCTACCACATCTTTAGAGCAAGAGTCTTCAAATTTTAAACGTAGATTTATATGTATTTTATAGAATTCCAATTTTTGTTATATCTCACCTCAAACCCCCAAAACACCCCTTTCCCTACAAGTTTGTAAGAAGTGTATTTAAAATACTTTGGCACATACACACATTAACATTAACATTAAAATGTTATTATCACTGTCTAAAAGTTTTATGATGATTGTTTGTCTACAAAAAAAGTTATTAAGCAAATAAGTTCCCATAGCAAGCCCACACTGCAGCCCATGCCTACTTATACGTGCGTGCGTATATATGTGTGTGTGCATGCTTTGTTTCATTCATGAGCAGAAAAGAAGCGGAGATTAACTAAAATTGAAATATCAGTTCCTCGAAGGGTTCAGGGGATCTCGAGCAGTCTCGACTAGAGCTTTCTTACTTGCTTTAAGTTGGGAGCGTATTGTGAACACATAGTTGGGTCTGCATAAGAAATTTTTCTTATCGTCTCTAGCTGTGAACTTTTTTCACTAAGAAGTGTGTAATACAATGAGCTCTTATCTGCAATACAATTGTTTCAATTTATTTCTTAAATAATCAATAGGAATAGAAGCTACCTCTCGCTTGCGAAGAACACAGCTCGGAGGACAAAGAAACAAACTTTTAGACTGCTTTAACTTTAATAATGATCGTAGTTTTCTGCAAACTCCACGCAGCAGTAGCTAAAAATAGAACTAACAGTTTCGTTTAGTAGTTGCAGCCCAACAAATGCCTCAAATGCCTAATGGCGAGCACCTTCACTTTTCAATTTTCCGGATATAATAAAATTTTTGAAATATTCTTTTTATTCAAATATAATTAAAAACACAAATTATTTTGTATTTCCATAATTGAATTGTAAATTTTAAGATGATGATGAATGTGCACTTAATACACATAATTGTCCATTGAATTACGACTGTTATAATACCAAAGGATCGTTCCGATGCCACAGGAAAATAACAACAACAACAAGAACAGCATTGACATCAACCAATACAACAACTCCATCTCCATTAGCTGATATATCCAGGGAACGCAATCATCATTATGCATCAAATCAGCTTCATAAACGCTTAAATTATACTACTAGTTATTCAACTCATTATGGATCAACAATGTTGTCTCAAAGGCCTTGCACAGAGGGATTTCACAGAAATAATCGAGGCGCATGCGTCGGTAAGTTTCAAGTATTATTTAATTATTTATAAAAATATATATACTTTTATAATTAATAAATTAATTACACATAAAATCAAAATTTGAGAGATTCGAATCTAAAATTGGAATATTTATATCACGGAGATTTTCTAAGCTAAAGTACAGCAAACGCCGTTTTTACATTTGGGATCTAATAATTTCTATAAAAATTGTTAAGTTAAATTTTTTAATGCTAAAAATGTTTTTATGTTAAACTATAATTAGGTTAAACTAAAATTTGTATACCTTATTATTAATAACAAAACCTATTAAGAGAAGAAGAAGAAACCAATTAGGAGATATTCTAAAATCAGTCAGGGTATAATGTTTTTGTGAATATGTGAAAACAGGCAGAAGGAGGTGATGAAGGTAGAAGATATTTAACAAATAAGTTCTCATAATATAGCCCATACTACAGTCCAAGCGCAGTCGCTGCTAACAGCGCAGTACAGAGTTCGTGTTTATGTGTTGGTGTGGATGCATTCATATGTATGTGTGCATAAAATAAGCATAGACTGATTGGAGTATCAGCTTCTTTCAGGGCTTAGGGGCTTTCCTAGTCGAGCATATTTTTGGCTATGTGATGGATATTTATTTGATAAGTACTTTTTCTTGCAACAGGGTTTTTCTTATTTATCTTTCAGACTATAATAATGACGTCTACGATATTTAATATGATCTATGTATGGTTTATACAATACATAGACAGGAAAAGTAGTACACAATTTTTCAACGTTGAAAATTTGTAGATGGGCAAACACTCAACTTCGTATTTTCAGTTTAGGCTCGGACAGTGAAAATATAGTATGACAAATTCAAATAGCAGTAGCGCACGAAAATTAAAATCTGTTCGCAACGATCCCATTTATTTGTCACTGTACGAAACTCTATGCTTACTGCTTGCGAAAATTTTACTATTACTAATCATTTTTAGCTAAGTCTCACAATATTTCCAAACATATTTGTATGGACATTCACATCGTTGTCTCTACTTTGAGTACTTGAGCGGTAGTTTCTACTAAGTTTCTTTTTTGAATTGATAAATAATTATGTATTATATAGCAGTTTATTTATATTACTTTCTATCCATTTAGATATAAACGAGTGTGTAGAGCACAAACCGTGCAGAAGCCATGAACGTTGTATTAATACAAATGGTTCGTACCGCTGTGAAAGTCTGATGCAATGCCCTGCCGGATTTAGATCATCTTCCGATGGAACATCCTGCAGTGGTTCGTACCCGCACTATATATATTTAGTAAGTATTTATGATTTACTTAACGAGCATCTCATATTTTTCGTAGACATCAATGAGTGCGAGACTGGAGATCACAACTGTGGCGAAAAGCAGATATGTCGTAATCGGAATGGTGGTTACATTTGTGCCTGTCCCACAGGACATAAAGTGATTCGTCTGTCCGATAATGTCAACAGCTGCGAGGATATTAACGAATGTGCAGAGGACGCCCCTGTTTGCTCATCGAATGCGCACTGCTATAATACGATTGGTTCATATTACTGCGAATGCAAACCAGGTTTCCAAAAGAAGCCTCTCAATAGCAATGCGAATATTATGGACCAGGAGAATGGGTATGGCCATGGCCAATGCTTCGATGTCGATGAGTGTCAGTCCATACCGGGACTTTGCCAACAAAAGTGTGTTAACTTTTGGGGAGGATATCGTTGCACCTGCAACCAGGGATATGAACTTAGCACAGATAATAGGACCTGCTACGATATTGATGAATGCGAAGTGCATAAGGATTATAAACTATGCATGGGGTAAAGAATTTACTTTTTTTACTCATAGAAAATGTGAAATCTGGGTATAATCGACGATCAGAGTCGATTTAGTCTTGTCCCTGTCTGTCTGTCCGTATGCTTGAACGTGTTGATCTCAGAAGATATAAGAGTTAGAGACATTAAATTTTTGTATACTCTGAACTCATTAAAAATGGAGAATCGAAAACTACTTCCGTTTTTTTGTTATCGATTAAAAACCTTATCGAACATCAGTTAAAAAATTATATCTCCTATATCTTTAGAGCTAGAGTCTCAAAATTTTAAATATAGATTCATATACATTTTATAGAATTTAGATTTTTTCTATTTTCTACCACCCCACCACCAAAACCACCCCTTCCTAACAAATTTGCAAAAAGCGTATTTGAAATACTAGAGACTTGTGCTTTCGGAAATAAATATATTTTTATGTTATGATCACGGTTTGAAAATTGAAAATTATGAAGATTGTTCATCTACAAAAAAAGTTATTAAACAATTAAGTTCCTATAGTAAGCCCACACTGTGTGTATATGTGTGCATGTTTTGTTACTTGTATACACAGAAAAGAAGCGAAGAATTACTAAAATTGATATATCAGTTCCTCCGAGAATTTAGGGGATCTTGTAGTCGAGCAGTCTCGACTAGACATTTCTTACTTGTTTAAGATCCGTGTATTGCACGCGCATATCAAGTTTGTTTAAAAAAATCCATAGTGACTCCCGTGTTTTGTTGTTATTGATCAAATCTTCAAACTTTCAATATAAATATTTGTGAACTTCGTATTTTTGTGAACTTCGATTTTTTTTTTTAATATTTTACACCTACCCCCAGAGCTCACCCCTTTCAAGTACTAGAGGCTTGTGCTTGGCTAATACACACATTTTAATATTATTATCACAGTCTGAAAGTTTTACGAACATAGTCCATCTACAAGAGAAGTAATTAAACAATTAAGATCCCTTAGTAAGCCCATAGTGCAGCTCATGCGTGCTTATGCGTGCGTTTATAACTACTTCCGTTTTTTGTTATCATCATTTAAAAATCATTTAAAAAATTATATGTCCTACATATGTGGAGATAGTCTCCAAATTTTAAATATAGATTTATATGAATTTTTTGGAATTTCGATTTTTGTTATATTCCACCCCTACCCGCAAGTCCACCCCTTCCCTACAAATTTTCAAAAAGCGTATTTCAAATACTAGAGACTTGTTCTTTGGCAAATTTACATGTCTTTTTGAGAACTCAGATTTTTGTTATATTCCACCCCCACCCCCCGCAAATCCACCACATATCCACCAAATTAGCTAAAAGCATATTTCAGAGACTTGTGCTTTGGGAAACACACACATTTGAATGATATTATCATAATCAAAAAGTTTGATGAAGATAGTCCCCCTACAAAAGGTGTAGTTAGCAGAGCGCGTGTTTATGCGTGCGTGCGGATAGATGCGTGTGCATAAAAGAAGCATGAACATTTTAATATTCTTGTAAATAATTATTTTATTTTAATTAATAACTAATAGAATTATGACTTCTTTATAGATAAAACGGCAAGATTAAAATATAAGCAACAACTTGTTAGAGAGTAAACAAAAACTGAATTATCAAACAAAACAAACCAAAAACTTTTTTAAAGTTCATAAACTTAAATCTATACTAGTAAGAAAGCTCTAGTCGAAACTACTCAACTACGAGATCCCCTGAATTAAATTTCAGTAATTCGTCGCTTCTTTTCTGCTCATTCAAAAAGCAAAACATGCATACACACACACATTCACATATACGCAAGCACATATAAGCAGGCATGGGCTGCAGTGTGGGCTTTCTATGGAAACTTAATTGCTTAATATCTATTAAGATGGACTATCTTCATAAAACTTTCAGGCCATGTTAATATCATTCAAATGTGTGTATTTGCCAAAGCACAAGTCTCTATTATTTAAAATACGTTTTTTGAAAATTTTTAAAGAAGGGGTGGATTTGGGGGTGGGGGTTAAGTTTAATATAAATGGAAGTTCTAAAAAATACATACGACTCTATATTACAAATTCGAAGACTAACATTAAAGATGCAGGAAAAATAATTTTATAATTGATTTTCGTAAAGGAAAAATTCAGGTTTCTAGCCCTTCTATCTTTTGAGATCGACGCATTCATACATACGGACAGACGGATGGACAAACGGACGGATGAATAGACAGGCGGATAAGGCTAAGTCAACTAAGCTCGTCGCCCTGATCTAGAATATATATATATGCCTGTTACATACATTTAACAAAACCATGATTTCCTTTTTTCCATGGGTTCACGGTATAAAAATAACAATAATTCATTCAAAATAAAAACTCATATCCACTAAAATTAAATATTAATATAACTATTTCCTTTCGAATGAAAAATTTGATTAGCTTCTGCATTAACACGGCTGGTTCATATCAGTGTTCCTGTCCACGTGGCTACTCTTTGGCGACTGACAAGACTTCTTGCCGAGACATTGATGAATGTGAAACAACAAGTAACAATTATGTGTGCACTGGTCGGGTGAGTACCATTTGTGTTATACAGTAGTATCCATTAAGATTTTTGTTTATTAATTTTTTTTTTAGAATGATATTTGTACTAACATTCGAGGTAGCTATAAGTGTACCACAATAAATTGTCCCACTGGGTACATAAACGATGCGGATCAAAAAAAGTAAGTCAATTACACCAACAGGTATAAGTGTCAAACAAAACTTTTTACTTGAATATATATACATATATATATAGGCATAGGCAAGCGCTCTGCTAACAGCGCTACTTACACAGCGGCTGCGATTTGGGCAACAGTCAGAAGATATAAGAGCTAGAGATTTCAAACTTTTTTCTCGCTCATAAAATTTTTTTATTATCGATTAAAAGCCTTATCGAAAATCAGTTATAAAATTATATCTCTTACATTTTTAGAGCTAGAGTCCATTCCCTTCCCTTTGAATTTGCTAAAAGCGTATTTCAAATACTAGAGACTTGTGCTTTGATGTTATTATGTTATTATTACATTTTGATGTTATTATCGCGGTCTGAAAGTTTTATGAAGATTGTCCGTCTACAAAAAAAAGTTTTTAACCAGTTCATGCTTGTTTATATGTGCATGTGTATTTGTGTGTGCAATTAAGTAAAAAAGAAGCGACGAAATATTGAAATATCAGTTCTTCAAATGGTTTGAGGGATCTCGTAGTCGAGCAGTCTCGACTAGAGCTTTCTTAATTGTTTTTTAATATATTTTATGATATTTTCAGCCGATGTCGACAAAGCAGTAATTTTTGTGAGGGAGAAGAGTGTTATACAAAGCCATCTGCCTTAACCTATAATTTTATAACATTTGTGTCTAAATTAATCATACCGCCAGATGGTAGAACTATATTTACCCTTCGTGGACCCATATGGTATGACGATATTGATTTTGATCTGAAAATTATAAGAGTTCAAGCGGCACCAAACATTGAAAAAGCAGCAGACAGTTATTTCGAGTAAGTATATTTACTCGTATATATAAATGCAAAGAATCAATATATCAGATCTATATTTGTGCTACCAAGAACAAAAACAATTAAAATAATTTTTTTTTCACAATGCGAAATACATTCAAAATTAGTTAAAATTATGGTTGAAATATTACTTTTAAAAATGTATGATGCCTGTAAAAATATACACCAATTTAATAATCTTTCATATTTGTCTATTTGCAGCACGTTGAAAAGCAACAATCAAGTGAATGTAATATTGAAAAAAGCACTTGAGGGACCACAAGATGTTGAACTTGCTTTAAGTATGACGGTATTTACCAATGGAATTCCTCGTGGGAAAAGTGTTGCCAAACTGTTCCTGTTTGTCTCCCAATATACATTTTAATTTACTACAGCATATACAATTTTCAATCTATAAAATGTAGTTACCGACTAAGTTTTAAATAACTAATATGATTTCTATCAACTAACCATGTTCACTTTTTAATAAATCCATTATACCTAGAAAATAGTCGTTGTTAATGCCAGATCCCATTAACAGGAATTGCTCCTACTGCATTACGCCATGCTATGCTTTTTCTGCAACTCTGGCTCCAATCATTTACGAAGGCACGAAAAAATGTCAATACGATTTAATTTAGCTTATTATTTATTAATTTAATGCTGAGTCCGTGGTAACTGTTTAGGCAAAGTTAATTATACGCGAAAACGATAAGATAAGAAGCGGAAATGTACATATGTATGTGTGTTATTTATGTGCGTGAGTGCCTGAAGAGCGAACAAGTATAACAAAGAAAAGATGAACTTAAGAGAAATAAATCTAAGAGCAATTATTAGCTGCTGCGCTGAACATCCTCCACATCGTCAACCGGAAGGACGCACAGCTTATTGACAGCGCGCCATTTCACACGCTGTTGGAGAATGGGGAGGTATTCCTCACTCCAACGCTTCCAAAACATCTGCTGTATGTACGCCATGCGTTGCCAGCGATCGAGGCGATTGTAGTCGACCCCAGTTACGTCTGGCTCGGGGAATCGATAAGTGGTTGACCAATCAGAAAATGTCCTGCAGTGAGAACTCCAAGATCATCGGGATTTTCTGAAATTGGAACAAATGGACGATAATTGATTATAGCTTGAATTCGGCATAGCAATGTGCGCAGTTCTTCGAAGCCGATTCCATAGAGCGATATTATTGTTTTTTAGTGGACCTCACTGCTGCTTCCCATAGGCCGCCGAAATGTGGCCAACGAAAAGGTATGAGCTTATGAACGCTTGAGGGCGCCCAAAAAAGCAGCTGTCCACAGATCCCTTGCGAGTTCCAACCATGCAGCCTTAGTTGCGAAGCAATCGAACACGCAGGGCTTGTAGCAGAAATGACCACAATATTCCAACGATTCTGAATCGTTTTCTTGCTTTATCGCATTATAAAGATTTTCTTATACGTGTGTGTTTTGTTTTTTTCGCAATTCAAGTTTAAACAAGTGCTCTAGTCGAGACTGCTCGACTAGGAGATACCCTGAACCCTGTAAAGTAATGATATTCCAATCATTATATGCTTCTTTTATGCACATATACAAAAACACATGCACACAACCATACGCATGCATCCAAACGAACGAATAAACACGCGCTCTGCGGTTGGGTTGCAATATGGGCTTTACTATACGATCTTCTTTGTTGAAAATTGAAAAAATTCTCTTGTAGTGGGACTATCTTCATCAAACTTTCAGAACTTGATAATAACACTCAAATGTGTGTATTTGCTAAAGCACAAATCTCTAGTATTCGAAATACGTTTTTTTTTTCAAATTTAGGGCGAAGGGGACGTAGTATCCAAAATCTAGGTTTCACAGTATTCAAATGAGGCTTACAAAACGAAATAGAATTATCGATTATTGTCGATAAAGCAGAAATGGGATGAGTTATCGAAAAATATGACAAACTCGTACTGCGTATGGTATACACGAGTATACATATAAAATTTCAAGTCTTCAGCATTTGTAGTTTGGGAGATCTCTGCGTTCAAACAGACGGACGGACGGACAGACGGACATGCCAAAATCGACTTAGCCCGTCGCCCTGATCAAAAATATATATACTTTATGGGGTCTGCCACGCATCTTTCTGCCTGTTACATACATTTTCACCAAAACATTATACCTTGATTTCCAATTTTCAATGGGTTGTTTCGATTTTTATTTTAATGTATTTTTTCTTAATTACACTTGAACTGTCGGGTCGATCAAATGTAAAAATGAGCACGAATCCCAACATAAATGAGGATATCATATCATTTAGTGCCTGTTATGCCTAAAAATATGTATTTTTTGCGCTCAGACCGCCTTTTGCGACAATATATGGGGTCTACTCTACAGTACTACAGCCAGCTATGCAAGTACAAGGTAGCTCTAGATTAGAGGCCAAGATTGACAAACTTATTGAGATGATGACCACCCTGACAGCTTGCCTATTAGCTAGAATTGGTCCAAATGGGCATATAAATGTCTAACAATGTATCTGCTAAAGCATAACATAGATATAATGCTCATATCTGAGACGCATCTTACTGACAGAGACAATACTATTATTGACGGATACATAATTTATTTGGCAAACCACCCTACAAATAGGCGTAGAGGTGGCGCAGCTTTAATAATTAAACATAATATTCGACACTATGCTATGCGCTGCTCATCCTTGGACTCGCACCAGTGTGTTGAGGTATCAGTCAGCTTACTCAACGGCAAGCACGTAAATATCGCAGCCATCTACTGCCCTCCACGAGTATGCTGGACTGCACTTGACTTTAGCAATCTGCTCAAATTATTGGGCGACACATATATAGTTGGCGGTGACTGGAACGCCAAGAGCAGATGGTGGGGAAACACCAGAGCCTGTCAAAGAGGCAGTACATTAATAAATTGTATCTTACAAGAGGATAGCGATATTTTGGCAACTGGGTCACCTACTCACTTCCCGTTCAACAGACGCCAATCACCTTCGGCCATTGATTTTGCACTCTTCAAAGGGATCAGGCGTGAGATGCTGACTATATCTGACTCATTTGAGCTCAACTCTGATCACCTTCCATTGCTGATCCAGCTGGGTGAGAAGCCAATTGTTAACAAAGCGAAAGGCCATCTTCTGGACCTAAACGCAAATATTAGTAAATTTCAGAGCTATCTAAATGAAAGTATCTTACTCAACACTGAAATTAACAGTCCTGACGATGTTGATGATGCTGTTGATATCCTTGTCAACAGCATTAAGAATGCTGCTAGCTTTGCCAATGCTCAGTGTCCATGTAGAGTGCAAAGATCTAAATTCCAAGTAAAAAGCCACACCAGTTGATTGAGGCCAAGAAGCAAATCAAACGACATCTTCTTCTAAGCCGCCACTTTTTGGCGAAGCTGATCTGCAATAGGCTGTCAAATCGCATCCGCAAGGATATAAAAGCTGCAAAGCAAAAGTATGAAGAAAAATTATTCAGCTCTATTGACCCTACTGATAGATACAGCATGCAGAAGCTTTGGCGACTTTCAAATGAAGTTAAGCGGCAGCCGGCTCCAAATCTGCCTCTATTGAAGTCCAGCGATGGCAATGGCTCAAATGCAAACAACGTATGGTGCAAAGCAACAGCTGAAAAAGCTGAAGTGTTTGCTGATAGTCTTGAGCAGAGATTCAAACCGCTCATCTCTGTTACACCTGGCGACCTGGCTCAAATCGAGGCGTCGATAAATGAGCCATCACTCTCTCCCACAGTTTCTTTTCGGCCAGTCACAGCAACAGAGGTTATGAACCACATAAATACGCTAGAAAAAAAGAAAGCAGCTGGATTTGACAACATTGACAATCACACCATCAAAGCGTTGCCAATGAAGGCCAAACTGTATCTTGTTTTGATCTGCAATAACTCACTTCGACTGGGTGACTTTCCCACTGGCTGGAAGCTAGCACTGGTAAAAATGATAAATAAGCCTGGCAAGCCCACGCAGCACGTATCCTCATACAGGCCAATAAGTCTCTTGTCTGGCTTATCAAAAATTTTAGAGATCTTAATCCTGAGCCGTATGCTTGAACAGGATATTCTCATCAAAGCTATTCCTAACCACCAGTTTGGCTTCCGCAAGGCGCATTCAGCTGAGCAGCAGCTAGGGCGAGTCACGCAATTCATTCTAAAAGCATATAAAGAAGATAAATACTATTCCACTGTATACATGGACATAAAAGAAGCCTTTGATAGAGTCTGGCACTTAGGTCTGAAATATAAGCTCAAAAGGCTCTTATCTGATGCCCTCTATAGAATCCTTTGCTGCTATCTAGCAAATCGCTCCTTCCTCCACAAGGACGCCTACTTGGGCCTGTGTTATACACTATATACACTAGCGATATACCAAAGCCACCACACCATCCAAGGGACAAGATGCTTCTTGCTACTTATGCCGATGACATAATTGTGCTCTCAGCTCACTCAACGCAGGCTGATGCTCTATCTATCTATCTAGCAAGAATACATAAACACTTTGGCTCTGTAGGCAAAAAAATGGTGCATTACAATCAATGCTAGCAAAACAAAGCACATAATGCATATCTTAAAGATGACATTGCCATTCGATGATATAAGAATCAACAATGCAGCCATAGAAAGCAGCGATACTCATCCTTACTTGGGCGTCACAATGGATAAGAGACTCCACTTTCATAGCCACGACACTAAAGTTGTCATTAGGGTTAAGGCCCGGCTAGAAAAGATAGATTGGCTTATAAATCAATTTAGCAATAAAATACAATAGTAATCATATTCGAAAGTACTCCTTCTTACGAATCAAAAAGTATAGTTGGGTCCAAAATCGGGCTAAGAATACGCGAGCTAGACCCATTCAAAGTTCAGCAAGTCATTTTTCCGTAGTAATGAGAATATTTTCTAAAGTTCTTAAGCCATTGTCAATCGGTAAGTATACATGGATGCTTCGATTAAAGACGCTTCTAAAACGGTATGCCATAAGGAAATCGGATAAAAAATGGTCGATTTATAGTCTGTTATGCCTCAAAAAATGTATTTTTTTGCGCTCAGACTGCCTTTTGCGACAGTAAATGGGGTCTACTCTACACTAACGATTGAAAAGGGACCAAAAGAAATATTTTTCGAAAAAAATGACTATGTTTCAATAGAAAGTACTTCTTCTTACGAATCAAAAAGTATAGTTGGGTCCAAAATCGGGCTAAGAATACGCGAGCTAGACCCATTCAAAGTTCAGCAAGTCATTTTTCCGTAGTAATGAGAATATTTTCTAAAGTTCTTAAGCCATTGTCAATCGGTAAGTATACATGGATGCTTCGATTAAAGACGCTTCTAAAACGGTATGCCATAAGGAAATCGGATAAAAAATGGTCGATTTATAGTCTGTTATGCCTCAAAAAATGTATTTTTTTGCGCTCAGACTGCCTTTTGCGACAGTAAATGGGGTCTACTCTACACTAACGATTGAAAAGGGACCAAAAGAAATATTTTTCGAAAAAAATGACTATGTTTCAATCGAAAGTACTCCTTCTTACGAATCAAAAAGTATAGTTGGGTCCAAAATCGGGCTAAGAGTACGCGAGCTAGAGCCATTCAAAGTTCAGCAAGTCATTTTTCCGTAGTAATGAGAATATTTTCTAAAGTTCTTAAGCCATTGTCAATCGGTAAATATACATGGATGCTTCGATTAAAGACGCTTCTAAAACGGTATGCCATAAGGAAATCGGATAAAAAATGGTCGATTTATAGTCTGTTATGCCTCAAAAAATGTATTTTTTTGCGCTCAGACTGCCTTTTGCGACAGTAAATGGGGTCTACTCTACACTAACGATTGAAAAGGGACCAAAAGAAATATTTTTCGAAAAAAATGACTATGTTTCAATCGAAAGTACTCCTTCTTACGAATCAAAAAGTATAGTTGGGTCCAAAATCGGGCTAAGAATACGCGAGCTAGACCCATTCAAAGTTCAGCAAGTCATTTTTCCGTAGTAATGAGAATATTTTCTAAAGTTCTTAAGCCATTGTCAATCGGTAAATATACATGGATGCTTCGATTAAAGACGCTTCTAAAACGGTATGCCATAAGGAAATCGGATAAAAAATGGTCGATTTATAGTCTGTTATGCCTCAAAAAATGTATTTTTTTGCGCTCAGACTGCCTTTTGCGACAGTAAATGGGGTCTACTCTACACTAACGATTGAAAAGGGACCAAAAGAAATATTTTTCGAAAAAAATGACTATGTTTCAATCGAAAGTACTCCTTCTTACGAATCAAAAAGTATAGTTGGGTCCAAAATCGGGCTAAGAATACGCGAGCTAGAGCCATTCAAAGTTCAGCAAGTCATTTTTCCGTAGTAATGAGAATATTTTCTAAAGTTCTTAAGCCATTGTCAATCGGTAAATATACATGGATGCTTCGATTAAAGACGCTTCTAAAACGGTATGCCATAAGGAAATCGGATAAAAAATGGTCGATTTATAGTCTGTTATGCCTCAAAAAATGTATTTTTTTGCGCTCAGACTGCCTTTTGCGACAGTAAATGGGGTCTACTCTACACTAACGATTGAAAAGGGACCAAAAGAAATATTTTTCGAAAAAAATGACTATGTTTCAATCGAAAGTACTCCTTCTTACGAATCAAAAAGTATAGTTGGGTCCAAAATCGGGCTAAGAATACGCGAGCTAGAGCCATTCAAAGTTCAGCAAGTCATTTTTCCGTAGTAATGAGAATATTTTCTAAAGTTCTTAAGCCATTGTCAATCGGTAAATATACATGGATGCTTCGATTAAAGACGCTTCTAAAACGGTATGCCATAAGGAAATCGGATAAAAAATGGTCGATTTATAGTCTGTTATGCCTCAAAAAATGTATTTTTTTGCGCTCAGACTGCCTTTTGCGACAGTAAATGGGGTCTACTCTACACTAACGATTGAAAAGGGACCAAAAGAAATATTTTTCGAAAAAAATGACTATGTTTCAATCGAAAGTACTCCTTCTTACGAATCAAAAAGTATAGTTGGGTCCAAAATCGGGCTAAGAGTACGCGAGCTAGAGCCATTCAAAGTTCAGCAAGTCATTTTTCCGTAGTAATGAGAATATTTTCTAAAGTTCTTAAGCCATTGTCAATCGGTAAATATACATGGATGCTTCGATTAAAGACGCTTCTAAAACGGTATGCCATAAGGAAATCGGATAAAAAATGGTCGATTTATAGTCTGTTATGCCTCAAAAAATGTATTTTTTTGCGCTCAGACTGCCTTTTGCGACAGTAAATGGGGTCTACTCTACACTAACGATTGAAAAGGGACCAAAAGAAATATTTTTCGAAAAAAATGACTATGTTTCAATCGAAAGTACTCCTTCTTACGAATCAAAAAGTATAGTTGGGTCCAAAATCGGGCTAAGAATACGCGAGCTAGACCCATTCAAAGTTCAGCAAGTCATTTTTCCGTAGTAATGAGAATATTTTCTAAAGTTCTTAAGCCATTGTCAATCGGTAAGTATACATGGATGTTTCGATTAAAGACGCTTCTAAAACGGTATGCCATAAGGAAATCGGATAAAAAATGGTCGATTTATAGTCTGTTATGCCTCAAAAAATGTATTTTTTTGCGCTCAGACTGCCTTTTGCGACAGTAAATGGGGTCTACTCTACACTAACGATTGAAAAGGGACCAAAAGAAATATTTTTCGAAAAAAATGACTATGTTTCAATCGAAAGTACTCCTTCTTACGAATCAAAAAGTATAGTTGGGTCCAAAATCGGGCTAAGAATACGCGAGCTAGAGCCATTCAAAGTTCAGCAAGTCATTTTTCCGTAGTAATGAGAATATTTTCTAAAGTTCTTAAGCCATTGTCAATCGGTAAATATACATGGATGCTTCGATTAAAGACGCTTCTAAAACGGTATGCCATAAGGAAATCGGATAAAAAATGGTCGATTTATAGTCTGTTATGCCTCAAAAAATGTATTTTTTTGCGCTCAGACTGCCTTTTGCGACAGTAAATGGGGTCTACTCTACACTAACGATTGAAAAGGGACCAAAAGAAATATTTTTCGAAAAAAATGACTATGTTTCAATCGAAAGTACTCCTTCTTACGAATCAAAAAGTATAGTTGGGTCCAAAATCGGGCTAAGAATACGCGAGCTAGACCCATTCAAAGTTCAGCAAGTCATTTTTCCGTAGTAATGAGAATATTTTCTAAAGTTCTTAAGCCATTGTCAATCGGTAAATATACATGGATGCTTCGATTAAAGACGCTTCTAAAACGGTATGCCATAAGGAAATCGGATAAAAAATGGTCGATTTATAGTCTGTTATGCCTCAAAAAATGTATTTTTTTGCGCTCAGACTGCCTTTTGCGACAGTAAATGGGGTCTACTCTACACTAACGATTGAAAAGGGACCAAAAGAAATATTTTTCGAAAAAAATGACTATGTTTCAATCGAAAGTACTCCTTCTTACGAATCAAAAAGTATAGTTGGGTCCAAAATCGGGCTAAGAATACGCGAGCTAGACCCATTCAAAGTTCAGCAAGTCATTTTTCCGTAGTAATGAGAATATTTTCTAAAGTTCTTAAGCCATTGTCAATCGGTAAATATACATGGATGCTTCGATTAAAGACGCTTCTAAAACGGTATGCCATAAGGAAATCGGATAAAAAATGGTCGATTTATAGTCTGTTATGCCTCAAAAAATGTATTTTTTTGCGCTCAGACTGCCTTTTGCGACAGTAAATGGGGTCTACTCTACACTAACGATTGAAAAGGGACCAAAAGAAATATTTTTCGAAAAAAATGACTATGTTTCAATCGAAAGTACTCCTTCTTACGAATCAAAAAGTATAGTTGGGTCCAAAATCGGGCTAAGAATACGCGAGCTAGAGCCATTCAAAGTTCAGCAAGTCATTTTTCCGTAGTAATGAGAATATTTTCTAAAGTTCTTAAGCCATTGTCAATCGGTAAATATACATGGATGCTTCGATTAAAGACGCTTCTAAAACGGTATGCCATAAGGAAATCGGATAAAAAATGGTCGATTTATAGTCTGTTATGCCTCAAAAAATGTATTTTTTTGCGCTCAGACTGCCTTTTGCGACAGTAAATGGGGTCTACTCTACACTAACGATTGAAAAGGGACCAAAAGAAATATTTTTCGAAAAAAATGACTATGTTTCAATCGAAAGTACTCCTTCTTACGAATCAAAAAGTATAGTTGGGTCCAAAATCGGGCTAAGAATACGCGAGCTAGACCCATTCAAAGTTCAGCAAGTCATTTTTCCGTAGTAATGAGAATATTTTCTAAAGTTCTTAAGCCATTGTCAATCGGTAAATATACATGGATGTTTCGATTAAAGACGCTTCTAAAACGGTATGCCATAAGGAAATCGGATAAAAAATGGTCGATTTATAGTCTGTTATGCCTCAAAAAATGTATTTTTTTGCGCTCAGACTGCCTTTTGCGACAGTAAATGGGGTCTACTCTACACTAACGATTGAAAAGGGACCAAAAGAAATATTTTTCGAAAAAAATGACTATGTTTCAATCGAAAGTACTCCTTCTTACGAATCAAAAAGTATAGTTGGGTCCAAAATCGGGCTAAGAATACGCGAGCTAGAGCCATTCAAAGTTCAGCAAGTCATTTTTCCGTAGTAATGAGAATATTTTCTAAAGTTCTTAAGCCATTGTCAATCGGTAAATATACATGGATGCTTCGATTAAAGACGCTTCTAAAACGGTATGCCATAAGGAAATCGGATAAAAAATGGTCGATTTATAGTCTGTTATGCCTCAAAAAATGTATTTTTTTGCGCTCAGACTGCCTTTTGCGACAGTAAATGGGGTCTACTCTACACTAACGATTGAAAAGGGACCAAAAGAAATATTTTTCGAAAAAAATGACTATGTTTCAATCGAAAGTACTCCTTCTTACGAATCAAAAAGTATAGTTGGGTCCAAAATCGGGCTAAGAATACGCGAGCTAGACCCATTCAAAGTTCAGCAAGTCATTTTTCCGTAGTAATGAGAATATTTTCTAAAGTTCTTAAGCCATTGTCAATCGGTAAGTATACATGGATGTTTCGATTAAAGACGCTTCTAAAACGGTATGCCATAAGGAAATCGGATAAAAAATGGTCGATTTATAGTCTGTTATGCCTCAAAAAATGTATTTTTTTGCGCTCAGACTGCCTTTTGCGACAGTAAATGGGGTCTACTCTACACTAACGATTGAAAAGGGACCAAAAGAAATATTTTTCGAAAAAAATGACTATGTTTCAATCGAAAGTACTTCTTCTTACGAATCAAAAAGTATAGTTGGGTCCAAAATCGGGCTAAGAATACGCGAGCTAGAGCCATTCAAAGTTCAGCAAGTCATTTTTCCGTAGTAATGAGAATATTTTCTAAAGTTCTTAAGCCATTGTCAATCGGTAAATATACATGGATGCTTCGATTAAAGACGCTTCTAAAACGGTATGCCATAAGGAAATCGGATAAAAAATGGTCGATTTATAGTCTGTTATGCCTCAAAAAATGTATTTTTTTGCGCTCAGACTGCCTTTTGCGACAGTAAATGGGGTCTACTCTACACTAACGATTGAAAAGGGACCAAAAGAAATATTTTTCGAAAAAAATGACTATGTTTCAATCGAAAGTACTCCTTCTTACGAATCAAAAAGTATAGTTGGGTCCAAAATCGGGCTAAGAATACGCGAGCTAGAGCCATTCAAAGTTCAGCAAGTCATTTTTCCGTAGTAATGAGAATATTTTCTAAAGTTCTTAAGCCATTGTCAATCGGTAAATATACATGGATGCTTCGATTAAAGACGCTTCTAAAACGGTATGCCATAAGGAAATCGGATAAAAAATGGTCGATTTATAGTCTGTTATGCCTCAAAAAATGTATTTTTTTGCGCTCAGACTGCCTTTTGCGACAGTAAATGGGGTCTACTCTACACTAACGATTGAAAAGGGACCAAAAGAAATATTTTTCGAAAAAAATGACTATGTTTCAATCGAAAGTACTTCTTCTTACGAATCAAAAAGTATAGTTGGGTCCAAAATCGGGCTAAGAATACGCGAGCTAGACCCATTCAAAGTTCAGCAAGTCATTTTTCCGTAGTAATGAGAATATTTTCTAAAGTTCTTAAGCCATTGTCAATCGGTAAGTATACATGGATGTTTCGATTAAAGACGCTTCTAAAACGGTATGCCATAAGGAAATCGGATAAAAAATGGTCGATTTATAGTCTGTTATGCCTCAAAAAATGTATTTTTTTGCGCTCAGACTGCCTTTTGCGACAGTAAATGGGGTCTACTCTACACTAACGATTGAAAAGGGACCAAAAGAAATATTTTTCGAAAAAAATGACTATGTTTCAATCGAAAGTACTTCTTCTTACGAATCAAAAAGTATAGTTGGGTCCAAAATCGGGCTAAGAATACGCGAGCTAGAGCCATTCAAAGTTCAGCAAGTCATTTTTCCGTAGTAATGAGAATATTTTCTAAAGTTCTTAAGCCATTGTCAATCGGTAAATATACATGGATGCTTCGATTAAAGACGCTTCTAAAACGGTATGCCATAAGGAAATCGGATAAAAAATGGTCGATTTATAGTCTGTTATGCCTCAAAAAATGTATTTTTTTGCGCTCAGACTGCCTTTTGCGACAGTAAATGGGGTCTACTCTACACTAACGATTGAAAAGGGACCAAAAGAAATATTTTTCGAAAAAAATGACTATGTTTCAATCGAAAGTACTCCTTCTTACGAATCAAAAAGTATAGTTGGGTCCAAAATCGGGCTAAGAATACGCGAGCTAGACCCATTCAAAGTTCAGCAAGTCATTTTTCCGTAGTAATGAGAATATTTTCTAAAGTTCTTAAGCCATTGTCAATCGGTAAATATACATGGATGCTTCGATTAAAGACGCTTCTAAAACGGTATGCCATAAGGAAATCGGATAAAAAATGGTCGATTTATAGTCTGTTATGCCTCAAAAAATGTATTTTTTTGCGCTCAGACTGCCTTTTGCGACAGTAAATGGGGTCTACTCTACACTAACGATTGAAAAGGGACCAAAAGAAATATTTTTCGAAAAAAATGACTATGTTTCAATCGAAAGTACTTCTTCTTACGAATCAAAAAGTATAGTTGGGTCCAAAATCGGGCTAAGAATACGCGAGCTAGACCCATTCAAAGTTCAGCAAGTCATTTTTCCGTAGTAATGAGAATATTTTCTAAAGTTCTTAAGCCATTGTCAATCGGTAAGTATACATGGATGTTTCGATTAAAGACGCTTCTAAAACGGTATGCCATAAGGAAATCGGATAAAAAATGGTCGATTTATAGTCTGTTATGCCTCAAAAAATGTATTTTTTTGCGCTCAGACTGCCTTTTGCGACAGTAAATGGGGTCTACTCTACACTAACGATTGAAAAGGGACCAAAAGAAATATTTTTCGAAAAAAATGACTATGTTTCAATCGAAAGTACTCCTTCTTACGAATCAAAAAGTATAGTTGGGTCCAAAATCGGGCTAAGAATACGCGAGCTAGACCCATTCAAAGTTCAGCAAGTCATTTTTCCGTAGTAATGAGAATATTTTCTAAAGTTCTTAAGCCATTGTCAATCGGTAAATATACATGGATGCTTCGATTAAAGACGCTTCTAAAACGGTATGCCATAAGGAAATCGGATAAAAAATGGTCGATTTATAGTCTGTTATGCCTCAAAAAATGTATTTTTTTGCGCTCAGACTGCCTTTTGCGACAGTAAATGGGGTCTACTCTACACTAACGATTGAAAAGGGACCAAAAGAAATATTTTTCGAAAAAAATGACTATGTTTCAATCGAAAGTACTCCTTCTTACGAATCAAAAAGTATAGTTGGGTCCAAAATCGGGCTAAGAATACGCGAGCTAGAGCCATTCAAAGTTCAGCAAGTCATTTTTCCGTAGTAATGAGAATATTTTCTAAAGTTCTTAAGCCATTGTCAATCGGTAAATATACATGGATGCTTCGATTAAAGACGCTTCTAAAACGGTATGCCATAAGGAAATCGGATAAAAAATGGTCGATTTATAGTCTGTTATGCCTCAAAAAATGTATTTTTTTGCGCTCAGACTGCCTTTTGCGACAGTAAATGGGGTCTACTCTACACTAACGATTGAAAAGGGACCAAAAGAAATATTTTTCGAAAAAAATGACTATGTTTCAATCGAAAGTACTTCTTCTTACGAATCAAAAAGTATAGTTGGGTCCAAAATCGGGCTAAGAATACGCGAGCTAGAGCCATTCAAAGTTCAGCAAGTCATTTTTCCGTAGTAATGAGAATATTTTCTAAAGTTCTTAAGCCATTGTCAATCGGTAAATATACATGGATGTTTCGATTAAAGACGCTTCTAAAACGGTATGCCATAAGGAAATCGGATAAAAAATGGTCGATTTATAGTCTGTTATGCCTCAAAAAATGTATTTTTTTGCGCTCAGACTGCCTTTTGCGACAGTAAATGGGGTCTACTCTACACTAACGATTGAAAAGGGACCAAAAGAAATATTTTTCGAAAAAAATGACTATGTTTCAATCGAAAGTACTCCTTCTTACGAATCAAAAAGTATAGTTGGGTCCAAAATCGGGCTAAGAATACGCGAGCTAGAGCCATTCAAAGTTCAGCAAGTCATTTTTCCGTAGTAATGAGAATATTTTCTAAAGTTCTTAAGCCATTGTCAATCGGTAAATATACATGGATGTTTCGATTAAAGACGCTTCTAAAACGGTATGCCATAAGGAAATCGGATAAAAAATGGTCGATTTATAGTCTGTTATGCCTCAAAAAATGTATTTTTTTGCGCTCAGACTGCCTTTTGCGACAGTAAATGGGGTCTACTCTACACTAACGATTGAAAAGGGACCAAAAGAAATATTTTTCGAAAAAAATGACTATGTTTCAATCGAAAGTACTTCTTCTTACGAATCAAAAAGTATAGTTGGGTCCAAAATCGGGCTAAGAATACGCGAGCTAGAGCCATTCAAAGTTCAGCAAGTCATTTTTCCGTAGTAATGAGAATATTTTCTAAAGTTCTTAAGCCATTGTCAATCGGTAAATATACATGGATGCTTCGATTAAAGACGCTTCTAAAACGGTATGCCATAAGGAAATCGGATAAAAAATGGTCGATTTATAGTCTGTTATGCCTCAAAAAATGTATTTTTTTGCGCTCAGACTGCCTTTTGCGACAGTAAATGGGGTCTACTCTACACTAACGATTGAAAAGGGACCAAAAGAAATATTTTTCGAAAAAAATGACTATGTTTCAATCGAAAGTACTCCTTCTTACGAATCAAAAAGTATAGTTGGGTCCAAAATCGGGCTAAGAATACGCGAGCTAGAGCCATTCAAAGTTCAGCAAGTCATTTTTCCGTAGTAATGAGAATATTTTCTAAAGTTCTTAAGCCATTGTCAATCGGTAAATATACATGGATGCTTCGATTAAAGACGCTTCTAAAACGGTATGCCATAAGGAAATCGGATAAAAAATGGTCGATTTATAGTCTGTTATGCCTCAAAAAATGTATTTTTTTGCGCTCAGACTGCCTTTTGCGACAGTAAATGGGGTCTACTCTACACTAACGATTGAAAAGGGACCAAAAGAAATATTTTTCGAAAAAAATGACTATGTTTCAATCGAAAGTACTTCTTCTTACGAATCAAAAAGTATAGTTGGGTCCAAAATCGGGCTAAGAATACGCGAGCTAGACCCATTCAAAGTTCAGCAAGTCATTTTTCCGTAGTAATGAGAATATTTTCTAAAGTTCTTAAGCCATTGTCAATCGGTAAGTATACATGGATGTTTCGATTAAAGACGCTTCTAAAACGGTATGCCATAAGGAAATCGGATAAAAAATGGTCGATTTATAGTCTGTTATGCCTCAAAAAATGTATTTTTTTGCGCTCAGACTGCCTTTTGCGACAGTAAATGGGGTCTACTCTACACTAACGATTGAAAAGGGACCAAAAGAAATATTTTTCGAAAAAAATGACTATGTTTCAATAGAAAGTACTTCTTCTTACGAATCAAAAAGTATAGTTGGGTCCAAAATCGGGCTAAGAATACGCGAGCTAGAGCCATTCAAAGTTCAGCAAGTCATTTTTCCGTAGTAATGAGAATATTTTCTAAAGTTCTTAAGCCATTGTCAATCGGTAAGTATACATGGATGTTTCGATTAAAGACGCTTCTAAAACGGTATGCCATAAGGAAATCGGATAAAAAATGGTCGATTTATAGTCTGTTATGCCTCAAAAAATGTATTTTTTTGCGCTCAGACTGCCTTTTGCGACAGTAAATGGGGTCTACTCTACACTAACGATTGAAAAGGGACCAAAAGAAATATTTTTCGAAAAAAATGACTATGTTTCAATCGAAAGTACTCCTTCTTACGAATCAAAAAGTATAGTTGGGTCCAAAATCGGGCTAAGAATACGCGAGCTAGACCCATTCAAAGTTCAGCAAGTCATTTTTCCGTAGTAATGAGAATATTTTCTAAAGTTCTTAAGCCATTGTCAATCGGTAAATATACATGGATGCTTCGATTAAAGACGCTTCTAAAACGGTATGCCATAAGGAAATCGGATAAAAAATGGTCGATTTATAGTCTGTTATGCCTCAAAAAATGTATTTTTTTGCGCTCAGACTGCCTTTTGCGACAGTAAATGGGGTCTACTCTACACTAACGATTGAAAAGGGACCAAAAGAAATATTTTTCGAAAAAAATGACTATGTTTCAATCGAAAGTACTTCTTCTTACGAATCAAAAAGTATAGTTGGGTCCAAAATCGGGCTAAGAATACGCGAGCTAGACCCATTCAAAGTTCAGCAAGTCATTTTTCCGTAGTAATGAGAATATTTTCTAAAGTTCTTAAGCCATTGTCAATCGGTAAATATACATGGATGTTTCGATTAAAGACGCTTCTAAAACGGTATGCCATAAGGAAATCGGATAAAAAATGGTCGATTTATAGTCTGTTATGCCTCAAAAAATGTATTTTTTTGCGCTCAGACTGCCTTTTGCGACAGTAAATGGGGTCTACTCTACACTAACGATTGAAAAGGGACCAAAAGAAATATTTTTCGAAAAAAATGACTATGTTTCAATCGAAAGTACTCCTTCTTACGAATCAAAAAGTATAGTTGGGTCCAAAATCGGGCTAAGAATACGCGAGCTAGAGCCATTCAAAGTTCAGCAAGTCATTTTTCCGTAGTAATGAGAATATTTTCTAAAGTTCTTAAGCCATTGTCAATCGGTAAATATACATGGATGCTTCGATTAAAGACGCTTCTAAAACGGTATGCCATAAGGAAATCGGATAAAAAATGGTCGATTTATAGTCTGTTATGCCTCAAAAAATGTATTTTTTTGCGCTCAGACTGCCTTTTGCGACAGTAAATGGGGTCTACTCTACACTAACGATTGAAAAGGGACCAAAAGAAATATTTTTCGAAAAAAATGACTATGTTTCAATCGAAAGTACTCCTTCTTACGAATCAAAAAGTATAGTTGGGTCCAAAATCGGGCTAAGAATACGCGAGCTAGACCCATTCAAAGTTCAGCAAGTCATTTTTCCGTAGTAATGAGAATATTTTCTAAAGTTCTTAAGCCATTGTCAATCGGTAAGTATACATGGATGTTTCGATTAAAGACGCTTCTAAAACGGTATGCCATAAGGAAATCGGATAAAAAATGGTCGATTTATAGTCTGTTATGCCTCAAAAAATGTATTTTTTTGCGCTCAGACTGCCTTTTGCGACAGTAAATGGGGTCTACTCTACACTAACGATTGAAAAGGGACCAAAAGAAATATTTTTCGAAAAAAATGACTATGTTTCAATCGAAAGTACTCCTTCTTACGAATCAAAAAGTATAGTTGGGTCCAAAATCGGGCTAAGAATACGCGAGCTAGAGCCATTCAAAGTTCAGCAAGTCATTTTTCCGTAGTAATGAGAATATTTTCTAAAGTTCTTAAGCCATTGTCAATCGGTAAATATACATGGATGCTTCGATTAAAGACGCTTCTAAAACGGTATGCCATAAGGAAATCGGATAAAAAATGGTCGATTTATAGTCTGTTATGCCTCAAAAAATGTATTTTTTTGCGCTCAGACTGCCTTTTGCGACAGTAAATGGGGTCTACTCTACACTAACGATTGAAAAGGGACCAAAAGAAATATTTTTCGAAAAAAATGACTATGTTTCAATCGAAAGTACTTCTTCTTACGAATCAAAAAGTATAGTTGGGTCCAAAATCGGGCTAAGAATACGCGAGCTAGACCCATTCAAAGTTCAGCAAGTCATTTTTCCGTAGTAATGAGAATATTTTCTAAAGTTCTTAAGCCATTGTCAATCGGTAAGTATACATGGATGTTTCGATTAAAGACGCTTCTAAAACGGTATGCCATAAGGAAATCGGATAAAAAATGGTCGATTTATAGTCTGTTATGCCTCAAAAAATGTATTTTTTTGCGCTCAGACTGCCTTTTGCGACAGTAAATGGGGTCTACTCTACACTAACGATTGAAAAGGGACCAAAAGAAATATTTTTCGAAAAAAATGACTATGTTTCAATCGAAAGTACTCCTTCTTACGAATCAAAAAGTATAGTTGGGTCCAAAATCGGGCTAAGAATACGCGAGCTAGACCCATTCAAAGTTCAGCAAGTCATTTTTCCGTAGTAATGAGAATATTTTCTAAAGTTCTTAAGCCATTGTCAATCGGTAAATATACATGGATGCTTCGATTAAAGACGCTTCTAAAACGGTATGCCATAAGGAAATCGGATAAAAAATGGTCGATTTATAGTCTGTTATGCCTCAAAAAATGTATTTTTTTGCGCTCAGACTGCCTTTTGCGACAGTAAATGGGGTCTACTCTACACTAACGATTGAAAAGGGACCAAAAGAAATATTTTTCGAAAAAAATGACTATGTTTCAATCGAAAGTACTTCTTCTTACGAATCAAAAAGTATAGTTGGGTCCAAAATCGGGCTAAGAATACGCGAGCTAGACCCATTCAAAGTTCAGCAAGTCATTTTTCCGTAGTAATGAGAATATTTTCTAAAGTTCTTAAGCCATTGTCAATCGGTAAATATACATGGATGCTTCGATTAAAGACGCTTCTAAAACGGTATGCCATAAGGAAATCGGATAAAAAATGGTCGATTTATAGTCTGTTATGCCTCAAAAAATGTATTTTTTTGCGCTCAGACTGCCTTTTGCGACAGTAAATGGGGTCTACTCTACACTAACGATTGAAAAGGGACCAAAAGAAATATTTTTCGAAAAAAATGACTATGTTTCAATCGAAAGTACTCCTTCTTACGAATCAAAAAGTATAGTTGGGTCCAAAATCGGGCTAAGAATACGCGAGCTAGAGCCATTCAAAGTTCAGCAAGTCATTTTTCCGTAGTAATGAGAATATTTTCTAAAGTTCTTAAGCCATTGTCAATCGGTAAGTATACATGGATGTTTCGATTAAAGACGCTTCTAAAACGGTATGCCATAAGGAAATCGGATAAAAAATGGTCGATTTATAGTCTGTTATGCCTCAAAAAATGTATTTTTTTGCGCTCAGACTGCCTTTTGCGACAGTAAATGGGGTCTACTCTACACTAACGATTGAAAAGGGACCAAAAGAAATATTTTTCGAAAAAAATGACTATGTTTCAATCGAAAGTACTCCTTCTTACGAATCAAAAAGTATAGTTGGGTCCAAAATCGGGCTAAGAATACGCGAGCTAGAGCCATTCAAAGTTCAGCAAGTCATTTTTCCGTAGTAATGAGAATATTTTCTAAAGTTCTTAAGCCATTGTCAATCGGTAAATATACATGGATGCTTCGATTAAAGACGCTTCTAAAACGGTATGCCATAAGGAAATCGGATAAAAAATGGTCGATTTATAGTCTGTTATGCCTCAAAAAATGTATTTTTTTGCGCTCAGACTGCCTTTTGCGACAGTAAATGGGGTCTACTCTACACTAACGATTGAAAAGGGACCAAAAGAAATATTTTTCGAAAAAAATGACTATGTTTCAATCGAAAGTACTTCTTCTTACGAATCAAAAAGTATAGTTGGGTCCAAAATCGGGCTAAGAATACGCGAGCTAGACCCATTCAAAGTTCAGCAAGTCATTTTTCCGTAGTAATGAGAATATTTTCTAAAGTTCTTAAGCCATTGTCAATCGGTAAATATACATGGATGTTTCGATTAAAGACGCTTCTAAAACGGTATGCCATAAGGAAATCGGATAAAAAATGGTCGATTTATAGTCTGTTATGCCTCAAAAAATGTATTTTTTTGCGCTCAGACTGCCTTTTGCGACAGTAAATGGGGTCTACTCTACACTAACGATTGAAAAGGGACCAAAAGAAATATTTTTCGAAAAAAATGACTATGTTTCAATCGAAAGTACTTCTTCTTACGAATCAAAAAGTATAGTTGGGTCCAAAATCGGGCTAAGAATACGCGAGCTAGACCCATTCAAAGTTCAGCAAGTCATTTTTCCGTAGTAATGAGAATATTTTCTAAAGTTCTTAAGCCATTGTCAATCGGTAAATATACATGGATGCTTCGATTAAAGACGCTTCTAAAACGGTATGCCATAAGGAAATCGGATAAAAAATGGTCGATTTATAGTCTGTTATGCCTCAAAAAATGTATTTTTTTGCGCTCAGACTGCCTTTTGCGACAGTAAATGGGGTCTACTCTACACTAACGATTGAAAAGGGACCAAAAGAAATATTTTTCGAAAAAAATGACTATGTTTCAATCGAAAGTACTCCTTCTTACGAATCAAAAAGTATAGTTGGGTCCAAAATCGGGCTAAGAATACGCGAGCTAGACCCATTCAAAGTTCAGCAAGTCATTTTTCCGTAGTAATGAGAATATTTTCTAAAGTTCTTAAGCCATTGTCAATCGGTAAATATACATGGATGCTTCGATTAAAGACGCTTCTAAAACGGTATGCCATAAGGAAATCGGATAAAAAATGGTCGATTTATAGTCTGTTATGCCTCAAAAAATGTATTTTTTTGCGCTCAGACTGCCTTTTGCGACAGTAAATGGGGTCTACTCTACACTAACGATTGAAAAGGGACCAAAAGAAATATTTTTCGAAAAAAATGACTATGTTTCAATCGAAAGTACTTCTTCTTACGAATCAAAAAGTATAGTTGGGTCCAAAATCGGGCTAAGAATACGCGAGCTAGACCCATTCAAAGTTCAGCAAGTCATTTTTCCGTAGTAATGAGAATATTTTCTAAAGTTCTTAAGCCATTGTCAATCGGTAAGTATACATGGATGCTTCGATTAAAGACGCTTCTAAAACGGTATGCCATAAGGAAATCGGATAAAAAATGGTCGATTTATAGTCTGTTATGCCTCAAAAAATGTATTTTTTTGCGCTCAGACTGCCTTTTGCGACAGTAAATGGGGTCTACTCTACACTAACGATTGAAAAGGGACCAAAAGAAATATTTTTCGAAAAAAATGACTATGTTTCAATCGAAAGTACTCCTTCTTACGAATCAAAAAGTATAGTTGGGTCCAAAATCGGGCTAAGAATACGCGAGCTAGACCCATTCAAAGTTCAGCAAGTCATTTTTCCGTAGTAATGAGAATATTTTCTAAAGTTCTTAAGCCATTGTCAATCGGTAAATATACATGGATGCTTCGATTAAAGACGCTTCTAAAACGGTATGCCATAAGGAAATCGGATAAAAAATGGTCGATTTATAGTCTGTTATGCCTCAAAAAATGTATTTTTTTGCGCTCAGACTGCCTTTTGCGACAGTAAATGGGGTCTACTCTACACTAACGATTGAAAAGGGACCAAAAGAAATATTTTTCGAAAAAAATGACTATGTTTCAATAGAAAGTACTCCTTCTTACGAATCAAAAAGTATAGTTGGGTCCAAAATCGGGCTAAGAATACGCGAGCTAGACCCATTCAAAGTTCAGCAAGTCATTTTTCCGTAGTAATGAGAATATTTTCTAAAGTTCTTAAGCCATTGTCAATCGGTAAATATACATGGATGTTTCGATTAAAGACGCTTCTAAAACGGTATGCCATAAGGAAATCGGATAAAAAATGGTCGATTTATAGTCTGTTATGCCTCAAAAAATGTATTTTTTTGCGCTCAGACTGCCTTTTGCGACAGTAAATGGGGTCTACTCTACACTAACGATTGAAAAGGGACCAAAAGAAATATTTTTCGAAAAAAATGACTATGTTTCAATCGAAAGTACTTCTTCTTACGAATCAAAAAGTATAGTTGGGTCCAAAATCGGGCTAAGAATACGCGAGCTAGACCCATTCAAAGTTCAGCAAGTCATTTTTCCGTAGTAATGAGAATATTTTCTAAAGTTCTTAAGCCATTGTCAATCGGTAAATATACATGGATGTTTCGATTAAAGACGCTTCTAAAACGGTATGCCATAAGGAAATCGGATAAAAAATGGTCGATTTATAGTCTGTTATGCCTCAAAAAATGTATTTTTTTGCGCTCAGACTGCCTTTTGCGACAGTAAATGGGGTCTACTCTACACTAACGATTGAAAAGGGACCAAAAGAAATATTTTTCGAAAAAAATGACTATGTTTCAATCGAAAGTACTCCTTCTTACGAATCAAAAAGTATAGTTGGGTCCAAAATCGGGCTAAGAATACGCGAGCTAGAGCCATTCAAAGTTCAGCAAGTCATTTTTCCGTAGTAATGAGAATATTTTCTAAAGTTCTTAAGCCATTGTCAATCGGTAAATATACATGGATGCTTCGATTAAAGACGCTTCTAAAACGGTATGCCATAAGGAAATCGGATAAAAAATGGTCGATTTATAGTCTGTTATGCCTCAAAAAATGTATTTTTTTGCGCTCAGACTGCCTTTTGCGACAGTAAATGGGGTCTACTCTACACTAACGATTGAAAAGGGACCAAAAGAAATATTTTTCGAAAAAAATGACTATGTTTCAATCGAAAGTACTCCTTCTTACGAATCAAAAAGTATAGTTGGGTCCAAAATCGGGCTAAGAATACGCGAGCTAGACCCATTCAAAGTTCAGCAAGTCATTTTTCCGTAGTAATGAGAATATTTTCTAAAGTTCTTAAGCCATTGTCAATCGGTAAATATACATGGATGCTTCGATTAAAGACGCTTCTAAAACGGTATGCCATAAGGAAATCGGATAAAAAATGGTCGATTTATAGTCTGTTATGCCTCAAAAAATGTATTTTTTTGCGCTCAGACTGCCTTTTGCGACAGTAAATGGGGTCTACTCTACACTAACGATTGAAAAGGGACCAAAAGAAATATTTTTCGAAAAAAATGACTATGTTTCAATCGAAAGTACTTCTTCTTACGAATCAAAAAGTATAGTTGGGTCCAAAATCGGGCTAAGAATACGCGAGCTAGACCCATTCAAAGTTCAGCAAGTCATTTTTCCGTAGTAATGAGAATATTTTCTAAAGTTCTTAAGCCATTGTCAATCGGTAAGTATACATGGATGTTTCGATTAAAGACGCTTCTAAAACGGTATGCCATAAGGAAATCGGATAAAAAATGGTCGATTTATAGTCTGTTATGCCTCAAAAAATGTATTTTTTTGCGCTCAGACTGCCTTTTGCGACAGTAAATGGGGTCTACTCTACACTAACGATTGAAAAGGGACCAAAAGAAATATTTTTCGAAAAAAATGACTATGTTTCAATCGAAAGTACTCCTTCTTACGAATCAAAAAGTATAGTTGGGTCCAAAATCGGGCTAAGAATACGCGAGCTAGACCCATTCAAAGTTCAGCAAGTCATTTTTCCGTAGTAATGAGAATATTTTCTAAAGTTCTTAAGCCATTGTCAATCGGTAAATATACATGGATGCTTCGATTAAAGACGCTTCTAAAACGGTATGCCATAAGGAAATCGGATAAAAAATGGTCGATTTATAGTCTGTTATGCCTCAAAAAATGTATTTTTTTGCGCTCAGACTGCCTTTTGCGACAGTAAATGGGGTCTACTCTACACTAACGATTGAAAAGGGACCAAAAGAAATATTTTTCGAAAAAAATGACTATGTTTCAATCGAAAGTACTCCTTCTTACGAATCAAAAAGTATAGTTGGGTCCAAAATCGGGCTAAGAATACGCGAGCTAGACCCATTCAAAGTTCAGCAAGTCATTTTTCCGTAGTAATGAGAATATTTTCTAAAGTTCTTAAGCCATTGTCAATCGGTAAATATACATGGATGCTTCGATTAAAGACGCTTCTAAAACGGTATGCCATAAGGAAATCGGATAAAAAATGGTCGATTTATAGTCTGTTATGCCTCAAAAAATGTATTTTTTTGCGCTCAGACTGCCTTTTGCGACAGTAAATGGGGTCTACTCTACACTAACGATTGAAAAGGGACCAAAAGAAATATTTTTCGAAAAAAATGACTATGTTTCAATCGAAAGTACTCCTTCTTACGAATCAAAAAGTATAGTTGGGTCCAAAATCGGGCTAAGAATACGCGAGCTAGAGCCATTCAAAGTTCAGCAAGTCATTTTTCCGTAGTAATGAGAATATTTTCTAAAGTTCTTAAGCCATTGTCAATCGGTAAATATACATGGATGTTTCGATTAAAGACGCTTCTAAAACGGTATGCCATAAGGAAATCGGATAAAAAATGGTCGATTTATAGTCTGTTATGCCTCAAAAAATGTATTTTTTTGCGCTCAGACTGCCTTTTGCGACAGTAAATGGGGTCTACTCTACACTAACGATTGAAAAGGGACCAAAAGAAATATTTTTCGAAAAAAATGACTATGTTTCAATCGAAAGTACTCCTTCTTACGAATCAAAAAGTATAGTTGGGTCCAAAATCGGGCTAAGAATACGCGAGCTAGACCCATTCAAAGTTCAGCAAGTCATTTTTCCGTAGTAATGAGAATATTTTCTAAAGTTCTTAAGCCATTGTCAATCGGTAAATATACATGGATGCTTCGATTAAAGACGCTTCTAAAACGGTATGCCATAAGGAAATCGGATAAAAAATGGTCGATTTATAGTCTGTTATGCCTCAAAAAATGTATTTTTTTGCGCTCAGACTGCCTTTTGCGACAGTAAATGGGGTCTACTCTACACTAACGATTGAAAAGGGACCAAAAGAAATATTTTTCGAAAAAAATGACTATGTTTCAATCGAAAGTACTCCTTCTTACGAATCAAAAAGTATAGTTGGGTCCAAAATCGGGCTAAGAGTACGCGAGCTAGAGCCATTCAAAGTTCAGCAAGTCATTTTTCCGTAGTAATGAGAATATTTTCTAAAGTTCTTAAGCCATTGTCAATCGGTAAATATACATGGATGCTTCGATTAAAGACGCTTCTAAAACGGTATGCCATAAGGAAATCGGATAAAAAATGGTCGATTTATAGTCTGTTATGCCTCAAAAAATGTATTTTTTTGCGCTCAGACTGCCTTTTGCGACAGTAAATGGGGTCTACTCTACACTAACGATTGAAAAGGGACCAAAAGAAATATTTTTCGAAAAAAATGACTATGTTTCAATCGAAAGTACTCCTTCTTACGAATCAAAAAGTATAGTTGGGTCCAAAATCGGGCTAAGAATACGCGAGCTAGACCCATTCAAAGTTCAGCAAGTCATTTTTCCGTAGTAATGAGAATATTTTCTAAAGTTCTTAAGCCATTGTCAATCGGTAAATATACATGGATGCTTCGATTAAAGACGCTTCTAAAACGGTATGCCATAAGGAAATCGGATAAAAAATGGTCGATTTATAGTCTGTTATGCCTCAAAAAATGTATTTTTTTGCGCTCAGACTGCCTTTTGCGACAGTAAATGGGGTCTACTCTACACTAACGATTGAAAAGGGACCAAAAGAAATATTTTTCGAAAAAAATGACTATGTTTCAATCGAAAGTACTCCTTCTTACGAATCAAAAAGTATAGTTGGGTCCAAAATCGGGCTAAGAATACGCGAGCTAGACCCATTCAAAGTTCAGCAAGTCATTTTTCCGTAGTAATGAGAATATTTTCTAAAGTTCTTAAGCCATTGTCAATCGGTAAATATACATGGATGCTTCGATTAAAGACGCTTCTAAAACGGTATGCCATAAGGAAATCGGATAAAAAATGGTCGATTTATAGTCTGTTATGCCTCAAAAAATGTATTTTTTTGCGCTCAGACTGCCTTTTGCGACAGTAAATGGGGTCTACTCTACACTAACGATTGAAAAGGGACCAAAAGAAATATTTTTCGAAAAAAATGACTATGTTTCAATCGAAAGTACTTCTTCTTACGAATCAAAAAGTATAGTTGGGTCCAAAATCGGGCTAAGAATACGCGAGCTAGACCCATTCAAAGTTCAGCAAGTCATTTTTCCGTAGTAATGAGAATATTTTCTAAAGTTCTTAAGCCATTGTCAATCGGTAAATATACATGGATGCTTCGATTAAAGACGCTTCTAAAACGGTATGCCATAAGGAAATCGGATAAAAAATGGTCGATTTATAGTCTGTTATGCCTCAAAAAATGTATTTTTTTGCGCTCAGACTGCCTTTTGCGACAGTAAATGGGGTCTACTCTACACTAACGATTGAAAAGGGACCAAAAGAAATATTTTTCGAAAAAAATGACTATGTTTCAATCGAAAGTACTCCTTCTTACGAATCAAAAAGTATAGTTGGGTCCAAAATCGGGCTAAGAATACGCGAGCTAGACCCATTCAAAGTTCAGCAAGTCATTTTTCCGTAGTAATGAGAATATTTTCTAAAGTTCTTAAGCCATTGTCAATCGGTAAATATACATGGATGCTTCGATTAAAGACGCTTCTAAAACGGTATGCCATAAGGAAATCGGATAAAAAATGGTCGATTTATAGTCTGTTATGCCTCAAAAAATGTATTTTTTTGCGCTCAGACTGCCTTTTGCGACAGTAAATGGGGTCTACTCTACACTAACGATTGAAAAGGGACCAAAAGAAATATTTTTCGAAAAAAATGACTATGTTTCAATCGAAAGTACTTCTTCTTACGAATCAAAAAGTATAGTTGGGTCCAAAATCGGGCTAAGAATACGCGAGCTAGACCCATTCAAAGTTCAGCAAGTCATTTTTCCGTAGTAATGAGAATATTTTCTAAAGTTCTTAAGCCATTGTCAATCGGTAAGTATACATGGATGTTTCGATTAAAGACGCTTCTAAAACGGTATGCCATAAGGAAATCGGATAAAAAATGGTCGATTTATAGTCTGTTATGCCTCAAAAAATGTATTTTTTTGCGCTCAGACTGCCTTTTGCGACAGTAAATGGGGTCTACTCTACACTAACGATTGAAAAGGGACCAAAAGAAATATTTTTCGAAAAAAATGACTATGTTTCAATCGAAAGTACTCCTTCTTACGAATCAAAAAGTATAGTTGGGTCCAAAATCGGGCTAAGAATACGCGAGCTAGACCCATTCAAAGTTCAGCAAGTCATTTTTCCGTAGTAATGAGAATATTTTCTAAAGTTCTTAAGCCATTGTCAATCGGTAAATATACATGGATGCTTCGATTAAAGACGCTTCTAAAACGGTATGCCATAAGGAAATCGGATAAAAAATGGTCGATTTATAGTCTGTTATGCCTCAAAAAATGTATTTTTTTGCGCTCAGACTGCCTTTTGCGACAGTAAATGGGGTCTACTCTACACTAACGATTGAAAAGGGACCAAAAGAAATATTTTTCGAAAAAAATGACTATGTTTCAATCGAAAGTACTTCTTCTTACGAATCAAAAAGTATAGTTGGGTCCAAAATCGGGCTAAGAATACGCGAGCTAGACCCATTCAAAGTTCAGCAAGTCATTTTTCCGTAGTAATGAGAATATTTTCTAAAGTTCTTAAGCCATTGTCAATCGGTAAATATACATGGATGTTTCGATTAAAGACGCTTCTAAAACGGTATGCCATAAGGAAATCGGATAAAAAATGGTCGATTTATAGTCTGTTATGCCTCAAAAAATGTATTTTTTTGCGCTCAGACTGCCTTTTGCGACAGTAAATGGGGTCTACTCTACACTAACGATTGAAAAGGGACCAAAAGAAATATTTTTCGAAAAAAATGACTATGTTTCAATCGAAAGTACTCCTTCTTACGAATCAAAAAGTATAGTTGGGTCCAAAATCGGGCTAAGAATACGCGAGCTAGACCCATTCAAAGTTCAGCAAGTCATTTTTCCGTAGTAATGAGAATATTTTCTAAAGTTCTTAAGCCATTGTCAATCGGTAAATATACATGGATGCTTCGATTAAAGACGCTTCTAAAACGGTATGCCATAAGGAAATCGGATAAAAAATGGTCGATTTATAGTCTGTTATGCCTCAAAAAATGTATTTTTTTGCGCTCAGACTGCCTTTTGCGACAGTAAATGGGGTCTACTCTACACTAACGATTGAAAAGGGACCAAAAGAAATATTTTTCGAAAAAAATGACTATGTTTCAATCGAAAGTACTTCTTCTTACGAATCAAAAAGTATAGTTGGGTCCAAAATCGGGCTAAGAATACGCGAGCTAGACCCATTCAAAGTTCAGCAAGTCATTTTTCCGTAGTAATGAGAATATTTTCTAAAGTTCTTAAGCCATTGTCAATCGGTAAGTATACATGGATGTTTCGATTAAAGACGCTTCTAAAACGGTATGCCATAAGGAAATCGGATAAAAAATGGTCGATTTATAGTCTGTTATGCCTCAAAAAATGTATTTTTTTGCGCTCAGACTGCCTTTTGCGACAGTAAATGGGGTCTACTCTACACTAACGATTGAAAAGGGACCAAAAGAAATATTTTTCGAAAAAAATGACTATGTTTCAATCGAAAGTACTCCTTCTTACGAATCAAAAAGTATAGTTGGGTCCAAAATCGGGCTAAGAATACGCGAGCTAGACCCATTCAAAGTTCAGCAAGTCATTTTTCCGTAGTAATGAGAATATTTTCTAAAGTTCTTAAGCCATTGTCAATCGGTAAATATACATGGATGCTTCGATTAAAGACGCTTCTAAAACGGTATGCCATAAGGAAATCGGATAAAAAATGGTCGATTTATAGTCTGTTATGCCTCAAAAAATGTATTTTTTTGCGCTCAGACTGCCTTTTGCGACAGTAAATGGGGTCTACTCTACACTAACGATTGAAAAGGGACCAAAAGAAATATTTTTCGAAAAAAATGACTATGTTTCAATCGAAAGTACTTCTTCTTACGAATCAAAAAGTATAGTTGGGTCCAAAATCGGGCTAAGAATACGCGAGCTAGACCCATTCAAAGTTCAGCAAGTCATTTTTCCGTAGTAATGAGAATATTTTCTAAAGTTCTTAAGCCATTGTCAATCGGTAAATATACATGGATGTTTCGATTAAAGACGCTTCTAAAACGGTATGCCATAAGGAAATCGGATAAAAAATGGTCGATTTATAGTCTGTTATGCCTCAAAAAATGTATTTTTTTGCGCTCAGACTGCCTTTTGCGACAGTAAATGGGGTCTACTCTACACTAACGATTGAAAAGGGACCAAAAGAAATATTTTTCGAAAAAAATGACTATGTTTCAATCGAAAGTACTCCTTCTTACGAATCAAAAAGTATAGTTGGGTCCAAAATCGGGCTAAGAATACGCGAGCTAGACCCATTCAAAGTTCAGCAAGTCATTTTTCCGTAGTAATGAGAATATTTTCTAAAGTTCTTAAGCCATTGTCAATCGGTAAATATACATGGATGCTTCGATTAAAGACGCTTCTAAAACGGTATGCCATAAGGAAATCGGATAAAAAATGGTCGATTTATAGTCTGTTATGCCTCAAAAAATGTATTTTTTTGCGCTCAGACTGCCTTTTGCGACAGTAAATGGGGTCTACTCTACACTAACGATTGAAAAGGGACCAAAAGAAATATTTTTCGAAAAAAATGACTATGTTTCAATCGAAAGTACTTCTTCTTACGAATCAAAAAGTATAGTTGGGTCCAAAATCGGGCTAAGAATACGCGAGCTAGACCCATTCAAAGTTCAGCAAGTCATTTTTCCGTAGTAATGAGAATATTTTCTAAAGTTCTTAAGCCATTGTCAATCGGTAAGTATACATGGATGTTTCGATTAAAGACGCTTCTAAAACGGTATGCCATAAGGAAATCGGATAAAAAATGGTCGATTTATAGTCTGTTATGCCTCAAAAAATGTATTTTTTTGCGCTCAGACTGCCTTTTGCGACAGTAAATGGGGTCTACTCTACACTAACGATTGAAAAGGGACCAAAAGAAATATTTTTCGAAAAAAATGACTATGTTTCAATCGAAAGTACTTCTTCTTACGAATCAAAAAGTATAGTTGGGTCCAAAATCGGGCTAAGAATACGCGAGCTAGACCCATTCAAAGTTCAGCAAGTCATTTTTCCGTAGTAATGAGAATATTTTCTAAAGTTCTTAAGCCATTGTCAATCGGTAAATATACATGGATGCTTCGATTAAAGACGCTTCTAAAACGGTATGCCATAAGGAAATCGGATAAAAAATGGTCGATTTATAGTCTGTTATGCCTCAAAAAATGTATTTTTTTGCGCTCAGACTGCCTTTTGCGACAGTAAATGGGGTCTACTCTACACTAACGATTGAAAAGGGACCAAAAGAAATATTTTTCGAAAAAAATGACTATGTTTCAATCGAAAGTACTTCTTCTTACGAATCAAAAAGTATAGTTGGGTCCAAAATCGGGCTAAGAATACGCGAGCTAGACCCATTCAAAGTTCAGCAAGTCATTTTTCCGTAGTAATGAGAATATTTTCTAAAGTTCTTAAGCCATTGTCAATCGGTAAGTATACATGGATGTTTCGATTAAAGACGCTTCTAAAACGGTATGCCATAAGGAAATCGGATAAAAAATGGTCGATTTATAGTCTGTTATGCCTCAAAAAATGTATTTTTTTGCGCTCAGACTGCCTTTTGCGACAGTAAATGGGGTCTACTCTACACTAACGATTGAAAAGGGACCAAAAGAAATATTTTTCGAAAAAAATGACTATGTTTCAATCGAAAGTACTTCTTCTTACGAATCAAAAAGTATAGTTGGGTCCAAAATCGGGCTAAGAATACGCGAGCTAGACCCATTCAAAGTTCAGCAAGTCATTTTTCCGTAGTAATGAGAATATTTTCTAAAGTTCTTAAGCCATTGTCAATCGGTAAATATACATGGATGCTTCGATTAAAGACGCTTCTAAAACGGTATGCCATAAGGAAATCGGATAAAAAATGGTCGATTTATAGTCTGTTATGCCTCAAAAAATGTATTTTTTTGCGCTCAGACTGCCTTTTGCGACAGTAAATGGGGTCTACTCTACACTAACGATTGAAAAGGGACCAAAAGAAATATTTTTCGAAAAAAATGACTATGTTTCAATCGAAAGTACTTCTTCTTACGAATCAAAAAGTATAGTTGGGTCCAAAATCGGGCTAAGAATACGCGAGCTAGAGCCATTCAAAGTTCAGCAAGTCATTTTTCCGTAGTAATGAGAATATTTTCTAAAGTTCTTAAGCCATTGTCAATCGGTAAATATACATGGATGCTTCGATTAAAGACGCTTCTAAAACGGTATGCCATAAGGAAATCGGATAAAAAATGGTCGATTTATAGTCTGTTATGCCTCAAAAAATGTATTTTTTTGCGCTCAGACTGCCTTTTGCGACAGTAAATGGGGTCTACTCTACACTAACGATTGAAAAGGGACCAAAAGAAATATTTTTCGAAAAAAATGACTATGTTTCAATAGAAAGTACTTCTTCTTACGAATCAAAAAGTATAGTTGGGTCCAAAATCGGGCTAAGAATACGCGAGCTAGACCCATTCAAAGTTCAGCAAGTCATTTTTCCGTAGTAATGAGAATATTTTCTAAAGTTCTTAAGCCATTGTCAATCGGTAAGTATACATGGATGTTTCGATTAAAGACGCTTCTAAAACGGTATGCCATAAGGAAATCGGATAAAAAATGGTCGATTTATAGTCTGTTATGCCTCAAAAAATGTATTTTTTTGCGCTCAGACTGCCTTTTGCGACAGTAAATGGGGTCTACTCTACACTAACGATTGAAAAGGGACCAAAAGAAATATTTTTCGAAAAAAATGACTATGTTTCAATCGAAAGTACTTCTTCTTACGAATCAAAAAGTATAGTTGGGTCCAAAATCGGGCTAAGAATACGCGAGCTAGACCCATTCAAAGTTCAGCAAGTCATTTTTCCGTAGTAATGAGAATATTTTCTAAAGTTCTTAAGCCATTGTCAATCGGTAAGTATACATGGATGTTTCGATTAAAGACGCTTCTAAAACGGTATGCCATAAGGAAATCGGATAAAAAATGGTCGATTTATAGTCTGTTATGCCTCAAAAAATGTATTTTTTTGCGCTCAGACTGCCTTTTGCGACAGTAAATGGGGTCTACTCTACACTAACGATTGAAAAGGGACCAAAAGAAATATTTTTCGAAAAAAATGACTATGTTTCAATCGAAAGTACTCCTTCTTACGAATCAAAAAGTATAGTTGGGTCCAAAATCGGGCTAAGAATACGCGAGCTAGACCCATTCAAAGTTCAGCAAGTCATTTTTCCGTAGTAATGAGAATATTTTCTAAAGTTCTTAAGCCATTGTCAATCGGTAAATATACATGGATGTTTCGATTAAAGACGCTTCTAAAACGGTATGCCATAAGGAAATCGGATAAAAAATGGTCGATTTATAGTCTGTTATGCCTCAAAAAATGTATTTTTTTGCGCTCAGACTGCCTTTTGCGACAGTAAATGGGGTCTACTCTACACTAACGATTGAAAAGGGACCAAAAGAAATATTTTTCGAAAAAAATGACTATGTTTCAATCGAAAGTACTCCTTCTTACGAATCAAAAAGTATAGTTGGGTCCAAAATCGGGCTAAGAATACGCGAGCTAGAGCCATTCAAAGTTCAGCAAGTCATTTTTCCGTAGTAATGAGAATATTTTCTAAAGTTCTTAAGCCATTGTCAATCGGTAAATATACATGGATGCTTCGATTAAAGACGCTTCTAAAACGGTATGCCATAAGGAAATCGGATAAAAAATGGTCGATTTATAGTCTGTTATGCCTCAAAAAATGTATTTTTTTGCGCTCAGACTGCCTTTTGCGACAGTAAATGGGGTCTACTCTACACTAACGATTGAAAAGGGACCAAAAGAAATATTTTTCGAAAAAAATGACTATGTTTCAATCGAAAGTACTTCTTCTTACGAATCAAAAAGTATAGTTGGGTCCAAAATCGGGCTAAGAATACGCGAGCTAGACCCATTCAAAGTTCAGCAAGTCATTTTTCCGTAGTAATGAGAATATTTTCTAAAGTTCTTAAGCCATTGTCAATCGGTAAATATACATGGATGCTTCGATTAAAGACGCTTCTAAAACGGTATGCCATAAGGAAATCGGATAAAAAATGGTCGATTTATAGTCTGTTATGCCTCAAAAAATGTATTTTTTTGCGCTCAGACTGCCTTTTGCGACAGTAAATGGGGTCTACTCTACACTAACGATTGAAAAGGGACCAAAAGAAATATTTTTCGAAAAAAATGACTATGTTTCAATAGAAAGTACTTCTTCTTACGAATCAAAAAGTATAGTTGGGTCCAAAATCGGGCTAAGAATACGCGAGCTAGACCCATTCAAAGTTCAGCAAGTCATTTTTCCGTAGTAATGAGAATATTTTCTAAAGTTCTTAAGCCATTGTCAATCGGTAAGTATACATGGATGTTTCGATTAAAGACGCTTCTAAAACGGTATGCCATAAGGAAATCGGATAAAAAATGGTCGATTTATAGTCTGTTATGCCTCAAAAAATGTATTTTTTTGCGCTCAGACTGCCTTTTGCGACAGTAAATGGGGTCTACTCTACACTAACGATTGAAAAGGGACCAAAAGAAATATTTTTCGAAAAAAATGACTATGTTTCAATCGAAAGTACTTCTTCTTACGAATCAAAAAGTATAGTTGGGTCCAAAATCGGGCTAAGAATACGCGAGCTAGACCCATTCAAAGTTCAGCAAGTCATTTTTCCGTAGTAATGAGAATATTTTCTAAAGTTCTTAAGCCATTGTCAATCGGTAAGTATACATGGATGTTTCGATTAAAGACGCTTCTAAAACGGTATGCCATAAGGAAATCGGATAAAAAATGGTCGATTTATAGTCTGTTATGCCTCAAAAAATGTATTTTTTTGCGCTCAGACTGCCTTTTGCGACAGTAAATGGGGTCTACTCTACACTAACGATTGAAAAGGGACCAAAAGAAATATTTTTCGAAAAAAATGACTATGTTTCAATCGAAAGTACTTCTTCTTACGAATCAAAAAGTATAGTTGGGTCCAAAATCGGGCTAAGAATACGCGAGCTAGACCCATTCAAAGTTCAGCAAGTCATTTTTCCGTAGTAATGAGAATATTTTCTAAAGTTCTTAAGCCATTGTCAATCGGTAAATATACATGGATGCTTCGATTAAAGACGCTTCTAAAACGGTATGCCATAAGGAAATCGGATAAAAAATGGTCGATTTATAGTCTGTTATGCCTCAAAAAATGTATTTTTTTGCGCTCAGACTGCCTTTTGCGACAGTAAATGGGGTCTACTCTACACTAACGATTGAAAAGGGACCAAAAGAAATATTTTTCGAAAAAAATGACTATGTTTCAATCGAAAGTACTCCTTCTTACGAATCAAAAAGTATAGTTGGGTCCAAAATCGGGCTAAGAATACGCGAGCTAGACCCATTCAAAGTTCAGCAAGTCATTTTTCCGTAGTAATGAGAATATTTTCTAAAGTTCTTAAGCCATTGTCAATCGGTAAATATACATGGATGTTTCGATTAAAGACGCTTCTAAAACGGTATGCCATAAGGAAATCGGATAAAAAATGGTCGATTTATAGTCTGTTATGCCTCAAAAAATGTATTTTTTTGCGCTCAGACTGCCTTTTGCGACAGTAAATGGGGTCTACTCTACACTAACGATTGAAAAGGGACCAAAAGAAATATTTTTCGAAAAAAATGACTATGTTTCAATCGAAAGTACTCCTTCTTACGAATCAAAAAGTATAGTTGGGTCCAAAATCGGGCTAAGAATACGCGAGCTAGACCCATTCAAAGTTCAGCAAGTCATTTTTCCGTAGTAATGAGAATATTTTCTAAAGTTCTTAAGCCATTGTCAATCGGTAAATATACATGGATGCTTCGATTAAAGACGCTTCTAAAACGGTATGCCATAAGGAAATCGGATAAAAAATGGTCGATTTATAGTCTGTTATGCCTCAAAAAATGTATTTTTTTGCGCTCAGACTGCCTTTTGCGACAGTAAATGGGGTCTACTCTACACTAACGATTGAAAAGGGACCAAAAGAAATATTTTTCGAAAAAAATGACTATGTTTCAATCGAAAGTACTCCTTCTTACGAATCAAAAAGTATAGTTGGGTCCAAAATCGGGCTAAGAATACGCGAGCTAGACCCATTCAAAGTTCAGCAAGTCATTTTTCCGTAGTAATGAGAATATTTTCTAAAGTTCTTAAGCCATTGTCAATCGGTAAATATACATGGATGCTTCGATTAAAGACGCTTCTAAAACGGTATGCCATAAGGAAATCGGATAAAAAATGGTCGATTTATAGTCTGTTATGCCTCAAAAAATGTATTTTTTTGCGCTCAGACTGCCTTTTGCGACAGTAAATGGGGTCTACTCTACACTAACGATTGAAAAGGGACCAAAAGAAATATTTTTCGAAAAAAATGACTATGTTTCAATCGAAAGTACTCCTTCTTACGAATCAAAAAGTATAGTTGGGTCCAAAATCGGGCTAAGAATACGCGAGCTAGACCCATTCAAAGTTCAGCAAGTCATTTTTCCGTAGTAATGAGAATATTTTCTAAAGTTCTTAAGCCATTGTCAATCGGTAAGTATACATGGATGTTTCGATTAAAGACGCTTCTAAAACGGTATGCCATAAGGAAATCGGATAAAAAATGGTCGATTTATAGTCTGTTATGCCTCAAAAAATGTATTTTTTTGCGCTCAGACTGCCTTTTGCGACAGTAAATGGGGTCTACTCTACACTAACGATTGAAAAGGGACCAAAAGAAATATTTTTCGAAAAAAATGACTATGTTTCAATCGAAAGTACTCCTTCTTACGAATCAAAAAGTATAGTTGGGTCCAAAATCGGGCTAAGAATACGCGAGCTAGACCCATTCAAAGTTCAGCAAGTCATTTTTCCGTAGTAATGAGAATATTTTCTAAAGTTCTTAAGCCATTGTCAATCGGTAAGTATACATGGATGTTTCGATTAAAGACGCTTCTAAAACGGTATGCCATAAGGAAATCGGATAAAAAATGGTCGATTTATAGTCTGTTATGCCTCAAAAAATGTATTTTTCACGCGATTTCGATAAAACTTCTAAAACGGTATGCCATAAGGAAATCGATAAAAAATGGTCGATTTATAGTCTGTTATGCCTCAAAAAATGTATTTTTTTGCGCTCAGACTGCCTTTTGCGACAGTAAATGGGGTCTACTCTACACTAACGATTGAAAAGGGACCAAAAGAAATATTTTTCGAAAAAAATGACTATGTTTCAATCGAAAGTACTCCTTCTTACGAATCAAAAAGTATAGTTGGGTCCAAAATCGGGCTAAGAATACGCGAGCTAGACCCATTCAAAGTTCAGCAAGTCATTTTTCCGTAGTAATGAGAATATTTTCTAAAGTTCTTAAGCCATTGTCAATCGGTAAATATACATGGATGCTTCGATTAAAGACGCTTCTAAAACGGTATGCCATAAGGAAATCGGATAAAAAATGGTCGATTTATAGTCTGTTATGCCTCAAAAAATGTATTTTTTTGCGCTCAGACTGCCTTTTGCGACAGTAAATGGGGTCTACTCTACACTAACGATTGAAAAGGGACCAAAAGAAATATTTTTCGAAAAAAATGACTATGTTTCAATCGAAAGTACTCCTTCTTACGAATCAAAAAGTATAGTTGGGTCCAAAATCGGGCTAAGAATACGCGAGCTAGACCCATTCAAAGTTCAGCAAGTCATTTTTCCGTAGTAATGAGAATATTTTCTAAAGTTCTTAAGCCATTGTCAATCGGTAAATATACATGGATGCTTCGATTAAAGACGCTTCTAAAACGGTATGCCATAAGGAAATCGGATAAAAAATGGTCGATTTATAGTCTGTTATGCCTCAAAAAATGTATTTTTTTGCGCTCAGACTGCCTTTTGCGACAGTAAATGGGGTCTACTCTACACTAACGATTGAAAAGGGACCAAAAGAAATATTTTTCGAAAAAAATGACTATGTTTCAATCGAAAGTACTTCTTCTTACGAATCAAAAAGTATAGTTGGGTCCAAAATCGGGCTAAGAATACGCGAGCTAGACCCATTCAAAGTTCAGCAAGTCATTTTTCCGTAGTAATGAGAATATTTTCTAAAGTTCTTAAGCCATTGTCAATCGGTAAGTATACATGGATGTTTCGATTAAAGACGCTTCTAAAACGGTATGCCATAAGGAAATCGGATAAAAAATGGTCGATTTATAGTCTGTTATGCCTCAAAAAATGTATTTTTTTGCGCTCAGACTGCCTTTTGCGACAGTAAATGGGGTCTACTCTACACTAACGATTGAAAAGGGACCAAAAGAAATATTTTTCGAAAAAAATGACTATGTTTCAATCGAAAGTACTCCTTCTTACGAATCAAAAAGTATAGTTGGGTCCAAAATCGGGCTAAGAATACGCGAGCTAGACCCATTCAAAGTTCAGCAAGTCATTTTTCCGTAGTAATGAGAATATTTTCTAAAGTTCTTAAGCCATTGTCAATCGGTAAATATACATGGATGCTTCGATTAAAGACGCTTCTAAAACGGTATGCCATAAGGAAATCGGATAAAAAATGGTCGATTTATAGTCTGTTATGCCTCAAAAAATGTATTTTTTTGCGCTCAGACTGCCTTTTGCGACAGTAAATGGGGTCTACTCTACACTAACGATTGAAAAGGGACCAAAAGAAATATTTTTCGAAAAAAATGACTATGTTTCAATAGAAAGTACTTCTTCTTACGAATCAAAAAGTATAGTTGGGTCCAAAATCGGGCTAAGAATACGCGAGCTAGACCCATTCAAAGTTCAGCAAGTCATTTTTCCGTAGTAATGAGAATATTTTCTAAAGTTCTTAAGCCATTGTCAATCGGTAAGTATACATGGATGTTTCGATTAAAGACGCTTCTAAAACGGTATGCCATAAGGAAATCGGATAAAAAATGGTCGATTTATAGTCTGTTATGCCTCAAAAAATGTATTTTTTTGCGCTCAGACTGCCTTTTGCGACAGTAAATGGGGTCTACTCTACACTAACGATTGAAAAGGGACCAAAAGAAATATTTTTCGAAAAAAATGACTATGTTTCAATCGAAAGTACTCCTTCTTACGAATCAAAAAGTATAGTTGGGTCCAAAATCGGGCTAAGAATACGCGAGCTAGACCCATTCAAAGTTCAGCAAGTCATTTTTCCGTAGTAATGAGAATATTTTCTAAAGTTCTTAAGCCATTGTCAATCGGTAAATATACATGGATGCTTCGATTAAAGACGCTTCTAAAACGGTATGCCATAAGGAAATCGGATAAAAAATGGTCGATTTATAGTCTGTTATGCCTCAAAAAATGTATTTTTTTGCGCTCAGACTGCCTTTTGCGACAGTAAATGGGGTCTACTCTACACTAACGATTGAAAAGGGACCAAAAGAAATATTTTTCGAAAAAAATGACTATGTTTCAATCGAAAGTACTCCTTCTTACGAATCAAAAAGTATAGTTGGGTCCAAAATCGGGCTAAGAATACGCGAGCTAGACCCATTCAAAGTTCAGCAAGTCATTTTTCCGTAGTAATGAGAATATTTTCTAAAGTTCTTAAGCCATTGTCAATCGGTAAATATACATGGATGCTTCGATTAAAGACGCTTCTAAAACGGTATGCCATAAGGAAATCGGATAAAAAATGGTCGATTTATAGTCTGTTATGCCTCAAAAAATGTATTTTTTTGCGCTCAGACTGCCTTTTGCGACAGTAAATGGGGTCTACTCTACACTAACGATTGAAAAGGGACCAAAAGAAATATTTTTCGAAAAAAATGACTATGTTTCAATCGAAAGTACTCCTTCTTACGAATCAAAAAGTATAGTTGGGTCCAAAATCGGGCTAAGAATACGCGAGCTAGACCCATTCAAAGTTCAGCAAGTCATTTTTCCGTAGTAATGAGAATATTTTCTAAAGTTCTTAAGCCATTGTCAATCGGTAAATATACATGGATGCTTCGATTAAAGACGCTTCTAAAACGGTATGCCATAAGGAAATCGGATAAAAAATGGTCGATTTATAGTCTGTTATGCCTCAAAAAATGTATTTTTTTGCGCTCAGACTGCCTTTTGCGACAGTAAATGGGGTCTACTCTACACTAACGATTGAAAAGGGACCAAAAGAAATATTTTTCGAAAAAAATGACTATGTTTCAATCGAAAGTACTCCTTCTTACGAATCAAAAAGTATAGTTGGGTCCAAAATCGGGCTAAGAATACGCGAGCTAGACCCATTCAAAGTTCAGCAAGTCATTTTTCCGTAGTAATGAGAATATTTTCTAAAGTTCTTAAGCCA